>CM062213.1:24635000-25235000 GCA_031216445.1 Lateolabrax maculatus | reverse complement strand
CTGATTCTGTGTATCACTTTATCAGTACATATTATAACAAAAGTTAGCTGCATCATATATAGATCCCCTGAGCTCAGGTGAATGGAAGTATGTGTGTGAGTGTGTGTCCCCAGTATGTGACAGGAGCATGCGTATGCATGGACCCTCATCAAGATTAAAAGACATATTTATGATACTGGACTAATACTGGAGTTTGTGTGTGTGTGTGTGTGTGTGCGTGTGCGTGTGTGTGTGTGTGTTTGTGTGTGTGTGAGGGAAAGAGACCAAGATAAGGAAAGAAGAAGAAAGAGAAAGTAAGACGAAGGGAGAGTATGAACGCAATCTCGTAATCTATCATCTCTGACTGTTCAGCTTCCATTACAGAGTAAACAGGCTGCTTCTGCAGAAAACCCACTCACGGGTGGCCATGCCCCCGCACTGATCCAACCGGTTAACTCCTGTGTGTGTGTGTGTGTGTGTGTGTGTGTGTGTGTGTGTTAAAGTGTGAAAGTGTGTGTAAGTGCTGGTAAGTACGCTACAGTATCTGTGTGAAAGTGTGTGCATCTGAGTGTGTAAGTGCTTCCCTTACAACCAATCCAGGAGGTAATTTACTCTAATAACAGACCTGACGACGCTCCAAAACCGTGATTAAAAACCATTTCTATTCTGAGAAAGCTGTGTGTGTGTGTGTGTGTATTGCCCTAACACTGGTTTTCCTGATCTAAAAATGGTGAGCTGGTTGGAAGCCTGTCGATAAGCCCTTTAACCAAGAAATTCCCCTCTGCTCATCCACTCATCAGACGTACGGTATTGATGTTGGACTACAAGTGTATGTGTCTAGTCTGGTGTTTGTATTTCTGGATTTTTTGAGAGGTCCTAGGCAATAGGCCCATATGCTTTAGCTCCAGTCAACATACCAAGTGTGTAAAAACTCATGAAAACGAATAATGAAAGATTGTGTGCTGTTGCAAACATACAGATAATCATCATTCAATGATCCTACTGTGTAAACTGTAATGAGTTTTCAACAGTGTTCCACTTGATTAGGTCTAGTTTCCATAATTTAGTCTAGTTTCCACCACAGTTAAGCCTAAAGGCAACATCTGAAAGCCATCATTCTAAGGTGATGATATACAAACTAATTTATGGGGCAACTGTGGGGTAAAAGAAGGCGACTGGTGATGCTAACCTTGGATGATTATTGGTCTCTTATTTTATTATTAAAAGTTGAATATTTAAATCAGTTTATTTTTGTTATGAGTTAGAGTAAAAAGTCAAGTAAGGTGATAATTCTCTGCATCTTCGTGTCACAGAGCGACACCCTTGAGATTACACACAGTCATTTGATCCATTTTTAAAAAGTACTGATTAGTGCAGCTTTAAAGAATTCAGAGTTATTGTCAGGCTAAAATTGTGTTACAAAATGACAGTGACATGGAGACCAGCAGCCTTTAATGGGGTCTACATAAGGCGTCACTATGTTGGAGTCACCAGAATGTCCATTCAACCGCTTTTGGGTACAACATTTGAAAAGGGTGCTGTTCTTCTGGATAAAACTGAGATAAAAGTGTGTGTGTGTGTTTGTCAGTCATTTATTCTTTGTGCTGACACCAAGGTATCACAGGTTATCTAACAATGAGATTCTGACATTTGAGAATTTTACATGTTGCATGTAAAAACAAACTCCGGGCAGCATCAGATAACGAGAAAAATTCCAACAAAGAATAAAGTGTTTCTGTGAAACATAAAGCCGTTCAGCCCAGGACATAAATCATTAGAGTTAATGTCTGAGTGGCTGTTAAACTGGGAAAATGACTCAGTGATAAAACAAGCAAGTGTCAGAGCCTGACGAGCGCTATCTCTGCAATCACAGACACATGTGCATTGTTTATGAGTGTGTGCATGCATAACATGCCCAACTCCGACACGCACAGACACCTAATCAAACGCACAGCTACACATCCAAACCATACATATGCATGCTCAACCATTATTATAAACACAGGTCATGCAAACAGACATTAGTTGCAAACTACACACAGATATATGCACACAAACCACACCTAAGCATGCACAAATGCATAAGCACAGTCAGTGAAGGGATCCAGCTGTGCAGTGAAGGACAGAACAGGGGAGGAGACATGACACAGCTGGCGCTCAGCACTAAGCGTAAGGTTTGACCGAAGTAATGTGTTATCACAATGCAAGGCTAAAGTGCTCCCAGTAGAGAGAGGAGTGAGAAAGGGTGTGTGAGTCTGTGTCACGGTCTTTGTATTAATCACGTTGTGGAGACATAAATATACTCTCACAGTCTCACATTGCGGGGAATCACCTACCATTTAAAAACAAAAAAAACTGGACCCACCAAGGTAAACCATTCAATTTTAGGGTTAAGAGTTTTGACCGATTATCGATTGAATTGGATAAATAGAACCAGGGCCTTACAAATCTAAAGACGATGTATCAGAGTGTTACTAACAAAATTAATGGTTGCTTTGTTCTATTCAGGTGTCCCAGTAAGTCATCACAGTGTGACAGTGAGCCAGCATGCACCATACCAGGTCCCTGAAAGCTGCTAAATGGAATTCAGCCATCATTAATTTTATTATTTACACCTGTGTTTTTACTACTGTGACATGTGGAAATGTGAAAAAAAGCCTATGAGTGTAAGTCAGTGCAATGTCAAGCTGGAATTTGGATTTTTTTCCTGAACTCCATGGACGGTGAATATTTCAAAGTAGTAATAGTAGTTTATATATATATATATATATTATGATTAAAAACTCACTCCATGTCACCCATATTCTGCCCCTCCACTCTTTGTGCCACCCCTGGAGCGTGGTACAAACACAAATACAAGAGCAAGGATACCATGCTGGGGCCATGCAAGACTGAGCTTTCTCTGCGCAGCCAACCCTGACAGACAGGAAAACACCCCCTGAGATCAGTTACAGAGCTAATATGTACCTGTCAAGGGCCCTAATTACACACGTGCACACACATACACACACATTGCAGCTGTCAGTGCTTCCAGTTATCCCAACAAATCCCCAGCTGTACGGCTAGCAGTGTCCAGGGACTGTTGCTGACTGGTAGCAGCTTTGGCCTGCAGCGATGCTGCTCTCAGACCAGCGCTGAGCTGGTCTTTGACCCAGTTAGTGACTGGGCTGTGATGGGAGCCTGCTGGGTCAAGCCTGGGCCTGGTGTCTTTACTCCCTCAGCCTCCAAACACCGGAGATTAAATCTGACTCCGACTTTTATATTACAGTACAGTTATAAATTCAGGCTAGCAACGCCTCTGTTTGGGCCAGCACTAAGAAACACACACAGGCTTTAGTTACATAAAGAGTATTCTAACCTCTTGCATTGGTGTAAACGTGTGATCATTCGTAATTTCAAAGGTTTTATCTTACAATAAATGCCAGTTACAATTATTTTCGATAAATGTATCAATAATGATATTTAAAATTTCTGTTATTTATAGTGTTTGGTCAAAGTCCTTTCTCAAACTGATAAAAGGCAATGTAATTTATTTCTAGGATCAATAATTATTTTGGCTGGAAAAAATTACTTTTGGCAACTTTGTTCTTATTTTAGAAGCTTTAGCTTGGTGGGTGAGACAACTTTAAAAGTAACAATATCACATAAATCAGCCTGGCAATTACCAGCGCCGTGGCACAGTGACTATAGGACTTGCACTGTTTCCTCACAGCAAAAGGGTTAAAAACACCTGCCAGTAGGTGTGAATGTGCGTGTTATAAAATAGCAGATATTTACAACTTGAGACTTCACACAAATACAATAACTTTCAAAAACTTTACCATTAAAACTTGAACAAGCAAATATTTTGTACTCAGGGTTTTCAGAGTATGGTATGTACTGGGCTGCACTGATATGTAACACAGAGGTTAAATACCTGGATCTCCACACTAGCTAGTCAGACTAGTCCCAGCCTAGTCAGACGAGCATGAACTGATGAAGCCTCTTGGATGAGAGGTGAAACGTCTTCAAAGACATATAACCAAGTCCAGTTGCGTTCGATTCAATTTCCTTGAGATAACTATGACCTGGATGAATGAGAATATTCACAGACTGATATGTAATGCTTTCAGGAAAAAGCCCCAGCCGAATCCAACACTGACAAAGTCCCTTCCCTTCTCCAGTGTACAACAACAACAAACAGTTTATGGAATACCATTATTCGAGTTAGCAGCACTGGCACTACATGATTAATAAACAGGGATATTTGTTATCCTGCATCTGATATCCCAAAATCATGCAGAACTGTCCTCCTACAGATCCTACTGGGGTTTACTGACACAGTTTTCTTTGGAGAGGTTAGTTGTTAGGTCAATGTGTCTGAGAAGCAGTATGGGGAGTGTTTTCTGACTTGTCAAGTCTGGTCCATGGGGGGTGAACTGCTAATGTTGCACAACAAGGTACCAGCATGTGGAGCCGCTGAGAAACTGATTAAATGTACTCCTACACACTGAACAGTTTCACCTCAAAATGAGCAACTAAAACTTCCACATAAAAGAACAAAATAATCAAATTGATACGGATTATGTTGAATTAAATTGCATGACTCAGGGCTGTTAGTTTGGTGTGAAATTTGGTATCGGTTAAGTCAATGCATTGTATGAGTTGACCTTCGGTGACGTTACAGACCACAGGGTTTGGGGTCATCATTCCTCAACCCCCCAGGAATTTTGTTTTAAAAATTCAGCAGCCAACTTCCCAATTTAAAAGTGTTTATAGACAAAAAGCCAAGTCAATAATCATGGTCAATGATGAATAAACATTGTTTATCTGCATACTTGCCAACCTCCAGATATCATAGCCTAAAACGGGAGACCAAACCCAGCCAGTGTATCTGGGGATCTCTCCCTAAAAATTGTTGATTTCATCGTTTTCCTGCATTCTAGTGAATTTATGGCGTAATTTTGTTTCCAAAAAGGTGCCATGCCATTTGTCCATCAGCCCATTATCCTAACAACAAACACCCAATGATCTGAAAATACACACTCTCCCTCATCACAACAGAGACAGAAAAGCCCATTTGTGGGAGCAGATCAGCCGGACACTGAATGCTGCTGGTGATAGTTGTGCTTTTATCCCGCTGCGTGGTGTAAGCTTGATGTTTACTCTGTTGTCAACCCTTAGCTACCTAGTTTATGTCAGTTTACTTCCTTTTAGAAGATTGTCACTTATCTGAATATAGGTGAACGTGCAGGGTTTTTTTCTCTCAAGCACAAGCGCTTCAACTCAGCGCTCCCGAGCGCCCTGCCAACGCTTTTCTGCCAGCCCTGTCCATGGTGCTGAATCGGCGGGAGTTTTGCCCTTAACAGGTTATTTCTCAAGCCTTACACCAAACGATATTTAACGAAAGATGTGGGGAGGGAGGAGTCTCTCCTCTGGAAGTAGTATATTGATAGAAGCTAGCTTGACACTGGTGAACATCTGCCTCTTGGTTCGCCTCTCTCCTCCCGACCTCATCAATTATAAATTTGTTTCTCATTACGTCAGAAAATGGACACGTGGCGTGAATGCATGTGAAAAGTATCAAAGAAAAGTGCTAACATGCTGATATTAAACAGGTATAATGCTTACCATGTTCACCGTCTTAGTTTAGCAATGTAAACACCAACTATAGTATAAGCTGATGAGAAAGTCATTAGTTATGCAGGTATTTCGTCTTTTGGTATTTGCCGCCAAATTAAGAAAGTAAGACCAAAAGACACCGGGATTCAAAGCCTGGAAACCACAATAAAATGTTGTGCCAATCTATGTAGATGTTGAAATATTTCACAGGATAAGTGAGAACTTTGACCAGCTGGTGGAGCTACAGGCAAATCATAGGATCACCAAAGTCAGTGGGATTTGTCCTCTGGGGAACATGACAGCTTGCACAAAATGTTTTGACAATCCATTCAGTAGTTGCTGAGCAATTTCAGTCTGGACCACGGTGGTGGACCAACCGACTGACCGACAGGCCTACTTTGCTAAATGCTGTTGGCTTGGCTAAAAACCAGTGCTACTTCCAAATTACATTATTTCACACATTTTAATCTAGGCTACTTAACATTTTGTTAATATGATATTTGTTTCACATTTGTAATGTGAGTGGTGTCCAGTGAACTAAAACATTTCATTAAATTGACTCACAAGCAAGAGAGAAAGCGAGGCTGTGAGAGAAAAGGGGAGAAATGACCCAACGTCAACATTTAGCCTCCACAGGCCAACTATTGTGACCACAGCAACTATTGTTTCAGCTTTTCTCTGAAGCTAAATTTTCACACAGGTTCACTAGATTACTTTTTCATAGCATGCTGCAGACGTTTCTATCACTTTGGTTTAGATTTTATAGCACATTTATAGTAATTATCTTGGCAGCTGTGTGGAGGCAGGTGCTGGGTGGAGGCTGCACGTGTGCAGCAGTTACCAGCTGAATAAGAAGCAGCTGGGACCACTGACAGCCTGCCCTCCCTTCTTTGTCTCCTGCACACTCCATCTCATGTTCAGGAGTTTGTAGGTGCACCCCAGCCCTTTACCTGATGTCATTACAGTTAATGAGGCTGAACCTTGTGTGTGTGTGTGTGTGTGTGTGTGTGTGTGTGTGTGTGTGTGTGTGTGTGTAGATGTGTGAGTGCATGTTAGTTTTAACCCAGAGAATTGATGCCCCAGTGCTGTGTAACACACACCGACATGCATACATACTGTACAGCTAACATGAATAGGGAAGAGGCCACCTGGTAGACACAGTAAGGAATCATTTTGTACAGTACATATTGAAATATCTATTCTTTACTTGTGTCACTATTGCCAAAGTTATTTATTTATTTATTTATCTGAAAAACAGAACAAAAAAAGAACAGGTCATGTCAAGGAGATGAATCACAAATGTTGCATAATGCTTCAATAGGATTTGTTTGTTTGCACTAATTCCAAGTGCACAAAGTGAATAATAAAGTAAAGGTGATTCCAGTAATGCAATACAAATCTATACATATTCACTATACATACTTGTATAGGAGAGCTACATATGTAGAAGTACAACAGTGCTCGTCAACCCTGTCTGCTGCATTTGGCCACAAGTTTGCATCACACCTTCTGCCCTCTTTTGTCATACACCTGAGAAAGAATCTTTCCGATCGTCTGCAGATGTGTCCACACATCCAGCATTTATTGTGTTCAAGATGGACATCTGATCATGTGGACGGTTGTCATAAACTTTCCATCTTGACGAGGAAAGAAATTTCTCTATGGGGCTCTATGAGGTCCTGGGATGGGACATCAAGGATTGAAATCAGTCACTCAGTGTCCCAATTAGGAGTTTATGCATTTTAATATTTTCCATTTGTTCTTTTTTGGTTTTGAACGTAAATTTCTAGTTTTGGTGGTGGTTGAGTTTGTCACTGAATGCACTTTGTGTCAAAGCAGTCAAAAGTGATCCACAGTTAAGTCCACACTGACTTCCACTGTTCTGACTGTGTGAAGAGTTTTGAAAAAGTGAACTCCTACAGAGAAATGCTTTTGAGATTGTAGCAAAATGTGAATAAATAAACAAATAGGTGATAAAAATATGCACCAAACTGAGAGCCATGCATGATTAAGAGCCATGCTAGTTCACGTTTGACACTGACAATAGCCGCATCCTGATGCACATTAACCTGTTGCCCGTTATGTTCATATTTTCATACTTTATGATAATGCTTGTTGCTACAGCACAGCATGAGCTCAACATATGCACACAAGCTGCTATTTTTCTGGCTGCCATGTAACAGAAGTACTATACTACAAGCTCTGACAAGTCCTGAAATATTATCACCTTATAAAGCTGGTATGGCTAACATGTTGGAAAACTGTTGGTTACTTACGCATCCAGTAGACTCGGAGCAGCGTTAACATTCATTTGGAGTCATGTCTCTGGCCACCTGACCGGTGTAATACCAATATTCACTCTTTTTAGTTTAGCTTTTTGTTTCCACCAGCTTTTAGGAAGAAGTGGGCTTATCAGAGCTTGTTTGCTGAACAGCTGCCTTTGTATCAATCGTGTTGTGTTCTGTTGTGTTATATAGTAAATTAAGTGAGCTGAGTTGAGTAAATTAGTATTTTGATTCATTATTAATATTAACAAAATACTGCATGGTGGAGCTTTAAAATCTGCCCATTTCTAACACATTTGTTGTCTTTTAGTCCTGTTTATTAAAGGGATCATGTCCCAAGGAAGGCACACAAATGTGCAAATACAACACATCTTTTAAAAGTATTTCGTAAAGCCCTCATTACCTTACCAGGGACACAATGATGACTTTAACGTCTACTGTCACATTGACAAATCTCTCCTAGCTTTGGTGTGTTCCTTTATCATCTCTTTTAGCATCCCTTCTTCTCTCTCTCTCTCTCTTCCCGCTTTCTCTCTTTTCCTCTTTCTTTCACTTTCCTCATCTCCTTCTCCACCTATTTTCCACCCCCATGTCCTCCTCCTCCACCTCCTTTCCTCCCTCCTTTTCTCCCAGTCAGACTGTGTCCCCTACATGTCTAAGCCTGTGCTCACCGGTGTTTGATGTCAGTTAATTTGCTGCAGTGTTGACAGGCGGATGGCTGCTCAGCACAGCATGCGTGTATGTGTGTGTGTTTATGTATGTATTTTCATGCGTGTGCTTGTATGTGCATTTGACTATGAATGTGAGAGAGAAGAGGTGGCAGGGAAAGGAGGGCAAAAGTGAGTCTTCAAAAGTTTGTTTTAAGGCATGTGTCAGTGGTCTGTACTTAGGTGCCAAGCAAATGAATCTGTGTATATAGTATGTTATAACAATAGAGTGTGTGTTTGTGTGTGTGTGTGTGTGTGTGTGTGTGTATGTAGGTTCCCAAGCCGTTCACTGTGGTGTAATTGCTGCGTCTGAATTCGCTGCCCTGGATTACTGCAATTTACTCCCCCGGGAGTGCCGAGCACTGTGGGAAAACCGTAAGCAAGAGTGTGTGTGTGTGCACGTGTGTGTATTTGTGTGTGTTTTAGCTCTGTGGGAAAAGTGTGCTTGTTCAGGACGGGGGCACAATACAGCCTTTTCTCTGCCATGCACGTCCATGGAGTCAAATTAAACTCGCTGACCATAAGCCTTTGGTGTCCTTTAGCATGCAGGAGCCTCCACCTGTTTAAGCAGAGCTCATGTAGTGACAGTGGCTTCTGTACAGCAAGTGTGTTGGTTAGTTCCACAGCGTTCGGTGCAGCGAGTTAGGACAGGGCAATCCTTATTGTTGTTTTCGCCACGTGAGGCTGTGTGATTCGGAAAACACAGCTGTGCACCTGCTCTTTCAAACAGAGCCCGAGCCATTATGAGGAACTTAAAGCTGTGCTGAAAGAATAGCGCCCTCTTGGTGCCATCCGGCAAATTTCCTGTCAAATCTGAGCTCCTGGATTGAAACTGTTTATATATATTCATGTTATACCCCCTTGGACACTTAAAGCACCTATATCTAGGCTTTGACATGCAAACATCTGATGTATGGCTGGAAGCAACATATAGACTGTCCCAGTTTCCCCAAGGATGGTCGGGTGAAATTAGGATCAATTGATAATGTAATAAACTGAGTGTACATGTAATTTACCAACTCAAAAAAGTGGATTTTGTGTTAAGTTATATTTTAAAGATTGTGGATTTAAGCATACTTGACATACTGACAACAATATCCGCAAAAAATAAAACTATTGTGCAGAACTGGTGCAAGCTGTTGAAATTTATTTTCAACATCACAATGTTTGATATGTTTGTACGTATGGGCTCTGGTTTGTGCTGAAATGCTTCAGTCTTGTATGATTGGATCACATTCTCCCCGGCTCACCGCGATAGTGAAACCCTGAATGGATTTTTTGTGAATGGGTCGTCTTTTTTGGCCGTGTGTGTGAACGCAGTGTCAATCCCAGCTGTCCATTTGTATTAGAGCTGTATATTTTACATGACTATAAAGGGCAACAGCACTGAACCCCACACGACAAGGTCATAAAAGTCAGAGAGTAGAGTAGAGTGGACACTAAAGACCACTGAGAAATGCCTTGCCCTCACTAAACCAGCCATCACTCTCACGCACACCCAAATACTGCCACTGTCCCAGGGAATTCCCACTGTTGTAGCCAGGTAACCTGCTTTAGCGGCCATTAGGACAGATGTGTTTTATGAGATATGAGTAAAGCTTTCTTTAGGCTGGTCTTTGTTTTCCCTTTCAAACAACTTATTGTCTTTTGGAACAGACGTAACCGATAGTGACGACTGCTTTGCACATTTTCCACTGATTCCACTGAGGTTCAAGGAAGCATATTGTAAAACTCAAAATTACATTGCAAGCACTGTAAAACAATTAGTTAGTTCTTATTCCCAATCTTGTAAATCAACTCTTGACCCCCCCTTTTCTTTTCTTTTTTTTTTGTAGCCCTTTACGGGGTCCCAACCCCAAGGTTGGGAACCACTGAACTAAGCTAAGTTTGAAACTTCACAGCTGCTGCAACAAGCTCCTGAATGGCATCATTACTAGAAAAAAAAATCTTACTTAACAACTTGTTTGAGGTAGAGAGTAGTTTTTCTGAGCACACAACTTTAATACAATCCTGCTGCTCTGCATCAGGTCAATGATATGATTTGTGAGTTTTTATCAAATTTTATCAAGATTTATGTTAACACCAGGTACTTTTATAAAAATAGCATTGCTTTATTTTCATGACTTTTTGGTTTCTGTTGGTTAAATGAGTCAGTCTGTCCCTCCCAATGAGAAAGTCTCCTCTCCTGGCAGTTCCCCTACATTGATCTTCCCCCTCTGACCTGCTTGGTCCACTTTGAGCAGTCATCCTGTCCAAACAGCCCCAGACCCCTGCTGGGTCTGGATCATCAGTACCTGTACAAGCCAATCATAATGTGTGTGTGTGTGTGTGTGTGTGTGTGTGTGTGTCTGTCTGTCTGTCTGTGTATGTCTGAAAACCGGGCCAGGCCATCTGTGTGCCCATGCTGTGCAGTCAAACCCTGTGGCGCCAGGTCCTAATGGATTTGTTTAAAAAGACCTTGACAAACACAGGAGGATAAAGGCTGCTGCTGACTTGTGAACAAAACTCTGAATGGTTCCCAAATCTCCCTGGACTCCCAGGACTAAGCATTTGTGTTAGAAATGTGCATGCGCTCATGTTTGTGTATGTGTGTTTCCCAAGCCATAGGTCTCTTGTCATTTGTATTGTTGGGTACGCAGACCTCCTGCGGGGGCCAGGTAAACACTCACTCAAACACACACACCACCACGCACTATTCCCATGCTAGTGTCAGCTGCTGCCAACCACAAATGATGAGGCTGTTTGAGTGTCACTGATGCACCAACTGTAGCAAATTGTATGGACTCCTGTTTTAGCGTTGCCATGAATCAACAACGTCCACAGATGTCCACAGATGGCAAGACGAAGAAACCACTATGATGTGGAACTGACTAATTTCTTCAGTCAGGCACCAGGATTTTTCCCACATACAGTAGCTTCCTGCATAGAAACTGCTAGGAACCAAGCTTAAAGTTCAACCAGGCTACATAATGAAAACCATGGGTGGACATAAAGATTTGGGGGCCCCAGGCAAAGGTTCCCAATCCCAGTCGTAGAAGTGCTCCAACTATGAGTCACCTAACATTGTCTATAGGGGAAATTAATGGGATTTGTACTTCCAGAACCAGGTCTGCCAAAAATAGCTCCTGCCACTTTGCAACTCTATTGGGACATCATTTTCCTACATAGCGAGTTAGCTACTTTTTTCAAAAACAAAGACAGAAAATGGTGGCAAGCAGGAGGAGCCCAGTGCAGTTGTATAAATTGTTGTAAGTCAACTTAGATAATAAATAATAGATCATAAATCGACATGTTTCTTTGGTCTTAACATAAAACGTAAAGTTGCCTGCTCCTAGCAACTGCTACTGAAGTGACTGTGTTGACTGAAAATTACGTTGAATACATCCTAAAATACCCACTTCTCCTGTGAAACTAAATGGCAATTTGGTCTGATTATTAGGCTAATGAAGAGTAGTTAACATGCAACACAAACAAGTCTGTCATTTTTCCTTTGCAAATGAATACTGTCCCGTTCTCACATTTGTCTAACTGGAAACTTAAACACCAAACTTTCTCTGTAACCTATAAATGTTCCTCAGGTAGAATCACTTATAAGCTTATATCAATCAGCATTAGAGTAGCCAAGCAAAAGATGAATTTGTATGAAAAGTCCTCTCTTCTTGTCTCCTTTGCTTTCCACAGGTTGTGTACTCTGTAACCTCTCAGTTCATTAGTGTTATTTATCATAGCTGGATTCTGCAATCAGTCTATCTACACACCAGCACTCGCCAAGCAACACATTGAAAGACAGGTCGAGGCTTGAGAGAGAAAGAGCGCGAGTGTGAGCAAGAAGGAAGGGGCGCTAAAATATACTGACACCTCTATCTCAGTGACAAGTACAAATAGCCGTCTACTCCTGATTATCGTATTGCTTACAAGGGACTTGTGTCGTACTCCCTGATCCGGACAAATTGCACATCCTCCTCTATTCTGCAGATCTACAGCTCATTCCTGCAGGATGTGTGTCTATCTGTGTATGCACTGTGTGTAATGATCTGAAGTGCCTGTATCTCATTGCATCTGACAGCCAACAAATAATGAGTTATTTGTAGAAACATTCCACTCACCTTCTACACATCCTCCTGACACCCTGCAGATGGAGGGCCAGAGTGTAATGGTAGAACACCACAACTCACCACAGGTCATATGAAGGAAATGTTTTAAAGTATGATGAGTAATGACCGATCTTTGCGGAACTTCAATGAATACTCTGAAGGAGGCTCGCGCAGCTTCCCCTGATATAGGTTGTTTTGCGCGAATCCTCGTTTCATTGAGTCTCTATAAAAAGTGCAAAGTTAGCATGACCCATAGAGTCACAATGGTCACGATTATGGGAAATACACTGGGCTGAAATATACCAGAATTTACACTTACACAAAATCAATTAACATCTTTGTTAACTGAAACTGAGCTTATTTACAAGTAGACATCTACATCCATAGGTGATTTGCAGGCACTAGATAACAAACATAAATATTGGAAAAGGTAAAGTTAAAAAAAATTGAAATGTCTTAACCTTAACAATAGGGTACAAGGTTCTAGGTACAAGTTGTTTGAAACATATATTCCCAGTGTGAGAGAACAAATACACTACTCTAGCCCTTACATTGATTTTAAAAAATAATGAATGTAAATACAAAATAGGCATATTTTATGATAACTGTGTAATTTTTTAAAAGCACAGTACTCCAAAAACAATTACCCAGGTAGAAGCAAGAAGGTGAATGTGTGCTCTTCATGACTGCTGTATATGTCAGCTGTATTTCAGCAGAGAAGATAGTGTTGGTGAAACTTGCGGTGATGTCATCAGTCATGACAATGGGAACCAATCGGTGGTGGAAAGACAGCGGCGGGATACTCCCTACTTCCTGTTTCCTGTCAGGCTGGGCAAAACAAAGGAGAGAGAAAAGAAAGCAAGACTATTCTTCTGTCTCTGCTTCCCGAAAATTTTGTAACCACCTATTAATGCCTTTTGCCTCACAGAAGGTTACATCAGTGTGATGTGAAAAGCTGTAAATCTTGGCTGCTTAAGATCAATCAATCAATCAAACAATCCTCATTATTGTTATTTCCATCACTCACTTCAGCCAAATAGGCTGCTGTCACCAATGTAACCAAATTTAGTTGTTTGCAGCAAATGTAAATGGATAACTGCTCGAGCAACAGACATAAGTTGTGTATTATGCTATGTTTTGGTGTATTTTGGTGAAAATATGAGCATATGGACAGTGTCACCTTCATCTTGGATGACTATATGTAACAGTTTTTCTTGTCCTCTTTGCTCTTTAGCTGCTCTTGTGATCATCTCTGGTGCAACAACAATTTGTCTTCAAAATATTGATGATTCTTTTTATCAATGACAATCACCAAAAATATCGCAAATTTTAATTTTGCAAAAATATACAAAAGAAAATGCGGATTAATGTTTTTTTCCATCCATTACCATTATGTGATTATTAGGAGGTGGCTCATCGAGATAAGCAGTAGGTGGCGCTAATTCTCCAGTTGGAAACCCATTAAACCACTGCAGAAGATGAGGTCGCAACAAGATGATGCAATTAAAAAAGAACCAGTCGAACCTCAAACTGAAAAACAATGTAGGAAACTCAATGGAAATACGACATTTCTGTTAGTTTCATGTATTAATGTGAAAAGGGTTACATCAGATCTCTGTGGAGCGATGAGGAGACTGTAGCCATGTTTTCGCGTGTTATGGGAATATCCGGGAAGACGCCAAGAGCAGAAACAGCTGTCAGTCATTTGAGTTAAATGTTCACTAGGTCAGAACTTATTGGAATAAAGTGTTTCCATCCCCCCATTTTGCGCGTTAACCTTTCTTTTTTTTGTAAAATGGCAAGCGAGCGTAAAAATATTTGTATATATATATTTTTGCGAAACGTAGGAAGTTTTTCCGAATTGTAATGGAAACACAGCCTATGTGTACTATAACTGAACATAAATTAAAGGTAAGGCTTTGAAGGCCCTGAAACAGAACTAAATCAGATCAGGATGTGTGCGCGTTTGTGTGTGTGTTTTTGCGTAGTTTGTGTCTGTGGGTGATGAAGATGGATTTGGAGCTCTAGGTGTTTGTCAGTGAGATCTGTCAGCCTCGTGTGTTTCAGACTGCAGACAACATGGACGTGGATGTTGAGTGTGCTTCAGTCACACCAAGTGTTACAGAGTGAAAACAGGAACCCGGACGTCCCACTGACACGACACACTTGGCACTGTCACTGTGTTTTTATACAGTAACTGTCTGCATGTGTGTGTACGTATTTGTGTGTGCTGCGTTCCCGTGAACTAACATGTTTATGTACATGTGTATATGTGTGCAGAAGATTTTGTGTCTGTGAGTTTTGTATGTGTGTCTGTCTTAGGGTGTGTGTGGCTGGGTATCCATGATTTTAAGGCTGTGCGTGTGTGTGTGTGTATGTGTGTGTGAGTTTGCATGTGCAATAGTGCATATGTATGTGTTTCTGAATGGGCACAATTTAACATGTGTGACCAACTTTCCGCAGGTTTTCGGGTCTATTAGTGTTTGTTTCTTTGTGTCTATGTGTTTCTGTTCGCATGTGTGCAATTTGATTCTTGTGTAAGTGTGTTGCAAGAAACACACATGACACAAGAACACACACCTAAAGCCTTGCATATACTGTGTGTATCCTCTGACTGGAGCGCTCATCAGGACGCGATGCTTTCTCTCTGAATTTACGAGCAAGTGTGTGTGCGTGTGTGTGTGTGTGTGACTTGGCTAGTTGTCCCTCTTTTTAACTAGGTTTATTAGCATGTGAGAGGCTAATTGAAGCCATTTGCAGGCCATACTGCTTCTTTAGTGACGTTCCAGAGGGTTTTACAACCTCGCAGCTGGATCCTATTGTCTCAAAAAGTCAGTGGGGAGAAGAAAGGCGGTCAGACAGAGACAGAGGAGGTGAGAGCAGAGAGAGGAAGAGCGAAAGCACTCAAAGCTTCCCAGTATCCTCCTTAACTCGCACCAGAACGCGCTGACTCCCAGCAGCACCAGGACAATACATACCAGGCTGCAGTCTGCTTCACGCTGATCCAGTGCTGATGCTGAATTATGTGCGGAATTTCACACATATGTTGACCCGTGATAAACAACAGATATTTTATTGTTTAAATCCAGCAAAACCATCTGTTTGTTTTCAGTTTGATTTTCCTGTTTAAAATTGCACGTGGCAACTTTGGATGTTTGTGGCTCCGAAACTGCTCGACATTTTATGACTTCAACACACAGAAATCCTGCAACATGATGTCAGTAAATTGCAGACAGGACGCTCGTGGTAACCTCTCTGACACTTGATGCCAAATGAATGGTTGGAAGATTTAAGTCTTCTTACATCTTTGTGGCATGTGTGAAGGAGCTTTTTTTTTTCTTTTTCTTCAGAACGTTTAATTTGGCTTTGCATACAGAGAACCTATAGTGGTCCACAGCTCCATTAACGTTTACTTCTCTTCACACCTCAAGTGTGGATTAATCAGTTACAGAGCACACAGGGGTTACCTAAACATTTTTTATGTTTGCCTCTTGCACACAAAGGGCTCTATTTTCATGAACCCTGCAAAACGCACATTTGACTCCCCTGGTTCATCTGAGGTGCACTTGGATACAGAGTGGGATCAAAAAAAGAGGTTAAGAGGTTGTGACAATCATGGCCAATCACATTCACCACTTTCATCCCATCCTACATGTTGCAGCCATCGACTTGAGGAGGACTGGCATGAACGGTCAGTTTTGAGGGAGTTCTTAGCAGAGAGAAGTTTTAATTGATCTATGATTGTTTTCCAAACGCCTGTTGATTTGCAGTGGAAACTGTGGAATAATGTATTATAAGACACATTTGATATAAGCACAGAGGTTTCTGTGGTTACTTTACAGCCTGGTGCTTGCACAAAATGTAACCAGCAGATTGTGGCCCGACAGTGTGCAACATCCCTCCAGTTAGAGGCTGCAGATGGACCAGACACCTGCTGCCTTCAGGTGTCCGTAAAGAGGTGCCAGAGTAAAGGAAGATCAATTTAGGCTACTAACTGTTGTGGATTACAGAGTTGATAAGAATCACTCATTAATATTTATAAGAGCCATAAACCATAGGCATTAATGCCATAATCAGAATAAAACTTTATTTTGTCTGTGTCACCACATGTCAGCTGGTTGAAAAACAGAGAATAAGAGTGACAAGATGAACAAAACATGAGGGTTTTCCTTCACCAAATACAGTTGGCACAAATACAGTTTCCTTCACCAAATACAGTTGCCACAAAGATCGCAGTATGTTGCTGGATTGGCATCGCCACAACCGCTCACACCGCGCCTCTCCTCCCACTGGGGCGCAGAGCGAGTCGCCGAGATACCAAACAGGCGCAGGCGAGTCAATAACTTCAGTGCACCCCAGGACAATACCAGTTTGCCAGGAAAGGAGCTGCTTCCCGCGCTCTGTGCCAACACATCAGTGAGCCTCAAAGTGAAACAGATGTCACATGTGAACTTATTTGATATGGAATTGTTCCATGTGGGAGACCTGAGGAGGAATACAAAAAGCCACTGCCTAACATGCCAGGTGGAGGCCTGCGGTGATGCTTGTTCCATGTGTGAAAAGACACTGATGGGCTTTGCTGCTATTTAGGATACAGTCTGAACTTTGCTCACGTGGTCAGATCCACTGCTTCTTGCATGTTTCTGGCCCCTGACAGTAGATTTTCACCCAGTTTAAGCCCTAGAGACAGCAATGTCAGTCTGTTGGTCCACCACTTTGGTCCAGACTGAAATATCTCAACAACAAAAAGATGGATTGTTAAGAAACAGATATTCAGACGTCCCCCTGAATATGAATCCTTAAGACTTTGGTGATCATCTGACTCTATTTAGTTTGTCATTGTGGAAGACAGATGTTTCTATCTAAGAAAATGTATTTTTGTATTTTGTATTTTTTTGCCTTTCTCTTTGGTAGTTTGACAATATACTGTATGATACGCTTTGTGATGTTTCAGACATGATGGATTTTGACAGTTCTGATCCCAGACGTCTATCTGAGGTCCCTCCTGCCTGATCTCTTTTGCACATTAAGCAATCATGAAAGACCGCAAGCTATGATCCACATGTCGTCTGACATACTGACCAACTGACCAACAAAGACACACAGTAAATGTTGTGTAGTCTGATCCTGGAACCATGGTGATAATTGGATTTTTACATAAATAAGCTCATGCTGCTGTAAATAGTGATTTGGCAGATTTTACTCAGTGAAAAACAACAACTGCTAATATGAACAACAATGTAACCAGTATCACAATATGCAGTATTATAGATTTTATGCAATTAATGTATGAAATAAAGCTTTATATCAGCTCAACAGGCAGCACATCAGTTAGCTGAACTGAATTTAAGTGAGTTTACCTGAGTTTAGCTAAAATTGCATTGTTATGTATGAATGTAAACATCAAGTGTGATGCCTCTCTCTCTCTCTCTCACACACACACACACACACACACACACACCTCGACACGCCATCTTTTCCTGGTGGCTGTTTGTCGTGTTGTCACAGATGTCAAAGCTTAGTTGTTTGTACGGCAACAAGTCACAACTCACGAATTACACACCATCCTATAACACACAATGCCTTTACCTGACAACGAGGTTGTCCACGGTGATAGAATTTTGACTCTGTGTGCGTGTGTGTGCCTGTGTGTGTGTTACCCAGTACAGTTTACCTTCCCATGGCTGAGGACAAGCAGTCATTTCGGGTTTAACGTGTCAATGTAAAATCCTGCTTGACTCTTTCACCTGCAGTCATGTTCATTTGACACTGTTCAAGTATGTCCCTGTTGAATTTCACTATAACTATTATAATCTGTGATGGAATGGAGTCTCACCTCAGTCTTCTAGTTTCTACATGCTCCAAACTATTGACAGCATTTAAGGAATTTTGGACTGAGTTCTACCTGCATTTTTCCATTCATTCCTAATTCTCTGTCTTCTTTAACTCCTTCACTCCTTCCTCTGCTTTATGATGAACTGAGTCATTTTCTTTCCACTTTTGTAGTTTTGCAACCCTGTGACTGTTCACTGTTGGCTAAAAGGATGTTCTACCAACATGTGAATTGCTCCAAAATACACAACTTGCAGCCCTCAAAGGCTGATTTAAATGCAGAAAGGATGAAAGCTTCAGTGACTAATGGGTTTGTTTAATCTCTCCCCTGCTGTGCGTGACAATGTCCTGTTCTGTTTGTTCTGAAAGCTAACTTTCACACTGATGTACAAACAAACGAGGCTTGATTCTCAGTAACTGACACCCAGCAGAAGGAAATCACGCTCAAACACACACACACACACACACACACACACACACAGATGGATAGAAATCCCTCTGAGGTCACACACTTTCCGTCTAATACGTCACTTCCTTCCAGGGAAGCCACTTCAGCAGGTACTCCACCATATAACACACGCACACACACACACACACACACACACACAGGCACACAGGCACGTTACTGTCGATGCAGTGATTAATATCCTGGGCGACCACACGGAAATGACTAGGCAGAACTTTAAGGAGGTACTCCCTCACAGCAGAGATAACGGCAGTGTGGGTGTGTGTGTGTGTGTAATTGACGTGCACTGCAGGCTTACACTGTATGCACGCAATTCATATTGCTTAAACACACTCTCAGTCACACAAATCCGCACTTTCCAAAAACATTTGGAGCCCCTGACAGATGCGAACTGACTGATTTCCACCCTGATTGCGTTGACTGTTTTACAGTACACACTAAACTGTAATAGTTTCCCACAGGAGCCAGTGTGTATGTCTGTGTGTGTGTGTGTTATCATTGTGTTGGGTGGCTCCGGGTGTTACCTCTGAGCCACTGTGAGGCTATTTATACAGCTTCTCTGTCAGTCTCATTCCCAGGCTCTGAGCACAGGCTGCTTGTTGTGAACTTGTGCGTCGATGAGGACAGAGTATGTTTCTGTGGCGCATTTACACACGTAGCTTTACCAATCTAATACAGGTGTTTTGAGCACTGTATTGGGATGCAAGAATGGTTATTTCCATTGTTGTTGGTCTATTAAATATCACATCACAATTTCCCAAGGAGGGAGTCCGAGATGACACCTTCAAATGTCTTGTCTTTTGTCCAAAACTGTAAGATAACTATAATGGGTTTCCATCCACTTTTGTTAATTTTAATAGATTTTTATAGATTTTTCACATTTTAAATTTTGGGCAAAAAAAAAGCTTGAGAAGAAATGCGAAAATTAACACAAAAAAAGGAGTAAAGATCTAAAAACCTTTTTACACTTTGCTGAGGTGGTGAAGTTGGTATATCAATAAAAAGAAAAGGGAAACAGACATAGCAAATAAATCATGACATACAAACAAACCAATGAAAATATAGCAGCTGATATAAACATCAGACCTGTGCGGAACGATGAGGAGACAGTAACCTTCCTCAAATTAATATATGAAACAAACGTTTGAGGTTTGACTGGAGCTCTCTTCATTAAATCATCTCGTTGAGCTTCTTCTCTTGCAGCAGTTTAGTGGTACACATTCCCATAACAGTGGTGGATGGAAACACGCATTCATTTGTGATTTCTTTTGCAATTATTCTGGAAATTTGCTCACGAATTGCATTAAATATGGATTGAAACGAATGTATTGGATTTGAATGGAAAAGAAGCAGCAAATCCTCACATTGGAGAAGCTGCAACCAGAATATTTGGCATTTCTCTTTGAAAAATGATATTAACAATTAATCTATTATAAAAATAGTTCCCTGTTAAGGGCTTAGAGGTTCAGACCATTTCTCTCTCCCTGATTTCCTATCGTCTCTCTTTCGATTAACTGATGAATCAACTAATCCTTTCAGCTCTACTCAGTGTGATTCCCCAATAATAATGTAATTTAACTCAAGAGCTTTAACAATTTTAAATGCAGGTTTGAGTTGAGCCATCCACCATCTTCTAATCACATGTGATTAGAAATAGAAAAAGGAATGATCAGACATGTCCAGGTGATTTAATCAACTGATTCTTATTTTATAAAAAGAAGGGAGATCTGCATTTTCTGTACATATTATCGAGATAATGAGAAACACATTATTATAGATGAAAGATTATTGAGTATTAGTGTTTGTGTGTGTGTGATTACTGTATACCTTGCAATGTGTGAAGACAGTAACGTTCTCAGACGAGGGCTTGTCTGCTCGTGGGAAAGTTCATGGAAAGTCCTCAAGCTACGCCCACCCGACCTACGACCCCGATGATGTCAAGATTCAAAAGTGATGCCAGGGTATCCATGGAAACTGTGGGTCAACAACGGGGAGCGATAAAGGAGAGGAAACAGGATGATATAACTGTCAATATACTGTAACTGTCACTGGGTCGTACAGCAGCAGTGATCACACACTAATGGCACACAACAACAAAACTACACACACAGGCATGTATGCACAGTGTGCTGCCATTGTTTGCCAACGTGTTACACACTCCCTATTTAATATTTGAGATCTTTATTGTAACACACAGCTCTGGTTCAAATCCATATGTGTCCATTAAGTGGGCCAAGTGCTAATCACACCTCTATGCATTTTATAGTAGGTTGTTTGTCTGCAACTTTATGTTTGTTTTAATGCGTCTGCTTTGCCTAGAACTCTCTGGAGAAAAGGATTATTAACAGCAGTGGCCTCACTTACTTAGAAAAAGGTCACTGACATAATTAAGGCAAAATTGAACAGTAAGGCTTTTGTTCCTTAACAGATTATGGGCTGGAAAGTTAGTTCTGAACGCCAGAAATCTCAGCATCTGGCAAAGAAATAGAGTCAGTGGTATTGATTTTGAAACTAATCAATCCCCTACAGATACATTATGGTCATTTAGTGGTATGAAAGCTCAAAAAAATCATACTTGTTTGAGTTGTTATATATTTTTTCCTTCATTTGACTGTAGAAAGTGGTTAGAAACATGGAGAGGAAGAAAGAGGAGCGACATGCAGAACAAACAGGGGACATTGCAGTTATGTTGTACAGACATGCATTATAGGCCACCCCACTTATTGCACCTTAAAGATAAGTCTGATGGTGTTCTATGTGTTTCTTATTGTCAACAAATCACAAGACACAATGATTCAGTGAGCCACACTGTTGCACTGGGTGTTGTTTTGATCACAATGATCACCGGTACTGTAGTTTATTTTGACTCAATCCCACACACACTGTCCTATTGCTGGAAATACTCACTAGAGCACCAAATTTGCATTAATCCGCTGAATATAGTCCACAACAAACATATTATTTACTCCTGTTTTAATAACATTTGCTAAAAACTATAATGTCCAGCTATTTTAGGAAATCCAGTTCAGAAAATTCAGTTTTTGAGAATAAATCTGTATGCTAAAGACAGACTGGGGAAGTCAGAACTCACTTTTTTTTTTTTTTCTTTTCAATGGATTTGTTGTCAGCAACAAAAATGTACACTTAAAATGATTATAAGTTTATGCCCATAAAGTTAGACTAAAGTTTCCCACTCATTCTGAACTGCATTTATACTACTTCTCTGCAGCAAATATATTTCTCCATGAATGAATATATATACCTACATTTTCAAAGAATTGGCTGTTAAGTTTAATATATATCAAGGGCCACTTGAGCTGTTCTATTTACAAGTACAGCTCATGAAGCTACAGTGACTTCCTGTTCACAGTGTTGTGTAAATCCTTTCGATCGGATGGTTGATTAGATTTGCATATCACTATGGTCTTTACAAACTAAGACACTTCTTATATTTGATGGTGCAACTTGATTTAGTAAGTCACACGTTAAAAACTAGCTTGTAGTTACGAAAAAACTTTACATACAAACTTTTGATTTATAAATACCTGGTCCAACCCAGTCCTGGTGCTATGACAGTAAAATCATCGTTTTCGCACATTAAGCCAAAAGCAGATAGTAGGACAATTATCTGGTGTATGAGACTGGCCTCCCATGAACTCAACCTCTCCTGGAGTCCTGGTACCTCTGGCAACTGTAATGTAATCTTTGTGATTGTCTTTAGTGAGGAGGCTAATATCTCCAGTCTGGGTGAGAGCTGGACTCTTGCTAATAAGGCTGAGTGAGAGCAGTGTTTAGACAGTGGGAGAGTGATCGCTCTCTGGCACTGCTCCCTGTGATTTATGACCTCCTTAATGAGTCTCTCTCCCCTGTGTGTGTATGTGTGTGTGCGTGTGTGTGTGTGTGTGTGTGTGTGTGTGTGTGTGTGTGTGTGTGTGTGTGTATGTGTGTCTTAGCTTATCACCAGCGTATATGTGATTTTGCTCAAGCACCTCCTTGAGTTTCACCTCTCTCCTTTGGCTGACACTTGCAGTAACACTTAAGGGACCGATTCATGTTAAGCTCCAAGCACCACCTAACGCTACAGTAGGTGGCACGGACAAACACACACTCGTATACTTTCAGCTCATTTTTTTCATTCGAAAGTGAAGAAAAAAAAAACATTTCTTGGTGCATTCTGTGAAAGTGCAGGCAATACAGATAGAGCCCACAAAAAAAGTGCAACAACAACAATCTGATGGGGCAAGTGTCACATTTTGAGTAATCAGAATGGCATCCACAGTAAATATCGCGTTTGCAGCAGCATGACAGACGTGAAGGAATTCCAGTATTTCAGCATCAACAGTAAAACAGTCCTCAGCTGGTGGAGAGTTTGGGACACACAGTGAGACGGACAGATAGACAAGTGGAGTAATGAGACAGAACAAGGTGAAGGGAACAGCTGAGCTGGGCTGCGTCAAAGAGCTGCAGCAGAATCCAACAGCCACAGATTGAGGAGAAATCAAAATAAAGTCTAAATTAAGACTCGGAGCAATGTGTGTGTGTGTGTGTGTGTGAGTGTGTGTGTGACGGTAGAGTATAGGGCTGTTTGGCTTGGCTGCGGCCGCTCTGCAGAGCACGGCAGCCAAGCAAGACGGCAAGGCCGACCTCGCAACCACACAGGCTGAATGTGCAGCGGCTGACTCTCCGTGCCCTGCTGCTGAGTGGCCCTAAAACCTCCCAGAGCCTAAACGGTGACCTGGCTTACCCAGTGCCCGGGCTCCTTCGCTTACATAATCTTTTTCCCTCTTGCTGGAAAGAGTTCTACCGTAGCGCTGGCTTTGTCAATCTGCTGCATCTCCTTATTTCACCATAATTACACGGCAATGAGGGAATTAGATGATCCACTGTGACAAATGGAAATGTTTTCCACGTGGTAGGTTGTGCACTGAGCTAGATCTCCTAATGTAGAAAAAAATTAAGAAAAAATCCCTCTCTGATATGCTTTTTCTCAGGTTGATGCTGTCCTCTGTGCAGTGGGAATGAAAACAGCTTGTGTTGCTACCTGAGGAGCCTCACTGCTGTCATCAGTGGCTTGGCACAAAGCCCTGTTGTGTTCAGATTAGCTTTTGAATGCACTACGCCATCTAGCCTCATGCGCCGGAGCTGCAACTCGGGCTCGGTACATCATGTGTGGTTGCTGGGCACAGTATGTATGTGTGTGTATGTCCTGGCAACTAATATCCTTGATTCAGGTTTTCTGAGTTAGGCACCAGCACCGCAGAGACCTGTGCACAGTATTTCTAACCTTTTTTTTTTATTAATATTATTATTTCATCCTCTCATCAGGTTGATTTATAGAGCTCCTGTTCTCACGTAGAGATGGATCTGTTTGAAGAGAAATCTAAGGTATGCAGCTCAAGTCCTCTGTCATAAATTCTCCATGTGGCTTGGTGAGCTTCAGGACCTCACACTAAGGAGGGCGTAAGAGCAGAGAGAGAGAGAGAGAGAGAGAGAGAGAGAGAGAGAGAGAGACCTGGATTTCCCTGAAATAGATGCCATGTTTTATGCCAAGCCATAATCTAGAGATAAATTATTTGAACAAAATGGAAACATAGCTTTTGGTCGCTCTGAGGAGCTAGAAATGTCGGTGCAGTGTAATTATTGATATTAACAAAATCATGCTTTCCACAATGAACGCCAGTGAATCTGCACCCAAGAATCAAAGTAGGTCTTAACCAATTTTCAAGATATACACGTTTATACAAGATTTAGAATAACAAAAGCAATCCAGTTAATTGTCTGTCGTTTGTTCAGAGAAAGAACAAAGCAGCAACAAATTGATGCTTTAAATGTTGCTTCTTCTAACATTTACTCTCCCGAGTATATTATACTGTATGTTAGAGATACTTATTCCTTTCAGTTTCTCATCTGCGTTATCTCCATCCTACACATGGGGGGCTCTTTATTTTCTTACTTTTTATTTTTATTTATTTTTCTTCTATCTTTATTATTTTCTTTTATTAAAACATTAACATGAAATTTGGAGTTTAGTTTTAGTTTTAGTAGTCTGCCTGATTTGCTGCATACATTTTCTGCCCAGGTTCCTCTCATCTGTTCTGTCAAAAACCATGGGGTATTTTATCAGTAAAAACTGAAAACTAGCAGCTGCAGCTGTCCCTGGGCTTGGTGGTTGTGGGTTTTATTTTTTCTTTTCGTGCAAGTCTTATTGGCTAGTTTGACCTGAAAGCTAGTACATAGATATACTCAGAGTAGATTTAGTGGTGACTGCTAGTCCACTACTTATGGTAGCTACCAACCCAGAAGTGCTGGCAGGCGGCATCGAGACTGTACAACAAAGGCAGGGGAAGGGCGAGGGCTAAGGGGTAGGCTACAGCTAACTCTTTACCAGTTATGTCAACCCAACATTTTATTCGCCAATGTTCAGCCTCTGGCGAACAAAATGGTGTGCTGTGGCTGCGGATCATCACTCAGAAAAGAATTATGGACTGCAACATCAAGCCTTCATTGTCAACTGACAAAATTAATGTTGATGCAGTTTATAAAATCTAAAAATAAGAAGCTTGCTAACAACATTGGTCCTGTTCATGATTTTAATAAGTTTGTAGTGAGGGGACGTTTGATGTGGGTATCACTATGGCGCTCAAACCTTATTTGGAGATGTATTATTTGCAGATTATTATTTTACGTCGTCAATCTAGGTTAAAAGGATAACAGTATCAACTATAGATACTTAAAATGTCAGTGTAGGTGGCCTGTTGTCTTTTTGTGTGACACACAGACCGTGGGTATTACATAGCGTAGTTTTCCCATCATTACATCCCAGATTCTGAGCATCCGATCTGACCCTGAGCCAGGGGAGACTTTGACCACCTAAACAAACTGTTTCTACCCACTTTGACTTAAACCCTGTCTGACTTCTCCCTATCTCTCTTTTCCTCTCGGTAACACCATGTTCTTCTCAGTTTTCTCGTCCGGCTCTCATCTGTCTTAAGTATTTTTCTCCTCTTCTCATCAGCCTCCACCTTCATTGCCTTGTTCTAAAATAAACTAACTAACCCCCCTTGTGAAACTCAATCTTCCGCAGCACAACACTGAGAGAAGTACACCTCATAAAAGGACTCGGGGGGTTTATGCACTTCAAACAGAGGCAAGGATTAAAAGGCCATGTCTGTTTACTTACAACCCTCTCTGCAGCTCTTTAGATTCCCACCACTTCCTAATTCAATTACAGAGGCAAGCTGCAGACAAGGCTGAATCTTCAAGAAACACTCTGACATGGAATTTCCCTCCATCCCACTGACTCACGTTACAGGGTCGTTGGAGGTTTTGAGTGAGTCGTGGAGGTCTGTGATGATAAGGTTTGGCCATAGGTGTGTTTGAGAGCTCAATCTTGAATGTTTTAAGTCCATAATTCGGCAAATAACAAGGATAACAGCGATTAAATCTTTAACTGATTCATGGAGGGATGTGTGTTTGCTCCTCCAAGCACCTGGTGTCTGGTCGGTCTTTCCAAGGAATAATCATCTGGTAGATAGGACGTGATTTGTTCTACATTTTTTGTTTATATTGGAAAGACTAGGAAAGAACTGGAACGTTCATGAGCACTGACAGCCACAGTAACTGAACAGACAGGAAACAGAAAATCCATGAGAAAGACGTCACAGGCAAGAACTTTGGGACTGGAGGTCTTCATGTGTCCACCCAAACCCTAGGACACGAGACCCGACCTGGAACCCGTACAGGTTCGGATCCACGTTTTATATGGTCAATCGAGTCCGGGTCAGGTCCCATTTTATTGCCGTGGGTCCTGGGTCTGTTTAACATTATGTGTGATACCCAAGTGGATCTGAGATAACCCAGCCCTGATCAGACAGCCCTGATCATGATGGAAGTGCTGTGTGTGTGTGTGTGTGTGTGTGTGTGTGTATTGTAACTTTCAGCATTGTAACATTAGGATGAAAAAGCAATGACGCTTTATAATAAAATATATTATAAAATATTATATATAGGCTATATAATATCGCGTTTGATGAAATAAAGCTTTCAAATAAAAGACGCATCTGGTTCAGTTCCAGTATTACATTTCTGGGTCTTTTTGGGTTCGGGTATGAACTTTTGGACTTGTGAAGACCTTTAGTTGGGACAACTCAAGACACTGATTGTAGAGTTGGTTTTGTGAATGTTAGAATACTGTGTATTAAAAAATGTAATATAATATATAATAATAATTATATAAATTAAATGTGGGTGTAGTCACCTTGAATGATGGACTTTGGCTGATGTAACCATCCATGTCAATCCATTCTTGATTGTCAGGCACTACTGTCTGTATATAAAAATGTTTCAGGTTGTAGTTATAACAGGTGTTGACGTATTTACAATAACTCCGATACGACATGAATGTGGGATTAAGGGACACATTGAATGATAAGTGATTTCTAGGAGGTGCAGTTTTAAAATAAATATGGGTCTGCAGGTTGCCACTTCCTGAAATGATTGAACATATACTGTACTTATATATATATATATATATACTTGAATATTTCTTATTCAAGAACTAGACAACCAACTACTGAATGCAACTGGGTCTGCATATAAGCTGCCCTTATTGTGCAGCAGCAGGCCCACATTCAGTGGCGGCGTTGTGGGTAGCTTTCAGAACCGCGACAGCCCACAGCAGCTGAGAAAACACTGCTCATATGTAGCTCGGTAGGATGCTCGTATGGATGATATTAGCATAGCTGTTGTTTACTCTGTACTGCTATGGAGCCAACCACATGCACACACACACACACACACACACACACACACACACACACACACACACACACACAATTACGCAGCAACTCTGCTGCATATCCTCTGTTTAACAATATTAGAGCCAAACCCAAAAGATTTGGCCCTGCATGCAAGTGAGACCACAGACTGTTAACCTCTGGACACACACACATAAACACACACACACACACACACACACAGCTGTATCGTACAGGTCGATCAACAGTTCAGTAACGGGGAAATTGCTGTAGCTGTGAGACAGTACTGTAAAGTGAAGTTCATGTCTGCAGTAAAACCTGTGATGAGTGACTACACTAATGACTGGTTTGCGGCTCATTGAGGACAGTTGGTTAGCTGAGGATGAATTAGTCTCCAGTTAAAGCAACAATCCACCCTAAAACAGTTAAACTTTGTTAAAAATGTATCCTGTGTTCCTGAGTCAATGTTGGTGCTGGTGGTGCAGCTGGATGTGACATCCTGCCATCACTAGGGTAGCTACAATGTAACGTAAAAGAGAAATAAATTGAATCCATCTATTTGAAATCAAGTGTTTCATCATAGAACAGGAAGATATTCAAGTTCCTCCAATGACCAGAATGCATTGCAGCCACTGTACACACTGCATTTTAAGTTAGGTGCACAAGAGACAGCAACTATTAATTAGCTCCAAGTTAATTCTGGTACAGTACATCAAATGGCAACATCTATGTTTAATATTCTACATGGTCCCTTAAAGTGGCAATAATTAATGTATTTTTTCATTAACAAAGGATCACATGACTTGTATGCGAAAGGGGTGCGTGTAGTTACATACTCACAAGAATCATCACCTGAATCAGCAATTCCCCTTGACTTGAAAGAGCTTTTCAGCATCCATTAGCTCATTGTTTCCATTTTCCAGCCCTTAACTTTCCTGTTTTGGTCAGATTCACCGGTCTCATCAGTGTTGTTTTTCAGTCAAGCAGGCTTCTGTTTACAGTGAAGAATCTCTGAAAAACTACTGAATGCTGTCTGCACGGAAGCACAGTGGCGCTTTTATTTATTTATTCATCAGGTGGCCAACACAAATACAAATTAATGATAATGTTGCTCCAAGTCTGCTGGATGTGTAAATCAGCAACTGCTTGGTTTGCTATGTCAATTTAGGTGATAATATGTCAGTGTTGTGTTTCCAGGTTGTTTCCACTGCCCCCAAGTGCCCCAGAAAAATGCGCAGGTTTAAATAAAATATTATAATATAGATAATAATCTCTTGCTTTGTCTTTCTATTTCTTGATTGTAATCTTTTGATTAGAATGTACATGTAATGTCTTTGTTGTATTAGTACTTTTACTGTGCAAAGTGACAAACACCTGCAACTCATTCTTTTTATATGAGCTTATACATCTTGACACAGGTCGTTAAGGGTTGATGCGTCAATTGTTCTTCATCACATTTCACATTACACGTTCTCCGGATTGCGTTTCATTCAGAATTAAAACTACATTCAAACATGAGAAAGAAATCCAATGTTGGATGTGTTGCGATGAGTTTGATTTGATTTTATTAATGTAATTAATAAATGACATCATGGAGGTGGATGATGTCAAAGCAGGTCGAGGGACGTGGATAAGGATTAGACGTAAATTACAAGAATTTACAACCAATCCTGGAAAACATTCAATATGTCAAACTAATGATGCAACACAGTGACACAAGTGTGTTCACCTGGTGAGTATCAGCTCTCTCCTATGGGGCATGTCAAGCATGAGAGTGACTTATGACGGCTTTATTGATCAATCAATCAATCAAACACAATTTTTCTTACTCCATACCCAGCATGAGGCAGGGTTAAGAGGGAACCCTGTGTCAGCAGGGTATACAGCAATTTCCAACTCATAGAGTCCCATCCAGGCCACATATTTGTGGGTCATCTGCGAAACAAATCATATCATCTATTTAGTGTTTGTGTTGGCCTTATGCAGAGACAGTCAAGCCAATGCTAACCTATTTGGCCGTCTCTGCTGTCAACAGACAGTAAAATGGAGAGAATTAATAACTTTGTAATGTAACAGGCATATGGGGAAACTCCGGGAGGATCTGTACCAGGTCTGCTACAATGAGTTGACACAGACCTCCGCTGACGTCTGCGATGACCAAAAACAACCAGAAAGGCATCATGAGACTGTACAGGAGAACAGCAGAAATAACGGAAAGGGATGCTAATTGTAAGTTCTTCCCAGGCTCAAACCAAAGATATGTGAATCATACACCAGTTTACCATGCTGTGTGTGTCTGTGTGTGTGAGAGCAGGAGAGAGAGAGACAGAGAGAGAGAGAGAGACAGTGTGAAAACATGGATTGGTTTTCAGCAGCTCAGCGTTAATTTGACTGATGCTGCTCTGACAATGTGGTACTTGTGGTCAGTGTGTGTGTGTGTGTGTGTGTGTGTGTGTGTGTGTGTGTGTGTGTGTGCGTGCGTGTGTGTGTGTGTTGACGGTGGTGGATTTCCTTAGTCCCAAATGCAAAAAACAACTCCCATTGGAAATCTACTTACATGCACTTAAATCATCATTTTGGTTTGTGAGTGATGCTAAAACAACAGACACGGTCACGTACCCCCCCCCCCCCCCACACACACACACACACACACACACACACACACACACACACACACACACACACATGCACGCACCAAACCTTGGTTATGTTTAGTATCCTGTTAATATAGTCGCTGTCTGGCCTTCTAGTTTCAAAGTACCAGTGTGTATGTGTGTGTGTGTGTGTGTGTGTGGGTGTGTGTGTGTGTGTGTGTGTGTGCATGTAGCCATATGTGTTCCACTGCTGGTTAACTGTAATTTCATGTCGGTTTTAATCCTGGGGTGTCAATCTTCATTCCTGGATAATTTTGACTGGAAACACATAAAGTCAGCACATAGCTCTTTCAGTAATCTCCTTCTCCGTGTGTGTGTGTGTGTGTGTGTGTGTGTGTGTGTTTGAGGTTGTAAACAGCACCATTTCTTGAAGCAGTAAAACATTTCAGTGACTTTGTGTCTGAAATGGATTTCTGGTTGACCACCAACCTTGCTGTCCATCATGTGCAGTAAAACCTGCCCAGGACATTATAAGTGCTCAGGTCATAATGTAATCATTTAATACTGTAATAAACAAATGGCATAAGTCTGGATCACAGTCAACCTTTTAAGCTATACCCTGATAGCTTGTAATGTAATGACTAAATCCTTAACAGACTGGCATTATTACAGCTGTCAATTGAAAAAACATCCAAAGCATTTGTCTATGGTGGCACACTGGTCAAAAGAAGTTTGGCTTAACAACACTTAAAGTGTTTCATAAATAAATGATGACCGATTCGTTGTCTTCTTCTTAAGGTCGTGTATGCTGGGCTACTTGTATGTGTCACCCGACCTTGCCAAGTCCACCGTCATAGAGAGGGACAAGATGTGATGACTCATTCGAATAAGAGCTCGTACTTTTCTGTACAGTCTTTCCTCAAAGGCATTCATAGAGGGGAAATTATGTTAAAATGCTGTTTGTGGACTGCAGCTCAGCATTTAACAGGACTGTCCCATTCAGACCCGTAACAAAGCTTCAAGACCTTGATTTGATTTGATTCCATACACCAGGGAGACTTCCCTGTTTCCTCACCGTTAGTGAGGGGCTAGAGAATTCAGCTTAACCTTACATACAAGTCTGTAAACATACACGCTCATTTTGCTACAGTGTGCATGTACTGTCTATTTCGCCTTCCTTAATCTGGTCTGACTGCATAACAAGTTAAATTGTTGTCCAGATATTCAGACCCTGCATCAAAATGATCGATGGCGATTGATTTATCTGCTGTAAAATGTTAAGTCAAACCGTACCATTCAGAGTACGTTTTTATTTTGCTTTAAGAAGATAAAATTGAAAACCCAATATGAAATGACTCATTAAAATTCATTGCACAGTTTTTCTCCAGATCCCAGACAGCCACCTGTTGCATCTATATTTACACTCTGTTTTATTATGTTAGCCATTATTACATTGTGGATGTATTGTATTATGTTGGCTGCTCAGCGCACTTCCTGTCCCTAACTCATGATGAATGGAAGGTCCCTGGCTAGTGCAAATGACAGTAAGGGGTGATTTATTTATCTAATTTCAGGATTGCTATTGGCTGTGTGTGTGTTGTTGTGTGCGTACGTGCGAACATCCTGACTTTCTTATTTCCTGACTCACTGAGACAAATGACCTGATGTCAGCCCAGAGCTCTGAGGGGTGTCGGCTAGTCTGGTTCTTGTTCATCTTCCACAAGGTGAAAATGGAGACTCCACTATCTGAGAAATTGTTCCTCCCTCTCATTGTGGTATATTTAATGTTGTGGTATACAGAAAATAATATATTCTTGTCTTTCTCAAATACAGTAAATCTGACTGGAAAGGAGCCTACTGAGCCTTCTGTCCTTTTTAAACTTCTCCCCCCCATGCCTCGCTTAATGTGTCTGCCGCGGCGCCTTTGAGCAACACAAGGTCTTGGATGTAAACGTCATGTAACTGCTCCATCAATTTCTTCCTCCTCACCACAGACCAACTGAATCTCCCGCACTCCAAGACCACCAAAGGCTACGCAGTTAGTTGTGTCTCTTTGTCCTGTTGGGCTTGATCATCATCACTGCATGCCGTTGCATGCCTCTCGCACCAGGTTTCGCACGTGTCTGTAAACCGTTCCTTTTGAAATTTGAACCTTCGTGGTCTACGGCCATGCTGAACATGCGTGGCACCTTGTTGATGATTGGCTCCTTGGTCTGTGGTACCCCCAACCTAATCACTTTTTTTTCTGCCTCCTTCCAAAACACTGACCCAGACCAGACCAGAAGAACAAAAAAGCAGTAGACTGCTCGAGGTAAGGGGCCTTCAGCCAGCAGGCGCTCACAGTGTCGGCGAACAAAGGTGGATATAAACAATGTATGTATCTACAAGTTTAAAGCGCACTTATGTCCCTCTAAATATAATTTCCATATATTAATACAATTATTGCCGTCTGTAACGATTAACGTTAGTGAAGTTGTGAGCTAACGTTAGCCAGCTTGTTAATCGCTGCACTGATTCTGAGGGAAATTCTGCTGTTTTCAAGTGAGGAACATGAACCAGCGCTGTTACAGACCCTGTGGCCAATATTGTCAAATACTTTTGCTGCGAGCCAGCTAATTAATGTTAGTTCAGTCAGGACCACTATGGCAAAAATACTTGATCTACATGCAGTAGATATATTTGCAGTTGGATGTATTTGGCAGCATGCTCTGTTCTGGTACCTCCCTGCCCTTCCATGCGCACATGTGGAAAGCTTAAGGCAGGGAGAGCAGCGGCAAGAACCCCCCGTAGGATACAGAACAGAGCAGGCATCAATGACAGCAGAAATGACATTGATAAGTCAGACACAGCATGAAGGGAGGAGCTGGGGTGGAGGTGGGCTGTGAAGCGGCTTGCGGAAGAAGCAGTCAGGATAGGCGGCTGAAGCAGCTTAAATAGGGCGCCCTGAATGAGATTGCCAATAGATGCGTGGAAGGGAATCAGCTGATGTGGCTCCTGATGAGATTGCAATGTAGCTGGGATATTGAGCTGAGCTTGACTCCGTGGCCTGCCTGAACTAACGCGATGCTCAATTTTTGTTTTCTTGGCGTTTCAGCAGACATGGAAATCAACAGTTTATATGAGCGCTGTGTGACGGGACTAACTTTGTGATCGGATCACCCAGGACGGGTGTTAATGACAGGTCTGACGAGGGCCACTGTGTTCTGTTCCTTTAAATTCAAATGAAACGTGCCACAGAAGTAAAATAACCTTGCCTTTAAATTCGAACATGTCGTACGAGCAGTTCATATGAGGGAACAAGATAAAGTTCACTAATATAGAGCTCAAGGGACTGAGCTCAAGTCTGAGGGGCTCAGTGGAATGTGTTGCTTAACATGAGGCGGTGCGATGGAATCTCATTCCCACCGTTTAGCGTAAATACCTCGGCATACCACGGTTGACCAAGGTTGTTTGTTTGGCAGGGGGATGAGTGTTTGTATGTGTGTGTGTGTTTGGGCGATATACACTACAAGCAAAGAAACAGAGAGGCTGTTATTACAACGTGCCAGTGTCTGAATTCATATCAAGGACATCAGATTAGATATTTACAGTAAACTTGACAAATGTGAAACCTACGGACTATACCCAGGAACTTAAACTAGTGCAATTCCTTCAACACACACATCCACACACACACCAAACCAGACTGAGGGGAAAGCTGAGTGGTTCATTCATGAGGAGGTCCTGGGGGAGAGAGGTTGTGCCCCGCTTCCATATAAAGGAGGGTTTATAGATTGACCTGCAGCCTGTCTCACTCTCCTTTGACATCACATGACCTGTCTTACACGCTGTGTCTATCTCTGTGCCTCAACTCTAAATATCAGACACAACAACCATCATTTGAAATGTCCTTTTTTTCCAAACCCACATTTGGGTTTTCTAAGCAGACCTGATTATATAATTATTTATATAACTAACTTTTTTTGTTGTTTTATTGCAGAGCTCGCAAAGGTGTTGACACATTTTTCACCAGCATTTGTGACAGCGAGCAGGAGATAATGGAGCTTGAGGAAAAAATTCACGAGAACATGAAACAACAGCTGAATGTAGCTGTTATTAACTAGACCTGGTTCAATGGAGAGAGGGTTGAGATGAAAAATAAGAATAAAGTTAATCTTTCCTGTGGTGAAATTTTCACTTTATATTCACTCACTACTTTTCAGCCAAACACCATCAATAATATCAACATATTTCGATTCCTTACTAAATAAACTCACTCATTTCAATTTCTGAATGTAAGACAGAGTGACAGAAAAATAATATAACAAGAAATTCTGACAAATCTCCACAGGAAAGGAGGTAAAGTAGTAATTAAAGTAGCTCTACAATTTTAGGCAAGTGCATCAAGCTGAGTACATTACACAGAGGTACAATGAGGTCTTGTCTAGCCAGTGAGCAATGCTGATCATGATTGAAAGCTTTGCAGAGATGGGGCCAACTTCTTGTTTGTGTCACTACTGCCAACCTCTTGACTGCCAAATGTTCTGCAATAACTTTTAGAAGTGTTTCTGAAAGAACTGCAGGAACTCTTCAGCCGCTGCTATACTATGACTGATACAGCTGTCTTATATTGTGACTCATGAGCAAGTCAATTAGTCTACATAATGCATGCACTCTTACTTTGGTGTACATTAAAGAGTCCTATATTCTAAATAGCAACAACACAAGTGATATGTGTGTTCTCTGTACTTGAAACTCTTTGGTAAAAATATAATATAATTTTGGAGCTGGTTTGAAGCATTGAGACAACATCATCAACTTCACCACGTGCAGCATAATGGTTTCTATTATCAAAAATGTCCTGATAAGACATAATATGGTAAAAATGCTACAGCCATTCTAGCAGCTCTGTGAGGTTGTACTTACTGACGGGTGATTTGAGCTAAAAACATGTGTTAACATGCTAATATTTACTTATTGGCAATAAACACAAATTATTTGCAGGTATTTTGTCAAACACCAAAGTTCAGGCAGTCACCAAAGTTATTAGAATTAAGCAGTCCAATTGTTGTAGAGACATTTCACTCACAACCACATATGTCAACCTCTGGGGACCATGAATGTCTGTACCAACTTTTATGACATCCATCCAGTGGTTGATAAGATATTTCAGTCCAGACCATTTATCTCCACTCAAGGTCCACCTACTTGCTGTTCTGGAGCTTTCAACTCGTTCACAGAATCTTAATCAGCAGATGAAGTTTGATTCATCCTGGTAGTCATGGAACTTTTCGTAATTCTGAGCGCTTTCAGCACCTATTGTTCAGTGGTCTTGTTGTTGCTGGGTATCTAACCGTAAAACGTTTTTGGCACAGACCAAACATAAAAATACTCTACTTTATATTTGATTAAGCTGTTCCTGATTTAAATCATTAATTTGCCAATTTAAGAGTGTATTTAATTTTTGACAAAGTTCTTGTGTTGCTGCTTGTGTTTGGACAACAACTTAAAACATTTTGCTTCTTTAGTTAAATGTAGAAAATACACGGCTATTACCCTGTTTCAAAGTAAGGTATCAAAAAGTATTCAATTGATACAGGTACCAGAACTCAGGAATCTTATCGGCACTATTATCGAGCCTTGATGGCGGTGTTAGAGGGACTGTTGTGTTGGTTCTAAAATGCATATATCTGCATTTCTTGTCCTGATCTCTATCAGTGTATCAAAACTGACCATTTGGTTCTATGCAGAAAAAAAAGACAACCTATAAATAGAGTGTTATGGCATCATTGGTGATCTGCCCTCCAATGAGAAATTAGCTCTTTCATCGTACGAAGTTTAACACTAGTCCACAGCAGCCCGCAGTCCTTGCAGCCTACTTATCCCAGTCACTCTGACCCATTAGAGCGAGCAGAGACACGATGACTGATCAGCACGCGTCTGTGTCTACATTAGTGTGTGAGCACTGAGGTGAAAGGGCTAGCTGTGACCGGGTACACACTCATTATGGAACGACCTGAAATTGTGTGTATGAGATGCAGGGTCGCAAGGTCATGGTCTAAGTCCTGTCCCAACAACACAGCGTCTGTGTCCTCCACCTTCAATAAATAGAGACAGTCATTCATACATACCACCCATCCATCAGAGCTCTCAACATATCGCCACAGAGAGAGAGACCTGGCTTGTTACTGAACCAGACTGGGGTACTTAGATGGAGAAATGACTCTGATTAAGGATTAGTTTTCCTTTTATTTCTTTTATTACTTATTTTAAAGCGATCTTTTCGCTATAAGAAACAATGTGACAATGTGACACACTGTAACAACAGGTTACCGACTACACTGGTTTCAGAAGTGGCAAGACACAAAGAAGTTAGATGTTATTTAGGCTATATTATTAATGCACTAAATAAACATGATTTTAATGCCTAAAATCATGTTGATTGATAGAGATCTGATATGTTCTGATGTATAATGTTGTATTTGCATCTTGACTAAAAGGAGCATTGTCTGTTTTATTGGCCTATCTTTACATCTTTTGATCTTCATCTTTATTATTTGGAATCCAGAGCGGGGCAACAAAAACTGCATAAATATAGGCTAATTAATACACTGTGCATATTTTACAAAGCCTTTAAAGTTCAATACAACCAGTCCATTTGCAAAATATCAGTCTTTATTTCATTAATTTTATCATTAAACAAATACAAAATGGGGTTTGGAGAAATACATAAATTCAGAAACCACTAAATCCTGGTGTCTGTTGAAGTATAAATAATGAATAATAATTCATGCCAGCTATGTGTAAAGGGTCTGTGATCCTCCAAGCAGGACGAAACACAGGTGAACATAATCCACTGAAAACACTCAGGGTGCTTCTGACTGGAGGAAAGAAGGCAACCTTCTGCCCCCTCTAACTTTATCTGCACTCACTCATTTTAAATGTCCATATGTCACACAGCTGTTGTCTTTAACCTGTATTTATGCTGATTCTGTCAGGATATCGGGATTACACCTCTTGTGTGGGCATACAGTAAATATTTCAGTGAGTGGGAATGTTTTACACACAGTGGGATTGATTTGTCAGTCATCTGTTTTACTTTGTTGTACATAAAATGCTTAAAATGTGTTGTTTTCAGCTCTGAATAAAGTGATGTTATGCCTCAAACTATTAAGGACATTTTAATCAAATTAATTCCAATTTTGACTGAGCATTGAACTAAGCATAAAACATATTTCCTGGTAAACTGGTGATTGTGTCACAGCAAACATTAAACTCTGTTTACCTGTGGAAAGAAGTGTGTAAGCTGACTTCCCTCTACAGACATTGTACGCACTGCAAACGCCTCCAAAGACATCCAGCAATAAGGTCAGACACAGCGTATCTAGCCTGAAAGGCAAAACCCAGGGCAGAAAAGTCAATTGGAAATCACCCGCTACTTTGTACTTGCTTGATAAACTTTACTGAAGGCATATTAACATTTGTATCTACTCAGAGCTCCTATCACCTGGATTTGGACAGCTGACAGTAAAAGCTCAATGTTTTGAGAAATATTAGTAAGAAAATCAAAATTAGAGTACAACTGAAACAAAAAAGTACATCGGATTCTCTTCCTCCACATGCAAGCTCACCACTGATGTGCAGATCTTTGAGGATCTGAGGGTAATCTGCACCAACTTTACAGTAGAGAATCTCAACCTTTTTAACATGTCTTGTCAGATGTCAAACTCCAAAGTTGACCCCCCCGGGAAGGAAACTTATTTCAGCTACTTGTGACAGTGTCATTCTTTTGGTCACTACAAAGCTTTTAACCACAGGCGAGTATTTGAACGTTGGTCAACTGGTAAATCAAGAGGTTCATCTTCTGGACTGTTCCCTTTTCTCTACAATAGTCTGCTACATTGGTCACATTAGTGATGATGGCGCACAAATCAACCTGCCTGTTTCATGCAGCATCGTGCCCTCAGATGTGAACACCTCGAGATACTAAAACTTCTATACTTGGGTAAATCACTCTCAGTGAAGTGTAAGCACCACCAGGCCGGGCTCAGTCCATCCCTATCTAAGTAGCCTTGGTTTATAAAGGTAATAAAATTCATGCCATTCATTAAGACATTATTTCCTTTATCTATTCCAGGCTCTCTTTGTGCCTCCCCCCACTTATATTTTATACACAGTGTCTCTGCCAGGCACAACTTTGGATCACTCCAATCACATCACGCAAACATATGACTTACCGTCTGACTCACACACTGACTTTAATTACTTCTTCAGGAGTCCCGAAGCTCGATGAGCTTGCAAACCACACGCTGTGTATATCTTCAGCAAACAGAGACGATAACGATGGCTCTTTTATGACTTTGGATGAGGTCAGTGTAATATGCTGGGCTGTAATATGTCAGGTTATCACCATTAACAAGGCTGGAAGACACTATGACCATGATGCTATCATGCTGCTTCTAAATCACTGCATGGGAGTCAAGGGTGGAGTTGGACATGAGAGATGGACCGACTCGACACCAAAGACAATTAAAAGGGCGAGAATGAGAGCAAAATCAAAAATGCCTGTCATCTGAATGTGTGTGTGTAAAAACTATTCACCTCCCTTTAACATCTGGCCCATGTTTAGCATCTCTCCGGATTAGCTTGGTCTTGGCAAAGAAGTACTTTTCCCACGCAGGTATAAATTTAAGGAAAATATGAACAATTTTATAGCTCAGGAAAATGTGCTAAACAGTCAAAAAGGGGACTCACTCAGAAATACCTGAATTTTTTTTGTTGTGGGATACTGATGCCCCAAACCTAGCGTAGATTATATAGACCAAAGTCTGAATCTGCAAATCACTCTGTTTAACCAGGCTGGGAGTTGATCTCTAAAACTCATCCCTCCATCTGTCACAGCAGTCACTACATCTTCATTCCCTGCAGACCAGTGGTGTGGCCATGATCTACTACACGCTCCCACTTGGCTGCATTATATGTATATGCCGTATGTCTGTTTTGACTGTTAAACTGGACAAAATGTGTTTTATCTGCCTCTGCACGCCTGTGATCTCATTTTGTCTTGACAACTGAACAAGACAAAAGGGCCGTCCACACTAAGAATGATAACAATAAAAATAACTATAAATATATATATTTTCCGCACCACAACTATAGCGACAAAGACAGTGCGAACGACATCGTTGGGATTACTCTCAGAGCGATATGATGAACGATAAAAACACTGCAGCCAATCACAATCCATAAACATCCATTTTCCTTCCGACACACAGCTGGAGTGCGCAGCACATGCTTGACACCGAGGTTTACAGAACGTTATGGTTCATCAGTGTGGATGCTCACATCGTTCTCGTTACAGTTATCGTTATGTTGTTACTGGTGTGGTTTGCCATGCTAGCAGCTCTGTGAGGCTGTACTACAGTGGTTCTTTGAGCTAGATGCTAACATGGGCATATTAACATGCTCTCAATAACAATTCTAACACGCTGATGTTTAACAGGTATAATGTTTACCATGTTCACCATCTCATGGTGGCACTAGAGGAAAAGGCAGGGGTCAGTAGGATTAATCGCCTGAGAAACATTAAAGTCTGTGCCAAATTTCATGGCAATCCATGCAATAATTAATAATATAATAATATAGATAATCACCAGTGGCAAACCAACCGACCAGGCAACAAACAGACTGACTACTGACACTGAGCCTTGCTGGCATCATGGCACATAAAATACAACAATCTAATGGGAAAATTCCAGTGAAATTACTAAACTTAATCACGCTGCTCCAAAGGATTTTGGAAACTGCAGATTTTAGTGAAAAGATGCTCCAAGTTTAGATCTTGATTCATAATCATCAAATTTTACTTAAAGTAATCCAGTAATTGTTGTCTATACGTGACGATTACAGGTCAACAAGAACAGCTAACAGCTAGTGTAGAATGATGTTGTCTATCTATTTCTGTACAGATGTCGTCTGTTAACAAACAGGATTCAATTTTTTTTTTTATTCAATTTTTCAAAATTTTTCATTCTTTCCTCCTAAACATTCATTTAAAAGTTTTTAAGTTTCACTTTGAAAGAACAGTTTACCAACAAACTCTTACCTGGTGGCGTGCTGTCATGTCAGTAATCTCATTTGTTGTCCACTAATATCTCAAAATTTGTAAAAGGAATTGCACATTTTCAGTGTACTGAGAGTGCTTGTTCCATTTTTGTGTACATGTAGAAATGTGTTTTAATGGGTAAGCAAGTGTTTGTTATAGATGGGATAATTGCTGTGCTCAGTTTGATCCCAGAGTCACCTACTGCACAGGGCCCATAAAGCCTAGCCCTGCTGCTACTGCCACTAACAGTATTACTTTTACATTATTAATTATGAAACTCAAAACGTATATCTGGTGGTATTACACTGTGCTAGGCACCATCTACTAGACCCTTGGATAGACTTTACCTAAAATAATATTTGCACACAAGCCCTCACAGACGCGCTCACACACACATGCACAGCAGATACACACATTTTGCAGTTAGCAGGCAGGTCATAATTCAATAGCCTAATGTTTGTCGTGGCTGCCTGCTTAGTTTAGACGTACAGACCTGATCCCCCTGGGACGTAACAGTTAAGTTACACACAGGCTCGCACACGCTCGCACACATTCGTATCTTAGCAGAGATGGCATGGTTTGCATGCAACTCAAGACAGATGATTTTAAATGATCCTCATAAATACCTCTGTGCTCGTCCCTGCGTACACACACCCAGAGCCTGACAAGGTGAAACTTATTGAAAGTGAAGGAGTACGAGGAAGACGGAGAGAGAGAGAGAGAGAGAGAGAGAGAGAGAGAGAGAGAGAGAGAGACAACCATTCCAAGATTAACTGTGTGTGTGTAACTCCTCCAGGCGTCCCACTTTAAATCAGGCCTTATTAAAACAGCCTTATTTCAGCCACATTCAACCACTGCTGGACTCCCAGGTTATCACAATAACAATAAATCCCATTCACTCTCTGGCTCTACAGACTGCTGTGTGTGTGGGCATGTGTGTGTGTGTGTGTGTGTGTGTCTGTGTGTAAGTGATATAGTGTCTCTGGCTTTGGAAACTCATTAGGAGTTTCCCAGTGCTGTCCACTGGAGGGAGGAGACTGGGGTTGCCAAGGTAACAAGTCGTTTGGAGGCTGGAACCAGTTAACTCTCCCATCAAGAGACTGTGACCCCCTCCCACTGTGAATGTGAATGTTTGTCTTCAGTATTGATCATCTAGTATCAGAAAAAAGTGATTTGCAAAATATTTAACTCCAGGTCTGTTGGTGGTCAACATAACTTTAGACACACATTTGTAACCAGCAGTATTGCAAACTAGTCTTAGTACATGATAAGAATCAAGAAAAACTCAGGCAGTCTTTCTTTTTTTTAAGGGTTCGGAGTTAGCTGAGCCAAAGCCCCCTTTAAAGTTAACGCAGCTAGTTTTAAAAGCTTAGCTCACATTTTGTTATATTATGTTAGTGGTACTCTTTTTAGTGTCATTTTCAACAACACTAAAAAGTCTACAGCCAGTATAGCGGCTCTGTGAGGTTGTATTTAAGCACAGCGATGCTTTAAACTAAATGCTGACATCAGCAGGAAAAGTCAGGGGATCATCACAGTCATTAGGATACATTGTCTGGGCACAGTGGATATCTCTGTACCAAATGTTCATCTAGTAGTGGTTGCCAGCTGGCCGAAACCTCCCCCTTGTCCAGATTGTTGAGACATTGTTAAGGGTAGCCGGGGGATTTTTCTTGTGAACAAACACAATTATGTTTACATGAAGGGTTTCTCACCCAAACCTATTCTGTGAAGTCCTTGAAGTCCAACAAACATGTTGAAACACTTGTTTTTGATATGCAAAAATTATGAATCATTCAGTGTTTCCATAAGATTGGAAGCAGCACGTGGCTCCAGTGAGCAGCATGAGAAGAATTGCTGCTCACTATTCAGGGCACAGGAAGATGCCGGTCTAGACTCTCCTCTCCTGTCAGTGCGTCATGGCTTTAAAAGAAATAAGATGAGCTGGTTGGATTGGACATAATTGATGACTCTGACGCATCCACCATTAATGTATTCTGCCAGATTGACTCCCTTACAAAACTGCATCTCTGCTGTGCCAACCCCTTTTGTCACTACTGACCAATAATCGGTTGGACATAATCCACTTTGTCTTTTTTTGGCACCTGTTGCACACCTTCACTTCTGGTTGTCCCAAATGTTTTATTTGCCTTCAGTTGGAGGATTGGTGGAGTATGTTAAGCTGGGCTCAAGAAGGCAGCATAGGTCACCGGCTGCAGCTGCGTGTCTGTGTTTGATTGACAGCAGCTGGCAGGCTGAGCCCCGGCAGGGGAATGAGAGACAAAGTAAACAAACTTGCTTTGTAGCTTACAAGCCATGAGCAGACAGTGTGTTGTTAGCAGTGGTACTGAAGAGTAAGGACCACACCAGTACCTAAAATGTAACGAGCAGTGATGTATGCTGTAGTAGACAAATTCCTACTTAATTTCAGTTGGACTCATCACAGTTTGCAGTTGTGAGCAATTCAAACAAAGATAGATTTTTGCTCTAAGCTACCTACCCCTGTTCTGTGTCCATACAGTATGTGCGTACATTTGTTGATGGGTTCACATGTGTGTTTACATTTACAGTATGTGTTCATGTGTTTGCCCATGGGATTCAGCACATGTTCACATGCATGAGTGTGTGTGTGTGTGTGTGTGTGTGTGTGTGTGTGTCTGTTGGGTCAGTGGAAGCCCTCAGATCTATTTTCAGCATCAGTGTTCATTGTTCCGTCTGGAGCCAATTAGATAACCTGAATACAGCACAGACACAATGTTTTGATACAGTGAAGCTTTGTCCTTTTGGTGTCAATGATGAGATTCCTGAAGAATGTGCACACACACACACACAAAGGCACATGATTACAAATTCTTCATAACTCTGTCGCTAAATCACACTATCATTCTGTCACGCATCAACCCTCCTTGTCCTGTTCCACCCATCCACCCACCCACACACACACACACACAGAATGTGCTGTTGGCGAAGGTACTGGTGATGTTATTTGACATTTGAGTTCTGATCTGTGTCTGCCACACGCAAACCTCTGTGGTCCAAATCAAGTAATGTATCAAACGTGTCCTTTAGACAAAGCACAGCAGAGAACAAGGCACCTCACACACACACACACCACAGCCCTAAGCATAGTTGATATCAATCACTTCACTGGCATTCTTACACTGTAACATACTCTCCCACAATAAAACTGTATGTGCGGCTGACCACAGATTCTGTTGGCCAGAGACTTAGAGGAATGTGACAATATCCCAAGGAAATACACTCAGGCCTGAAACACACAGCCAGCGACCAACACTAGTTAACCCTCCTATTATGTTGCAGGTCAATTTTATCCATTTCTGCTTTTGAGTAGCCTGAAACACTAGTTAATCTCTCTTGTCCTCCCTGATATCTTCTGACTTTTCCTCATTTCAGGTCACGACATGAATTGTGAACACACTGGTGTGTTGTGGAATGTCTGTACTGACTGTGCGTACAGTGATAATATTGTGGGTCAAGTTGACCCAAATGCTTTTATGTATGTAAATAGTTGGTCACACACATAATAAAAATGTGTTTTTGATGTATATTGTTTCTGTGACTGGTTTTATCAGATTTTGCCAAAGACAGGCTAAAAGATGAGGTCCAAAAGAGTGAAGACTGAGACAGTCAGATGGGACAATGTGCAAAGGGGTTGAATGGTATGAAGCTCGCACCACTGACCAATGTCATTTTGAATCCATACTGTATCTATATTTCTATCTATCTCATTTCTTGCATTGGTATTCTGACATATATTGACCTCAGGATTCACCTACTGGACTCGGGCAGGAGCAGGGGTTTTTGTTACACTGTCACAGTAACTCATGCAAAATAAAGTAAGACAGTATATAGCTAGCTTGAAAAAAAAAAGCTTTTTTTTTTGTTTGTTGTTTTTTGTCTGTTTCTGAAGCGCTTCATAACTTATCTTTGGAAAGCCGACTATCAGTAAATACAATCACGTTGCACCAGTAGAGAGAAGCACCTTATTTTGTTCCAATTCTGATGTTGGATACTGCTGCAATTATTCAATCAGACACCAACACACACTCAAAAACACACACATTTGTGCGCACACACGTGTAATCATGCACACACAGATACAAGCATTCACCCCGAGAAAATTGCAACCGCTCGTTCACATCAGAGGTGTTTATGCTGGCATTTTTGGTGCCCGCAGAGCCGCAGGTCCTTACTGCTGTTTCTCCACCCAATAAAACACAAATCTGTTGACATGGATCAGGACTTAAGTTCCCCAATGGAATGTATACAGACATGTTATATCAATATATATGCACATGGAGACCATAGAGTAGATTTCGTTGTAAACATATTTCTGTGTGTGAACAGACTTTACTACAACTGTAAGAAAAGAAATGTTGCACAAGCGTTGTACAAAATGTTTTATTCATAATAATAGGTGACTTATTAATGCTTATTAATGTGGATTTTTTCTTTCTCTGCATCACTGTCTTATTCAACAAATAGTTCCTCAACCTATAGCTACAAAAAACACATTTTTACAGAAGTTGAGACTTATATCAAGAAACCAGCAGCAGCTGAATGCATTTCAGTGAGCCTGCAGATTTGGTTGACTTTAGGTGCAGATTACTAAGATGAACATGTACCACACTCATTGTGCAGAGGATGTGGCAGAACACTTCAGTTGCTGTTGCGGTGATGTTTCACCCCCAGGGCACAGATGGAAACAGGGTGGGATTTGGGAATTGATTGTGATGATTTACATTATCATTGGGTGTGTTAGGGGTTGGTTAGGGTCCAGCAGCAGTCATTACCAAATACATTGGCTTCTGTTACTGTCTTAAAATGCAATACTCCCGCAATGATGCACTGACAGGTCACATAAATTGAAAAGAATTGTGATGATTCAATCTTGATTTTCTTGAGATAAGTTAATTAAACTGTTAGGGACCTGAAACCCTAACTGTTCAGTCAAACCAATAAATCAATAAATATGTTTTATGAAATAAATAATAGCATGTAAACATTTTGTAAAAATATATAAATTAAACAATTATTTATGAAATAATTTAGGAAATGAGGTTAACTGCTGCCATTAACACCGTCCATTTACTTTGAAGCTGAGTAATAAACTAAGTTCACTTGTTAAGCTCAGTAAAGGCAGAGGTTTAGTTACTGCTTCTGCAGCTAGTTTGTTGATTCAGATTGATCTAGCTTACAGGAGCTAACTGGCTAAATGACAGTTGTTGAGCTTGCTTAGAGAGGCTGGGGTCGTGTGATTGGCTGAAGGGTGAAGGGGCAATACCAAATAATATGGCACAAGCAATGAGGGACAGATGAAACCAACCAAGGCGGAAAACACTCAAGGGAAGGAAGTGAAGTATCTGAAACGAGAGGAGACAATGAATTATTTTTAATTAATGGTACAATGAAAAACATAATAACCTAAGGAGCAGGGCATGATGTGGCACAAACTTTATTCGTGTTCACTGGTAGGGTTTGGTATTATAAAGAGTTTGCCTCTTTGAAAAAATGTATACAATTCAAAAAAATAACCTATTCATTTCATCTTTTATCAATGCCAAATTTACTCTGAATGTGAAAACTGAAGTGCTGCCGTTGGATGCAACACAATGCCAACACATGTAAGAGGAAGTGTTCCCTCCCTGGCTCTCGTGGGGTGTACCAGCCTCCCTGTCATCTCTCCTTGAGACTGACACCACGACGCACACGCCAGCTCTTGCAGCTGCAGCCAGCATGGCTATCTGAGGAGGTTCTGATGGCCGCTGGCCTGCCCCGGTTTCCCATGGTTCAGTGTTTTTACGAGCAACTGGAAGCCATTATGGAGATGAGGGTGCTGAGCAGAGCGGAGCGGTCCTCTCCCAGTGATGACAGGCCTCTCAGTCTGGGTCCCCTTCCCTCCCAACGTTAATTAAACACAAATGGCCTCTGTGCTGTCACACACACATTCTCTGCACACACAATAATATGCACATGTATTCGCACACAAAACATGCACTGTAGTACATTACCATGCACAAACTCCATGGTCCACATGTACAAGCAGATCTACAGCGTCCAACAATGTTTCACACATGACTAAAACAAACATACACGGTGTATAGCACAAATACATTTCCTGGTTCCTCAAATAGCATAGACACAAAGTACAAAAATAAATCTTTCTTTCTTCATTGCTTTCTTTCTTTTACTCCTCCTGGTGTGGCCCTCATCATGAAAGCATCCAAAGTTATGACTCCCCAAAGAGGACAAAGTGTTTCCAACCATCGGTGAGAAGGTACAAACATGTGTGTGTGTGTGTGTGTGTGTGTGTGTGTGTGTGGGTTAGCATATCTCTCTGATCTGATCACAGAGATAGGTGAGTAATCTTTAGGGGTTTTTTTCCACATGTGCACGCACACACACGCACACTCACTCACACACACCAACACACACACACACACAACAGATGTTCTGTGTGCTTAATGCAAATCTTTTACGAGCAGTGATCACAGTCACTTGTACTGTTGTGATAATAATAATGCAATCTCAGCTATCATCTGATTTCGATTTAGCCACATAAAGCAATAGTTAGCCGCCCATATGAACTCTGAAACAGGTTTTGCTCCGTGTAATCATTCCTCCTCACCCCTCATCAAAGAGTTCCACAGATTGAGCATTGCTCTCCTATAACATTGTCGGACTTGATGGACAATTAAAAGTACAATTTAGATATCTGATGTTGTCATACTGACAGATTAATCTAATTGCTTTCTTTTTACTTTTTTCATGCCCATAACCAAGCTATTATGAAGGCTGATTTAAAGGCATCTCGCCTCCGGATGGGATTGTCCCACTGCTCAACATAAATCTACTAGTACTTCATCATGTCCTTTATATACTTGGAATACATTACATTACTGTATGGCTGTCCAAAATGCATTCTTCTTAACTGTGATGGGTGACTTAGCTGTAGTGATGCCCAACGAAATTGGAGAGAAGAAAACAAGGTACAGCCAAACTCTTGCTGTGTTTTTCATTTTGGCTGTGGAAGATGGTTACACCATTACATGCAGCGCTGGAAAGTGGTTTAAATGTTACATACATGCCAAACATATAACTGATATATGGACCATGGACAAAAGGCTGAATTATCTTTTACATTCTCTATGAGCTCCTTGTCCCTAAAACCTCACTGCTTGAGAAGACAGATGATTCCAGGAAAACTAACTTTAAAAATAGACAATATGTTACCTGCTATATTATTTTACTGGCCTGAATTTATGTGGAGTTGCACACACGGAGGCTCCTAGCCACACTAATATTCTGTGATTCCAGCTACTGATAGTTGTTATTTAATATTTTAAAATCTTACATGATAAAAGTGTTTTTTTCCCCAGGACTTGCAGATTTGAATCTTTTTTAAGTGTTTCATTATATTAATCCAGTTTAAAGGCTTTGACCCCAAATTTGTACCCCAAATTTTATTATGAAAACTACATGACACTGAGGACCGGATACGGCCTAATTTCAAATAGAATACGAATATCAGCTCCATCCTGTGTGTCAGCACACAAATATAACCCCACTCAGTACTCTTGATATTTTGCAAAATGAAATGTCTCTTAGTATTTTAAATGGATTAGATTTGGACTGCCAGAGGAGAGGTGAGTCTTGGCTGCCTGTGAGGCTCTGAGAGAGGCCTTGTTGAAGATGACTGGCTGTGATAAAGCGACGGGAGAAGAGGCGAGACGGAGAGAGTTGGCTGACGACTGGGGAATGTGTTTCCATCCATCACACTGATGAACAGGTCGAAACAAAACAACACGGCATTCCAGGGGAGAGGAAGAGGGCGGAGGGGGGAGGAGAGGGGAGGAAGTGACGGGACAAGAGGAGAAGAGATGAGAGGAGAGGAGATAAAAGAGAGAGGGGAAAAAAGAGGGGAGGACAGAAAAGGAGGAGAGATGAGAAGGAAGTAGAGAAAAGGAGATGAAGGGAAGGAAGCAACAGGACATGAGGAGATAAGAAACACAGGACAGGGGAGGAAGGGACAGGACAAGAGGAGAGGAGAGGAGAGGAGAGGACAGGATAGGAAAAGAGGGAGCCATGAAGGAGAATGGAGGAAAATAAAGAAGAGAGGATAAAAGGGCAGGACAAAAGGAGATGAAACAACAAAAAAGAATAGGGGGTGAAAGGAAAGGGGAGAAAACGCAAGGAAAGCAGACAAAAGAGGAAATTATAGGATAGAGAGAGGGAAATGAGAGGAAAGGGGGGAGAGGAGGAGAATGGAGAAAAATAGAGGAACGAAGAGGACAGAAGAAAAGAAGGGAGGAAAGAATAGAAGACATAAGTGCAAAAGAGGAAAGAGGAGGGAGAAAAGAAGGGGAGAAAGGAGGAAAGGACAGAACAAGAGGATAGGACGAGAGAAGAAAGGAAAAGAAAGGAGAGGAGAAGGGAGGACAAAAGAGGGGAGAAGAGGAGATAAAAGAAGAGGACATAAGAGGAGAGAAGAGACGAGAGAAGGAGATGAGAAAAGGACATGAGAGGAGATGAGATAAAGGGGAGAAAATGTAAGAGGAAAGAAGAGATAAAAGAAGAGAGGAGATGAGATAACAGCAAATAAGAGGAGAGTACATAAATAGAAGAAGCAAGACAAGACAAAGAGAGAAAATAGGAAAAGAGAGAGGAGGGAAGAAGATGAAAACAAAGAGAACAGGACAAAGAAAGGAGGGAGAAAAGAGAAGGGGGTGAGTAAATAAGAAGAGGGTGAGATTTAAAGAAACCTTCCAGACATGGTCGCTGCTCTCTGTCTGCCTCTCACTCATTGTTCAAACAAACACCATCACTGCTGCCTCCAGTCGTCCCGCTGTGCTAATACATTTTGAGGTGTTCCAGACCTCTCTAATATCCTGCCCTAAAGAGGCAATGGGCACTACGCCACACACACCATTCTTATTACTCCTCAAACACACACATACACACACACACACTCGGAGTAAGTTTTATTAGCGCTGTGTAAAGGAGATAAGGCATTCCAGGCTGAAGAGCAGGAGTGAGGAGATGAGGGGGAGGAGGGTCTGGGAGATTGGGCTGTACTGTATGCTAATAAAGATGTTTGGGAGCAGCAGGCACTCATGTCTCGTGATGGATTATGCAGGAATGTTCAGCTATTCTGGTTAAAAAAGCAAATAGACTCTGCTCCGTGATGAATAATCAGCATGCAGACATCAAAATTTTCCTCCAAACCACCTCTGCGATGTTTCAGCTGTCCTGAATGTACTGCCCAGACTAAATGACTTTCTTTTAAGTTCAAGGCCTGTGGCCTGTTTGTCTCATTGCTGAAGTGATGGCTGTCTTTTTGTTTATGGGTCTGACACAGCGAATCACTCCAACACATAAAGAATAATACTGAGATGATGAAAAGGTTTTTGAATAAAGAAAATATAAAGACTTTTAGTACAAATTGAATGTTTAGGTGGCATGTTTGCAGTGATGTTATTGCAGAAACGTCCGAGTACAAATGGATGACATAGCTATGTGTAATGTGAAAGATGTCACTCACCAACACACACAGGATTATCACCCTCAGTTTTACGAAGCATTTTAGCGTCTTTCACTTCATGGTTTTGGTTTTCTGGCCCACAACTTTGCTGTTTCGGTTCAGTGTCCCCGCTCTCATCAAACACACTCCTTTCATCAACCACGTTTCCAGCAGCGGCAGGCAGCTGTTTTTAGTGGGAAAACACTCTACCAGCTGAGCACCAAACAGCAACAAGACAAAGTTAAGTGAAGAAGGTTGAAATAGTGGTTAAAGAGCCCGATACTTCTCTCTAAAAGGAGTGTGACATATGAATGCTAATGTTCCTCTGTGCTGGACGTTTAAATAAGAAGTAGTTTGCCAACATTTTATCCAACTGATGCAGCTTTACTTGCAAAACCTTTGATTTAAAAAGTTGAGAGATTGCAAAAAACATTTTTAGGCTTGGTTGGTGTATCGATAAGAAGAAAATGTGACATAGAGCGATGGAAACAGACAGCCGAATAAATCATGAAATATATGAAGCATTCAACCTGTTTGTCACTCAAGCATCCTAAAACTGTAGCATCAGATCTGTGGAGCAATGTGTCTGTGACCTTACTCAAATTAATACATGAAACAAACAGAAATGTCATATTTACATCATGTTTTCCGCACAGTTTTCATTCGTTAGATGTTTGACTGGTTTAATTATGACTGCTGTATCAATCTCTTTTATGCTTTGGTAAAAAAACACTTTTTATAAACCAAAACTAAGAAAGTTATATGTGCTCTTTTAAAAAATGTAAATAAGTACTAAATGGTACAACGTACAGCTTCTGTATATTACAGTAACAGGCATAGATATTTAGGTAAGGTGACTCCAGCTGATTGTTATATACAATATACATCTATATATATATATACAATATCCTTATTCAACTTTATTAAGTACAGGACTTTTGCTTGATGAGGAAATACCTACAACTTACTTATGGCCATACAACACGGAACAGAGTAAAACGGTTGTAAGAGAAACCATATCGCTGTGCCAGTACGTTTTCCAGGCACTGAGAAGCAGATGGGAGGAAAGAAAACTAGAAAATCAGATTAAATAAAAGATAAAAGCAAGTGATGAAAGGATGGATGTTGGACGGTATCATGAAAGACACTGTTTGCGTGTCGCGGTCCCAAAGCGTGGTGAATTTAACCCAGCAGTGAAACCAAGCGCTGGCTATGCTTTGACTGTGAAGCAGTAGAGCCAGATGTTGCAAAAGAGACATCAAGTTAGAGACGAAAACAGACTACTGTGCCGATCTGAGGATGTACAGAGCTAAAATTAAGAGTTTTAAAGATGTTTTAACCGGGAAGACTATGTGTGCATGTCTGTGCATGTTTACAACCTGTGTACAGCCTCTTAAGGACCACACACACACTCTGACCTGCACTTTCCTCAGACAAAACTGAGCTGTGTGTGTGCATGTGTTTGCATGTCTGTGTGTGTGTGTGTGTGTGTGTGTGTGAATATATATTAGTTTCTCAGTGTGTTTTTGTGCATGCGTGTGACATTCGGAGCCCATTAAGCTTGTCATCACATCCCATTCATCTATCTGCATCCGTGTGATTCTTTCCCTCCGCAGCATGACCCGCTGTCACCATGGCTGGAGCTGCGTGATTGGACGGAGACCAGGAAGTCCTCTGGAAGGTCATTAGCATAACGATGTTCATGGGAACATTTTGAAATGGGCACGGTGTCGTGAGATCTGCAAAACCTCACTGGAACCAGTTTCCTCCCATCCCATCCGCACGAGTGTTCCCAGTTAGTCTCTGTGATTTGTTATTCATCCTGGGTCTCTGCTGCCTTCAGTGTTGACAAGAGAAGCCACATTCAAGGATAAATAGTCCCAGACGACAAGAACCACACACACACACATAATGGCAAACTGGACACACACACACACGCACACAAACACACTAAAGCCTTACATTTATATATTATACTATATGTATACACACACACAACCCAGCATGAAGCATCAGTTCATTTGTGTGGAAGTCCATGTAGTTGTGTTATAATTATCCACTGCATCTTAGTATGTAAATTGATGAAGAAAAGATAGTGTCAACGATATTGACGGATGTGTGCATCAGAATACACACACACACACACACACACACACACACACACACACACACACACACAAACAAGATATACATATTTATTGTAGGGGTGTGCATTGCTGTCTTCCACATTGTCTGTTCTGATATTACCACTGGAGGACGCCAAAGTCAGACATTTTCAAATTGTGCACACAACGATTTTAAAGCTGCACTAATCAATATATCATATTAAAGCCGCTTTATGGTCGATGGCTGCATTCATATCGCGCTTTTATCCAGAGCACTTGTGTGTGCAAGTGTGTGACAAACATAGCTGGGATACTGTGTGTATAACAAGAGGAGATATGATGAGTTTGCTGTAAATAATTAATAAAATGATATATATATATATATATAATAAACTTATTGCAGGAGCAGATGAGCTGCAGAGTGACAATCTGTCACACTACCCCTAGCGCTGCTGACTGCAGGCCACAGAGGGTTGTTCCCGGCCCCAGCTGTGTAGGCGAGATGTTTTATAAACTAATAATCCTCTTATCTGGGTCATCTACTGTGCTGCTCTGCGCTCTTCACGCGACACTACACCTGAGATGCACACACATCTCACCTGTGTATAACCGTGCACGCTCCAGCACCTCTGTTATCTGATGGTGCTTTGCGCTTTCTCTTTGCCAGCAGAAGGACTGGCACTGACTCACAGGTGGTGAGGAATCCTTTTATTTGAGGGGCAAAGTATGTCTACTTACCATACCTGAGCACATAAGGACATTTTTTCTTTCACTTTTTGTACATGTTTTTATAGAATTGAAGGCAAAGATCAAGTAAGATACCTGTAAAGGCTGTATTTGACATTGACTGAATGAAAAAAGTCCAGTGATGGAAAGTACATTAACTCAAGTACTGCACTGTACAACTCTGAGGTACTTGTGCTTGAGTATCTCCAATTTGTGGTACTTTACACTTCCACTGTACATTACACAACACTGTCATACACTACTACTACTGCGCTTACTTTGATTCTACATAGAAAAAAACATATGATCAACTTAAAATATGATGCATCGTTACAGGTTAAAGACCTCGTACCAACCTTCCACTAAGTTTGAGTGTCCATTAGTCTTTTTTCCTTCCTTGTCTTCTTTTTCCAGTTGTTTTATTGAAGCTAAGGTCACAGTCGGTGGCTCCGAATTATTGTTGAGTCACCAATCCTGTTAAGTTATCCTCTTCAAACACTTGAAGCAACCTATGTTTAGATGTTCTTGACAAGTGACCTCTTGTGGTCTTGTAAATAATGACTGTGCTCTCTGAAAAGCAATGGTGGAATTAACCAGACTTTTTATATCTGAGGGAGAAGAGTCATGGTTCATGGTTGAGGGAAGAAAGCATGTTTGACATGGTAAACCACTTTTTGTCTTCATCTTCTCAACAGTCAGCAATGTTGGTGTTTTTAACCATAAATGGAATCTTTTCCTTAAGCAGGACGGACTACAGTTTTTCCCTGACCTTAACCAAGCAGTTTTACCTTAATGTAACAGAGTTTTAAAAACACTCTTGGAATGGTCATATGGGTTATTTTAAAATGTTTCATCCCTCAGGTATTAGGACTTGTTGAACATATGCATACACACACATTTTCACAATCATACACATACACACACACAGTGGATTCTTATTTCATATGAGTTACAAGCTACAATTTCTGCACAACTACTACTAACTCTGTTCAGCCTCAGCACTAAAATGCATCCTGAGTGATGAAATCACCTGATGTGAAATGAGGAGGCACTGGGATCCAGTGAGGTCAGGGAGGCATATGATCTCATTTGTGCTATAGTGTCATTCATTGAATCTCTGATCACACTGAAGGACCACTGAGTTATCTCCGCCGTGTGCTTCCAACAGGATAAACTTCAGCACACAAAGATGTGTTCATTCGTTCATTCTTGATTTGACAAAACAATCCCAACTCAAAGGTGCCCCTACAAATTGAAACTTTGACCCAAAGATGGCACTGGATGAAAAGTCAGGAAGTTGTCAAACTGATTGCAATTCATGATGAGGGGAACATGAATGTCTGAACCAAATTTCATGGCAATCCATCTAATAGTTGTTGGGACATTTCACTCAAAACAGCAAATGTCAACCTCATGGTTGCACTAAACAAAAAGTCAGGGAATCACCAAAGACATTAGGCTTCACCTTCTGGGGACCCTGAATGTGTGTACAAAGTTTCATTTCAATCAAAAAAAGGCACCCTGAAAATGAAAACAACATATAACATTAATATACACAACATAATAAATCCGCACAAAATTGTACACATTGAACAATCCCGACTGAGTTCGAAGCGGTCATGAAGAGAGTCAGCACCTCCAAGTCTGAGGCCATGGTTCTCTGCTGGAAAATGGTGTATTGCTCCCTCCAGGTTGGGAGTGAGTTGATGTCCCAGGAAAAGGAGTTCAAGTAGTTCACAAGTGAGGGTAAAATGGAGCATGAGATGGACAGGTGGATTGCTGCAGCATCAGCAGTAATGTTGGCGTTGTACTGGAATGAAGGCAAAGTTTTCGATTTACCAGTCGATCTACATTCCAACCTTCACCTATGGTCAAGAGCTTTGGGTACTGACCGAAAAAACGAAATTGCGGATTCAAGCAGCTGGAATGAGTTTCCTCGGTAGGGTGGCTGGGCTCAGCCTTAGAGATAGGCAAGGAGCTCGGATATCTGGAGGGAGCTCTTCCTGACGAAAGCAGCCAGTTGAGGTGGTTCAGATGCCTCCTGGGCGCCTTCCTGTGGAGGTTTTACAGGCGCGTCCAACTGGAAGGAGATCCCGGGGTAGACCCAGAACACGCTGTAGCGATTACATGTCCCAACTGGCCTGGGAACACCTCGGGATCCCCCAGGAGAGGGCTGGAAAACGTTGCTGGTGAGAGGGACGTCTGAAATACTGTGCTTAGCCTGCTGCCACCGCGACCCGGCCCCAGATAAGCGGAAGAAAATGGATGGATGGATGAACATTGAACAATAGATATTACCACAGTAAAGCACATAGGCAATGGTTATTTTAGACAACATGGAAAAAGTCTTGTGGTCTGTACACAAGCTGAGGGACCAGATACTTTGTTGCTCATAGTGCCATTATAACGTGGTGCCTAATTTTTGCATAGCTTCCCCACTTTCTTTTGTACTTGTTGTTGCTTAAGGGTTGGTCACTGAATCTAAGGAATATTTTCAACCAGTGAGAAATGTCCTCCAGACAAGGAAAGTATGGGGGAACAATAGGAATTCAAATGGAAACAAATCATAAAAAACTGAAATATTGAACATGGTAGGTCGTGAGAGAACTTTGACTTTATGATGGCGAGCCATGGAAAAGTGAGGAAATTCCCAGGGAACCTTGGAGAAACTGCATTAACCTGTAGTTCCTTCACCACTGCTGTAAAGAGTGGATGGAGAGAGCTGTGAGACTGTCAGTGTCTCACCTGAATGTGCTGCTCTTAACCTAATCTGTAAGGAAATGACTAGTGAAAGGAGAGGTGAAAAGACCCTGCAGCTCTGTGCATTATCACACTAATCAGATGCCCTATGATTTGTAGTGGAGCAGCACATGGGGAACGTAGCCCTCATGTTGAATATCACCTTACTGTAAACTACATGATAAATGCACAGTGGAGCAGAGGGGAGAGGGGGGGAAGCACCATTTTATTCAGAGCAGGTGGCCATGCGTGCTAAGGCCGAAATGACAAGCAGCTGTGGTACAGTGCTCGCGCCAACACACATATGCACACACACACATATTTCTTCTGAAATCCTAAGTTTGACAAGATTGTCTGTCAGCCTTTTTTCCATCTTTTAAGAAGCTCATTTTGTCCATCCAGCAGATCACCAAACCCTGCAGCACAGACAGTACTGTACAATCTGTAATGCAGTTGTTCCATGAGACAGCAAGCAGCATCACTTCACTGTGAATTAAGTTAAAGCAGCCTATAAACAAGCAGTAACTGCATCAGTGTGTAAATAGTCTAGTGTTAATCCAATGAAGTCTGACTTGTCATTAGGATCGTAGTGATTCCTTCTGGAGCCTGGACAAATCATTGGCTAAAAAAAGACGGTTTTATTGGAAAATGAACATTATAAGTTCAGTGAGCTTAAAATTTGGTGTTGAGCATCAAAATCATACATTTGAGAAACTGGTTTTCAAATCTCACAGGATTGAAAGTATGTATCTTTAAAGTGTAATCAAAACTTTATAGTAACAATGAATCCTGACAATGTGAAAACAATGTGACAATGTGAAAAGGTGTCTCTGGTAGTGATGGACCTACAGATCACCAGAATCTGCAGCCCCCCTCGGCTTTATGGAGCTTCACAGTGAGTTTCTGCTCATTGTTTAGCTGTCCAGCCCACAAGTTTACTGTTTTTAGAATAAACCCAGTGTACGCAGTGTCCAGCACCTGCTAGTGAGCGTTGTGGAGTATTTACCAGACCAACCTCAGTAGTTGGTGGATGTCATACTTCATATATATCTTTTTGGTGCACACATTTATGTGTGCTTTCCTGTGGTAAGTTGTGCTTGTATGAGCTGTTGATTAAGTGACTGACATCCCGTACTGTGAGCCGAGCTGCCATGGGCCCATGTTGCAGTCACCTATGGTTCTTGGAGATCTGAGAGCTCTTATCTCTTGCAGCTAGAGCATGCAACTAGGGGCTAAGGGCACAGATTCATGCCAAGTCGCTTTCTCTGTTCCCATCTCTCTGAACCTGTATGAGTATGTGTGTTTATTAATATCTGATTGAATGAGTGGCATGCCGTCTCGCACGAAGGACCTCTGAGTGCCAGTTTCACGCAAAAGCCCATTCCAACGTCAATTCACTTTGTCAGTCAATTTGCTTAATGGACCTCCTCACCTTTCATGTTGAGCCGTTTATCTGGCTCTCAGCCAGCCAGCTCTATTCTTCCATGGTTCGGAGAAACAAACAGTCAGCAGAAAATCCCACAAATCAACTGCTTAGAAAAGCCCTGGGAACACTGATAAGCGTTCATCTTTACATCTTTATATCACATTTGTATTTGTAATATTTTGTTATCCAGCAGGTGCTGAAAATCGGCAGCTGCTCACGTCAATAAGCTGTTTTGCACAACATGAATTTATACCCATACGGTGCAATTCCTCCGTAGTTGGAACAAGTAAATACGTACATAGACAAGCAGAGACAAATAAACCATCAGCTTTTGTGAATGCATGTCCAAAGACTTGATATCCGGCTGGAGTCCTGAACATCCAATCAGGTCTCTGGTCCATTCTGAAGCCGGGCCAAGAGTAACTCTCTGTGGCTGCTCTGAAGGAGCCAGGCCGTGACTAACATGAACCACCGTCACCATCACTGAGCTGCCAGCCAGGAAATAAATACAGCTGGAGACGACTGTGGACCGACAGGCCTTCCAGTTATGTTTGCTCCCAGGTGAACCTCCACAGAACGGGGAAACAAGTAGATAGACACACAAACTCGTGGCGTTTAGGGAAAGGGACAGAGAAGTACAATTATGTAATCTCTATCAATCTCGTATCTATTAACCAAATTTCCAGAAAATCTGCAAAAAAGAAAAAAAAAGGGAAATAACTTCCACCCACTACTGTTATGCAAATATTAGGAGTCTGGCACACTGAGTTGGTTGCACTAATTCTCCAGTCGGCTGCCATTAAACCATCACATGAGACATAATTAAAAGAGCTCCAGTCAAACCTCCAATGAACAACATGATGGAAATGTGGCATTTCTGTTTGTTTCATGTATTTGTTTGAGGAACATTACAGTCACCTCATTTCTCCACACGGATGTTTCCGTCTGTCTGTAAATGCTTTCATTTGTAATGATCTAATGAAGTGCCATTCAAAATCTGAGCTGATACATTTCAGTTCAGCTCAGATTTTGAATTTCTAACTGCCTGTAGCTAAATAGGTATTTCCTTGGTTTGAAGTTCCAGTGCTAGCAAAGCACTAAATGCCCCAAACACTCAGCATCAATTTTTGGTGATCTCTTACCAAATTTGAGTCAGATTTTTAGTTTTGCATTGATGTGGCTGATCCCTAACTCAATCTGTCAATTTTCCAATATGAGTCCGTTAATCTTTAAACACAAGTAAAACTGACAAAATCTAATGCTACAGCCTTATTCCACATTATCATCCCTACTGTGCCTGTTTCCAAAAAAACAGCTAAAACCCATAAATACTCCATTGCATTTCTTCCAACCAGTCATGAAAAAATAATCATAAATCATAAATAAGAATAATTATAGAATTACTGTATATTTATAAGACCGAAAAGAATGTGTACAAGTTAAGGATAGATGTAAACGTTCTGCAGGACATTTACAATATACAATCCACGGCGGCATCAAGCCCCTCTGATCCACGGCCCATTTGAGCTGACTGCTGGAACCGTGCTGCCTGGGCCTGTGTAACTGTAGTGTTGGTGTGACCCATGTCCCGTTCTCTGTGGGCAGAGCAGAGGCATTCCAGCAGCTGTCACGCTCCCATCCTTAAGTAAACCCTTCTGGCGTAATCGTCCAAGTGAAGCAGCCAGAGGAGTTGCTAAAACACTGGAATCACGCACTTACTTAACAGTGCCCGCATTGAACGAGGCTCAGCGAGCGAGGCGGCCCAGGCAGATCTGCAACACCTGCAACACCTGCCCCGTTTAATGCGCCATTCGCGCCATGTGGGAGAGACGGCAGACATGAGATTCCTGCTTAAAGAAGTTGTTCACATCAGATTTCAGTCAATAATTATCTTTGAACTCAGTTTTCTGGAGTTAACTTTAACAAGTTGGGTTTGGCAGTGGGCCTAAAACCTCTCTGACGTTCCAAATTTTGACATAACCTGCTGAAATTTGTGGATTAAGACCCCATTCTGGCAGAGAAATGCAAGGTGCATTGAAAACACTTATGACTGACAAGCAGGCAGGATTGCAGATTGGTTTACCAGATCTGTGGTCACTATTTGTTTCTCTTCTGGGTTTTGACAGGTGATCCTTGGAATGTGTCTCCTTAATACTTAAGTATAAAGACTTTCAATAAGAGAACAATTTTAAGTTGTTACTTGTCAAGATGCTGTCCACAGTTTTCACAGGGATCAAAAGAACATTATTTCTGCAAAAAGACAATTCTGTTCAATGTTTTGAAATGACATTTTCAATGCTTTGAGCATCATGAATGAAATTCCATTAAGCTCATTTGTATTTGGAGGCTGAAATGTCACTGAGGAATATCTCAATATACATTGTCACATAAATCAAAATCCATCTACCTTGCTCGACAGCCCTAGGGGTACGTGAGAATAAGTTTTTTGAACTTGAGCTTGGAAGTTCATTCTTGATCTTTGGAAAAATAGCATAAAAACAATTTTTAGCTTACTAGCTTTTCTGGACTTGAAGTCCATGAGATGTAACTGAAAGCTCTGGAAAACGCTATCGTGAGTGGACCTTTGAGTTAAGATTATTCTGTTACATCAAGTTTTTTTTTTTATAAATTGTGCCTTTAATACTGAAATACATTACATATGAAGGCACACTCACATACATTACATACTGTACGCACAACGGTTGAAAATGTGTAAATCCTTCGCTTTCCTTATGAGTTACAGAGAAGCACCATGCTTAGGAGATACTGCATGACATTCAGACCCCATTAGATTAGTGAAATACTGTTATCTGGAGGCTCTCATAGAGAACAGTGAATACACACTCTTCATGTGGCTTGTATAAGTCAGTAAATTGTAAACAAAAGGCCAGAAAGGGCCACTGATGCATTTGCCCCTGTGTTATTTACCACAGCAAGACTGCTGTGTTCTCCTCGTCCCATACGTTCCTGTCTAACGCACACTTTCTCCCTCTCTCTCCAACACACACTCTCACACTCACACACACACACACACACACACAAACGCACACACACAGAGGAGGGCCTGTAAGCGTCTTCCTCAATTAGGTGTGTTTAGCTTTAACAGTGCGCCGGCGTCGGCTAAGCCACGGCTCCCTCGAGACCAAGCCGCCAATCTCACTGAGTCAACACATGCATACATACAGTACTCTGACTGCCCCGCAAAATGAGTCAGACACACAAACACACACACACAGGGTTGTTTGCTGACAACTGTAATAGGTCTACCTAGTAGTTTGCTACTTCAACACAGACAGCGCCCCCTCTCTGCATACATACACGATGCTGATGCACAGTTCAGGGCATCAGCCTCACCTGTCTGAGCTGTGGTTATATGCTGAATTAGTGTGACCGTGTGTGTATATACAGGTGGTATACACTACACTCATTCATACAAAGACACCTGGTTGTCTTGGAGTGCATGTTTCTTTGTGTGTGTGTGTGTGTGTGTGTGTGTGTGTGTGTTTTGACAGCTGGGTCTAAACCAGGCTGCACAGTGTCCTCAGACGTCCCGCAGAAACCTTAACCCTTTGACCTGGCACCTCAGTCGCCACCAACTACGCACTGCAGCTCACTTCAACTGCAGCTACATTTACTCAACGCCAGAGTCGCTCAAACTGCACCATTATAACATCACACTGACACAATGGAGAGAAAGAGAAGCTGCATATAACACAATACTGAGCTCAGGCACATATCATCAAGATATTCTAGAATAGCAAAGTGGGAGAAGCTGCAACTTCCGAAGGTATTTAAAGTTTTTTTTCACTAAAACTTTTTTCAAAGCCAAATTTCATTTTGGATGCCAACATTTCAAGCCACTGTTCTGGCTCCATACAGAAAGACATTCAATTATTTCAGAAAAACTAATAAAGGAAACTCTTTATGAGACAAACATTGTTTTTGCTGTTAAGAAAAACACACTGCTTCATAGTTGCTATATTCATGTCACATTAAATGAGAATGGAAAACTGTTCTGATTTAAACTGCTGAATGTAATGTTAGCTTCAGATTACAGTTAGCACTGCATGCAAAAGTGTTTTCTTATTACAATCCTCATTGGGTGTCATTGTTGACCCTCCATAGGAATGTTACTTTGCTGAACACCTAAAATAACTAATAGGACCTAAATTAATTGTTAAGATTAACATGAGTTTAAGGCCAATGCCTTTCTTTAATTCTCTTTAATTAAAATGAAAAATACAAAAAGGATAGACTCATTGAGCCTATACACCTTCCTGTTGTGATTAACTGCTTTAGTCTCATAAAGCTAACCAGTTTTGTTCAAAGGGTCCCTGGATAAACAGTACAGAGAGGTTTGCTTCAGTGTTGGGTATTACTCTTTTTCACACTGTGGATATTGTTACATAATATATATTGATGTCGAGTTGTGAATGTTCCTATACTTGCAATCATTTTTTTGCCAACAGTGTATTTGTTTTCAGGCTTTAACGTTGCATAAGGGTTCCCCATTTTTCCAAAGAAAAGAGTGACTGTTGGTTATGATCCAACATCATTCTGTAACATTTTGACCACAGGGCTGCAGTGTGCCTGGACCCTGTTGGGAAACACTCTGCTCTGGAGAGTGTTCACTGAATCGAGTGTATGTTCACAGTCCTGCTGTGTGTGTGTGTGTGTGTGTGTGTGTGTGTATGTGAAAGAGACCATGGGGTTTTTAACCTATGTACAATAGTTTTTATAACTACTGGAGGACACAGCCTGATCTGTCTTACATATGTATCGTACTGCATGCATGTCTGCATGTGCATGCATCTGTGTGTGTATGTGTATGCTTTCACCCGGTCCTAAGAATGCTTGTATTGTTTCTCACATTCCTGGTGTGTGTAGGGAAACAGGCAGGGAAACCTAAACCTAACAGGGCTGTACTGCTCTCCACAGCCCGTCCACAGGCTGTCCCAGACAGAAAATTGGGAGGGTTGGGGTCCAAATTACACTTAGTGAGAGAAGAGAACGCTGCGTTTGTTTCCTGCTCTGTGTGTTAAGCGTGCGTACAGTGATGGGAGTGTGTGTTGTGGAGTGTAATGGCGGTGTGGCACATGCTTTTTTGCTGGCTTGGCCCACTGTGGGCGAGAGGAGGCTGACTTGGACGGGCTCTTTAAGGAGTATTATCGATTCTATCTAAACTAAACGGGTGTCAGTGTTTCAGCAGAACATAAACACAAGAAGAAACACTGGCACTGTGTGTGTGTGTGTGTGTGTGTGTGTGTGTGTGTAATCCATGGTACTCTCCATCTTCCAGTGTGGAATATGGGTTGAATATAACACACATCTATGCCGCAGTAGTAAAGTTTTCATTTAGTTCACTAATGCAAATTGGGATCTGGCACAAAGAGGTCATTTTGAAATTCTCAGCAAAATCAAATACTCTTGTCTTCACCAACTGCAAGTACATTGTAAACCCCCCACCTCCACCCCACAGAGACCCTCTGGTCAGCTTGAGTACCATTCTTTTGTTGTTGTAAAAATATGTAAACTTGTGTGCCTGTGTGCAATAGAGGTGTCTCTTTCTGTTTTTATCCATGTCCTGTAAGATGCTTTCAGACTGAATGTGAAGGAAATTTCCACTTTACAAGGAAATCTAAAGTAATCCGTGTAAGTGATGTATATTTACGCAAATCAGTGGTAACCATGGTAACACCTATGCCCGGGATTTTCCTCGGATCAAAAGCAGTTAAATCTGCATTGTGTTGTGCTTGTATTCTGTTCTACTCTGTGTACTTTGGTACTTTTCAAATCAATCATCAAAATGGGCGTGATTTATAAAACAATTCATTTTATATTTGGAAATTGATAGAATAATCCTCATATTCATGAGTAATAAAATGTATTTTAGATATTGGCCTAAAGTTGACTTGAGCTGATGTACAAATTTACAGAGGATGTGCAGAAAGTAGGTGACATGGTGTGAATACAGAAAGAATTAGTACATGTTAATGATGATGTGGTTACTGTCTAAAACTGTCTATAAGGACACCTGGGGTTATTGGGAGAGTAAGGCAACGCTTATGGGGGTGAAAATGGGTAAAATATGAATTCCCGGTATACATGTTTATAATCATCACACATTCAGTTTGGTTAGAGGTGTGTACGACCGAGGGGGGTGTGTGTGTCCACGCTCGGCAAAAGTAAACACAGTGGTGTGTTCGGCTGATCGCTGGCGTTTAGAGGCTCTCCTAAGTGGCACCTGGTCACTGCCAAAACAAATAAAACTGTGTGTGTGTGTGTGTGCGTGCGTGTGTGACCGTGTGTGTGTGTGTGTGTGTGTGTGATGCACGTGTGTCTGCGTGCACACATGTGGGCGAGCGTGTTGCTGCTAAGTGCCACTGTGTGTCGGCCAAAACAAACAGGCTTAATGAGAAGCAGCTCCAGGGACAGAGACAGAGAGAGAGAGGGAGAGAGAGAAATAGAGGGATGGAGAGAAAGAGAGGGAGAGAGAGAGAGAGGGGGATGGAGAGAGAGGGGGGGAGAGAGAGAGAAAGAAAGAGAGAGATGGAGGAGAGCCGGCCAGGCCAAACACACTGACCCCGCTGTCTCCCTCGCACGGACTTAAAGGATACACTGTTCCCCTCTGTCCTCCTCCTATAGCACGACCATCACCTTCATCAGCCTCACCCCTCGCACTCCTCCACACTCCTTCCTGTCCCCGACTCTCTCACCCCTCAATTCACCGCTGAGGTGTGAGGGTGAAGGGGGTGATGGGGTAGAAGGGGTGGGGGGAGCATACAAGGTTGAATGATGGCAATTAGAAGTACATTTGTAAGCCGTGTGGGAAACACAGGGCAGTTATGCCGAACAAGTCGGTCCGTAGGCTGAGCATTGGCTCCGCTGCTGTGAAAGGAATGAAAAGAGACGCAGAGAGCAGGCCACAAGGAGTCAACAAGAGGTTTACATAGGTTTCATTTTAAACTTCTCATAGGTGCAGACTTACCCAGACAGCTTCATGCATTTACCTTGTTAGTTAGGTCAGCCCAGAGTTGACCAAGCTGTAGATCCCTACTGTATGTAACAGTGGTAGAAATTATATTTACTCAAGTACTTTACTAGGTACAGTTTCAAGATACTTAGTACAGTTCAATTTTATGCTACTTTAGACTTCTGCTCCACTACATTTCAGAGGGAATTGTTGTACTTTTTAACTCCACAAAATTTATTTGAGAGAGGTCATTGGCAACTTTTCAGATTAAGATCCCAAATCTTTTCAGCCTGTGACCTCTAATAAAAAACAGTGTCTAGTTGAGGCCCCTTGCCACATTGCAGATGTCTCTGAATTGTTAGCAAGTTCATTAAAGAGTGTTATGCCTGTTCAGGATGCAAAAGAAGTAAAATTGTCCATTATTTCACAAAAGAATAGCAAACATTACAAACCAAGCCCAAAAATAAAAATGATGTAGCAGAAATGTCCTTTTGTCTTCTTTCTCCTATTAATCATCTCACGACCCCTCTGATTTGCAGATCTGCGTCCATTAATTACACCACTGTCACTTTACCTTGTACTATTGTCTCAAAATGCTTTTGTATAGTTTCAATTTGATATTCTAACCGTATTTTATTTAAAAAAAAATTTTATCCTTGAGTCAAGTCAAGTCAAGTTAATTTTATTTGTATAGCGCCAAATCATAACAAAAGTTATCTCAAGACGCTTTCACATAGAGTAAGTCTAGACCATACTCTTTAAAATATTATTTACAGAGACCCAACAGTTCCCACCATGAGCAGCACTTGGTGACAGTGGTGAGGAAAAACTCCCTTTTAACAGGTAGAAACCTCGAGCAGAACCAGGCTCTGGGTGGGCTGACATCTGCATCGACCCAGTTGGGTTGAAAGGGGAGGAGAGAGGGGGAGAGGGGAGAGAGAGAACAGGAGGAGAGACAACAAATCAGACTAATAATAATAACAACTGCAGCAGTGAGTGTGGAGCAGGAACATGGGGGCAGTAGACGGCCGGCAATCACAGATCCAGAATCTACAGCTCCAGAAGTGGAAATACCTGCAGAAAGTGAGAAGGCAAAAAAGCACAGAAAGCGCTAGAACTACTGGGAAGAAATGGAGTTGGTAACCTGTATTAGTAGATTAGGACTGCATATTATTTATTATTTATTCTTTTACTTTCTATACTTTATGTGAACTTATTTCTTGTGCTGCTGCAACAACTGAATTTCTCCACCAGGGATCAATAAAGGTTTATCTTATCTTAGATTTATCTTATGGAAAGTACCTTTAATTATGTAAATGCATTTTATCTGCTATCATTTTAGTTGCGTCGGGACTACCGGTGAAAATTAGCTTTCAAGCTAACCCCGGCACATTACCCTCAGTGTTGATTATAAGCACTGTCCAATATGAATAAATAACCAAAAAACAAAATAAAGTTAGCAGGACCCATAGAGTCACAATGGCTAAAGTTATGGTAAATGTGCCAGGTTGAAATATGGCAGAAATTTAATTTAAGGCTTATTATAAACTAGGGATGAGATTTTATGAATAAGCGTATGGATACAATACAGCTTATCAGAATCAGAACTATTCAGAACTGTTATAGATACTTACATAATTAATCATTTTAGTGGAACAAAATGTGGAAAAATGTAAAACTCGAGCTGGAGCTCTGCTGTGTCCATCGTCTGTCTTTTACTGCCTGCTCCTCTGTCCATGGTTCTACCTCTCCCTCCTCTGTCGGTGAGTGTTTATGCGCTCACCATAATGCTGTCGCTCCAGATGCTGTCATGCCAAAACCTGCCCGCTCATCACTTGACTCAGTCCCCTGCCTGCACAGCTGCTCTGCATTAGCTCTGTCTGTTTCTCTGCCTGATCCTTCTGCCTGCCTGGTTTCCAACTGTGAGGCTCGGAGGGTATTACAGATCTATACTTACCTAAGTTATAAATGCCAAACAAGTGACAGTGTGTAAAGGTGTATGTGCGTTACAGTGTGTTTGCATGATTTGGTATCGGCTACCTTACTTCCAACTTCTTTTTATACATCACTGTTCTTGCCAGCAAAGAAAATGTCAGAAAATAAAATGGTGTCTTTAGTTCCTTGTGCAAGATGACTTTGGTTTACAGTTGAAGCTCAGACTTGGACTCGACTTGAATCCAAAAAATTAGGACTCAAGTCTAAACTTGGACTGGACTGCTGGGATAATTGTATCCCTTGAGAGTCAGGTCTTGCAGAGCGACACACCTTGATTATTTAATGATTAGGCCTAAACATTTAGAGGACTTTGAAATGAAAATGTTCAAATGCCATTTCATTTTAGGTGGCATAATTTAGGCTTTGCAACTTGACTTGTAATTTGCTTACAAAACTTGTGACTTGATTTAGACTTGACCTTAAGGACAGGCTTGAGACTTGACCCTGGACTTGAAGTCAGAGATTTTACTTACTTACACTTGGGCTCCAACACTTGTGAGTTGATTGAGACTTGACCTCAGGGAGTTTACTTGGATTTGTCCTCAGTGACTAGAGAGCCATAGCTTAATCCTGCTCCAAAGGGCTTGAGACTCGACTTGGATTTGGACGGTGACCATCCATTAAATACTAGGTGGGATGTTTGTTCTGAGGAATGGCAGCCACCTCATTAACATCCTCTTTCTTTAACCCTCTTTGCCCACTGGCTCAATGAAACTCGTTCAGTTTCCAACAGTCCTTTTCCTCCAGTGTCCTCACCACACGTCTCAGCTGATACTGGTCCGATCCCCTTGAGCACTCACCTCTCTGGATCCTCCACTGTACCAGGCAGCGACCTGTAACTGTATAAAAGTGAGGCAGAGTGGTGTTAAGAAGGCATAAAATCTGAAAACCTTTCCTGGCTTCGAAAAAGAAACCTCAAATACAAGCTGACAGGGTTCAGAGTGTGTGTGTGTGTGTGTGTGTGGGTGTTTGTCGTCATGTTTGTGTGTCTGACACTGACCCCTGCTTGTCAGGTCATATCCTGTCCATATCTTTTTTCTTTTTCTTTTCTTTTTTTTTTTTTTTTTGCTGGTTGCCGCTTGCTGTTTGCTTTGGCGGCTGCAGGTCTATTGGGGTTCAGGTGTGAGGAGAGCAACAGAGTGTGTTTCGCGTGTTCGCGTCAGAGTGTGTGTGCATTCGTGAGGGCTTTTGTTTATGCTTGACAGTAAGCGTATGTTTGCGCGTGTGTCTGTGTGTGCGTCCAGTTATTTTAGGCACAGTCACCACAGTCGTTTATTTTTAGTTCTGAGAGACTTTGTGTGCATGCATGTGTACATGTCTACGGGGATTTGTACACACCGTGCTTACGTGTGTGCGTGCTGTGTACGTGTGTGTATTTTTTGGCAGTGGACAGGCGTGCAGGGTTAGGAGGTTGTGGTGAGTTTGTGTGTTCAGGGCCGCTGGTGTGAAAGAGCAGTCAGAGCTGCACTTCCCCCTGGAGAGAGAGTTTAATTTAGAAGAACAAGGCTCCTAACACACACTTGTGCCGCTGCCGTCTCCTTGGCCCGTCTCTCCACACCTCATCCCTCCCCTCCCCAGACCTCTCTGCCACTCTATAAAACTTTAACCATCTCTCCATCTTCTCTTCCTTTCCTTCTTAACCTTTTCATCTCTTGCCCGTCTCTGTCTGCCACTCCGTCCCTCTGCTCGACATCAGAAGGTAAACCTTTAAAACAGAAAAGACAAATAGGTCGCCGTTGCCATATAATGAAGTTCGCTGTGAGTTTGTTTCCTGTGCATGTTTTGTCCTGTGGGGGCGAATCATGAACCTGACTGCTCCTCAGTGGGCAGGACTGCACAGCAGAGGGTGGGTCAGTCATAATGAAGCAGTGCATCTTTAAGCAAAGATAAACTAACAAAATGTTGGACCAGCAGTGTATTCTGCATCATTTCATGTCATATCCTGATTGGTTGCCTTCACACTGTGAGAATTTGGTCTTTAAATTCTGATACTGTCAGAGGTTTGCAGCAGGCCGTTTGTGGTCGTCTCCTGTCGGTGGAAGTGTGCTTCTACACATTTCTCTCATGATTTGGTCTCAGACAGACCAAAATCACACAATGTAGGGGGGCCTTTACAATGAGACTAAGATCTTAGCCTTAAAGGTAGGGTAGACATTTTATTTTATCTTTAAATCCAGACAGCAGTCAATAAATCCAATTCTCTGACACAAAAAAGAAAACAAATACAGTATCTGTGGCTGTCTCAGGCCTGTAATAAAAAAAACACACTGACCCCAAATCTTATTCAAAAATGAAAGCGGACGTGAAAGATAAAATTATTATTCAAACTCATTTTCAGACCAACATCCTGGTTCAGCTTTGACCTAACGTGCTTGTTGTAGTTTGGCACACAGTTTTCATGTGCAATTATGATTTTTTTAATTATTATTATTATTAGTAACATCTTGATTACATTCACTTTCGTCTCTACCTGCTTAATACTGCCAGTGTTAAAGGCCCCACATTGTATCCTGAATGTGCATTAATTATCAGACAGTAAATTGACCATTTTCTCATCTAAAATGCCAATCTTGAACCCTCCACAAACACCCATACTGTTGGTTGTCATGGATAGATAGATAGCTGCCCCTACTGCTTAATATCACTGAACCAATTCTGACAAAAGCCCTCTGTCCTGTTGAAACTCCTTCTAAGATAATTTAATATCATCTGCACAATGTTACCAACATCTCAGCAGGTTAATCAATGTGCCATGTAAGCACTTGTTTCACCTTTTTCCTGTGATTTGTTGCTAATTTTGGTTCAGTCCTTACTGTGGGTGTTTGTGCTTTGCTCTTCCCAGAAACCGCTTGTCAATCAAACAGCGTGGTCAGTGCTGTGACGTCTTTCACCTTGAATTTTCTCTGGGTGGCAGGCTGCTCTGACAGCCATGATGACTTTCTGACGGTCCAGTTTGTCCACTGTTATTTTTATTTATTTGCTTACTTGATTTTTTTCCACCACTTTTGAACTCTGGGGGTTTATGACAGCAAATTTAAAAGATTTCGTGCACTTGGTTCAGGCTAAATAAGTAGTGTATTATATTAACTGCTCACAGAAAGAAGCAAAGCAGACAAAAAAGTTTCAGATTATTACTTAAATTCCTGGAAATACAACTTTTAGATGCAGTGTTTTCACCAAAAAGCAATTAAATGCAAGTCGGGGGTCCACATTTAACCCCTGCTGTTGATTGCCAAGCTTTATATGAGTGTATTTTTCCTTTATGCTGCTGTGCATATGGAGCAGCAGGTCTGTCTGTTGTCTGCAGCATTCAGCAGAAGTTGTTCTTGGCAGGATATTATTTCGAGGGAGAGCGCTCTCCTGTAGTTGGAGGATAAATCCAGGTAAACCATTGGTATGCCGCGCGATAAATCTCTGTGGCGTAGCACTGCCAGAGGGCACACATGCACACATTCAGACTCGAGTTCAGAACAACACCAGAGACTACCAATGTTGTCAAGTAGTTTGATCTGAGAGGACGAGTTCCTCGCGTCGTATGTGAGAGTGTTTAGTGATTCTGTCCCCTCATAATGAATGTTTTTGTTTCTGAGGTGATAAATGTGTTCTGGACCACCCCTCAGCTGGTGTCAGGCTCACCCCTCACCCAGCTGATTTATGTGCTGAGGAGAGGAGAGGAGTGCCTGAGGGGAGTCTGTACAGCATGTGTGTGTGTATGGTCTGAGTAGTGCTCATCAGTTAAAGTGAGTGAAAATATGGGGGAAAAAACTTAGAATACAGTTTGATTATCTAAATGTTTTTTTGTTTTTTTTGGTGGAAGGTAACCAGGATCAATGTTGAATGATGTCACATGTTAATGTAAACTCATGCACACTCTCACACTAATCAATATAACTGGACTGCTAGACGAGGGCGACATCTTGTGGTCAGAGCTTGTTGGAGAGCAGCTTTAAATGAATCGATGGTGCAGTTCCACTCTTTCCTGCTGCTGCTTTTGTTGGGAAAACTCTCAGAGTCACCCGCCACCCTGCTGGTCATGCAGTATATGATACAATAGAGGTGAATGGAATTCCATTAGTGATAAAATATAACTACGCAGCAACATTTCTTCTCTAAAACAATGTCTTACTTATTTATGTCTTATTGTGATATGTTTACAATGTACTGTATTTTCTAAGATAAACCAAAGACTTTGAGTTTGGTGATTTGAGATTAGTGGAACGTGAACATCCTCTTGTCAGTGCATACACGATTTAAACAATAATGTATGGTATTTTACCCATATTGTGAAGTTGAGAACATGAAGACTCCTCTGGGATTTTTTTTAATGCAAAATGGATGAATGCTTAAAAACATTACCTCATTATATGCTCCTTGTGGTCAGTGGAGCACACAGTTTTGATAAATTAGTTAATTGTGTTCATAATGAAAGGGAAAGCTGGGAGAGGTTGAACGAGTCAGTCCACACTTCACAACACTGGATGGCGGTAATGCGCAGTTGAGTTTTTCTTTAACCACCATGGAAGACATGGAAGCGGAACCAATGTCACACACCCGGAACCTTTGTACAAACGCTTCACTGCGAGACCCGGATTCTTTTACTGGTGACGCCTCGGGAACAGCTGTTTTCACCGGCTAGTAGCTAACTACAGCCAACTTACAGTCAGCTTGGACTCCTGTAATCCGCAGGTGAGTGCCACCAGAGACACGTTAGAGAAGAGGAGAAGGGGGAACTTTGATGAGTAGAAACCGTCATTTTCTAGCTGGTTATCGTATCTACATTATCCCTGAAAACATCGTTTACTGACACTGCTTACAAACGTTACTTTCCGTACGTTAGGTTAGCGTTAGCTCAAAGGTCCCGAAAGTGGCCTTGAGGTCGAGGAAAGAAACCGTGTGCTCGGCTGCATGTGGCCGCAGTAGGGCGAGGTTAGTAACCTGCACTGGTCTGCTCTCCTCTTCGACGCTCATCAGCACTCGTCCCGCCAGCGTCGCGTCACCATGGAGCCCGCCTGCCGCAAAGACAAACCAAAGCTGAACTCTACCCCGACCCGGGGAGACCGAGCCAAGCAGAAGTCTGCACAGCAGGAGCTCAAACAGCGACAGAGGGCAGAGGTGACGACCATCACTGTCTTTACACCTGCCACACACTCTGATCTCTCCCCTGCTCTCCGGGGGACTTCATTCTAGTAGAGTACCAAAGGGTTCATGCATTGCATTGCTTCTCAGTCCTGTGTTGTTCACCTGGGTCTCCTTCCCTCCCTCCTGTGCAGATTTATGCCTTGAACAAGGTGATGACGGAGCTGGAGCAGCAGCAGTTTGAGGCCTTTTGCAAACAGATGCAGTCGCAAGGAGAATGATGATGATGAGTCCCGCCTTCCTCTTTCGTCTGGACCAGGGCGCCTCCGAAAACACCATGTACGCACACTATCACAGGCATACAGCCACACTCCTATACTTACGCTGAAGTTCAGCAAGACAGTCTTTGCTCTTGATTTTGTACTGACTCAAATTCCTGACTCTGTAACCTGAATTTGCCAGAGAGTATTGTCACAATAAGGTGACCGGATCGTTACCAGACAGGAACAACAGCTTACACAGTTGCTTATGTGACACATCGGGTCGCTGACATTTCCTTTGCGTTGTTACATTTAATGTAATGGTTCAACTGAGCCTGCGTGCTCTGTGTTTTTGTTTTTTTTCAGTACTGTTAAAATTTGTTAAAATGTGTTAAAGTTGACCAGGTCCAACACAGGTTACGAGCTGTATATTAACTCACTCGAGGCAACAGTGTTAACAGCTCAGGAAGGGCAAAAGTTAGCAATGTTCTCATCTGGTCAGAGACTTGCCAGTTAAAAGCACATTTTTGTAACAACCGGGATATGTGTGTCAGCATAAAGAAAGCTAGATGAAGTGAATTTTGATGGTAGACCGTACACAGACACTTCCAGTGTGCAGTGAGGCTACCTGTCCCGTTACGGCTGCTAGTAATGGGCTGAACAAGCCTTCTAAAGCCCCTCAATACCGGAGCCAAAGCACTGAAACACCTCGCTGATTTTTACAGCTTCACCCTCATATGTGTGCAAGAAATAAAACCTGAAGCCTTCCTGTTATTTATTAAATAGTATTGTTCAGAACTGATGCGGTAAATGCACATTATTTTGTGCAATGCTACAGTAAAATAAATAATAAATGCGATGTCCAAAATGCCTACATATAAAATATTTATGTCGACACAAAATTATGATAATATGAATGTACCTTATTGGTGTAACTCAGACCCAGCGTCCACTGTGGGCTCACATGCTTTAACAACATGGTCGATGTGTGACGGATGCAATGTCGTGATTGGAGATGGATATTTGATGGAGTATAACTTTTCTTACCTTATTATTTAGATCAGGTCGAAATGTTCCCGTACTTATTATTTCTTCGTAGTGTACATCGCCATATTTCTCAGTTATGCTCCCCTCTTATTATCCCACCAATTTCTTACTCACATTTGAGCAATTTGTGATTGCCCTGCTAACAGCCCTACAGCTAGAGTCACTCTGTGCTCTGAACAATGCAACGCTACGCTGTCTCTAACACTGACCGTGATAACGACAAATATCACACTGAACCGACAAAATACCAGTCAGCTGCTGTTGAACTCACAGACGGTGATTCTAAGTAGTGGCTGAACAAGAGGCTGTGTCTCAGTGATCTTTGCTTAATGTAGCTTCAAAGCAGACGGTTCCTTTAATATGCCAGTGTTAATGGTGCTCACTTTGAACATTGTGAAGGACTTTGTATGCAGTGCCAACTGGGCTGAACATGAATAATACTGCGTTTTATTGTCACATTCACACGTTTTGCAATCTAAACAACTGTAAAGTATTTCTACTGTTTAGTACAATATGTCATCCACTTTCACTTGAGTTTTACTATTTTGATTTAATGAAAATAAAAGTGAGTTTTTTTAAAACGTGTTATTATTCGATAGTGTTATCCAGGTTATCCAGGTTATTCAGGTTATTGCTAAAGTAAATCAGTCGATGATGGTTGTGGCTGCATGTGGAGTTTTCTCTTCCTTCGTACGTAGTTATCCAGATTAGAATGTTGATGATTTGAAGAGATTTTTTTGTTTCTTTGAAGCTGGTTTAAAATCTAATTAGGTTCCTAACACACCTACCTAAAGCAGTCAGCCAATCATAGGCCTGATAATCACGGTTTTAACTCTCTGCTCATTTAGCCCTTATTTCAAAATAAGAGCACACTGTCATTCCAGATAAATTCATCCTTTTAACTTTTTGTGCTTTTACTTACAAACACACTCATTATATCCCTAACAGGTAGCATTACAATTGGTGTCACTTTGTAAAAGTATCTTTTATGTATTTATTTATCTTTCTATTTATCATAAATAAAGATTTCACAACAATACATAACAATAATATATAACAAAAAAATGGTCACTTTTGCCGAAGTGCACAAAATTAAATGTTTAAATGAAACCTACGCCCTAGGTTGTGTCTGTAAACAGGGACGCAGGAAGTTAGTCAGAGTCGGGGTGCTGAGAAAAACTAATTTCATTTCTCATTAATTTTGCATTCATTTGAATGGCCGGGGTGATTTATGTGTAATAGTTATTGACAGCACACGGACACCAGTTTTACAGCGTTTCACAAGCAGACAGAACACCAACATAGTGAAGCAGCCACAGCAACTACACAGGCAGGAATACTTAAGTGATGCAGGAAAACTGCAAGAAGAGAAGAAGGGAGTGGTACAGACAGCACCCATGATATCTTGCATGGGTCCAGGTTTACAGTACATTATTAGTTAATGCCCTGCCAAATCTCAAAATTTTAGGGCAAGCTCTAGTTACCAGATATACCTCACACACCCTGCTGTACTACTGGCCTATAAACATGTACAGACACAGGTGTCACAGTACGGCAGCAGTACTCGCAGTTACCTCATGTCCTCTGCTGTAGCTGACTGGTGACCAGTGACCTGACGTCTTTGGTTACTTTGATTCAGTTGGACGCTTGAAATGACTTTAAACTCCCTAAAACACACATCGATAATCAACAGATGAAAACAGAGTCAGACCTCTTTCATACCACAAATACTACTGCATTCCACATATAAATGCAAGTAAAGAAGGAGAAAGTTATTAAGTATATAAGTTAACTTTTTTATGAACTGCTGGTTTTTATTATGCCTTCTTTCAGCGCCCCCTACGTTCCGCGTCCATGTTTGTAGGTGTCATTTTGGTATGAAGTTTTCTCCTCCAGAACTGCAGTAAATAAGCTCCACTCAAGGTAAAAGCTCTGGACCTCACTCATTTCTAAACCCTGGCTACGGCCCTGCTCACAATCCAAAAAGTTCGGAGGCCCTGGTTTAATCAATGAACAATATGTTGTATTTTTTAAGCATTTAATATGTGTTTTTTATATCTAATCCTAATCTCAACACAAACTAGTAACTGTAGCTGTCCGATAAATGTAGCGGAGTAGATGTAGAAGGTAGGACAAAACAGGCAATTACGTAATTGACAATTTATTTCATCGTTTTTTAATTCCAATTTGAATGACCAACCCCTTGATTGCTTACATCACCCCCGGCCACCAAACACGTCATTCAGTTTAACACCAGGGAAGGTCACTGTGTAGAGGTAGTAGTTAACAGACCACGTTTTAAGACTGTGTTGCAAGCAGTAATTTTGCTACCTTAAGGTCAGTAAAGCCGACGTGCCACCATGATAGGTCGTTTTATTTTTACAGATTTGTAGCTAGTTTCCACAGCATGAAAAGGATTGCATGATATACAGAGGTGCATGCTAAGTGCATAAGGCAAAGCTGGTCCTCTCGAAACCTCAAAATCTACACTCCAGCCCTCCTATTGCTCTGCGCCCCCGTCCTTCCTCCTCCACCTGTCTAACCCTAACCCTTCCACTCCCCCCACCGCCCCTCTCGTTCACACCTCCACAGTAACAGAGCTCCCAGTTACCCGGACACCAAACCAACCGTCCCAGAACTTGGTGTCTTGTCCTCCGTGTTCGAAGGCGATGAATCGCATCCCGGGGCCGTACTCGGTAAATGTATGGCTGACCTGAATTTCCAGCAGAGAGAGAGAGAGAACAGCATGTGTTTACGTTCAAGGGGCAGATCGGAAAATGCTTCTGTGTGTCGTTGCAGAGGGCATGGACAACTGGCACGTGGACTGCGTACCTGCCTCCATGAGCAGTCGTCACAGTCCGGGTCGAGGGTCACCGGGTCAGGTTTGAACTCCTGCATGACCTCGTGATTCTCGTCCAGCAGAGTCGCGGTCATCTGGTAGGTGCAGCCGCAGTCCGTCCTGCCGCCGTACCTGAGAGGAGGAGCCGCCCGTCAGTGAGGGACACGAGTCGCCCGACAGAAGGCGCGCAGCACAGGTTTATCTCTTGTCTTACCAGTCTTCCACCGTGACGGGGGGCTGAGCGTCCAGCTGCTCGGCGGAGTAGCCCTCCTCTAACAAGTCGATCAGCTGTCTCTTCAGACACAGCCTGGGACACAGGAGGATTTTGCATGGGATTTCTAGAAACAGGCAGCTTACTCGGCACGGAAATGAAATATATCAAGTGTGTGATATTGTAGTCCAAACTTTAACTGCAGCTCCACCACCCCGTGATGAATTGCCCAAGTATATTTGTGTTCTTTTCATAGCATTTCTTGATAGCCTTGTCAGTTTTATTGGAAGTAACATATTGTTCTTTACTCAAGATTCCATTTCCATGTACACCTGTCTGTTAGAGCAGGTTGTACGTCACATTTAAATACAGTAACATGACTACACATACAGTAATAAAAACTCACTCAAAGGAGGTTGCAAAGTATTTGGTCACGCCATCGATGCAAAAGTCGTAGCCACAGTCTCCCGGCATTTCCTCCACCTTCCACTGAGTCCCACCATTCTCCGTCAACTCCCAGAATTCCAGCTGCTCTGAGAAGGAAATGGACAGTCTCAGGCTGCCGACAGCAGTATTATGTATTTTCTACCATGAGATATCAAGTGAGATACAGCTGAAAGCTACGAAAGAAAAGAGCGCGAGTGAATTTGGGTTACGATTATTTTGTCAACATGCATCTTGTGTTGAACTGAAGTTACGCGAAAAAAAGTATGAGCACACCAGCTCTGTAGCAATGAGTAACATAGCTTTTGGCTAACATTCTGATAAACCAGGTCAGAAATTAAAGTTCAAAAAGAAATGACAGCATGCTCATTGACATGAATTCACCTCAGTTTTTTCGTTCTATTTCTTGCCTATTTCATACTTTGGACAGCTAAGGGACATAGGAATGTCAGAAAATTAGATTATTTTACAATAACAGTTTTGAAGAGCTGAAAATTGATCCACTTGCAGATCCTTTGTGAAGAAAATGACATCTTACCTTCCCCACTGGGGTTCTTCAGCAGGTTTCTGGTCATGATTGTAGCTTATACAGAGAAGACGGAGCCTGCACAGGACAAACAGGAAGCAGTAACTTGGATCAATAATAATCTCTGCTGCAGTTTCAGTCAGGCTGTCCAGATCCCCGCCCCCAATCAAACTGAATCTGCATCTCCTACAGGAACTTGCGGCTATGTCTTCATATTAATGTCTCAAACACACACACATACATACCAGGATCGACTTACACTAAACAGGCAAACTGACTGCTTTAGGCCGACTGAAATGTTGGAGGACAATTTAAAAATAAATCAAACAATGTTTGGCCACACATGTGTGTAAGTACTGACGGACCCAGTGTTGGGTCCAGAGGGGTTGAGGAGGATTAAAAATAGAAGCACCCCCATATGAGGGTGGACCCAGAGTCCCAAAGCGGGCCGGGTCACCTCCACAGACTCCGAACCCAAACACTAATACCCTGTCTGCTGACTCACAGCACAACAGACAGGGCGAAAGCCACCCTCTTTACATGCTGAATAGGAGGTATCACAGAGGATCAGCCTGTCATCAAATAGACATCAGTCAGCAGGAAAAACCACCTAGCATGTTGCCATAGAAACCAGTGGTTCAAGGGGATGTTGTGAAATGATCTTGCTTAAAGCATGTATAGGAATGACTATGGCAATGTTTTTAACCACTATTAACATCATACTGTTTGTAATGCACACACCAGATCAGAAACCCCAAAATATTCCTTCATTTTGTGTCCATGTGCCTAATCTTTGTGTACATCAGGGTTTGCAGCATTAAATAAGTCACAACACAAACAATAATAAGTATTTTTAGAAAGTAGGAATTTCAGTTTTGGTTTTGGCTTTGTTAGAGATGTGTCCACTTTACCTGAGGCACAGAGAACAGACCAGGCTTTAGTCTAACAGATTTGAGGTGCATTGAACACTACGTAGCTGCATATTCGTCCTGCATTTTGCGGCTCACTGACAGTCCAAACACAAACAGCTGAGTCATCTGCCACTGCAGACTCAAAGTCACAGGCATAAAAGATTCAGTACATGCACACTGGTGTCGGTGCTCTACTGTAAATGACACACTCTGCCCTGTCTAAATACATATGACGTATAAATGTGTTACTCACAGCCAGTTGAAGGCAAGTGCAGTCTTCTGTTTTGTCGATTTCTCTGACTTACACTTGAGCTCCTCTGCAGCGTAGCGCCCTTGTGAAAGTGTGGCTTTTATAGCAGGCCAGCATGCACAGAGAGAGACAGGGAGGGAGGGAGGGAGAGGAGGAGGAAGAGAGACACAAAATACCCAATCTGCAGGTCAGGAGGCAGCATCCATCCGGCAGATCTCAGCAGAACCACACATGTACACACTCAGCACAAATGTCCATCAGCGCAGACACATGGACACCGACAGTAGAAACGTTCAGTGCTCTTATTTAAAGGTCAGAGTTTATTTTGCACAAGTTAACAAGAGAAGCATGTTGGGAGTTTAACAAATGTGTGCATTTTGCCAAACTCGTGTCTGAGTCCTGCCCGGTCTTCCCCGGTGCAGCCAAATCATTCTTTGCCTTTACACTCACAGTGCGGAGACTGACTGTTGTGAAGGAGAGCAGCGTGGCACCTCCAGCAGGCTGAGGAGGACGAAACTCAGTGCAGTAAAGAAAGGATCAGCAATTGATCAGGTCTATTTAAGCCAATACTGATCCATTAAAATATGCCCAGCTCAGCCCTGATAGGGATCCATAGGATTATCTTTAGACCTCTCTTATGATTATGTTTCAAAAATGGGTTAAGTTCATTCATAAATTAGTTAGCAGAATATTATGAAACATGCAAATTGTGCAGTGTAATCTGGTAAAAGTGCAAATGCCATTTTTATCCATGAACTCCTTTGTCAACACCTCAGATCAGGCAGAAGCCAGATGACATCTCTGCCCCACGGTGTCCGTGTCCTGCTGTAAGAACATCACATTGTACCATTACTAGGTCACTTTAAAGGAACAGTATTTTAGTTTTTTTTTTTTTTTTAAATATGCATCATCTTTAACTGGCTGATCGAACTCTCTTGTCATATCAGCCTGGTGTAAGTGCAGTCGGAGTCGCCTACTGTAACACTGCAGTTGTCTTTTCCTAAATCCTTAGGAGTTCTTTCATGACATTTTCTGTCAAGGAAAAGTGTTCAGGAAAAGACTACTGTTAGACCGCAGCCTCTGTGTTTTTGATAGCACCATCGCTCTGTTCAGCTTATTGTTTGTCTTTGCTGACCAGTTGGTTGAAGTGGACTGTTGAACTAGTCTTGGTAACTTTGGTTATTCTTGGTTCTCTGCCATTTCTTTTTCTTCCCCCTTTTTCTCCTGTAGGTCAATTTAGATTCTTATTTCCTAGTTAGTGTGAGTTTTCTTTGTTTATTATTTTGGCCTTGGAGACCCTGTCACCTTATTTGCTTCCATTTTTCTGCAATTTTCATTGGTTTATCTCTGTTAATCTTTTTTTTTTTTTTGTAAAAAATGTTATTTAATGTTACACTTGAAGTGTTTCAGCAGCCCTCTCTTGTTGTTTTGGTTCCATTTTTGCAAAGGTTTTGGGTGAACTTGTTACATTACTCCCTGTGTTCCCCTAGACAAATAATAAATAAGGTTGTAACACCGGACCAGGTCCAGCCAGGTTCTGATCCAGTTAATCAGCAGCTCAGCAGGCATGGACCCTGCAGAGATACACTGGCTCTATCAGCTGTACAGTAGTTAGCTGTAAGCGAGTGTGTGTGGTCTGATCTCAGAACTCACATTAAACTTCACTTCTTTCTGTTATCTTCTTACAGTCTCTCTTCTTTTTCCTCATGTCTCAGTACGTTTAGTTTAGTATGTTTTAGATTTTTAAAAAAAACACAATAAGCATAGCTCCTCCGGTCTAGTTATCATGTGAAAAGCATTAGAGCATTCAGTGCAAGTGTAATCACTTTTGATTTACCAGTCAAGATCTACAGTGTCAATAGACTTCAAGGTGTTCATACACATCAGGCACAATGTATCTACTATAATATAAAACCACATCTGCCATGAACCATGTATATAAGGTGTGGCTTCAGGGTTCTCTAAATATCACATCATGGCATCTGGGTCATATTCATCACTGTTGTTACCTGATGGTCCTAATATTTTTGATGGCACTTGAAGGCATCACAGGCTCTGTGTAGTAGTAGTAACACATATCACCTGCAGAGGGAGGTAGTGGACCACTGACACGTGGCAGAGTAGAGTAAAGCAGTTCTCTTGATTACTAAATACAGAAAGCCGATAAATGCAGTTCTATATAAAATTCTAAGACATTATCTGCCATCTCAAAACCTGAGAAAAAAAATTCTCTCCACACTACGATGACTATGATACTGTGGTTTAATGTCAAATAGTGAAAAAATATTAATTTTGAAGGAAAGAAAGCTGAGTCTACACAATGTTACTGATTGATTTGTCACTGCATTTTTCATTTTGGTGGGTATACAAAATTAGGCTTTATTCTGGGCCACAACACCAATGGGTCATAACACAATGAATACATTACATACATTACAACATACACAAAATACCTCCCAATATGGGAGAGGAATAATTCAAGTTAAACATTGCAGTTTCATCAGGATCGTCCTGCAGACAGTACAGTACAACATTCAACAACCAATAGGAAAAACACTGTGCCATAAATAAAACGTGGTGTATAACTCATACAAAAGCAGGAATTTCAAGAAATATCAAACTGAATATCAACTGAGATTTGCAAACATGGCTTAAAATACACCTTTTAAGAATGAAGAAATACTGTAGTATTAGTGCCTTTTGTTGGAGGTGCATCTTTTTTTTTCCCTGTACCAATATGAGCTGTGAAGTTCTAGTCGTTTCTTGGTCAACACTCTGAGTATTTGGAGTATTTTCCAGCAAAACAGTTCTCCACAGGGGTAAGCGTCCAATGAGCAAAGCCTTGTTGCTGCTTTTTCTGCAGAAGCTCCATAAATCTTGCTCTGATTGTACAAATTCATGTCCAAAACAGCAGTGCATATTCAACTGCACGACCACTGTGGTCTCTCCTGCTTTGGCATTTTAGTGCAGCACCAGATATTGTCAATTCCAGTGATACAGCACCCATATCTGTCCCTTCATAGATGGGTTGCCTGCTTATCATTAGAAAGTTTCCTTATTTGTTTGGGAATGTGACGATAATTCCAGTTCTTTGGAACAGCTGCAGGGAGGGTCCTCCTTGGATCTAAGCTTCGGAGGACGCCTGGGGTTTGAGCTGGGCCTTCTCCATGGTCGTACCGTATGGATCTGACCTTTTAAAGAAGCCCATCTGGAGGGAAACATGGAGAGACTAAGATCACACACAAATCAACCTGACACAAAGTCTACACTGTATGTGTGTGTGTGTGTGTGTGTGTGTGTCTATCATGGGTGGGATATAAACGCTGTTCAGTGGAGTAGGCCCAGTATATGCTAGTCAGTATTTAAATGCAGTAAGCACATGCATCAACACAACACATGGGCATAGACATGTAAAAGGTTCCCCACCCCTCCTACATAGAAACAAGACACCCAGATCGAAAGAGACGCTGAATGACAAATGACAAGGCCGAGATTTTTGTAGTCATTCTGTATAGGGCTGGGCGAATTAATCACATTTTCATTTTTAATTATGATTTTTGTTTGGAAACACATTGGTTTCAAGGAGTCCGACGAGGAACAACTACAAACACTGTGCAAGATCCGTTACACCACAAGGCAACCAACCCCCTCCAATTCTTCTAAGGGACACTCTTTATAGTGCAACCACCTACCCACCCATTTTAAAGTTCAATAAATGCATGATGTTTCCAAAGTCAGTGAGTAATCATGTTAAATAATCGTGATCTCAATATTGACCAAAACAATAGTGTATATGATTCTTGCCATAATCGAGTAGCTCTAATTCTGTGTCTCTTTTGTGGTCGTTTTGCTTCTCTTTGTAGTTGTTTTTGCATCTATGTGCCGTGGTTTTGTGTGTCTCTGTTGTTTTATGTCTCAGTGGTCGTTTTGCATCTCTTTGTGGTGGTTACGTGTCTCTCTGTAGTCATTTTACATCTCATTGTGGTCATCTGAAAGCCCCTTCAAACAGAGGCTCTGTGCCAGGTAGGCCCGTTCAGTAATCCATCCAAGCCTAATCATCATTTACTGATCATGTGTATAGATATGAAGTATCAAAAAGTGTGTCATTTGGTCACTGTAGCAACACCAGCTAAATTGATGATATTCTATTTGAACACACCCACTCAGCCAGAAACTGTTATTTTCTGTGCTCTTTGTATAAGCAGGGTTATTTATCAGCTTGTTACCTTATATAGTAGATATATGAGTAGGGCGAGCAATAGCAACCCAGCTAGAACAGCCAGGATGATGATCCACACTGGAACAGAGAACTGACTGTCTGGCTTGTTCCATATCACAGCCATCACCACCTGAACAACAGGAAACCACAGCGATCAGACGGGCCTACGCAGAGTTGTACCACCTTTCACTGACACTGACACGTAAATAAGTTGAAGTTAACAAGCTCGTGACATTGTACAAATCCAATAAAAAAAAACAAACAGAAAAAGTCACCTTTTTGGATCCCGACGGCTTGAATTTGGGAGGAATAGAATAAGGCATCTTGTCCACCTTGTACTGAACAGAGCACTCCAGGACATACTGGTTGTAGGCCCTCTGTGGACAAGCAAAACACAAAAAACAAACAGACTTGGTATGTTTAACAAGAAGACAGTGTGGTAGAGGACTGTCAGTGCACATGCTGTATTATTAACTGATACATTTGTTGAGTACATTTGTCTCTTGTATTGTAACTGGAAAAATATACTATGAAAATGAGTATATGGTGTAGTATATACTGTATAAATTTAGCGTGCAGTATGTAGTTGAGACACACGTGTGTAGTTGTTGTTTGGTGACCTGCCCAGCAGAGGGCAGTGTAAGAACACTTTATATTGGTTTTTCTCATCCGGTCTGTGTTTAACTCTTGATCTGAGTTTCCTGCTCTGGCAGACTTCACAGGGCTAGACAGCGCAGATTGGTGTGTCCTGTACAGCGTTCTCACCTCGATGAAGGTCTCAGCCCAGAGTCTGGAGCGCACGGTCAGGATAACGCTGGCTCCTCTCTCCAGCACCTCAACGTCACACCGCAGCTGCCAGCACTCCACTGTAGAGCAGGTCTGCGGAGGGGCAGAGCCACAGTCAGACACACAGCACAATCATGAAATATGGGAGAAATATTCCCACACATTTTAAAGAGCAGCAGACAATCCACGGCCTGCACAACATCTATTTGAAAGCGTTATACATGCCTGCCCATTTTATTTTCTGTTTATGTGATGCATTTCTGTTTAAAACAAAGTACCATCAGCTGATATATAATATCTGTCCAGGGATTACAGGTGAAAAACAGCCTCTTAGCTTTGAGTTTCTGTAGGTGGTGTTCATTTTTCAGTATCTTCAGCCATGGTGGATATCATATTTTTTTCATTTCATTCATAAAACGCTGAACAGATCGGAGATGTGGGCACCACCTCAACGATCTGGAACCAGGCTCGGAGATCACCCCACTAACATGTGAAACTGTTTCAAAGAAATAAACCCTGAATAACATGCTGTGAATGCTTCTATTACATAAAGGGCTCTGGACTTAAACTCGGAGTCAATGAAAAACCAATCCCTTTAGGTTGGTGCTAATTCCAAAGCAATTTCAATACTTCAAATGACATTCAACTTTCAAACAGCAGAGTGTGGTTGGAAACATCATGTGGTCAGATTCTCCAATTTAAAGATGGTTCACATGAATAGCATAAGATATTAGCTGTCAAAATTTGCAGCTGGTGACACAAGCCACGCAACAACCACCCAGTAAATCACAAACCTAATTCACTTAATTTCACAAACAATTACAACATGCAGCAGGAGATGTTGACCAGAGCTCATTATATCTATTCCCATTTCCTCTACTGAAAGAGATAATCTCATTATGACTTAAACCTTTTTCAAGTTCAGAGCTCGGAGCTACCTCTTCCTACAGTTGGACTATTTTTAGTATACTACATGAATGTGTGAAGCCCACTTAGGAGACTGGAAAAAAAGAAAAATAAAGGTGCAGCCCATTTCAGTAAAGAGCCAAACACTAATGAAAACACACTCTTGATGTAACCAGGGGGACCGAACACCCAACGCAAGAGCCGTTGACTTTATTTTGGAGCCTCTGTTGTGGTATGTTTGGAGGGAACGGCTCTACAGACTCACGTCACCATGATTCCCTCCACATGCTGAGTCAGGCAGGAAAGAGAAGGAGAAAAACAAACACCTCTTTATGGGACACATGGAGTCAAGTGTTCTGTCCTGATGAGGAACAAATGTTCTCAGGAGGTTAAAAAAAGAATAGGTAAATCCACCCAAAATGTTGTCATTTTACTCTTCTGTTCTATACGACTAGATTTCCTGCTTTTTTCCGCGTCGTCTCACCAGGTTTCCTTGCTCAGCCAGAAGGTCTCTGTACACCTCCCTCCTCTGGATGTGGTGCTCAGCGCTGGATTTCAGTGACGTGGGACCCTCTGCTGCTGCAGGCTGGAGCTGCATACGTAAAGACATCGACGGAGTCATTAACAAACGATCAGAGGTTCATGGCCGAGAATAGACCGAGGGTAATGGCCTCACCGTGCCGACAAAGCTGTTTGTGAGTGTTTGTGTGTGTCCTCACCTTGAGTTTCAGTGCATTGAGGTTGTGTTTGGAGGAGCAGCTGAGCGGCCCCTCTGTGACCACCTCCACGGGGTAGAGGAGCTCGTGGCTGTGAGCCCTCAGAGGACATCTCACCTCTAATGTGGACTGGCTGACCACACTGGGACCATTATTCACCAACTGGCAGAGAGAGATTGTTTGAACTTAGATGCTGTTTCTGCAAACACCAGCTTAACAAGCACAAAGGGCTTTTTGGGGTGAAATGATGCATCCGACATAAACACATGTTGTGTGCAAGTTATATAAAGATAAACCCACTTTTTTACAATATAGGCTAATGGATTTGTTTTTGCCTTAGGGACTGTACAGAAATTATAGGGGCGGGGGGGGGGGATTTCATATTTTATTTTATAAAAAAAAGAGGGACCCTTATTTTATTTGATTTTTTTGGACCATTGTTTTGACTTAGAATACTGAATATCTCAAAACATTATATTTATTATGGAGCCCCAAATGTTCAATATCACATGAATAAATAAGTAATTCCAAATTAAATTACTTAATTGTGTAAAATATTCAAATTAACCAATATTTTGTAAAAAAGAAATTATTAAAACTCAATGCATTATTGTTTCATAATAACAGGGTTTAATAAGGGTTCATGATGGCATTTTTCCCAATTACATTTTTTTTCATGCTGCTTTTTATTTCATAATTTGAAAAGACAGTGGTGTTACTGTCCACTCACCTTTCAGCCAATCACGTGTCCCCTGCCTCTTAAGCTCAACAACTGCCACCAGAATCGACCAGTGATAATTCATTAGCTAGAGCAACAACGTCCCTGCTATCTAGCTGTACTAACCTCTGGCTTGATTGTGACGAGGAACATAAAGCCCTGTTGGAGACACACGCGTCTCACGCTCCATATTGCAAAAGATGTGACAGCCATCTTTTTGTTTTACTATCGGATCTCTTTATTACATCTTACCACGGAAATAGAGAAGAAAAATAAAATACCCTTCATCCCCAAAAGACTAGATTTAAAGACTTAATTTAAAACATCACTGACAACAAAAATATACGGAAGAGCAGAAACAATTGTGAAAATACATAAAATCTCAAAGCATACTGTTTAGGGAGGGTTCTTTAGAAATCAGCGTACCTCATAGACCTGCTGAAGCTCAGGGCCGATGTCCTGCTCTTCCCTCAGACTCTGACTAACACTCCAGTTGGGAGGGGGAAAGATGACTTTGTCCGGACGAGAGACACTGCAACAGAAACACACAGAGTTTGGCAGTTAACTTGGCAGGAACCGCAATGGTCAGGCTGATTATATATAATGGTAATGTAATGACGTAGTGGAAGTGTTGGCGATGAATCCTCACCCCTGCAGAATGACGTCAGCCATAGCAGCCACCTCCAGTTCAAACTGTACCACTTCACTCTCTGAGTTATTTGCATTTTTACTACAACAGAAATAAGAACAAGATGTTTCCGAAACAACCTTTATTTGTTGCCTGATGAAACAGTGTTAATTACTTTCCAAATTTGCTTTCAAATGTTGTCACAGTATAATTAATCTGGGAATCATTTTCATCTCCTGAAAATAAAAAAAACTTTCATTTAATACATGCTGACTTACTAAATGTTAAAAAAAGCATTTATACACACATACACACATATATATAAATCTAAATTAAGCATATGCCTGCACAACATTGTCGGAACATCAAAGTCTAAAAGGGACCCACCTTCGTATTTGGAGCTCAAACTGTACAGTACTGTGAGTGTCCTTCAGTCTGGGCACAGTGAACCGAAGGCCAGCCCATAACTAGGAAATGACCCACAGAAAATGTCTACAATTAATGCAAGGAGCATGAGAAATTCATAATATAAAAAGAAATGTCATGCATTTGATTTCTTTTTAACACGCACTCTTTTCTTACACTTTTCTTCTTTTCAGCTTTCAGGAGATCTAAAAATGGCCTTTGCCCCTCATTAACATAAGTAAACCGATTCTGTTTTTGCTTGACAGTGCCAGAAAGAAACATTTTTCTCACTATGAACTCTTTTTCTGGTCTTAGATGTTTTTTGAAAACTGAGTTTTCTTTCTACATGAAAGCTTGATTCATGTCTTGTATGTTTTATCAGGTCAATGTAAAACATTTCTGAGTTTGTGTATGAAATACGCTATGCAAGAACAATTTGACTTGACTTGAAAAAAGGCTAAAGACAACATGTGGGCTTTGCTGGCTCTTACGCTGGTACCAGACTTCATGGGGTTTCCCAGATCACACAGGAGATAGCGGGTCTGGTTTTCTGCCTCGTAGCTGCACGTCAGCTGAGTCAAGCTCTGGAGACGACACAGAAACATCAAATACTGTCAACTCTTTCACTCTGAAGCTCAGATTACTAGATAACTAAACACATGACCTAAAAACATTTGGCCTGTCTCTTTTTTTCATCATCATCTCAGTACATTTTGGTGGACACAGCTTTAATGACGAGGTTTACGATGTGTTTTCTGCCACAAGAAGATCCCTGGTTTGTTTGTTTTTTTTGGCACATTTTTAAACTGTGTTTTTATTCTGCTCAGATGCTGGTGGGAATGTACACAGTGTGGGTTTTCCACATCAGTTGCTGTTAAGCAAAGTGCTATTTTGTTGGAAAATCAAACAAAACTCAAATAATTCCAGGCTGCCCATTGTTATATAAGCATATAAGCCAGAGATTTGCTATTTGAACTTAAATTAGAGAACAATAATAATTAAGTAATGAAGAAATAATAATAATTATCAGTATTCATGCATGCCTTAAAAAACCCTAGCTGAAGGTATAGTGACCGCTGTCTGCCTCACCACGTTGTTGCGTGCTATCCCGCTGTAGTCGGCCTCCGGGGGAAGCACCACATAGAGCTCGGCCTCGTACGCCCCTCCCTCTCCCTCGTTCCTGGCATTGAAGGTCAGGCTCAGGGAGTTTTCATCGCCCAGGTAAACCTCTGTTCTGTCCCTGGGAGAGGAGAACCACAACATCATCACTGTGCTGAACATCTTATAGCCGTAACGGATCCACTCTTTAAAGGTCGTTCACAGCCATTCTTAAAAAACATTTTTAATGTTAAAGTTTACAACCTCCTTCATGGCGGGCATCAGACTTTTTACCTTGCACAATTTTGTAGTAACTGCAGTCCTATCTTAAAGCCGTTGTTTGTATATTTTTTTATGTGATTATAACATCACAAAATACAGAAAAAACAGAGACAATCCCCTTGATGCAGAGGTGGTGGTTAAGTCTATGTTTTGCTTTAAGCCGTTCATTCTCAGTGCCATATTTGTTGGAGTGTGGGGCTGGATGTTTATGCTGTATCCTGTTAATACTACCACTAGGAGTCTCCAAAGTCAGATTTCAAATCCTCCACAAAGGGGCTTCAAATTAAACACAGATGTAATCGGGAGATTGCAAAATCAATCTAATGAGTCAAATCACTAAAATAAAATAATGATGCGCCTTGATTCAACCTACTAGGGATAGTAATGTTGTTCTGTTGGTCCACCACTTTGGTCCAGACTGAAATATCACAACAACTATTAGAGGGATCGTCATCAAATTTGTTTCACACCCGCTCAGATGGAAGTGTATTAACTAAGTTGTTGGCATGCCGATGTTAGCATTTAGCTCAAAGCAACACCATGCCTAAGTGCAGCCTCACAGAGCCACTAATATGGCTGTAGACTCTTAGTCTTGTTTTTATTTTTATTTTTTTAAAGTGGCATTTCCCATGAGTATCTATTACACAGCCATTAACTGTTGCCAAGCTCATTTATCTACTCAAGTCAAAATGACTGAAACCAGCGGCTTCCATCCTCAGCCTCTATTCACTGGCACGGTTTAGTCTGTGCTACCTCTGCTGCAGCATTCATTTGAAGGGACTTAGGTGCAGTGCATGACCAAAATGCCCAAGCAGGCAATTGTAAAAACATAATCAAAAGCAGGGACGTGAATTCTTTCCAGACAATGCATCTCTGTTTGAGACAGTCCCCAAAGGCCTGCGTATCTGTCCACCACCGACCTGGGAAATGACCCAAATCTGATCACTGTGATTTGTCTCAGGAAACCGACCCCCACCTTATTCCGCATGTTCACACTGACGCCCCTGCGTGCAAACACACATTCAGCGCAGTGATAAATCCTCTCGACGCCCGCCGACTCCAGCCCCCCCAAACAGCCACACTTCTGTGGCAGTAAATTCCCGTTTCTATTGAGCAGAAAGAGGAGAAAGGAGTCTGGTCGAGGCTCAGAATCAGGGTTCTTCTTTCATTCCGTTTCCTCCTCCCCTCCCCCCGCCTTCAGAGGGGTCTGGACGCAGTGACCCCCTCGCTAGGTAAGACAACCACCAGATGATCTTAATTAGGCCCGGGCAAGTTTAGAGGAAGCAACTCTGCTACCCCAACACCAACACTGAGCAGATGCAGAGAGCAGACAGAAGTCTGCAGCGTATGGCTGAGATGTGGACTACACCGAGTTTCATTTGTTGGGAAAATATAACCGTGAATCATGGAGCTCATTAAAGCATAACTGAAGCCAGAGGATACGACTGGCTCTGTCAGTGACAGACCTGTGGGTTGTGAATGTTAAAAATCCCACTGTTCGCAGGAGAAAAATGCTGCGTCTCGTAGTATGTCAGTGAAGGGAGACTCTGTTCAGTGAAAGTGCTGAATCATTGGAGTTTGGTCTCGTGGCAAACTCCGAATGCAGATCTTTGAGTTTTTATGGGAGACTATTCGCACTGATTGTATTTCTGCAGCTAAGAGAAATCACATGGCCATGTAATGCAAAACACTCGTCATAACAGAGCTGGCGGGGAGGAGAGAGTCTGAGTGTGTGTGTGTATGTGTGTGTGTTCGCCTTGTGAATGGACTGAGACATTGCCAAATGTTTGGCTGTCGTCCATTCACAAACAAGCGTATGTGATTAATTAAAAATAAGTGCAGAGAGTCAGCAAAGTGTAGACATGTCATGAGCTGTAAACATTTGTGTCTTATCATTTGTGTCTTTAATCATCTGACTCTGACAGAATCAAGTTTATTCCTTTGAATATGATTCCAGTCCATATTTCACCAAACTCATACTCTCTCCCTTCAGATAGATATGGTGCGCTTATCTGTGCTGTAAACTTATGAGACCATTAAAATCATGGATAACTGGGGTGAGCTGGTAGCCTAACGGTTCAGAAGCGTACTATATGACCCCTGGTTTGATTCTGGTAGGTGACCTTCGTCGTGGCATGTCAAACCCTTCTCTGTCCAACTGGTTTCCTCTCTCTCCACACTGGGACAGTCAAATATAGACAAACGCCAAGAAATTAATCCTAAATTTTTTTTTATTCTGTGTTGTTTAGTTTCAAGCTTTCACAGCAGTGTTGTTCTGTACTTACCAATAAGACAGTTAAAGAGGCAGTTGTCAATATTTTTCCTAAGATCCATGGATTAAATGAGAATGTGTAATGTAAAATTGGTCATTTGTAGTAATGAACCCACAGAGAGTTATCACCAAACTCTACAGTTCCTCTCAGCTCTGTGGAGTGTTTCGGTGTCGTCCAGCTCATTGTTTAGGTTTTACTGCCTGCAACTTCACTGTTTTGGTTCACTCTCAACAATCTCATCGCCCTCATAATCCCTGTGTTTGTGCCCAGCACCCAACTGCACATGGACAAGGTTAGCAACTAGCTGGTGAACATAGTGGAGCATTTAGCAACTGAAGAGCCAGATATTTCTCTCGGGGGTTGGTGGAGACCAAAACAGAGCAAAAAGAGAGCAAACGCTGGACTTATATTCGTTGAATGGCTGGAAATTCGGCTTCAAATTAATGCAAATTTTGCTCCGTGACTGCTGAATGTGTAGGCAAGTGTTTGCTTAAATGTTAGTCATATCAACTTTATGACAATGTTATGTTCTCAGTTTGTTCTGCTTCTCTCAAGTGGCCAAAAAACTCAATTAGTACTGCTTAGTACAGTGTGGCCTGTGCTATGGCAACTTTTTGTGTGTGGTTCCCGTAAGTGGTCTTGTTTACTTTGTCTGTTCAGCCAAGACTACAACTACTGCTTGTGCGAACTATGCAGTTCTTGTATTCATTCCATACTAACCAGAAACATAAAATGCATTATTTCAAGTGCAACGGAGGAAAGACCCACCAGACACACTAAGAGCTTCCTTGGTATAGGTTGAATCTCTGTTGTGTTTTATCAGTCACAGACGGACAAAACTGTGGCAGCTGACTGGAGGGTTTAAGTTTTGTTTGTTGAATCAGGTAAAGTAATAGAAAGGTGATTTCCTCTCACCCATAAACAGCCAGCTTGAGGTCAGGGACGCAGATGTTGTCCTCTCCACAATCCAGTTGAATCTGGGCCTGAGAGAGAGAGAAGGATAGAGATAAATGGAGGAAGAGGGAGGAGCGAGGGGTGCTTATGATGGGTGAAAGAGAGAGAGCTATCCAGGGAACAGAGTCCATAGGTATGGAGAGAGAAAAACTCTCGAGGAAGTGGATGTTTACAGAAGCCAGCACACTAGATTCATGATTTAATGAAAGGGATAAGAAAGGATATAGACTATACATATCCTGCATATATGCACAAAACTGTAACAATATTTGCAACAAGCAGAGGCCAAGAAGTTGTGTGAAAGCAGCATCCTTTCAAGTTTACAGGATAAAAGTAATATGTGTGCTTTACATGTGGGAAAGAAGAAAAGGAAGAATAGAGAAAACATGGTTAAGGTTTAGGAGAATGAAAGGATGATGAATTCCATCTAAACAAGTATTACATTTTTGTGGAAAAGCCTCACATTTAAAAGAGAATAGGGCTTAATCTGCTCTTTGGTCTTACGTGACAGATGACTTGGTGAAAACCACAGTAAAAGATAGATGTTATTTGATTAGACGGTGTTGTCCTCTTCAGTGTGTCTCTTGAGCTTTTTTACTTTATTCTCTCTTTTCTCCTTTTCTGTTTCCACCATTTCTCCCATGTAGCTCCATACTGTCACTGTTGCCATACCCCTCATCTCTCCGACATATGGGAAGCATTAGATTCCAAAAGAATGCTACGGAGGGCTACAGAGAGCAAAGAATCAGCCTGGCAATGGTTAACAGTGTCTCAGTGGAGATTCTTCATTCAAGTCCCCGGTTTTACATTCACCCAGGACTTAGGAGGCTATCGGTCATTTAACACCAAACAGACAGGAGCACACACGCTCTGTAATAGACTTACTGAGATCAAGTGATGAGTCCCAACTTATCTCCCCTCCCTTCTAACCACTTTTCATCTCTTTTTCACTTTCATCTCTTCATCTTCCCATATGGTTTGATCGTAGTGAACTCTACGCTTGTGACCCATGTTTCCCTCCAGCTCTTAAAGGAATAGTGCACACTGTTGGTCATCGTCAAGACATGAAGTGATGAAAACACAGACATCTAAATCACACCTGGTAGACCACTGACTATGGCACTGCACGCTAAGATTATGTTCAGTGACTGTGATGCGCTACCGAATTAGGAATCTAAATTAAGACTTATTGTAACAGTTAAATATTTACAATAAATAAAATGCTTTTTAAGATTTTACAACTTTTATTGGCATATGTTGGCACAGCAGCTTCTACAGTTAAGTAGTGGTTGGGAAGATTTACGTCACTCTGACAGCTGTCTCAGGGTCTTTTTGTGTGTCTCCATCCACTGCCACCCTCTCTTGCACCAATAATGTCACCTACTATAGGTTATAATATTGTCTCGTATACTTTCACCCTAACTGTCACGTCCTCTTAACCGCCTCTTATATTAGTCATGCACCGCTTCACTTTAGCAAGACGTTTTCAGCATCTAAATTCAAATCAAACCATTCCCTCTTTATTTCTGTCAAAAGACAAGGCTGCTCTGATGACATGTTGTTGGCAGTTATGATTAATTATTAATATTTTGCATTGTTTCGGGTCCTCTGTTACCACTGCTGACACTGCAAAATTTATGTTGTGTTTGTCTGCTGATTTCCAACAGCGGGACTTGAAGTTGAAACGATGAATTTACGACAAGTTGGACAGTTAAGAGCTTGGCAAATGCAACTCGTATAAGCAAACTTCACAAAAAAAACGTATGAGAGTTTTTTGATAATATAAATGTTGTTGCATGAGGCCTAATGTGTCCTCTGAAGAGTTACCATGAAGCCTTTTGACACTGAGGCTGAGAGGATTCATCGCTTCATATTGTTTAAAGAAAGAAGACTTACACTGAATTACACTGTGTCCTGCCTCAGATCACATGCATTCAAGCTCAGACTATTGTCCTCTTCATCATATACATGGATGTATCTTTTCTTGTAAATACCTTGTGCGTGACTTGAGTGCAAAGAATTGAGATCCCGGTATTTCTCAAGAATTACTGTGAATTTTAGAATGTTGGTGATTGTGTGTGTGCACCTGTGAGGTTACGTACCATGTCCACACAACTGTCATAGACATAGTCCGACCTTAGACTGCCATTATTATGGTAGAATATAGCTGCACATCAGTTACTTTTTATGCAGAAGTGGAGGCTTACAGTTTATCCTTTTGGTGAAATATTATTTATTTTTTTGACAAAGTAAATGAAACAGAGTGTCAGACCCAAAATCCAAAATCAGAGCAGTTGCCCTGGTTGCAGAGCAGCATTGAAAAGGTGGAGAGTAATGCTAGAATTAAATGTCCAAGATTAATGTTAATAGTCCTAAAACCACTAAAATAACACACCAAAATGTCTGCATGAGATATTATATATATAGATATCCCTTCCCTGTCAGTGCATACACTAATAACCTCAGGTCAATACTGTAAGGATGGTCCGAAACAGCCATAGCACCACTCGGACGTTTTAAAACTGGTAAGAGGATGTGCTGAAACACACAGGATCAGCTGATTCTGTGTAGTTGGACATTGCGTTTTTCCACACCTCTAAGATAGTAAGCTTTTAACAAGAATTGTTGTCAAATATGACAAATATTTATTTATTTGATATATTCCAGGGAAATCATAATTTCAAATCACAGGAAAACCTTCAAACCTAGTGGGTGAGCAATTTGAATCCTGTGCAGAAAGGCGAACTCCGCCAGCAACAACAAAGACTACCATACAGATAGATAATTAAAGAACTTAAAAATATTAAATGGCTACAAGTGAAAACCCATTAATAGTGTGAATAATGGGGTTTGACATCAATAAAAACTTAAACAGGATCATTTTAACTGTAGGTGTGGTCAGAATTGTGGCCTGTTGTAATGTGACCACACCCAGCAATGATTTAAAATTGCATTACAGTACAATGCTACATCATTACCACAATATCAAAAATGTAACTGCTTAATAGAGGCAAAACCATGATTTCTAGCTCTTGCAATCCTTTACTGTAACTCTTAAATGGACAAAAGTCAGTCAGATCTCCTCTACTATTCAAATACAAGCTTAGGACAACTATGCCAGTGACAAGCACAACTATGGTGCCACTTAACACAGTGTATACTAAATTGTCAGCATGGAGCCTAGTGTCACCCTACACAATGTAAACTTAAGTATTAGCATGAAGCATCAGGGCTCACAGTCCACTTTGCACATGGATGTTTTTTGCACAATGTTCTCATCCCTTAAGCTAACTGATCAGTGGATGAAAACCTGATTCCTTTCAGACAAGGAGCATGGAGAACAACAACAGATGAAATTCATAGTCTTCAAGGTTCCGAAGCTGAAAAAAGTTGGTGCATCTGTTAAAAACAGCCAGTTACAGTACATGATGTACACACTCACACGCCCACATCACACACTCACTTCACCTTATATCACTCACATAAACATGTGCACGTTTTCAGGCTCCGGCTCTCGCCTGGTGGAGGACACCACTGGCAACATACATAAACAAACCACAACCAGATGTCTGAGAGCTGAGCGCCGCCCCACCCAAACAGAGCTGTCAGTCCTCCCTCTGTGCTTTTGCAGAGCCATGACTCGCCAGTCCTCCATAAACCTTCCAGCTCCTCATATAGGAAACAAAAAACACTACCAATGGATACCAGAGTGCAGTAATCAGTTCTCGCTCTATCAGGGCCGACCCTCAACCTCTAACCATATGGGGTTCAGAGGGGCCATACATTTGATTTCAATTTGGAAAAGGGCGGCCTGTAACCGTCTTTGCCAGTCAAATACATTTCCTGCATGTAAAATGTAAACAGTGGGAGATGTGCTGTGGTGTGGAAGGTTAAACCCATATAATACAGAGAACAACAGTGTATGTAAAAGCCATTTGTACATGATTTCAGATTGTTTGGTAAAGTTCTGTGAAAACGTTCGCCATGCCATCTGCTCTCTGCACTGGTAATCGTTGTGGTGACTATCTGTTTAGTTCATAAAATGCAAGGCGTGTGGCCATATAAGTGGTGCGGTCTGGATGTTTAGTGTGGTGGGGCAATATATAGATACAGTTTACAACTATACACAGAGATACACACTAGTATATTTGGAAGTTGAACTTCCAGGGAGAATTAAAGCAGTGCTTTGTGGATTTCCAGGTTGGGTATTTAAGAAGATTTCTCAACCTGGATATTTCTAACATGCATTTATTTTATTACACATCATGTTCAAGCACCATGTACTGTTAAACAATATTACTTTTAAATTTTTCAAATACAAAAATATACTCAAATAATAACAATGCCTGACCTTGAATCTATCATTTCTTTTTACCCACAGGTGATATTGACCTAGCTAACCTTGACATTTGCACTGGACTTGACAGGAACACAGAGGTTGCAATTAGCACTAACAATTATTGAATTATGTATTACTTAAATTTGATGTGAAAGTTAAAAAAGTAATAAAGTAATTAAGTATTAAAAAAAGTTTGGAACCCTACTGATCTAAAGTATATGAGGTAAGGTAATGTACTGTGTGACTCTTCATGTGGCTTTATGTGGGTTTTTTTAGCTTGTTTGGGTCGTGGGTTATTATACATACCTTCTGCTTTATACGCTGATCTGTCTGGTAATCCAGGACTGGTCTGAGGCCATGCTGGTCCACTGGGGCTTGAGGATCCAGACTGAAGTTAAGGCTGATGTAAATGGGAGAGAGCTTATCCCGAAACTCCTCCTCAGCCTGCAACAGAGAAAGATGCAACTATGTGAGTGACTGATGTCTCCATGGATTGATAAACCTTTGTGTGGTGTGTTAATATGCTCTTTTGTCAGTTATCCTGAAACAAGCTGCCACTTCAGGTCAGGGGATAAAAGATGGATGGAAATGTATCGTCAGAGTATGAATTTCCGGCCTTTTAGTGCGGATTATTATGAAACCCTGTTCCAAGTAAACGTAAAAGATAAAAGTTTGACACAAAATCAAAAGCAGATGTTACAGCAACTATTGGTCTAAATGTAGGATTTAGTCTGTTTTCAGTTTCTTCAAAATGGGACATGAATTCTGTTGGACCAGCCACAGTGAAGTGGCCCCTTTAAAGAAAGAGTAAAAGAAAGAAATGGTGTACAAACAGATAAGTGCTGACTGAGAGGTGAGTGGATGGTTGGCAGTTTCTACTCAAACCAACTCTTATCCTGTCAAAGAGCAAAGTGCTCTGATCATCATGTCTTTACAGTGAACATCTACACATATGACTTGAGTGTTTTTGGCAGGCATTCACTTTGATCGGGTCACCACTGAGTGATGAGAAGATTGGTACTGAAGTAGTTTCACCTCAAATAGCACTTCAAACAGCAACTTCAAACCCCGTCTGTTAGGAAATGACGTTAACCTCTGTCCTACCAACGAGTTAATTACATTCACCTGGTGTTGCAGGTGCAAAATAGTCTCTGATTAGACGGCTCCAATGAAAACCAGCGGGGCTGCGGCTCCTGAGGGCCAGGATTAAGAACCGGAAAATTTGACTTAATGTGATTGGCCTGAGAAAGAGTCTTGAAAGAGTTTGTTGTTTATTCTTGTCAATTTACCTGATAGAAATTTGCCTTAACAGCATTTTATTATTTGCAGCATTTCAAAAGTTTACATCCAACCTGCCTGACATTGAAGTGGACAAACAACTAGTATGACTGACCCGCAGATAGATCTTGGTCTCATGGCACGAGCGTTCTCCGTTGGCGAGGCTGAAGGTCTTCAGCAGACTGGGCTGCTGGCTTTCTAGGCACAGAGTCCTCCTGATGGACTCCTTCTGGTTCTGCCTCTCGCTGTCCAACTGAACCTCCACCACAAAGTCTGAAGAAAATAGAAAATATGCACATATAAAGGCACACACACACACACACACACACACACAATGTCAGAAAATTGTGAATATTCAAATTGTCTGTACGTCTATATGCCTGTATTAAACACAAAAAGGTATGTAAATGTATGCATAGGCACTCAAACACATATTTGACATTCTATATGCATGCCTCACCACATGCAAATACACGCACATACAGTGGTAAACATTATGGTAAAGCATCTTTACACGCTATTTTTCTCTGTGTACAGTATACAGACACACACAGTGCATTGCTGCAGCCCACATGACAACAACTATCCAGAGAACACAGACAATACACACCCGTGCACTTAAAATAAACACACACACACTTTTCTAAACTGCTGGAGCCCACCAAGTTGCCCTGTATTTACATGATTGTTCTTTTATCTTGATCTTAACTGCCAAATTGACCACAGTGAGGTCCAGCATACTTGTGGCTACACAAAGTAAGCAAGGTAATAGGAACCATCTGTGTGTGAGTGGTTGTGTGTGTGTGTGTGTGTGCGTGCCTCACCTAGATGAGAGGGGAGGTGCTTCCCATTAGCCAGCAGGCAGAAACCAATGCTGACACTGGAGGTTGAACACAAACAAAAATATGGAAAAAAAACTTAACACTGAGCTTATACAGATGTTTTTACACTGATCAAGGGTATATCTGTATACGTTTTGTTATTTAAAGTTGTAATCTTTAAATAAAACCCCATGTTTGATAGTATTTATGGCCAGCATTTTTTTCTGTAATACCCATTCAATGTATTTTTATTCAGTAGTTATCTCTCTACATAGCAGTTCTTATTGGTAGTGGCAGAGTCCGCCATTCTGGTGACTGGCTTCTCTATTAGAACGACATGGGTTTGTTTGGTGCACAGATACATCAGCCACTCTTCTGTTGTATTTCTGAGAGTGTTTGCTATAGTATTAAGCCACACTTGCTGTTACCACAGTAACCAGTGGTATCAACAAATCAGCCAGGACAAGAATCTTAAGAAATACAACTTTAAAGTATTAAATGCTTAAAAAAAAATCAGTAGACACATACATGTAAATATGTGTGTGTGGTAGTATAAACGCTCACAAACAACATCTCATTCATTTCGAGAAAGTTACAACCCTTTTCCAACCTTTTCAATGTTAATAACCACACTCATCTTTCCGTAAAACTACTCCACCTTTCTTCAACTTCCTCTTCTCTGCTCACTTCGTCTTGTCTTTGTTTCCACGGCAACGAAAACACCAATAAACACAAAAACAGGACTTACTTGTATCAACCTACAGGGAAGATACTGAAACGCTGGCCAGTTCGGCAAATGCCTCTCACAGCAGTCTATAAATGTTCCACATTTAATACGATGGTTAAACTGAACTTGTGGAAAGAGATTCATTGAGATTGAAAGTGGGGTGAATAAACCCTTTTTTTTCACTGGATCTAAGAATACTGAGTGTGTAGTTCAGAGCAGCTTGGACAGGAAACTGGCAAACATGAAGTCATTTGACATTCTCGTGAGGTAAAGTTTGGAAGGCTGAAATTGAACGAAGATGTGTGTTACATAACATTTGCAAGACTTTCCATGTTCTGTTATTGTCAGAAACCTCTTTAACTACTCTTAAACTCGTAAGCTTTTTGTTAAAACATTAAAGATCTTTCCTACAATGACAAATACTGTATGTTGGATTAAACAGTGTATAATCATCCTATTAAGATATAAGTGGAGCTGAACGTTTTTTAAGGAAAATAGTTGACGCCCATACCAAGTCACAGCAATGGTTTCATTCCCTGTGAACAGCTCACAAGTCTTCTCCTCCTGGTTGAACATGGTCGGCTGCACTGTAAGAGACGCACTGGCACTCACTATCGGCCGAGCCCTGATTGGAGACACAGACCGCGAAAGAATAAGAATAAAACGAATGGTCTGTTTTTGTTATTACACTCATACATGCTTTAACATACCTGTATAGCACTGCTTTATCAACCCCAAAAGCACCAACAATCAGATCTGCAAGAGGGGAAAGAGAGTTAAATGAATATATCAAGGAAGAAGATAGTGTTAATAGACGCCTGGTGGTGGACTACTTTCTGCAGTACCTGGGTAACCATTTTGATCCAGATCTCTGTTGCCACGCAGAGCAAAGCCAAAACTGGCTGGGAAAGAGCTGGAAGCCCATTGGCCAGAGAGAGTCTGAGTGGGCGTGTCCACCAGTCCGCCGGCGTGACCATTATAAATGAGAACCAATCCATGCTGGTCGTCTCCTCCATAGGGACAGCCGATGGCCATGTCTGATTATAAAGAGCAACGACACACTGTGAAGAATCTCATGTTTTCTTAAAATCTGTACATACAACCCATATGTGTATGTTCATCTACATTTTATATACATAGCTGACGCTTACATGCAGAGCAGCTTACAGTGAGTCCAGCACAATGTGCTTAAATTCCTAGATCAGCAGAATTATGGTGATTTACTTTTGTAGACTTTGGCTGAATCACGATTGAACAAAACATGTAACAGTTAGTCGGCAGGTGTTGCCAAGATATCTCTCTTATTTGGAATAGTAACTTAGCTAGTTTAAACAAGAGCTGAAACATTAAATTGATTAGTCGATTGACTGAATCTGAGAAATTGTGATGGCCTTTTTCACCATGATGATTATTTTCTTGATTGATCAATTAACCGTTTTGTCTATAAAATGTCAGAAAATTGTGAAAATTAATATTATAATAACTCCACAGCTCAAGTTGATGTCTTAAAATGACTTTTTTGTCCAACCAACAGTGTAAAACCCAACGATATTCAGTTAAATGCAGCACATCCTCACATTTAAGAGACTGGAACCATGTTGATGATGAAAAATGAATACAACGCTTGTTCGACTAACAAAATACTTGCTGATAAAAAAAATTTCAATCAATTAATTGATTGATCGAGTAATTTTTGCAGCTGTACTATTAATCAATTAATGGAAAAATTACACATTAATTACCAATAAAGGTAACCATTAGTTCCAGTCGTAATTCATACCATTATGGCTCACTAAAACTCTTCAGTGAGTCTAGACTTTTAATGCAGTTTCACCTACCTAGTAGTATACGAAACTTTGGGCTACATTAGACCTTTATATATAGATTTAGTTTGAAATATTAAATATATCAAAAAGTATCTAACAGTTAAATGAATAGAACAATGCAAACACAATAAAATTCACTGCGATCCAAATATTGTTATGCAACATTTAACTCGGGCTCACTTACCGTTGAATCCATCCTGGTTGAGATCCCCCAGCGGAGCCAGCGAGGTGCCGAACCGGCTAAAGGCCTGTTGACCCAGGAGGTGGGACTGGCTTGGCTCCAGCCGCAGAGGGCCTCTCTGGAGGTACACATACACCTTACCCAGCTCCTCCAGACGCCCATTGGACCCTCGACGCATGAACATTGGAGCTCCCACCACCAGGTCATCCAGACTGGGGAGGCAAGCAAAGGCAGGAGACAAATAATGGGGATGAAGCCAAAAGGAATAAAGGAACTATTGATATATAGATATAGACACAAGACGATGGGAGTTATGTAAACCGGATTTTAGGGCCAAAGTGTCTTAGTTAGCCGTGATTTGACATTTGGTTTTCCCCTTTTAGTATCTGCCCTTAAGCTGCTTTAAGGTTGGAAAAGTCATCTAATTCCATACTGTCTGGCACTATCATAGTATATTCTGTATCAGACATAGTTGATATATGTGAAAACTTAAAGCCTACTATTTACTGTAAACTAAAGTTCTGTGGAGTTGAACAATGTTCTGCTGCACAACATGAGTCTGTTATAACGAGTGGGATTTAAGAAGACTTAAAACTGAATCACACATCTTGGTTCTAACAGGTGAAAGGAGCAAAGTAACTAATGAAGTAGCTAATGAAAAGTGAGTATTTCCAATGGAAATTTAGAGTGATGAAACCCTCTGCTAGGGTTAAGGAAATGAAATTGGCCAAATGAGAACCTCACACTTAGAGGAACTATACGCAGAATGAGAGTATTTTCGGGCATTTTCATGACACATTAGAGGGTGACTGAGCGTGGGAAACCTCCAAAAAGTCACACTGATCTCTGTTTCTGTTTCACTGACCTCATCTTTCCCTTTCAGTCGCATGTTTTACATTTCTCTCCCCTTTCTGTCATTTCACCCATTTTGTCTCCCTTTTCGCCACCCTCCGTCTCACCGTCACTCCATTCACTCACCCATCGTTGTTGATGTCGGTGGCTGCCACTGCGTAGCCGAAGTAGGACCCCATCTGGAACACATTACAAACAAGACCCAGTTAGCCTGTAATCACACCACGGTGCACAGATCCCTTTCTCTTCTTTCATTTTCCTTCTCCATGTCCTTTTTCTCTTTTGTACCCTCCGCCACCACCCCCAGAAGCTTTCCTCTTCAATCTCTCAATCCCACGATCCCCCGGGGTCTCCTCTACTCCCTTTTCATGAAGCTCAGTGTTAGAGCTTCCGTAAGCTCGAGGAGAGGTAGGGGGTCTGGGGATTGGGGACTCAAACTCCTTTAAAACTCACTCCAAGAAAATTCTTGTGGGGCTTGGGTTTTTCCGGTTTAATTTCATACCATGTATGATAAATTAGGGTCACGTTTCATCCTTGGGTGACTCTCACTTCAAAGTGATTTGTAGTGCAGTTACACAGAAACGAGTTTGGGGACCCTTGTGAAAAACAAGTCTGAATGTTGGGGTTGTCGTCCCGTGTCGCACAAGCAGAACAGCTCATATCAACATAAATCAAACTGAGCCTCAGGACAAAGTTCAAATTCGCCGTGATACCCTCCCAGAGCACTGCTTTGCCAGATACATTCATGCTCTTAGAAATATGATCGACACTTCCTGTAGAGCTGAACCACCGGGAATGTTCATCTGAGGTGAGGTGAGATCAGCAAGCTAAGAAAAGTTGACCACAGATCAATTATTCACAGTTATCAGCTATCATCGATTTGGATTTCTTTGATTCTTGTATTTATGATAGTAGTGGCAGTAGTAAACTGGTAGGTTTTTTTGGCCCCTTGGGGGCAGTGGAAGCAAGTTGTGAACAGAACATTGACATGTGATCATCACAGCAGGCAAAGAAAGCAACTAAAAGCTAGCTATTAAAGTCACATATCTAATGTCTCCATTATCAGCTGAAGAACCAGATACTTCCTTCAGGAGGTGGTGGAGACCAAAACAGAGCTAAAAGATAGTGAATATTGGACTTCGATTCACCAGGTGGACAGAAACACAACTCTTAATGAAAAATAATGCTGCTCCGTAGCTGCTGGATGTGTAAATAAGCAACTTTTTGCTGACACATTCGCCATACCAGTTTTATAAGATGAAAATATATCAGTGTTGTGCTTATTCTATTGCTCCCAAGTGGTCAAAAAAGTCCAGCTCGTTGATTTGCCCCTTCGGCTACAATGGTCTGATATCACCAGAGGTATTAGATGGAAAGTTGCCCTGGTATGAACAGTATGGCAAAATGTCTGCCACTTGACACATTTCTATTGTCAAATATATATCATCATATTGCCTAACTCTGGTATAAAAAGTGCAATTCGGACACAACATGGCCAATGAAACATAGCTGAACAGAGAAAATATTGTTTAATGCCATGACAAATTTTGAGGTTTCGTTCACCAAATCAGCAAGGCCTCTTGCACAACGACCCTCTGTCGTGTTTTTGCAGCTGACTTTGACTTGACAGTCCACACCCCCACAGAGGAAGCAGCATTCACCCAAAGAGAGCAGAGAAGCAATTATCCAGGAGTTTACCTCAGATCACTCTCACTATGACTTAACAGTTTACTAAGCGCCCTCCACCCTGAGACTGACACCACTGAGCAGTCACTGATGACCTCCCACACTGAAAACACACACACACACACACGCACACACACACACACACACACACACATGCTTTCTCTTTCCCTTTTCCCTTATGGTCACATGCTCTTACATCTTGCAATATGTACACAGTGAAGTCTTGTTAAATTACTCAAGAAAGAAATAAGTCAGTTTCCCATGATGAGTAGACTGTAACCATCCTCAAATTAGTTTCAGATTAACTCTAGAAAGTCTTTAGTGACCCGGTACTTATATAACGTAGATTAGGCCAAAAGTCTGCTTTTATTTCATGATGACCTTTTCCCAACACTTGTATTTTATGCCAACTTTTATTTGATAATGTCACTTTTCAAAAGTGGCATAAGAGTGGCATATATGGAATAAAACGAAAAAATGAAATTTGTTATTAGAAAAGGGTAATTTTGAAATAAAATATCTAAAAATGAAATAAAAATTGTATCCAATAAATGTCAGTTATTATGAAAATTAATGATGAAACAACATTTTATAATAATGAGTTGAGTTGAAATAACTTAAAATTATTTCACAAATTGTTGATTCGTTTGTTTATTGTGCATGATCTATTCATATAATTATTTATTTCATAATGTCTATATTATTTATTTAATATTGAAAATTTTGAGGTCAAAAGTGAAATTGGTAGTCAGTGGTTGACATTTCACACCTCAAAAAGCCAAGCAGATGAGTCATTTGTTCACTCATGAGAGCATTTCCAAAAATAAATCTGCCAGCAAAACAGAGTTGGGGACATTTTGTTTTAAAAATAATTCATATGTGGGTTATATTTAAAGCAATATGACTATAAGCTCAGCTAGTGTCACACTGACCAAACACTGCCACACTTCAGTACTTCCCATTTCAAAAGCACATGCTGAATCAATACAGTGACAACATGAATACTACTCCAGTCTGCTGTTTCTGGGTTTGATTTACAGCTTTTAGAAACCTTGAGCTGTGTATACTGTAAGCTAGACCTCTGACCCTGGTGCAGGCCTCCTCTCCACGGGGCAAATTCCTTTGTCTTCAACTTCCTTTACACATGCCACTTTAAATGTGTACCCACATATGAAAACAGGGGCCAAGCTAGTACAAAAAATCTGCAACCAGAAGTGTACATACCTGCTCCCCTGTCAAGTTGAGCAGAGACTTCAGATCAGTTCCATTTAATATGGACACCTATATTGAGACAGACAAATGTCATTCTTTATATAAATTGTGGTTCATAATCCCAAAATACATGCTATTGGATTATTCTACTAAAGTGTATTCAGCTTTATTCATTAGTACTGCAGGTCTGAGTATACTACATGTATATACATTTATGTTTTGTAGAGATTTTGCACTGTAAAATGGTGTAGAATGTAAAAATGTGGTGACTCCTTACTACACCATACAGCATGAGTCCTTTTGGAACTCCTGTGATAAAATCTGCAACAAGGAAGGCAAAGGGCAAAAGGTTAGGAGGGGTCATTTCAAAACAAGGTTGATAACTAAAAACTGTTGGATAAAGCTTGAGACCAACCAACAAAAACACGGTTTCTCTCTAAATGATCTTGCTTCCTGAAAGAAGGCCTCAAAACCCTTTCTATCACAACAACACAATCATGTGTGCTTAGCCTGAGCAGTTAAATATTAGACAGAGCTTGGGCTTGGGGTCAGCAAACCCAGTACTCAGCCATGCATTTAGTTTCTCTGTACTGTAAATATGACCCTTACCTTCCTCATCATCCCCAGTGAACTCGCCACCAGCCACAGAGTAACCTGTGGGAGAAATGAAGAGTTAACATGAGGTTGGAAGTTGTGGGTACAGCAAAAAGTTAACCAAATTTGATTGAGCTCAGTTTGGGTTATAATGATAATTATTAGGATTAATAACAACATGTAGCACTCGTGTATTTTTGTTGTAGTATTGTTGGTTACTAGTAAAAGCACAAGCCACCACACATTGGCAGTGTCACGTAGCATTTCATCATTTGATGTGCATTAATTAACGATCTTTAAAGATTTAACATTGGACTCCTATAACATTGTCAAATGCACAATGGACCGATCAAAAGTGATGCAGCAGAACCAGAGATATCATATTTTTTTATTCCACACATTCTTCCTGCTTGTCAAAACCTGGCACCTACATTACCCACAATACAACTCAACCGCCGACAGTTCAGGCAGGTAGATTCGGGTGTGTTATGCTAGTAGCAGCTAATGTAGCCTCAAGCCGCTGGCCTCAAGCAGCAGAAGTCTGGTCGCCTCACTTCTGTCTAACTCCAGATTTGTGTCATTTTCAAACTTTCAAACTAGACTTCAGCTCCAACCGACGCCGACTCAAGTGACATCACTTGAGGCAATGTATTAAACCACACACAGCTCTGCTCTCCTCTGGAGACGCTGAAGGCTTCATTCAAACTTCTTTTACATATGCAGTAGAACTTCCAGACACCTGTAAACAGACTTTGATGTGAGCACTTTGGCGTGAGGGTAGCACTAGAGAAAGGGTCATCAAGTTGTACTTGTCATAAGTCTAGATTCCCTTGGGAGCATGACTGCGCTCAGTACATTTACTGACAATCTGCTGATTAGATTATGACATATCTTGAGTCATGTGTGTGGAAAGTTCAAGAGACTGAATATTGGCAGCAAATTTACTGCAATTGTTCAGTTTTCTGTGTAAAAGTTGACAACTTGATATGAGGGCGGTGTTATTGGAAAGCTAACGTGTCCAACATGGAAAGAATTCTTCCTCCAGGGAATATGGACTTGATGAATGAATTTTAGGAAAAAAATCTGCAGTGAAATTTTTATGTTTCTTGCATTAAAGGTGACATTTTGGCCTGTTGGTGGCACTACAGGAAAGGTCAAGAGGTCACCAAAACATTCTAAATTATCTGGAGACCTTAAAAATCAATTAAAAAAACAATAATTTATTTTCAAAGTGTTTGTTTTTTCCTTGACGGAGACTTACCCAAGTCCTGTCAAAATGTGGACTTCATGATGGTGCCAGACAGAAGGTCAGGGGGTCACTAACTCCTCTGACATGGGAACCATGAATATCCATATCAAATTTCATGACATTCTGTCGTTGATATATGTTGCTCTGAACCAAATTGTTAAGACAGACGGTCACCAAAAAACCAACCGACTTGGATCACGAGGTCCTGCTGCTTGCAGGTGTAAAACTGTGCGGCAGCAAAACACGTAGTTGTTGCAGTCAGGCGATAGAGGCAACAGTATTAGTATAATTTGTATTTGTCATACAAGTGGCAGTACTGTTAGGGTTTGTAAAAGTACTGATTAAGATTTGTACTTCCTTACCCAGGTAACTGTCATCATAGCTCCCCTGCACCTGTCGTGTCTGAATCTGCCCGGCGACTGACAGCAGAAAGTATGAGGGGTAGTAGGCCTTAACAATCTCCTCTGTGGTGGCTGAGATAAGCTGACCTATAACACAGGGTTAAAGGTCTGAGGTTAAAATAAGACATGTGACTTTTGAACTCTGGTTAATCCACTGTAGTTTATTCACTGACAAAGGCAATGGATTGATTTGACTCTTTCAAAGGAAAAATCTATTGGAAGATATCCCCTAAAAAACCATGCTGTTCCACATTCTTGTGCGCTCACCTTGCCAGTAAAAGCTGCCTGGTCCTCCAAGCACAACCCTCCCATCCTGTAACACACAACAGTAGCCAGATCTGAGGAGACTGTGTGTCACCAGTTTCATCATGAGTTTCAAACAAACTCTGCAAAGCTGATGTACACAGTGAGATCTGCACTGCTTACATCAGCCAAAACAGAGAAACTGTGACTATGTGATTATGGAGAAACAATCAAAGACTCCAACAAATATTTCTCTTACCTTGGTGAAGTCTGCACTAAATCCCCCCTGACAATAGCCCTGTCCAGCAGGTCCATGTCTTTCTGAAATGAACAGCACCAAACACGGGAAACACTAATAAATGCTCTGTTTCACAAAAACGAAACAAAATACACTGTTCTGTTGAGGGCAGCATTCTCAAGAGTAATTTTTGTCTCATTTCAAATGATCCCGAAAATGTAAAAACTGAATTCCAGACCAACACTTTGAAAACAACAGAAGAAAACACAAAAAAGACAAAGCCTCGGGGTGCGCAAATGGGCTAAACTGCCACAGCTGTTTCTAGGCTTTGCAGTGGTTTCCAATAACATGTGATCCACTTTCTATACCACCTCAGCTATTCAAATATGGAGCTTTAGCTTTACTTGGTAATGGTTTTCTGTTGATAAGCCTTTATAAGATACGCAGGCAGTTACAGTCATTCATTGCAAACACATTTTATACCAACTGTAAAAGTGCCATAAAACAAATACAATAAAAAAAGCTGCAACACTAATCCTGAACTCAACCTTAATCTTTTTGTCTATATGTCCAAAGGTTTGCTGTGGATCTGCTGTGTCAGTGTTCTAGGAATATACTTTAACAGTCAGACCATGGAGTGAGTTAGCTCTGGGGTACAACTAGGGTCCCGTTTTTTGTTTTTTTTTTTGCCTATGTTTGTTTACAGTTTCTTGTTTGCAATGTAATTGCAAAGGATTTATGGTTATGTTTATTCATGATGGACATCAGAGATAGTCATATCTCTGATGTCCATCATGAATAAACATATGATGTCTATGTGTTCAGATTTGACTGAGTTATGACTCAGAGAAGATCACTTTTGAGGCAAATTGTGGCAATCTATTTTACTATATTTACCTTACTATATTCTTTATTTTCAGCAAATAAGGTCCGTTAAACCTATAAACGTATCAACTAGCTGGTGAGCATAGTAAAGCATCTAGCACTTAATCACCCAGATATTGTTCTTTATCGAGACCAAACCAGAGCTAAAAGGAGAGTTAATATAAATGTTTCATCGATCAGATGGACAGAAATATGATAACAAATGAATGCTAATGATGCTCGGTGTCTGTTGGATCATTTTCTAAAACGTTGGCCGTGCCTTCCCTGGGGATTGGCTATCATCGCAGTAACCCACCTGTTCGGCAGGGGGCGTACTCCACAAACGTTTTGAGGCTGTCTACAGAGAGGTAGCAGGTTCCTGTAACATCGGCAAGAGGTGCGTCATGTTCCGTCCTCCAGTAATACCTGGGAGCACAAGCCTGGAAAGCGCAGAGAGAGAGAGCGCAATGACAAAATAACCTGACCACATTTTGTAGCTGAGAAGTGTTAAATTGACCCTGAACTCCCCCCTTAAACTTAGCAACTGTAGCTAGACACAGAAAATCTGTCAAGTCTTATTCTTCTAAACCTGCTGAAGCGGTCTGATGGGGAATCAGTAAGAACGATTCTGTTTATCATTAAAGTTTGGGGGGTGGTCATTTTTTGGCCAAAACCCAAAACAAAGGACTAAGTGGAAGTTATGGATGAAACAGTGTGTGCTCTGAAGTACCTACTTCCACTACATTACACTACATTAGCCAACTAGACTTTGTGGGATAACAGGTTGTTGGAAATAGCCCTGCTGAGGAATGGTATATCCACCTCATGGGAGCCAGTCTCACATGTTTACTATACATTAGCCAACTTTTAAACAGCCGCTGTGTGCTGATCTGTCTTTAATTTGCAGAAAAGTATGCAATGTAATTTGGCGTACACATGGGTTAGTGCTCATTTTGAGGGAGTCAGAAAAACCCCATACTGAAAGTACAATAAAACAATACAAGCAAAGCAATAAAGGTATGTTGATTGATGATACTGTGCATTAAAGCATATGTGTTAGTAGATTAATTTAATAAATTGCCCAGCACGTAATCACACATCATAATGTAGGTCAATTATCCATACAGACCAACCACCTGAGCCATTCTTACCAGGATGCTGTTACCATGGGAACGCACAGTAGCTCCGAACCACTGATGGGACTTGAACTCAACCTGAGTGTTCACATCATTAATATAAAAATATCGATCACCTAGAAGAACACAGAGGAGAAAAACATATTTAAGAGCACACAGAGTTTACGCAGCTCTTCTGTGACTGAATACCATAAAGCTGCTACACTTTCCTCTGAAACTGGAACTTCGGTGAAACGATTGTGATGTCAGGAGTTGTTATTTTAACTTAAGTCAAAGATCCCCCTGTCATCGGTGTTTGATTTTTATCCTGTCAGGGCTTCATTTGAGAGCGTTCTCCTCATGTTCTTGGCTTTTTACATGGATATTTTATTGCCTTGTTCCCGGGGTCTGCAGTCTTAATCCATCCTCCATGCTATAGCAGACATCAAACAGCTCAAAGGGACTTGGACCTTGTTGTTACTGTAACCCAAACGGCTGTACTTCATTGTCAGGATCTGTTTTAAGAAGAGGCCCTAGCAGTACGAAGGCAAGGAACAGTGATGAGGGAGGGGGTGGTGGAGCTAGAGGTGTGTGTGTGTGTGTGTGTGTGTGTGTGTGTGTGTGTGTGTGTGTGTGTGTGTGTGTGGTTGTCTGCCAAAGGTTTTACTTTTGCAACTTCAGCAGCATTACACCTCCATGATTTCTGCTTTCAACAACATGCTGCTATAACAATTAATTTGGAAAAATAAGACAGCAATATTTCTCCTTGAATTGCTATTCCTGGTCCACAAACCTTCACTTCTGAGCCAGATGGGTGAGCCAGGTTGCCTTTATGTCCTATGGAACACTGTAAAAACGAGTACCTGACTTGGAAAAGCAGTCCACATCCTTATCCAGGTACTAAATAAAAGTTTGTAATGTTGAGATTTGCTGTCAGATCGTAATTTCTTCTACATGCAGGAGTTTTCACCTACACTGAAAAATTCAGCATCCTTGAAAAGTCATTAAAGAAAACCTGGCGCCTTCAATGTGTCTGAATGAGAACGGTGGTCTTCAGTCCCAGTTTAAGCACAAAAAGTGTTAAATCATACTTAGATGTGTCTGTAACTGTATAAGCTTTACTGTGGTATATTTCCTGATATATGTGCCGGCTGACCGTAGCAGAGTGGTGACATTAAACTCTCCTGGCTGCAACTCAGTGTGCCTGTTGGTTAATGGAGTCTGGGCTGTGTCCTCAAACACACCATGAATCCTGAGGTCTGTAATGGGAAATGCAAGACTACTGAATGTAAAAGCAGCAAAAGTGTGTGTGTGGGTGTGTGTGTGTGTGTGTGTGTGTGTGTGTGTGTGTGTGTGAACATAAGTGTGGTTTTGCATGTTTTTTTCGGCGGTGTGTCACGTTTCAGAGGCCGTCAGCAGAGACAATTTGTAAACAGTTTGTAGGCGTGTATTTATGTACGCGGAGTTTGCATAGTCGTCGCTCTCTCTCTGTAAACCACAATCCAATGCGATAAGTTGGACCCTGTGATCCTCAAACGGTGGTCCTTATCGCTTCCTGCGATTCTGATGGAGGTGATTATTTTTCTGGCAGAGCTGGGGGCAGCCCGGGTCCTCTGGGGTCCTTGTCCCCATAATGACTCTGCCCTCATTAAAGAACGCTCACAACACTGGGCCCGAGTCCAGAAGGAAATCACAGCTCTATGAAAACACTGCAAACACAGCCCATGTCCCAAAATGGAGACCTGGGTGAAGGGGTGGAGTGGAGGAAAGCTTCAGCAACCATTAAAACTCAGGAGAGACATCAAAGGGTGGTTTCAATCAAAACAGAGAACCGTTGGATTAGGAGCTGTAAGATGGCAGGGAGACGCACTCCTGACCTCAGGGTCAAACACAGTGGTGTTTAATTTGGGATGCCACCTATCGCTTCTCTCAGCCACTTTTATGGCTGGTTAGAGGCAGCTGAGAGTTTACTACACAGTCCTGTCTCAACTGTTTAACAGTGCCGTTGGGGAAAGTGACATTTTTATATCCTGGAACAATGTGAGTTACCAACTACTGCTGTGATTATGATGAAGGGAGAATTCTCTCCCTTGGATTTTGAATAGTGAGTGAAAAATCACAGATCACATTTTTATCTGTGTGGTGAAGAAAGAGGCCCACCGTCAATTTAGATTTAACAAGACACCCTACCTTGCTTGTCAAAGTCGATGATGCTGCAGTTAGCTTGGCTCCAGGGGCACAAGTACACCGCTCCTCCTTCAGTGATGCCGGGCTGGCTGGTGTTCGCTTTCGGAGCACCGATCAAAATACTGATACTAGACAGCAGAAAGGAAAACAAAATCTTACATTGTGGTGAAGAACTGAGTCCAGGAAAAGTCCCAGATTATACCAAGAAACAACTGTTTTGATTTAAAATCATATGCATTTAACTTTTCATATAAACATGTGATATACACAGCTGATGAAATAAGTATGAATCTGGGATTCTTGATCCCTACGTTCCCCTACATATGTCTCTACATTTGTCAAAATATTTTTTTTTGCTGGTTAGTTACTGTACAGATACTGTATGACAATGGTATCATTATTGTCCTCTAACTCTTAGCAAAAAAGCAAATGATTGTCTATCATTTATTATAACATATGAATTAAACACCAGTGTAGTGAGGGGAGCCTTTTGAAGAAGCCAAAACACTGTGGAGTTTTTGCACAACAGCAAGTGAAATATTCTCCACTATTGAAGTCATCTTTTGCTGTAGATTTTAACCATTTTGGGCATGGTCAGTTTGATATTCACTCTCCTTTTAGCTTTTGTTTGGTCTCTTGGATCATCTTCTGTGGTAAATATCTGGCTGTTTAGTTGCTAAATATACCCATATGTTCACCACCTTGCTGCTAACTTTGTCTGTCTGCCTATTGGTGCTGGGCAGCAGCCTGGGAACCAGAAGAATCTGCAAGCTCATGTTTTATTTGCTCTGGCAGATCCCTTTGTCCCTTTTATATTATATGTAGTTATTGAATTCATTGTTAAGATAAAATACAGCTTCAAAGTTAGTTTCCTACAAAGTTGTTATATTGAAACAACTACAACAGTTGGCTGAATGATTACATGCCATAGTGGGCCAATGTGAAGCTTGAGTGGAATTGACAATAAGTGCAATTATTTTACTTTTTTAGCTTGACAATCTTTCATGGGAACTGCTTGTTTTGTGGTGTTTTTTGTTTAGTTTAAATGGTCATCCAGACAAAGAGGCGATCTTTTTAAGTGTTCGTCTTCTTGCAAGAGAGGCTCTTTCGAGTGAAAAAACTGCACTACAAATACACAATCCTGTACCAAATCTGTCAAGTTTTTCAAAAGTATGAAGTCATACCTGCTATTGCCATGCTAGGTACTGTAACTATATTCAGATTAGCAAGGAAGGTGGTTTCAAGCTTTTTCTCTCTTTCCTGTGTAAGGACATAAAGAGTGGGAGACTAAATAGGAAGTATCTGGGGATATTTCTGCATGTTTTCACTGGATGACAGTCTGGAAATGAATGAATGGCCATACAAGAGAGAGATTCAGTGAAAGACATGCTACTGCTAAACATTATCTCTGCATTTGTGTGCATGGAAGTGTGTGTGAATATCATGCACGCACTCCCACATGCAAATATACATGTGCAAGAGTGTGTGTATTACAAATCAGCTAGTTTTCAGACAGCCCTGCTCAAAAGGCCGGGCCCAGAGCGAATGGCACAACTTAAGACACTGGTGACTGATGACATTAGCAGAGATCAGACAGACTCCCCCCCCTAAATTGTCTGGAGAGCACAAGAGGAATATTTACATGGCTGGATGAGCTTTCCTTAAAAACCACTCACTCCACAGTCACTCAGCCGACCAGGGTGCAGGCTTTCAATGGCCTTCTCTTTCAAGGCTACAGGACTTTTAACTCACTACCACCCCCTGTGATCTCTGCATGTGTGGATTTCTAAAACATACCATTGAACCAATTAAAAGCAGTCATAATGAAAACTTAACAGTCAACCATAGCCTCCTTGACAATATGGTGTGTATCAGTGGGATGATGGATGTTTCTGTTGAGACGTGAAATAAGGATTCCTTTCCTTTAACTCACGTTCAACATGAACATCTGCAAACAGGGAAATGGCTCAGAGGCATGGCGAGGTCAAGGATGCAACATGTCATTTTTACTAAAAGATTTACGAGCTCCAGTGAGTGCATTTACATAGCAACATTATTCTGAAAGAAGTCATATCCTAATGGTAGGTCCTGCTGAGTTTAACTGTCCGTATGCATCATAATCTACTCAAAGCATTTCTTCTACACAAAGTTATGATTGTTTTTTCTTTCTCTAATAACACATATTCTCTAAAATACTGAAGTACTGATTGACCTTTGAAATTATTCAAATAAATCAGTTTAAGACGCAACAACAACTTGACATGGGGTCACATGTGGACATTGCTTCATTTTGGGGGGCACGAGCCAAAACAGTTGGGAACTGTCTAATGATACGATCTTCCATAACATTCAGTAATGAACACAATATATGTCCATGGAAACAAACAGATCCTCAGTGTCCCCGCTAACCCTGTTCAGGTTTCTCAAGATTTTATCTGGGTTGTTATAATAAACAGGATATGAAGCTTATATGAGCCAGATCCCCAACCCAAATATCAGCTTTGTTTGGTTAACATGTGAATACGCTTATTAAACTCACACATATGTGGGTGGCCCAGGAGAATCTGACACAACGCTCAATTAGTGTGCTGTCTCTCCTGTTGTCTAAATCCTGACTGAACCTCTAAGAGTAATGGGCATAAATAAAAAAAAAATAGCTAAGACAGATTCTGTAGTATTTCAATCAAATGTGCAATGTTGGCCGAACCTACATTAGAGATGCACTAAAATAAAGGTTGCAGTAGAAAACAGACTGCACATTTTCCCAGTTGTCCCAGTGAAATTCTGATAGACTTTGGGTGTCCTTTAATGTAGAGCTCACAGACAGGTTGGTAAACATAAACATCAGGTCACAGGATTTCCATCTGTGTTCCATTTCTATAATACGGAATAATTCTATGCAGGTTGTGGGTTTAAAGTGTGTTCACAATAGGAAAGTGACTCAATCAAGCGCACTAAACAAGACTAAGAGGCTATGGCCATGTTAACAGCTCTGTGAGGCCGTACACATGCACAGCTAAATGCTCACACGATAGCATGCTGATGTTTAGCAGGTATGTTTACCATTTAACACGCTAACATTTATTAATTAACACTTAACACAAAAGTACAGAAGAATATGATGGAAATGTCATTAACTTTGCAGGTATTTTGGTCATAAAAGTGTCGGCCAAACTAATGCTGTGTTCGATGATGAATTACAATTCATCCTCTGGGGACCACAAATGTCCGTATCAAATTAAACAGCAATCCATCAAATATCTGTGGATATATATATATCTCAGAGCACGAATCCCACTGTATCCCACTATATATATATATATATATATACACATACATATATAAACATATTGCAGCCAGACAGTCAGTGGGATTCGTGCTCTGGAGACCATGAATGTCTGTACAAAATTCACCCAGTTGTTGTCTGAATATTTCAGTCTGGAACAAAGCGGTGGACAGACCGACCAACAGTGCCATTCCTAGAGCCACGATTACATTTTTTTGTTTACTGTTGATGTACACTTTAGTCCACTCCCACAATGTGCACACTTGATGCCTGCCTCCATAACTAGACTTGTTGTCTTAAACCCGACATGTGTGCTGAGATGGTGAACACAGAGATGGCATGCTGAACAACGGGAGCAACTCTTAACAAGGCTCCCTACAGCCAAACAGTCTAGTAATTGTCAGAATGCATGACAACTAGCAGAAACAATCCCATCAGCAGAAAGAGAACATCTCATTCATTGAGAAAAGCATCCTTTTTCCTGCTGCATTGTTTACCCGGCACAAAACACGAACTGCTCGATTCACATGAACATGTTCAACCGTAACTGTTAGCTGTCAAAACACATGAATTTGGTCCAAAAAACGAAATGTGGTATTATTCAGTGTAAGTAGAACTATTGCAGGCAAAAGGGGGCTAAATCTGTATTGTACAAATTGGTTTAAATCAACAGCTCAGTAATTACTCAACAACATGCCCTTTAACTGCCAGACGCTTAGTAAAGCAAACTGAGTGAAATTTCCTCACAGGAAAATATCTACATCCATTAAACCAACATTGCTTTTCCTCCATGAGCCCTCGAGGATGTTAGCGAGGGAAATCGAGTCGCAGAGAGCTGATAACGTGTAACTGGGATCTAAATGGCAAAGATCTGAGCAGTTTAACCTTCTACAGGAGCATCTGCGTCCTAAGTATTGTCCACTACAAGCTGCTCTCCGGCAGGTTATCATACAGCAGATAAAAAAGGTGAAACAGCTGATATGCACTAGATTCCTGTCATCATCTGTAAAGGGCTTTCGGGTGATGTAACATATCCTACAGAGGTCCTCGGCTCTTGAGCAACAGCAGCTGTGTACAGCTGGCTGGGAGGGTGTTTTGGCCATTCAGAAAAATGGTTGTTTTCAGACTATTGTTAAATTCTTCAAGTGTTAACGTATAATCAGTAGGCTGCATTGATACTGAGTCTGACTACTCCATTATACTGATGGCTACAGCAAACATATTTCATGAGCTTATTTCTTAACGGGAGTAAAGTTAAAAAAAATACAGTAAAGGTACAAGTTCAAATGTAAATACTCAAGTAAAGTACCAGTATTTATAGATTCTGCGCACATTAGTCTGTGTGTCTATGTCGAGCTGTGGTAGCAGGCAGCATCACTGAAGGCTGTTTGCTAATTGAGCCTGCTGGCTAGATGACAGTTCGATCAGTTTAAAGTGAGACTATTGTAACTGCTGAACAACGGCCACTGTGGCCACAAGTGCCAATTATGGGAGGATGGGAAATAGTAAAACATAGCGTAACAGTAATACAAGTAGAGATGAATAGTAGAATCAAGAATGTCGGTTACACGGCAATATATAGCTGAAGTTTGCCAGCAAGAAGCAAAAGCTTGTCACCAGGCCGATGGCGTGGCGGTCAAACCCGAGAGCACTGAAATGAGCAGGGAGCGTTGTATTGCTTATGAATTCAAATGTCTGTGAGAGGAAGAATTTGACATTTTTTATTTGTAAAAGTTACATAGTCTCACTTTAACTGAGACGTTTTCTCTAAGTCTCAACTCAGAGTGGAAACTTTAAAGTACAGTCAGTCTACAGTAGCATACATTTGGGAACAAGTTATATCCAAAAGGAGCCCTGTAAGTTATTATATTACTGCACCAACCTACACCATCATCAATACTCATGTATTTTTTTAGATATTGTATTATCTTTACTTTGTTACTTTGTGTGTAGTCCCATATTGTGCCTCTCATGTATCACCATTGGATTCAAGCAAGTCAAAAAGCTTAGCAACTGATTTATAGGCTTTGTATTTCATATCTATAAAAAATCCAGAATGTCATTTAACAAAACTTGTTTTTGTTCTAAAGGTATTCCCAAAACCCTCAAAGACTTAAAAATATTAAAATACTAATTAATATTGAAAAATGTTTACGTCTGCTGCACGATAAAAAGATTTTAACTTGTTTCTCAAGTTGCGACTCCTATCAGGTAGCCAGAAATGACATATGTCCTTTCTTTAAACATTGTTTTTTGTATGAAAATATAAAATACTGGAATATAACACCAATATATAACAATATACCCTAACTGATAATTACATTTTTACTAATATTTTTAAATGCCTTCAGAACAGCAGTGTGCTGGTAAACAACTTTTCTGGCTTTTTCAAAGCTTGCGGGGTATAGACCTATATATCTTTGGAAAATCAGATGCATAGCTCTGTGACTGTAATGTAACACATGAGAGGCACAAACTGTCTATGTGCAGCTAATTAACGAGGCACAATGGAGCCATCAGCCTCAGTTGATATACTTCACACCTCATTTATATCCAAGATGCTCTTGTATTATGTGTGTGTGTGTGTGTGTGTGTGTGTGTCCAGAGGAGAGTTTTCTCCGTGAGCTAAAACAGGTGATGGTGAGCCTACATGCTGTGTCTGTAGAGGAATATGAACATGTTTGATCTGTGACCTTATCTCACTCAGCAGTTCCTCATTTGTCAACAAAAAAAACCCAGCAGGAAGCCCCTACTGTCCCTCTGGTATATATTCAGGAGAAGATTAGCATATTTCTTACTTGGCTGTGTTAACCCCCTCCTGTCTTAATCATACACACAGACTTGTGTGTCTGTTTCCAATCATGCTTGGGCTGGAATCCAGTGTGTGTGCATGTGTGTGTGTGTGTGTGTATGGGGGGGGGGGGGGGGGGGGGGGGGGGTGCGTGAGTGTGTGAGTGAGTGAGAGACAGAGATATGTATATATAGCTTACTATATATATACATACATATATGCTAACATTTTCATTCACTGTGAAATATATCCAAAATTGTGTTGTTAAACTTAAAAGTGTTGTATTAAATGTTTTCTTGACATTTTTGTAATGTCCAAAAACCCATAAAAGATGTATTAAACAGTGAAGGTTGCTGTTCAAACACATCAACATATAAACTTTAATATGAAAAGATTATATGAGTGAATACCATGAACAGATCACTTTAAACTGAATGCTGACTACATTAAAACACACAGCTTTTTATAGGAATATTATAGGAAGAGCCTATCCTACATTTTAGATATTGTAGTGTAAAACAAATATTAAACAAGTCTGCTGAAGCACAGACACAACTAGAATATCACAGGAATACTGTAGTATAATATTATGAGGATGCCATTAGAGAGAACAGATGTAAATGCCACAGAGGTACTCATGCAGATTTTAAGGTACAATAAGGCCACTACCACTGAAGAGGTCATAACTCAGAAACTATAATATTATTATAAAGTAGTGATTTTGAACTGTAGAGAATGCTGTAAACTTTCTCCCGCTGACTTCCCACAGTGAGGGGGGGGGACACCAAGCTCTGTGGGGATGCAGACTGACTGTACCTGGATGAGTTGGTGAAGAACTCCACCGAGTAGCCGAAATAACTCCCCGGTGGTCCGGTGAAAACGACGCGTTTCTCCGTGTCCAGGTTAAACGCAGCGCAAAGCTGGACCAAAAGCGCCACCACTACAGGCGCGACCCGCACGGTGCGCTGACAGCATTGCCCCCACGGCCGGGTAGGTGAAAGTCCAGGAACGGTGCCCATCTCTTCCTTTGCGCGTCTCCTCTTTCATTGAATAGCTGGAGCGCAACACGCATCATCCGTGCTGTTCCCTCTGCCGGACGGTCCGCCGCCGAATCACAGACCGCTGTCCCGGACTGTCCCGTCAGCCCCTGCAGGTCCGGTGTCCGGTGAATGGAGAAATGTAAAGAAAGGCAGGACGCAGTCAGAGAGAGGGGGAGAGGAGAGGGAGAGAGAGAGGGAGAGAGAGGGAGGAATCATTGCAACCTCATTTGGGGTGGAGCTTTAAATATTACCAGACAGTCTGCTCCCCAAAGGAAAAAAAAAAGCAGGGCTGTTATGTTGACATGTAATGACGACAAGACACAGAGTCACAGATAGTACAGCAGAAGTTCAATCTTTTATCAGAGGAGACAGAAAATAACAATGGAATATGATACGGTCAGTTCAAACTCATCATTAAGTATTACAAACACATAGTAAATTATAGTATTATGTCAAATGAAAATATACAGAGAAAGCCATGTATGCAGCCTCTTGCAGCTTACAGACCAATATGAATGACCAATATTAGGCTTTATAAGAAGAAGTTCATAATGGCTGCCAGTTCTAGTGCTCTGATAATGTGAATGATGATGGCTTACTGGTACAGCTTACTGGGACACTGACCAGAACTGAGCCATCTTTAATGTTGCACTATGTCACAATGTGTGCAGTGAAAAAGTTTGATTTCATCAAGTTAAACATACAGTAAACTCCTGAGGGAAATATCTGGTCCTTCAGTTGCTAAATGCTCCACAATGTTCACCAGCCAGTCACTAACTGTGTCTGCCTGCTGTCTGGTGCTGAGCAGGTAGTGCACGGTGGGTTTTTCTGGCTTTTCCTCTGAAAACAGCAGTCGGCTGAGAGCTGTGAGAGAGAACCAGAACAGTAAAGCTGTGGGCCAAAAAACTAAAACAATGAGCTGAAAGGTGCCAAAAAAGTGCAGAGGGGAGCTGCAGAGCTGGGGTGATTATTCTCTGTGGGTTTGTCACCTTTAACCCTTTATAAGTTATTTCATTCATTGTTAATATACAAATATTGACTAGAGCAGCTTTAAAGTTAGCTTGCTACAAAGTTTTTATATTGAAACAACTACAACCCTTGGCTAAACTAAAAGTGACACCATTCACATCTATTTCACATTATCATTTGACACAAAAAATCAATTACAGCCAAGGAACAATCTGTTCATTTATGCAAATAATCAAAACGATGATCATGAATCTGACAACTTGGACTTAACCCTTTTAACTTTTGAACCTTCTAAACTTCAGATGGTTAAATTTAAATACATGTTCAAATTGTCCAATATTTCACAAAAAACAAAGACTCGAGAAAAAGTAAAAAAAAAATGAAAAAAGATTTGTATAACAGAAATTCATTGTCCTTCTTTTCCCATTAGACCTGTCAGATTTATCTGGGGACTGTAGATTGGACCAAACTACCTATAAACTGTATATTGAAGTAGTTAAAACTAGCTCAGCCTCAAGCAACTCCAACTTTAACATAGCTGATGCATCAGTGATAACAATCTAATAATGTTATATATAATATAATAATCTGTCACAGGGGACATTTTTACTTTTGATACTGATGATTGATGATTGACTTTAATGTTATGTAGGTAAGTGTTCTAAATGTTCTGCATGTTTGATGTGAATAGAATAAGACAGAGTTATGAATCGGACTACATTTGAAAACATAAGAAATCTTAGTAAGTTTACTGTCAGAAAGTTTTGGTTTTGTTCTTACATACGCTTAATGTCAAGACAGAATTCAGTGTGACTAAACCTGGAAATCCCGCAGACATCCATCCTCAGCTCTGTCTCTCATCACTTTGTTGGAACTGAACTTGCTATCATGGCAGACTGACAGTCAGGCAAGCATACAGTGTGTGATTATTTGTAGGTCTCCTCATGGTTATATGTGTGTGTGTGTGTGTGTGTGCGTGCGTGCGTGTGTGCCTGTGTGTGTGTAGCCTATAGGAAAAGAGGGCCCCACATTTGAAGAACTGTGAGTCAAGACGCGTTACCTGCCAAAGGCAACAGAGCTTGGACAAAGAGAGTTTTCTCTCTGTAAAAACACATGGCACAGGGGCGGTACACTGAGCAACTGATAATACAACAGTTAGTTCCCCTCATAAATTAACAAACGTCAGCTGACATGGTAATGTGCTGGATGTTACTTTATCCAGTAGTTTATTTCATGAAGAGGTTTAAATAGTAACATGTTTCGCTGATTTAAATGGACACTTCCTCACATTTTGACAAGTTATTAAACACAGCACAGAAGTTATTATAATATTATTTATTACCTATTGGTTAGATTTTACAGTTCAGTGTAAAATGTGTCCTGCCTCCACCGACTTCAGGTTATAAATGGTTAAAGTTACAGTTGTGCCTTGGTTGTGATATGAAGACTTCATTTATTTCTGATTAAAAGAGATCAAGCAATTTATGACCTTTATTGACCTCTATTGGCATGAAGTATGAACTGCAACATGCCATCCCACAACATTAAACAACTGTTCTGTTCTTAATACAGCGCCAGTGTTTTAGGATGGTCTACCATAAGGAATAATGTCACCTTTTCACCATCTAAACCTGTAAGCATTCAGGTGCTTGTGGGAGACTCTGGCATAGCTGGTTCCTGAACAAAAACTGCAAACTGAACTTACTAACTTGCCACTAGCAAATTCAATTTAAACCCATTTTGTGGAAGATAAGAAAACCTGCTCATTATTCTGGAAAACATCACTGTGATTTATTTTTGCAACTTAAAGCTGCACTAATCAATAGTTTTATGTTTCCAATGGTTCAAATGACTATGTGTAATGTGAAAGTTGTCGTTGAGGATTATCACCCAGCCCTGCAGTTCCCCTCAGCTCTACAGAGCGTTTTAGCATCTTTCAGCTCAATGTTTTGGTTTTTTGGCCCACACCTTTACTGTTCCCTCTCACTGCTCTCAGCATCACTGTCCCAGCAGCAGCAGGCAGCCACTGTTAAGCCCAAATAGCAGACAAAGGTAGTGACTAGCTAACTTATGGAGCATTTAGCAGCTAAACATCTAGATATTTACTTTTGGGAGTTGGTGGAGCCCAAAACAGAGATAAAAAGAGAGTGATTATAATGAACTTACAGTTGTCAGGTTGCCTGAAACAAGACTCCAAATGAATGCTAATACTGGCTGTCTAAATGTGCTTGCTAATTCATTCACCATGACAACTTCTTTAAGGTGATAATTTGTCTGTAATTGTAATATAACATGCACAAAATAACATTGTAAAAGTCCTCTGATGTCAACAATTTAATCACAAATAACTTAACTTTCTCAATAATGCAACATAACTGTAACTTTACAACAACCAAAGTAGCTACAAGCCTAATACAATTTGTCAATTTACTCCTGAAAACTGTTCCTCTTTCCCACTCACCATTACTGAACTTTTGAACTTTCTCTCCCTGCCTTAACATCCTGAAATATGTCAAATTACAGTAGCCATACACCACCCTAGCACTATTTCCTCATGACCATAAAACCCTGGCTGTGTATTTAAACTTACTTATCAGATACAGATACTTTCCCTGATCCTAATCAAGCATCAGGTTTTTATTTTTGGTGGGACTTGGGGGTTTGAAATAGGAAATGGACACTCGCCTCAGAGGAAGCTTTAGCTTTGACTGGTATGAATGACACCTGTAACCTCATGGAGGGTCAAATAATGGAACTAAACATAAAGTTTGTGCAGGGTTGGCTCTCTGAATGGACTTTACAGAGTGAACATTGACCCACAAACCAAAGGCAGTTATCACATTTAGGCAACATCAATCAAACTTGAAAGGAGGTGATATTACTGCCTGATGCATGGACTCCCTAGCCCAGCGTGGACCGTGTTGTTTTACTTTATTTTCAAAGACAGTTAAGGGGAAAAAGTGAACACGGATGACCTTTACTGATTTGGCTCAAGACTGTGGAAAAAGATCGTGTTCCAAGCTACAAGGAGCATGCTGAAACTGCAAAAGCTCAAAGACCTGTGGTACTAGTTACATCTGCAGGCTAATTGGAAAAGCCTGAGAAAAGAAGCACACTGGAACACCTATTTAGTAAAGTTTCTGCAATTATTTTGCAATGTGGATGCTTGTAAAGTTTAAAGGGTTTCATTTTCCACTGGTCAACTCACCAGCCATGGGGGGGGATTTTATTTATGTCTTTTTAGAGCCAAATTTACCGCCCAACCCCCACACACGCTCACACATGCCGGACTGTCTGCATTATGTCAGAGCAAAGGTGATAAGAGACATAACACACACCTACTTGGAGTGTCTGCATGCTGTCTCGAGCACTGAAAAATGGAGGAAAGAGCAGTCTTCCCTCACACACATGCATGCACAAGGCCTCCTACACACACACACACACACACACACACAGGAAGCCACATGATTACCACAATTAAAACAACAACATGGCTGCTAATGTGTGCCTCCAGAGGCTGAGACACCCAGGACCATGACTTCATGCAACTCTGTTCACTAAGGCAAGTAAGGGAAGAGAGATACTTATGATATTTTTAAAGTAGGCCTGATTGCCTGTTAGAATTCCGAGCATCTAGCATTTATTTGAATACATTTAAAACAGGTGGAAAATACAGAACAACTGTGTATGAGTTAAAAGTATTTCTCTCACTGACTTCTTCACTGTAAAACGCACAGCGGGCAGGCAGGTGGTGTTGTAGGATGAAATACTGAAGGACCTGTTATCAAACTCCTATGTCAGCAAAGCATCCACCCTGCCGAAGTGTTGCTGAGTCACGACCAGCTCCACCAGTTTTTGTGTTGCTAAGCATGACCTTTGATTTTGGGCAAGAGGGAAAAGCACATCATTGTAGGAAATATAGGTTAAAGATTTCCCCTCCTCTTTAACGGGTTTTCCACGTGATTCATACCTGTGTCTCCAATCGTTCTGCTATCTCAGTGCAAGTGTGATTTACTGTAGACTGCCAAAGCTTGAGTCAACCTTTCATTTTGTTGAAAATATTCACACACAGCAGTAGGAAGCTGGACTGCAGAACTACAAATGTATCTGCATTTGCATGCATACAGCAGTGAAAGTCCTGAGGGCGAATGGCGGGACCGAGCTGTGGTTGAAACTCCATATCTCTCCCGGAGACCCCAATCATCCACCTTGTCAACACAACACCACTTGTTAATGGACCCGAGCTAATACAGCAGTTAGCCCTGTGTAACCTACACGCCCATTCCCCAGAGGAGCCACGAGGAAAACTCACACCGCAAACAAGCAGAGCAGCACGGGGCCGGCGGAGCACAAACGGGCCTCGGAGATGTTCTTGCCCAGATAAAGGCCCCTCATTGAGGAAAAAGACAAGTAACAATGCATTATATTCACATTGGAGTAGATCCCAGAGTCTTCCGCTGTGAATATCACCTTTCAATATTAACCTCTCAGTGACAGAGCAACTTTATAAATAACAGAATCTCAGTTACTGTTGGATTTCTATCTGAAGGGGGGACTTGTGTGTGGTTGCCGTTGTCCTGATTTTTCGCTGTGTAACCCCTCAGGTTGCCTGAAAAATATTCCACTCAGAAGTCTCTGCAATAATTTGCAGCAATGTCTGGTTTCTCTGTCAGTCCCTCAGCCACTGGCACACTTTGACTGCGACAGAAAAAATGAAATCAAGAGTAGAATGTTTTTGTTAAGGAGGTTGAGGATAGAGTATGCTCAGAAAGGAAATGCAACATAAATACTTCATTATTCTGCTTTTGATAAGAAGTACCAAGGAAATGTAAAAGCCTAAAACCGCTGTTATCAGCCGGCAACCAGGCCTAAGACTACCTGAAAAGGCTTCCTGTAATTATCTTAGTATGGGTTTTCTCCGCTTCATTGGCAAAAACAACAGATGTAAATCATGGCCATGTCAGTTGCAAACCACTCATATCCGGCTGTTATTTCATAAGAGAATCACAAAAGAAAATTTGAACTTTGCTACTTGAACTGATCTTATACTCTTCTTCCAGGAATCCAGGTTGAAGAGTAGTCAAATCCAAGTCAGGCCAGTATTACACCAAGTCCCAGTGTCACTATGGTGACTTCATTTAGAAGGAATGGTGCAGAATGAGGTTTACTCCAATAATAGAGACTTTGACAGAGGCACGCAGCAGTATATTCTCATCTGGAACGGAAGAATCCCCAGGCATGCTTTCGCTCTGGCCATTATTCTGGCCTAGTGACGTCAACTATTACTCCAGCTATTGCATTAAAGTTGCTGATTACCTTGAAAGGCACATTTTTAAGGTCTGTTCCCACATGCAGAGGTCTGTCACTGATCGGCTGAAGTGGTAAGAGACAAGATCATAAAGTTACTTTCACCTTGCTTCCTCAAAATGTTCTATGCAGTTATTTCCATCTGTGAAGAAGAATGTTTCAATCCGTGTGAAAAATTGAAGCTCAAAGTTCATTCTTGACCTTTTAAATAGCTGTTGATAGTAAAAATCTCACCTCAAGGTCTATCTAGTAGTTTCTCTGAAGCTTTCAATCATATCACATCATCATCATCATATGGGAGTTCACCAGTATATGTTTTTTGTAGAAAGATGAACTTCGATGCACAACATGTAAGTCAATATGGACGAAAAAAGTCCTTAAAGTGTTCAAGTCCTCTGAAAAGTGGACATACAATTCCATGACAACTGGCAACATCATCTGTTGATGAAGATCATTTAATTTGTTTGAAAGCGGTTGTCAACCGTGAGTTGAAAAAGGTTTGTTTCATCAGCAAACACCTTTTCATGGCACTCGGTAGCCATACATTTTCTAACACCCTGCATGCTGTTAGAACTGAGCGTTCACTCAGAAGCCCGGTGGAGTAAAGCACCACAGGAATGGTAGTCCACTGTTCTTAATCTTGTTTTCAGACTAAATGTGTGATGTGGCCTTGTGTCAGACCTCTTGGATAATTTGGAAATTGCATCGCTAAATGCTGGAGTTACCTAACTGAAACCACGCCAAAACCCAAGCCTAAATCAAACCGGCATTCAGTCTGAAACTCTGTGAAACAGCCATGGTACAGGGCTGCCTTCTAGCTGCGGTTACCCGTATCCTGTCTTTTAACTCCCCCTTTCGGTGTTAGCTCATTAACCAGCTGGTTATGTCCGTGTATACCATAGTCTGGTGATATGCAGAAACTTCTCATTTCCGCAGAGTAGAGCTGCCAAACCAGGGGCAGTGAGCCCCAGCTCTGTGCGGTCTTATAGAAGACAGACCTTTCTTCCATAAACTCCTCACAGTCAATCAGTCAATACATCTCGGTTTCCAGGTCTTGACAATATTTTCACATTCCATTCTGGTGAATCAATGTATTCCTCTCTCAGTCACAGGCTGTTTATCTGCAGTCTTGCAGCAACAATCCAAAAATAAAAAATCTAATTTACTGTACGCTACCCACTTCTCTTAGATTAGAAAGTCCCAGATGAAGTGAATAAATGGCATTCAAATCTTTCATAGCAGAATGACATCCTCTTTTCTTTACAACTTTATTAGGAAATTTTGCACAAGATAATAGCATCAGTATAAAGATTCACAGTGTTTCAGATAAGACTTTAAAAATACAAAAAGAGCTAAATACTGTAACATTTAACAATCCAACCGTCTCTCACAAAATGTTCTAAACCTTAGTCACTTTTGTTCCACAAGTTGCGACATCGTAGCATGTGAGTCACCACGTGCCTGTCTGTTTGTCACGTCATCTGTTTGTACAGCTACAGCACCCAAAACATGTGGGTTTGCTCCCTCTGCGCATGGGTGTGTGTGTGTGAATGTGTGTGTAAATGTGAGAGAGTCACCAACTGCTCGATGGAAGGAGAAACTATTGCAAACTGAGGAGTCACTATTGCCTCACTCTGCCTGAACAGGCTGGATGAGTTTTTCCAAGAAGATCCCAGAGTGATTTTCTAGGTCCCTGTGCTGGTTCCAGCTCTCCTCCCTGATCCCCTTCACCAGGCCTTCCTGCTGAGAGACACATGGAAGATGTTAAGGAAACAAATCCACCCTCTGATCAGACACTTCGTGAATGAGTGTTAGAATTGACTTTTGGTGTGATTTCCTGCTTTCTTGACAAAACAAATCTGGGGCTGTATTCACAAAATGTCTTCTCTTACTATTAGGAGTCCTCTTGACTCTGACACTAAACGAGAGTGTCCTCTTAAGACCTTTTCCCAAAGCTGCTGAGAGCATCTTTTACTGGTGGGTAGAGGGAACTAAACTAACCTGAGTGAAGAGACGGGACAGGGTGAGCCTGTTGCTAGGACATCATGTTTCATGAATTAACTTACTGCGTCCACAGTGATTGGTTGACAGGGGATTGGTCCGTGTCGGGGAAGGTGAAATAAAATATTAATCAATACATAGAAGCGTGAAAAGGGACTAGGTTGGATTAGAGTAGGTAAAAAAAATTAAGTGATGAATCAAATTAAAATCAAACTGAAAAATTACAAAAATAAATGTGCATACATTTTAAATTTAGATTATATGAAATGTTTAATTAAATTATATTAACACTGAATTAAATACCATTAACAAAATATCATTAAACTTCTATTATATTTAACATTTAATTTAAAAAAATGTATATTAGAACTTAAATGATATAAAAAATGCTATTAAAAATTTAATCAAATTAAAATAAATGAAATCATATATGAAACAAAAGGGAAATATTGATTTGTTTTCCTTTGATTTGGTAATTATTACATTAAGCACATATACAAGTAATTTGTGGATAGCCATGAAGTTTTAACCATTTAGTGATTATTTAGTACCTGACTGTCAAACAAATGTGGACGTGGAGAGCACATTTGTGCTTTGAGGAATAATTCTCACAGACAGCTGACATATTCCAGCATTTTTCCGGTGTCAAAAAAGTAGTGCAGAGTTATGCAAACAATCATCTCTGGAGTTATTGGATTGTTTTCACTTGTTGGTGAGCTGACTGGATCCTCTCCCTGACTCACACACAATCAAAATTAACTTTTAAAAATTCATTATCTTTTCATTTTTCCAAAACACTGATGAGATGGGGCTCATTACCTGCAGCACATGACTGACTGTGAGCAGGTCTTCTGTCCTGACTCTTACTTCCCTCAGACTCAGGAGCTTTGTGAATTACTCTTAGGCCAAAACACTAGGCTTAGGATGCTTTGTGAATACGGCCCCTCATACTTAGCAGATATATTTTTATTTAGACATTTGAAACATTTCCAGCTGTCAGACTCCATTTTATCTGCAGTGGAACTATCTCAGTGTGACATTTATTTGGCCGTTAAGCCCTTAGGAAAAATGAGAACTCATCACTACATAAGTAAAAGAACACTGACATGATGAAAAAGTAAATCCCCACAATGCACTGGTATTCAGGTTCAGAAAAAGACTTTACAGGAAATGTGTAATCTTCTATCTCTGAAGTGCCACGTTAAGTGATCTACGCATCACAGGAACACACCAACCTCCTGAGCGTCAGCGAGGACCAGGATGAGGTCTCCCTCATCGAACTGGAGCAGGCCGTCTTCAGAAGCCACGTGGCTCTCTAACGCCACCCCCTGGTGTGAAACACAGGTCACATCAATGCAAGCCTCACACTGAGCATCGCACATACATACATACATACATACATACATACAATTTACACTGATGTCAATTCACTGTAAAGGTAGTTCCCCTAAATCATTGGATAACATTCTGGTTTGGAGAGGCAGAAATCTCAGAGACAGATATTTTACAAGCTTGACATATTAAACCAAAGCTATCTACGGGACAGAAAACTGAATTCTCTGCTGGTTTTAATGTTCCATTAGCCTGTAAATTACTTGTAACTTTGTATGAATGAACCTGCAATCATATACAGTGGTTTTCAGAAACCTATTTCCAAGTATGTAAACTATTTTTAAAGTTAAAGTGAGACTATGTAACATTTAAAAGGAAGATGTTGACCATTATCAATAAAACACACTCTTATTCAACACATTCAGGGGTTTTCCAGCTACATCTTCTCATATCACCCTCAGAAAAAGAGCCAGTGAACTTCTTCACCAAAATTGTCTTCCTTAAATCATGGTTACGTACCTTATAAAGGAAGCCTGGTGGGTTGTGTGAACTGGAGTCGTCTCCCGAGTCGTCCTCCTCCGTCTCCTCTAGCTCCCCAGCGGGTAAGAGGGGGGGTCTGTCTGTGGAGCGGAAGGAGATGCGAGGGGCGGGTACCGGCACGGGTTTGGTCTGGGCCTCCCCGGACAGCGGATCGCTCACGTTCTCCTGCGCTGGACTCTGAGGGGCGTCACTGTCTGCAGAATCAGAGGGGTTGGACACTTCCTGACATGTAGCCTCTGACTTTGGCACTCCCACCCCGGAGTCATCTGATTGGTTCATAGCAAGTTCCGCTTCTGCCTCCACCGCTGCCTCCGTCTCCTCCGGACTTTGACTCGCTGAGCTCCCGTTACTGCTCTCATTGTCACATACCGACTGCCTCTTGGGCGTGGTGGCGCCGCTGGAGCTGAGGTCGGAGTCTGACGAGTTGACGTCTTTGGACGAGATGCTGCTTTCTTCTGGGAGGCTGGTTTCTTCACAGACGCTTTCGGTCCGTAGGACAGGGGGAGAGGGCACGCCTTCTTTCCCATTTTCGGCGGAGGCGTGGATGGAGACGTGGTCGGCTGGGAAAGCTGTATTGCAAGGGATGGGATTGGAGATGACCAGGGACTTTCTCTTCTTTGACTTGCTCGACGTGCTATTTGAAGAAACAGTACATTTGTTATTTTTGGACTTGGATTTTATAAACTTACCAGAACAGCCAAAAAAGAGCTAACTTTTCTTAGTACTTCTGCATATTGAACACAAATGGAAGATATGCAGCATTGGGTGTGTGTTATTTACTTACTAGGTAAGACATCCTTGTTTGGGAACACTTAACCACAGGTGAGGAAACATATACAACACAGTGCCTTACCTGTTCAGACCCTTGATGATGAAAGCTTTTCCCGAGTGTTGAGTCTCCAGTTTCTTCATCACATTGTACAGCTCACGGTTCAGCTGCAACACAAACACTACACCTTTAAACACTTCACATCACCAGTGTGGAGAGTGAGTGAATTAAAAAGATCCGTCACATCTTACCACGCTCATTTCCTTATAGAAGACATCTCTCAGGTTGGATATGTTTTGGAACACAGTCACATAGCAACCTATACGGCTACGGAGACAAAGACAGCTCTCAGTTTGTCTTTCAGTTCATCCACATGGACTTCTTGTTCAGTTCAGTTATTTTTCTTACACTGCACATTCTGGGAAATTGCCATTTGCACATCCGTATATTTTACAGGCTTAGAATGCACATTTACACATCTGAGCCCAAAGTTTGTTTGTTTTTATCCCAAACTCAAAGTCAAGAATAATATTAAAAGGGTCCTGTTAGTGGGTTCAGTTGGTCCAGACAGACTTGGGGCTTTCAATACTACTGACGTTGATAAAGACGAGCGGGGCAGTCTGGTGGCCGAGGGTTTAAGCTGCACACCATGAACTGTAGTCTGGCTGGGTACCTTCGTTGCGTGCCATTCCCATCTCTATTACCCCTCATTTCCTGTCATTTCTCCATTGTCTGCCATTTAATCAAGGTATTAAAGCCCCCACCCTCCAAAATAATAAAAAATAAAAAGACAAAAGATGTGAAATCCTACATTTCTGCATAAATTAAGTAGGAATTCTTATAGTAAAGAATGCTAATGTGTGTGACTTCAGATTTATTCCCATTCAATATATAAGTCTACCTCAAAGGTTTTGAAAAGCTGAAACCTCGATACATTTTAGATTTAATTTTTTTTTAAATCAAAAATTTAAACGGCTTATTCGGACATAACTTCTCACATATTGTACGTTCCAAACAGTCTTAAATAGCCAACAAGATAATTGCACGTCAGCTTCTCATCGGTTTATTCATACACAGATATTCTACTTCTACTTCTCATGATCCAAAACTCCACTGTGAGATTCCAGTGCTGCTGTGGACGGTCAACCATACCTCTGATAGAGAACGGGCAGCTCCTCCCTCAGCTCGTTATTGATTTCTTCAAAGACATTCTGGGCTTTGTTGAACTCTTCCTCTGCCTGTTCAAGCGGATTTGAAAATTAAAAACTAAAAACTTCAAAGTTGAAGCCAACTCTTATCATATATTTGCTTTGTGCGCTGTAATATTACTAATGCTACCTTTGATATTTTGGCTTCATCCTTTTTCTTGGCACTCTGGAGCGCTTCCAGGTGGTGTCGGGCTGAATCGTAGTCCACCAGCTTGCGACCGCGTTTTGCTACTCGTTCCTGAAACAGACCAGAGTTGCTTCAAGTAAACATGTGGTCCACCGGTAAGAGGATGGGTGACCTCTCCATGTGTCAGAAATCAGACTAGTGGTATCTACGGCCCGAAAGCCATACTAGTATTTGCCTGCAGTTTGGCAGGAGTTTAGAAGTTGAGAAGCACCAGGTTACCTTGACCTCAGGGAATTGGCTGGTGTAGTTTTCCATGGTGCGGACAATCTGGTCACTTAGTTTCTCCTCGTAGTCGTTCCACAGCAAGTCTTCACTCTAAGAGACACAGTTGGCATCACATCAGTGCAACTGTAAAAAGTCTCTTGAAATGCTGGACAAGAAGGATATGAACACTGTTGCACAATACCCTCCTTTTGAAGTCAAAAATCAATATCTTGACCACTACATTTATCAACACTGATGTTGTTAACAGTTATTATTATTAAAAAAGAATAAAAAGGTATTTATGGTTATTGGCTTCAATTGTTTGCTAAGATGTGGAAACTGATGGAAATTGAACTGGTTTTCTCAAATGATCTGTCTCTGTGGAACGGCTCTCAGCTCACGGTTTGAGCAAACGTTCATAAAAACACATCACTGACGTACCTCCGTAATGACGGCAAGGTCCTCCACTCCGTTCCACTCTGGTTCATAGACTTCTCGCAACGTCTGGGACAGGCGCTTGGACGTGTCGTGCACGGCTGTGGGAAGGGACAGGATATGTAGGAGGACAGACCAAATCTTAAAATGTAATCGTGACTCCACAAGGATCACCTTATCGTCTGGCATCAGCGGCACAGTGCATAGCGGTGGGATTGTTTTTATGGTTTGTGGCACTGTTGCTACACCCACACCGAGAAGGTCAGAACAACAATGGTTTCCTGACCGGATAGCTGACAACACTAGAAACACAACAGCTTCTTGCACATGAATCACATATGTAAATGCTTCGTCTGCTGTTTTCACTGCTGGATTTTTATTTGTCCTCGTACAGCATGGCAACGCAGACAGAATTGCAAAAGTCCACACGGAATCCAGGAACAGAAGAAATCCACTTCCCCATTCAAGCAAAGAGAGTCAATCTATGGACACTGTCCTTTCGCCTACCTTTCACTGCTGTATAGTAGGCTTTGACATCTTTAAACAACCTGCTCCCATCGATCTGTGTGCGGAAGAGAAGAAAATACAAAGAAGTTAAATGTAGTCACACCAAATAGCAGTATTTTCTACGGCCGATCTGTGCCACTTATGCCTCATCATTTCCTCAGCAACCTCAAATGATGAAATCAGAATTTCGGTTGGACTGCAGGCTGCTTTAATTGCAGAGTAACTTTTTCTGCATCAAGTCCAAGCTGCCTACAATCCACAAAACGTAATGGTCTGACCACAACGGTGAGTTTCAATTAAATAACAATCACAACATTTGTTGTGGTGATGGTGGTGGTGGTGAAGTGAAAGCAGGGTGTCTTGTCAGCATGTAGACTTCCTTCCTGTAGGTTCTCGTCAGTTTCCCTCCAATATGTACTGCAGTTGTTGCATTTGGTGAAGAATACGGAATGAGTTTTGAGCAGCTTTAAAGTGAACTTATGCGGGCTTACTTTTGCCTTACAGCAGCAGTTGTGGCCACAAGTGAGTAACAGGACAATGATGAATGCCAACACGGCAACAGTGTAACAGCAGCACAAGTAGAAAAGAGGCATAAAGTCAGCATACTACTTCAGTCATTTACGTTATAAAGCAATATCTATCTAAAGTTTGCTTACATTACCACACAAGCTAACGGTCATACCAGACCAAGTAAGGCTGTAGCAACAAAACCCCTTTGTGTATTACACTGAGTAAGGGTACATTTTATAGCTTATAAATTAAACTTTATATATAAGTAGGCGTTATTTGCTCTTTCAAATGTTACATAGTCTGCCTTTAAATCCTTTCAAAGACCAAAACTGGGCCATGTTATTAGCTCATGAGGATGTGGGAACCCTTTAAATGGATAGTTTCTTGAGTATGAGCATACACTATCTCATTTCTTTTAGTATCAAGTGCAATGTGTGCATACAAGTATCTGGAGGGGACATTACAAGCAGTATTTATGCAGAATGGATAAGAAAATAAGAAAGAGCTGCATCTTGTTACAAGTATTTCCTGTTTTCAAGGCTGAGCTGATTGTCTGAACTTGTGGGTTGGCATCTCAACAGCAAAAACAAAACACAGCAGTGCTCCGACTAACTGGAGATTTATGGTGGGGCTGTTTTAACTATAAAAGCTTTACATGCCCTTTAAATGACTACCATGTAGAGAAACGTTCTCGTGTTAAAAAGGTTACATGTTGGTGCACCTGTTGTTTGTTGAGGCTCTGGAAACATAGCTCAAACTGTTCGTCCTTGGTCTCCATGGTTTTGCCCAGCTTTTGAAGGACCTGAGAGAGGACAACAGAGTCAGAGTAAGTTTCAACATCAGATAGACAATTTTACACATCAAAGTGTCTTAACAGGTGCTGGGGAGTACTACTGCATATGTGAAGAAGTTCTATAAACCATTTTGTGCACCCAAAATGAGCTGTTAATTGCCTCGAGTGATGTCACCTGAGTCAGAGCTGGAAACGACACGTTCTGAAGGACATATATGAGTTTCCCAGACCTCTGTAGACCGCTCCTCATCTCTGATTGAGGCTAGCGGCTCAAGACTACATTAACTGCTACGAGTGTTTACACATCCAAATCTCTGGCTGAACTGTTGCGGGTGAGTTGCACTGTGGGTAATGTAGGCACCAGGTTTTGACAAGGAAGAAGAATGCATGGACTAAAAAGACAATATCCCTGGTTCTGCTTCATCAATTTTTATACTTTTTTTTTTAACAATGTTATAGAAGCACAATGCTAAATTGGTGGAGTATTCTTTAATCGACCCATATATAGTTAGCTACAGATATACTGGTATTGGTGTAAATGTCGGCTGATAAGTAATAAGAAATTGCAGTACATAAATGCCAAACAAGACTTTAGCTCATTTCTTCTCACTTGTTGGGCAACATAGACTCCAATACTGAAGTATCTGCAGTATGCTAAAGTCAGGATACATTGGGATATTGGCCCAGCTGATTTAGTGGTCTAGCACTATTAATCATAACAGACTAAAACCCCATATACAATATCACACACACTAATGCTTCCCCCTAAACGAGACACACGCGGTTTACTATTACAGTGTTCTTCACAGTCCAATGCGTGCAGCTGTATGAAAGCCTGAATGCCACATGGAATGACCTTTAACTTCAAATCTGCAACAAAGGCTCTCATTATCATGTCTATTCTCCCATTTTCCATAATTAAAAAAAAAAAAAAGAAAAGAAAATCCTAGAAACCCCAAAATAGGCTTCGGCCTTGTAACTTCAGAGCACATGCAAACTTCTGTAGCTGCTCTTTTTAGGTGGAGCAGTGAAATCAGACAAGTTAACCACAAACTGAGCGAGAAAGGCTCAGCAAGAGAGAGGAAGTGCACTGACAGGAAGTGGCAGCTTTTGTGTCCGCACACAGCTGTACGGCACCAAACAACACTATGATGCTCAGACCCGGGGAAAGTCCAAGCTACTGTTTTATTAATGCATGCAGGGGCAATCATTCAAATGCAGACAGTAACAGTATACAGCAGAGGCTTACAGCATGTCATGTGGTTTATAGGCTGGTACACTAAACGGTCTGCAGAGAGAGCTTTTCCTTTTCTCTTATGGTCAGTGTCACGGGCTTTTTTACACTTTGTTATGATGACCAAATAGGGTTGACGTGATTTTATCCTCCTACCCGTGAGCATTTCATTACGAGTTACAGCTTGGTGCAGATCTAGATAACGGGACTGCAGACTGGGAAAGTAAAACATCTACAGAGCAACACATTTCATAAGCAGTACATCGATTCTTACACACTCTCATTTGCCAATTTCTACTAGGGTGAATAAAAGCTGCATTAAACTAATCCTCTGAAGGAGCTGCTTGTCCCTGTTTGGGAGGCTTGTTGTAAATCTTACAGGCTGCAGATAAGCCACATACTCGGTTTTCACAGAAACTGAGGAATTCTACAAAAACAGTCCAAAGAAGATTTTAAAGAAAAAACAGCTTGGATAAGTTTGCTGATGACTGCTTCTCGCGTACAGTTCTGAAGTTAAATAGACCCCATCGCAACTTCACCAAGTTGGCTTTCCCCGGCTCACCTTCTCCTGAGCCCGATTCAGGGACTTCTGGACCCGTTTGGCGAGGAATCCAGCTCCAGCCTGGAGGTTTGGGCCCATCTTATTCTCTGCCATCGTAACTGTTTTTCTCTCGGTTCTTTTTCTCCTCACCAGGCGCGGTCCGCCTCCCGTCTGCTTCCTCTTCAGAAAAACGCTCTGCGACGAGCTGCGACTTCAATTCAAGGCGATGGAGGTGGAGCAACAACGCAAGTGTCAAGACGCACGCACACACACACACACACACACACACACACACACACACTCACACACAAACAGGCGGCGTTAAACCTTCACAGCGTCATCACCACCACCACCAGCGGGAGTCTGCTCTTGTTCAAACTTGTCAGAGGAATGATGCAGAAGTGTGCCTGCGCGTCCCGACCCGGTGCGGGGCTGCAGTGTTGCAAGAGTGCGCTGCTGCCCTGCGGTGGAGCTGGGAGTCACCGGCCGCACTCACCTGGAGACGATGGGCGCAGATTGCGTCTCTCTGATGACGCGCGCCTGATTCAGCGGCCTGACGTCACCGGGGGAGCGGCGCCTCCGGACGTCAGACACGGAGGACCGGACGGGGCCAGCCCTCAGTTTGTTGTTTAGTGTCTACGCGACGTTGATGTGGATCTCTGGTCGGCCTGTGTCGCCGCTGTGATGCCGACACGGGCTGGCTGGTGAAGTGAGCGGCCCTGTTTGCTGAGTTGGCCATTGTTGACACATCGGCTCCTCTTCACAGCGTGATGACTAACCTGCAGGCCGCTGTGCCCTGCTCCACATTACGAGTAGAAATAACAGCTGCTGCGTCCCCAGCCTCCTCATACAATTCATGTTTTATACTGACTACAGGGAGGTGTAAATGTAAACATGAGGGCAAACGCCGCTCATTATTTCGGTGGAAAAAATAATGTAGTTTTGTGACAAAAATACACAAAGAGATGCACAGTGACCTCAAAGAGACACAAAACAACAACATAGAGACACAAAACGGGTATAAAAGTTACACCAAACTATAAAAAGTGGTTCACAACAACCACAAAGAATCGTGAAACGGCTACAAACATCTGCTTGCAGTTGTAGTTTTGGTGTTTTGCTTCTGAGCAGGAATGGTGGGGGGCTTTTTACTTGTCTTGTCCGTCCATACAGGCCTATCTCTGGGTTGTCTTTATCTGTTAATTTTTTAAATTTAATTATTCATCGTCTTTTTTTTTTAACTTATTTGACTATTTTGACATTGTTAACAGTGAACAGGTGATATAATGCCACAGTACCCTGACACTGATTTGAGGCGAAAGTATTGGATAAGATAAGTCTTTATGGTTTATAACATTTCCCATCACTATAATGCAAGACACATTATCTATAGATATAGTTACTCTAGATGGCATTGCCCTGGCCTCTAGCACCGCTGTAAGGAGTCTAGGAGTAATCTTTGATCAGGACATGTCCTTTAATACCCATATAAAACAGACTCAAAGGACTGCCTTTTTTCTACCAACATTGTAAGAATCAGGCACATCTTGTCTCAAAAAGACACAGAAAAACTAGTCCGTGCATTTGTTTCTTTGAGGTTGGATTATTGTAATTCCTTATTATTGGGCTGCCCCAATCACTAGCAAAAGAGGACATATTTCTTTCTAAAAGTTTCTCTGCACTGGCTCCCTGTAAAATCCAGAATAGAATTTAAAATCCTCCTTTTCACCTACAAAGCTCTTAATGGTCAGGCACCATCGTATCTTAAAGCTGATAGTGGTACCTAAAGTCTCTAAAAGTAGAATGGGAGCCAGAGCCTTTAGTTATCAAGCTCCTCTTCTGTGGAATCAGCTCCCAATTTTGGTTCGGGAGGCAGACACCCTCTCTTCGTTTAAGAGTATGCTAAAAACATTCCTTTTTGATAAAGCTTATAGTTAGGGCTGGCTCAGGTGAGTCCTGAACCATCCCTTAGTTATGCTGTTATAGGCTTAGACTGCCGAGGGATTTCCCATGACGCACTGAGCTTCTCTCTCCTCCTCTCCCTCTCTATCCGTACACATTCTTATCCCATTAATACATGTAACTAATTCAACATCTTCCCAGCAGTTTTTGTGCTTTTTCGCCTTCTTACTTTCTGCAGGTATTTCCACCTCTGGAGCTGTAGATTCTGGATCTGAGACTGCAGGCCGTCTACTGCCCCCATGTTCCTGCTCCACACCCACTATCACAATTATTATTAGTCTTATTATTTTGTTGTCTGTCCTCCTGTTCTGTCTCCTCTCCCCCTCTCTCCTCCCCTTTCAACCCAACTGGGTCGATGCAGATGTCCGCCCACCCAGAGCCTGGTTCTGCTCGAGGTTTCTACCTGTTAAAAGGGAGTTTTTCCTCGCCACTGTCGCCAAGTGCTGCTCATGGTGGGAATTGTTGGGTCTCTGTAAATAATATTTTAAAGAGTACGGTCTACACCTACTCTATATATAAATAAAACTGACTGGACTATTACATAAAGTATACTTAGTTGTGGTGTGAGTCCTCAGGTCTGTACATTGTCTCAAGATCACATTAAGCCTCAGTGACTGTCGCCAATTTTGGTTTATGTTTGAAAATAAGAAAATGCTGACATGATCATGGGAACAGGCTATAATGAGACATAAACACCTCGTCAGGGAGAAGAGGGGAGACCCTTTGAGTAGTAGTTAATAGCTGTATGGGGATACACAGTGCACCTGTTACTTGTCATATGCTACTTTCCCCGGCAGATGGCGCTAGATAACTGACTATTACTCATAGACCAACGCTCAGACAAGTAGAGGCAACGTGTGGATAGGAATCTGAACTGCCCTGAGCCACCACAGTATCAGATATCGACTTTATATTCTGTTGCTATGAAAGTTAAACTTTAACCACGCTCTTCTTCGATTCACTTCTTTCTTAATTCAGGATTAGCTGTCTTGCGGAGGCGCCTGTAGGCCCCCTTACTTCTGTTTTCTTCGCCACAACTAGTATGATGTCTTTATTTCTATTTTACATATTTTAAAAACACGCATCTAATGAGATAATTTGGTTTTAATAAGAATATTTCGGGGTAATAATAGTTAATGCGCCTTTACGGCATGTGAATAGGCAACCCTGTGACGGTTCTGTAGGTGGGCCCGTTCTGTAGCGCCGCGTCGACCGCGCGGGCGGGGTCCTTCCTGTTGCCAACGGCGAGCGACGGAGGCTGCGGTGCACGCGGTGTCTCAGATCGAGCGCACCCCGAGGAGCCGGACAAGAAATGGTAGAAGACGTTTGGCGCGGCTGGTAGACTAGCTGCTGACAGCGGAGGGACAGCAGCCGAGGACGAGCCGCGGTGCACCTGCTTCCTACTGCTCTCTCTCGGAGGAAGGACTCAGAGACGCAGAGACATTCGTACTTTCACTCAGAGACCGTTGGCGCGGTGTAATTAGGTTTTTTTTTTCCATTGCCAGCCGTCTGTCGAAGCTCGCCCTGCGCAGGCGGACGGAAATACCTTGAAAATGCCTCCCATCGAAAATGACACCGGGAAGAGTGAGCTGAAAACTCGGATTCAGCAGCTTATCGACTCCAACCAAGTGCTGGTTTTCAGCAAAAGCTACTGCCCGTACTGTGTGAAGGTGAGGTATATCTTTCGGCTGAGCGGGACAGCTCCCGTACGCCGGTCGGAAAACTTCATGCCCTCCTGCGAAGTAGACGGGCTCCGTCTAATTGCTGGCTCGTCCTTTGCTACATGAAGGCAGCCGGCGGCTTCTGTCCGTCGGAGGCTGAATGCTATTAGTTAGGTTACTATGAGAGAGAGCCCAATAATACTCTTTACGGTGCAGATAATTTCATGTGTTACCCAGTAAAGTCACGGACGTGTTGGCCTCTTATCAGGATGTGATCGCACTTCTTAGAAAAGTTACATAATTTATAGTTCCTGGCTAACTTAACACCTAATTACACCTAAAGTGTAAGTCAGCTGTGCACACATCCGGGTTTACAAAGCAACACTTTTATATTTGGTTTCTTGTAAGTTTGCGTTAAAATCTCTCAGCTGCCGTCATAATTTACCCACAGAGGGTCTTAGCTAACAGTTAACAGGATTATAGGATTTTACTGAACAAAGCAATGTTTGATGACTAACTTAAATGACGGATGTGGAGTATTTAAATGTTTTGCGAATTTTTTTTCGTGTTATATTGTTGAATATGTACCATGTAAGTGAGAAACTTGATCTAAAAATGTTCACGTCTGTGTCTTTTGTAGGTGAAAGACTTGTTCAAAGAGCTGAAAGTCGAGTGTAACGCGGTGGAGTTGGATCTCATAGGTAAGATGGAGAGATTTTGCTCCGTTTGCTGTTTGCCATGTCTTAGAGTATTTTTCTATTCTGTACATTTAAAAAAAAAAAAAAATGTAATAGTATAAAATATGTCTTAATGGGAGAAGTTATAATTGTTGACAAATACTGTAATTATCACTTACTAATTTCTTCATATCTGCTTAAAACTACGTCATGGTGTCTTATAAACCCTTTGTTATTATGATGTCAATATAAAATGCATTCCACACAGTCTTCTGCCAACACATTTGAAAATGGTCCTCCATGATGTAGCAGCGATGTTGTTTTACCCTCAAACGTGCGGTTGTCTTCCTTTGCAGCAGCACAATACATGCTGAGTCACTCACTGAAGATATCTTGGCGTCATGCCATATCTCAGTATACTCCAGCCTCCTCGCTCTGTCTTTCCCAGTTACTTTCTGTCACAGTCTCAGCTGTATGTTGAAGGTAGTATGTAGGGACGTAGATGTCTAATCAATGAACGACTGATGAACTCAATCACCATTAAGGATATCAGAATATATAAACCAACACTGCTTCAGCTTAGGAAATTGCTGATCAGTATGTAAGACTCACATATTGAGCCTCTAATTTAAGATGGAGTGACTGTGAGAGAGGAAAACTTGGCAGCATTTGACATCAAAGTTTAAGTTCACAACATTCACATTTTGTAAGCCAAAGCCATATCTTTCTGCTGAGGCAGAAAGGATTATATGTTAGTGGAGTGTATGATTTTGAACAACCTGTTGGCACCAACATGATTCCTGGCACAAGAGGTGGCCAGAAAGGATATAATGTTACCCTTGCATCGTTACAACAGATACTAATCTAGATTGTACCATGGCTGTGGAAAATTGATCGGCTGGTGTCCATTAAAATCACGTGACAGAACAGCTCATGCAAAGATCCGCTTGATTATTAGTAAACTCTGACCGATGAAACAGACTCAGCCTTGGGTTAAACCGACTACATACAAACTTTTGAAAAATAAGTGACTATTTGAGCACAGCCTCTGTTTGTACTTGTGGTACGTGGCCATTGTATCCCTAACCCAGAAAATGATGGTCTCGGTTGAAGAAACATTTCCTGTCATGTCATGCCTATATTATTTTTGCATATCATTTGTGAATGATCAGTTACTCAGTAAGGTGATACTTGAGACAAAGATACAAAACAAACACATAATAATAATAATAATAATAATAATAGTTCAGAAATGGTTCAAATATTACAAAATGAAAAGTAGATGTTTGGAAGGAATGGTTGGTACTAAACAACCCTTTTAAATTGCACTTAAACAACATTAACGCTTCTGTGCAGAGGATGGAACCAACTACCAGGAGATGCTGCTGGAGATGACTGGACAGAAAACTGTCCCTAATGTCTTCATCAACAAGATGCACCTTGGCGGCTGTGACAAAACAATGCAGGTGAGGAACGAGTGAGTGAGTGTCTGGGACTGTCTTGGAAGGATTTGGTTCTTTGGTGCTCAAAGTCGTTGTGTTACACATCACTGTAAATGTTGCGTATCTTTTCAATACATGATCGCCATGAAATGTTACTTATTCAGTTGGCTTGTTCAGATGCAAAAAACTTTGTACGAACGAGCCTGTTGTGGCTCCAGTGACGTTTGAAGTTCAACCCACTACTTGTGAGGAAAATAGTCCTGAAGTGCACTGTGTCCGACCACCGAAACAAAGAATACTCAATATCTCTTTGTCACAGCTGACATAACAGGACAAGGAAGGGAAGGGCTGCTTTCTAATCAAAAACATATTGGTGTGCCAAAGAGGCCATGCTTGTTACTTTTGAGCAAATACTGGAAACATGAGAAAAAGTGATAACAATGCCCTCTTAGGTGTCCTGATGTAGGAAGATGGTGGGCTTGACAGGGACAGTAACTTTTCCATTGCGGGAACCTGTAAACTGAACCTGTAAGAACTCTTAAGGTCTGGGGGATGGCAGTGCAGTGGATGGGGTACATGGTACACATTTTAATTGAATAATAGATAATAAATATTAAGAAAAGTACTTAAGTAATTTAAAAGGAGACATATTTTTCAAACATTTTCTTTGATTTCCCTGAGATTAACTGTGTTGTTTTAAATTTTATTCTTCTGGTATCATGATGAGCAGCAGTATTACACAGTAACTTTCAATAACACAGCAAGTCAACATTTACAGCCTTTGAATTTCTTCACAGCTTATACATAAAGCTGAGTTTTACAGACTTCGCTCTGCCTACCAGGGGTGCAACACTACAGTTTGGCTGCTTTTATGTGATACGTGCTAGCTTGACTCTTTCTCTCGGCTAAAAACAGCACATAGATGTGACGAATTTAGGAAATATTGACACATAACCACACAGTATTGATTGGGAATGACACTAAAATGTTACAACATATTATGCTAACTTACATGTTTCACGGAGGTTTTGTGAAGCGAGTGAGATTCTGACATACAGGTTCAGGCTTGGGTTCAACGCCTTTTTAATTTATGTCTTTTCTTTTTTTTTTTTTAATGCGAAAATGACAGCAGAACATGATTAAGGGACATTATTTGAAATTTAAATGTCAAGTTTATTTCTAAATATCTATCTATTTATTTACTTCATTTAAAAAAAAAAAAATGAAGGAAATCAATAATTCCAGGTCGGTCAGGTGGGACAGGCGCTCCGATAGCCCAATATTATAGTAGGGGAAACACTGACAGGTGGTGACTGTATCACTAAACAACACTGTGTTAATGTTTCTGTCAGGCTCATAAAGACGGAAGCCTGCAGCAGCTACTGAGCGGAGAAAATGATGCCTATGACTACGACCTGATCGTCATCGGAGGAGGATCCGGAGGTCTGGCCTGCTCAAAGGTGACAGAATGAACTGCCACACATGCATGGTGCTGCCTGCTGAAGCTTTTATTGTAGTGGATGTTGCTATTTTGTGCTTTGCAGAGAATAAAAGTGAAACTAAAGCGGATGTCGTAATGCTGCATTCAGTAACCACAGTTTTATTTGAGCCATTAACTGTTTCCACTGTCATACAGACGTATTAGTGAATTACAGATTTATTTAATGTTGCAACATTGACTCTGTTGACAATAGGAAGCTGCTAGGTTTGGGAAGAAGACCATGGTACTGGACTATGTCGTGCCCACACCAAAGGGAACCACGTGGGGTAAGATACTTTCACTTCAGGATAGGTAACGTGATGCAGTATTCATTTAAATCCACTGTGGTAGGCAACTGACCATTTCCACGTAACCAGGTCTCGGTGGAACCTGTGTGAACGTGGGCTGCATTCCCAAGAAGCTGATGCACCAGACGGCCTTGCTTGGCACGGCCATGCAGGATGCCCGCAAGTTTGGCTGGGAGTTTGACGAGACAGGTGAGGGCTCAGAGCACCGACCCAGGAGGTCCCGCAGGGGGGACATCGCACCGGCTTGCCGCGGTAAATCAGAGGCAAGCCTCGTCAGTAGTAACTTGTTATCGCTAGTAGATTCCACTGACAGGCCTCTGTCTGTCTTTTCAGTGAAACACAACTGGGAGACGATGAAGACGGCGGTGAACAACTACATTGGCTCCCTGAACTGGGGCTACAGGGTGGCACTGAGAGACAAGAATGTCAACTATGTCAACGCCTATGCAGAGTTCATTGAACCACACAAAATCAAGGTAAATGAGTACTGGTGATATAAAGCAACCTATAACCTCAACACTTTTTATTTTGACATATAATAAGGCCGTCCCTCCTCAATTTGTCTAGTTTCCATCCCATAACTCGTCACTAACCTTGATAGGCGGTCTGCTTTGAAATAGTGTCTAGCCTATTGTGGTAACCTGTTATTTTGTTTTGTTTGGCTTGAACAGGCTTAGCTTAACATTTAGCCTCCCTTTTTGGCTGCCTTCCAACATTGTTGTTTGCTTTCCTACTTGTGATTACACAACTATCTGTACCCAAAGCAAAGAGAACGTTTGAAAACATTCTGCACATCACTGGCAAAACTCTGCTTGTTGAGTCATTCAAAATTGCATATTGTAGCCCCGTGTTTCCTTGTAGCAATATCTCATCTCAGAGCTTCCGTTTGTATATTCTGACAGGCAACGAACAAACGAGGGAAGGAGACGTTTTATACAGCGGCTAGGTTTGTCTTAGCTACAGGCGAGAGGCCGCGCTACCTGGGCATCCCTGGAGACAAGGAGTACTGCATCACCAGGTGAGAGCGCCATGCCACTTACTGCACCAGCTGATCTAATGACATGCTGTGTTACTGGAAGCCCTATCCAGAGCTCATTTTCAGACCCGGAGGTAGATTCAGCAGATACCTGAAGAAGCGTCTCGTTTGTTTGTGTGTGTGTGTGTGTGTGTGTGTGTGTGTGTGTGTGTGTGTGTGTGTGAGAGATATCTCTGAAAACACAAACACACCCTTTTAATGATCTGGACGCTTGTATCCTCCACAGGTGGTTTTACCTCAGGGCATCCATTAATCTCCGAGCTGTCTAAATGTTATGCAAGATTATCCTCAGGTGTCTTTGCAATTATGCTGCTGTTTTGGCAACCCACAAATATCATGCTGCTCACTTAGTCCCACAAAGTCTCAAAGCAAAGGTTGTTTTGTGACGTAAGACACAACCCCAGCTTGAAGACTTCTGTATGAAAAATTGACATTTGAGAATAGATATTGTTAGCCGAAGTGCCCTGCAGCCCTCCATGTTTTACCCACCCCCCGCTCTGTTTGATTTCCTCACCAGTGACGACCTCTTCTCGTTGCCTCACTGCCCGGGAAAGACCCTGGTGATCGGGGCATCGTACGTGGCTCTGGAGTGCGGTGGTTTCCTGGCCGGCCTGGGTCTTGATGTCACCATCATGGTCCGGTCCATCCTCCTGAGGGGCTTCGACCAGGACATGGCCAACCGTGCTGGAGAGCACATGGAGGAGCACGGTGTCAAGTTCCTCCGCAAATATGTCCCTGTAAAGGTGAGCATTAAGACTTTGATCTGTGTGTAACTGTACAGCACCTGATTTATTGTGGCATTATCTGTCAGCTAGACATTTAAGAAAAACAAAGATTTTTTTTTTTTCCGGACATTCCTCCGTGTGTGTGTGCGCGTGTGTGTGCGCTTGTGTGTGTGCATGTGCGCGTGTGTCAGGTAGAGGAGCTGGAAGCAGGCACTCCTGGCAGACTGAAGGTGACCGCCAAGTCCACAGAAACTGATGAGATCCTCGAGGGAGAGTACAACACTGTATGTACTGATCTATCTGTTACTACTGTAGAATATCATGGAAGTGATGTTTCTTTCTGTATGGAATGCCAAAGTGTTCAATATTAAATAGATAGAAAGACATTTTGAAATACTCCGTGAATAAATTGTGTATTGTGTAATATTTTGTGTAAAAGAATTTGTGAAATGATTGAAGAAAATAGTAAAACTCAACTTTTCATTTTGAAACGTTATTTCATCATTCATTTTCATAATAACAGCATTTTAGAAATCATATATCGTTTTTAATAGACATTCTACTTTAAAAAATGTTATTTAATTTTTTTATTTCATAATGGCTTTTTCCCAATGACACTGATTTCATGTCAGCTTTTTATTTTAAAATGTCACTTCACATGATGACACATTTTATTTAATAGAATTAAATAAAGAATTTGGGATATGAAACAAAAATGAACTTTTTTATGAAAATAAGAATGATGAGATAGCATTTAATAAGAATTAGTTGTATTTTAATGATTTTGCACCACTTATTAAAATGACTAATTAATAATTTATTTTATAATTATTTATTAAATGTTGAGCTCTTTGGGTCTCCATCATGTTGTTGGTTCAGGGTCTATTTTTATTGGCCACAACTGGCCAAATGTAGATGTGATGTTCGTACATGATCAGTAAATTTCAGATTCAGATGCAGTTTGATCTTTTGAAATGTTTAAGAATCAAAGTTAACCATCAGGTTTTGGTACCAGTCTCAAAAAGCAAGAGAGCTGCCATGTTGTTTTACTTTTTGTATTTTTGTCTCAAGCCTACATTTAGCAGCAGCTCCCCTGCAGGAATGACCCAACGGCTTCCTGTAAACTAAACAAGCCATTTCTTTCCTCCTCAGGTGTTGATAGCAGTGGGCCGAGACGCATGCACAGACAAAATTGGCCTGGACAAGATAGGGGTTAAAGTCAACCCCAAGTAAGTTTATGGTCTCACTGTATAATTTGTTTCTACATACGTCCAACCCAATACATGGGCGGCCTGTGCCTTTAAGATTCTTGGTACAGTCATGGTGATTCAGCAGTTATTGCTGTCCCATGGCCCTCTGCAGGTATGGTGTGTCAGTGCATCAGGGGATTTGGTAGAGAGAGGGTGGAGTATCCGCAGCTTTTTAAGAGCATAAAATCAATTATCTAAATATAAGAGCTTTTCATGCTGGTGTCATTGTGTTGCTTTGTCTGCTCTTATTTGGTTAGACTCAATCTGGGTTTATGTCTTTCACCAGTACATGATCTCTTCCATTTTTAATGTCAGTGCTGAAGTTAGAACAAAGTTAAAACAATCTTGGGAAGTTGAATTTTTTGCAATTGATTATTTATTCCAATATTACACACACAAAAAATGTAGCCTTTTTCTTTTGAGGGTTGTTGTCTTTTTGCTATTTTGTGAATGACTGCCTAAATGTTTCAGCGTATGAGGCCAACGGGGATTAAGACTAGCTTAAAAGAGCGCTCTGTGAGTCATATGCCCCAGTCTTGTGACTTTAATAGTATTCAGATGAAGTCGACACACAGTCAGAGGGCCACTGGGTTCAGGGGCCGTCAGCAGGCTTTCCTGCTCTGCTTCTGCACAGTGTAGAATATAATGTGGCTTATATAAATACTATTACAGCTGTGTTTCTCCATTCTGCCCAACATGACCTTAGACACACTTCATTTGATTTCTGCCTGGAGATGGCTAGACAGTCCTCTGATGCATTTACAGAGTTGTTGTTGTTGTGTTTGTAATTCCTTTGGCCACATATCTACTTTACCTAAGATTTAGAATAACTTTGAATAAATACTGACATGGAGTAAAGGTTCAGAATCGGCCTTTCCCATTTAGTAGGGCAAAAATGAATATAATTTTACTCCACAAAAAAAGGCCAAACATATAAATGAAGTATGGTTTGTTTGTCCTCACTGACCTCTCCGTTCCATCTTCCAGGAATGGAAAAGTTCCAGTGAACGATGAAGAGCAGACCAACGTGCCTCACATCTATGCCATTGGAGACATTCTGGAGGGCAAGTGGGAGCTGACACCTGTAGCAATCCAGGCTGGCAAGCTGCTGGCCCGACGCCTTTACGATGGCTCAAAACTCAAGGTACAGCTGCATTAAGAGACACTTACATTGTAGAACTGAACATTCTCAGATTTCCTGTTGGCATGTTAGATTTTAACAAAGATAATCCAGTCCAACTTGTTATCAATGTGATCTCCACTGATTTTGTCACGTTCAAAAACAATCGGCTGCATTAGTGATGATGTAGGTGTGCCTCAGTAAAAGAGGTTAATATTTTGCCATTTTTGTGCATAATATAGATGTATTCTATTTAAATTAGAAATTTAACAAATTGCTGTTTTTTACATCATGTTGCAATAGTAATCTGTTGCCTAACCAGTAAGAACGGGCAGGAAATGACAAAATGCTGTAAAAATGCACAACAAATACTGAAATTCAACAGAAGTGAAACTCTTATATTGTTATCTTATAAAAGTTGGAACTCTTATATTGTATGACATGTGACAGCAGGAGGCTTTATATAACTAACAGTAATGAATTGTTTGTGTTTGTGCAGTGTGACTATGTCAACGTTCCCACCACTGTCTTCACCCCATTGGAGTATGGCGCCTGTGGTTTGTCAGAGGAGAGAGCCACTGAGCTCTATGGGCAGGACAACATCGAGGTAACAAACGCACACATTCACACAGTCATCTGAATGATTTATGAGCTATCTGGTTCACCTGACTGCGAACCTTGTGACAGACTGGAGTCAAGTGTTTCTCCAAGACTAGAGGTTTTTGGTCATGTGTGTAAACTTTTTGTGCTTTAATGCAAGCTGAGGTGTGTTCAGATCCTTTACTTCAGTAAAAGTACTAATACAAGTACTAGTATCACACTGTTACAAGTCCTGCATTGAAAGTGTTACTTCAGCAAAATAACTTCAGTATAATCAGGACAAATTATTAAAAGTAAAAGTACACAATGCAGAAAAGTGTCCCCTGTGACTTTTATACTATTATATATATATATATGATATCATTACATTATTGTTACTCGTGCATTGATGGAAAAGAAGGATTCTTCTGGTGTAGTTGCTTGAGGTGTAGCACATATGTAAGTATTTTGAATATGACGGCAACTAATGATTATTTTCATTATGGAATAATCTGCTGATTATTTTCTCCATTTGAGGTACTTGACCTGAGTAAATGTACTTACATTCCACCACCGGGTGTGTTGCCTTTGACCAGTTAAAGAACTCATCCAGTCACATTAGTTTTGTCTGCAGTTTCCTTCAGGTTGCTGCTTGCAAGCTGAATGTGTCTGTTACAGTCAAGGTTCCAGCTAGAACACATATATAGTGTATTATTACACAATTTTACAGTAATATGAGCTCCTCACTTCTCCCAGACAGACTGACTGCAGATTTACTTAGAAGATAACTTTACTTCCTCTTTATTTTTAAAGTTAACGGTTCACAAAAAAATGGCAGACATGGTAGATTTATGTTACTGGATGTGTCATTAGTCATAAAAATAAAAAATATGATTAATGGGACTGATGTTGTTCTTTGCATGTATAATGCAGCTTGTTGCTGTTTCTGGTCTCTGTGTTCAGGTGTTCCACAGTCTGTTCTGGCCTCTGGAGTTCACTTTGCCTGGCAGAGACAACAACAAATGCTACGCCAAGATCATCTGCAATAAACTGGACAACGTAAGATTATTACCACTTTTAGCCCATAACAACCAGCAACTTGTACCCCTCGTTGTGTCAAAGGAGTGATCGTATTTTGCTGCTTCTGTCAAACCATAGGATCGAGTTATTGGGTTCCACTATCTGGGTCCAAATGCTGGAGAGGTGACGCAGGGCTTCGGTGCAGCCATGAAATGCGGTGCCACCAAGGAGCAGCTGGACGGCACCATCGGCATCCACCCAACCTGTGCTGAGGTAAGGTGTCAGCTCTGCCATTATATGCCAGAATTTAATTGGGTTCAGTAATCTTTTTACCTTTTGGTTCCTTTAGTGGTCTGCAGTCTGGTCAAATGATGGTGCAAATTGAGTTGCGCACAGACTGTGACTATGGCTCAGATCAGCGGCGGGGAATGTTGTTCCACCTTTGAGTTTGGTTCAGTGTAAAAAAGCAAAGCGGACGTAATGATGGGTCCTCTTTACGACATTATTTATCTCTGTGTAAACAGGGCTACTGAGTGCATTTACATCCACACATGAGTATCCGGTTTATGTTTTGCACATGTAAACATCTTATCCCGGGTTCAGAAACCTGGATATATGCTCGTTGGAGTACTCCAATAGAAGCCAGGGTGCCGTGTCATGTAAACACTTCGTCCAGGTTTCTGAACATCCTTTGTTGGTACAGAACATCGTGGCCCTAGATGTGAGACCGCAACACACACCTGCACACAGAAACATGGACACTGTTCTTAGTTAAGAGAGCCCGGGGTTAGGGCAGCTACTTTTTAAGCTTATGTCGGTCTTTATTTTTGTGAAACTGTCTAACTTGCATGAGACAAATCAAAGAGTGAAATGAAGAGTGGCTTAACGCTATAGAACAGTCTTAAGGTATTTTTATGGAACTGGCCCCAATACGTATCAAATGTTTCACAGTATAGCAACACAATGCTGCAACACATACAGCATGTTGCAATAGTACTCTGTTGACTAACCAGTAAAAAAGAACAGGAAATGACAAAATGCTGTAAAAGTGCAACAACAAACTGAAATCCTGTGTGTGCTTGTAGATATTCTGTATGTACAATCAGGCTGATTTGAAGGCTCCCATATTTACTGTAACATGCAGTATAAGATAGTGGAAACAAAAAAAAATCAAAATCACTGCACTTTGATTGGCTTTGCCAAGGTCATGAACCATTGCTTCCTGTTCCCTCACTTGACCAGTTATTCAGTCTAATTCTGCATGAATGATCTCTTTGTGCCAGACACGGATTTTATCAGAATACATAAAAAACCCCACAGGCGGCGGCTTATAGTATTACCATGTCTGTTTTTACAGGTCTGGGTTTCTTTTTGTCATGCAGCAGAAGAGCTTTTCCCTCATGTTCAGTTTCTTGCGGATCTTAAGCTAAAAGAATATTTTAATTTCAATTTTTTTCTGTCTACCGTAATACATGCTGTGCATGAATTAGCTTAATTTATGACCTCAGCATTACACATTATGTTAATCTAGTGTGGTGATAATTGCAGCACATTAAGCCTCTCAATTGCCTCTTGTTTGATGTTTTTCATTACTTGCATTTCCATTTTGTTGGCCCACATATCTTCATTTTAATCAGGATGCTGCTAATTAAACACGTCTAAGTTTAATTATTTTTTTTAATGAAACTCTAGTTTTAAACGCCAAACCGCAAAGTTCTCTCACTAACCGTCTCATTTTGACCAGTGAATTTTCTATTTTTTTTAACTCCAGGTGGCCTTAAACAGTGTTAAGTGTGTGTTGGGGAAACTTGCAGAGTAAAAGCTGCACTGCCTGACGCTGCATCTCCTTATCCTTGCAGATCTTTACCACCATGGAGGTGACCAAGAGCTCCGGCGGAGACATCACCCAGTCCGGCTGCTGAGGTTAAACCCTGCTCGTTTAGCGGGCTGCTCTCATGTTAGACTCCCCCACCAGCTCCTCTCGCCTTAGGTCTCAGTCAACCGTAAAGCTCCGCCTCACCTCAGGCCGCTCAGTCTACTGAGCAGTTGTTTCTCAGGACAAAAAACGTAACACCGCGGCCAGCTCCTGAATCAGTGAAAGCACTTGTTTAGGCTGGCCGGGAGCCAAGAGGTGACCGACGGGACCCAGAGCTGAGGACGCATGAGTCTCTCCCTCTGGCTGAGGGAGCATGATGTGAGGGCAGCCCGCTGAACAGCGGGGTTACTCTGCTGCTCTTTCTACTGGGCTCCAGCAGCGTGTCCTTCTCAGAGGAGCACCAGCACCTGCACGCTACCGCAGAGTACGTGTGGGTGCTGGGGCTGTTTGTGACGTCCTGGCCCGTAACCTGAAATACTGAGGTGGGCGAGGATCGATGTCCCTCTGCAGAAGCACCTGATGGAGGCCCAAACCCTTCGTCCAAACCCCAACTTCAAACACTTCTCATTCACCCCACCCCCCCCCACCCCCCGTATGTATGATGCATACAGACTGAAATTGACTGTAACGAGACAGATTCAAATTGGCATTCTGGTCCTGCTTGTGATGGAAATGTATTATTTAATCCGGGAGTGTGTGTGTGTGTGTGTACGTCTCTTCTTTTGAGCTTTCATCATTCCACACATTCATCTTACCAGGTCTTAAAGATGAAACTGAGGTGTATACATGTTAACATTGTCAACATTTGTCTTTGCCGTGTGGACGCATCAGAGTTTTCTGCCTTAAAGAGAACTCCCTCTATCGCTACCAAAGTGTTCAGACCAGTCTACAGAGAGATCAAGAGCCGGCAAATATGCACCATTCAAACCTTGATGTGCTGCATCACGACACTATCGGATACGATTGTACGGAAAATAGGACCTGAAATGGACTGGATGTTGTGTTTTAAAAACACTTTCACAAGTTTTTACTCAGTTAATTTAATGCTTGTTTGTTGCATCTTGCTGTTGCTCTGCAGTATGTGTATGTAAAAGATATATTCAATCCTCAGTAGTCTGGCTGCTGTCTGAGTGACATTGGTCATCTGTATAAATGACTTGTTCGTTGGTGTCAAACCACTGTAGATTACTACTTCTCAAGATTTAATAAAGGATGAATTCACCTTCACTTCTGACAGACTTTTTCATTTGTCATTGTACCTCAGCAACCTGCTCATCACTTTCCTGAATAAAAACCTGAGGAGTGATGAAGTTACTTTCTGGTGTTTCATATTGGATTAGTTATAAAGGTTATCTAGGGAGTACAACCTGTGTTTTTTAGTGGTTTTATTACTCTAAGACAAAGTTTTTAGATTTACAACAACAAAGTTTTTTTTCAAGCATCACTTTAACAGATGCAGCACAAGATTAATATCTTCATGGATGAAGATTTCTTTTAATTCGATAAGACATTTCTGACATTTTTAGCCTCTGGTAAAGAATCAACAGTTCATGTAAATGGGGACTTAACGTATTAACGGTGGTTATACTCAAGTGTTGGATATGTTTTCACATTACAAAGATTTAGACTTCGTATTGTCCTGTATGAAGCCCAATATTAAAGTGCTCAATCGTAAATAAATAACCTCAAATTAATACATTGTATAAAACGTAAGAGAACCAATAAATTGTTTGAGAAATTATTTATATTCAATTTACTATTACAGTGTGTTAATTCCTCAGTCTTATTTTCATAATAACATTTTATTTCCAAAGGCTTTCTTTTATGTCATGAGGACATTTTTCCCAATGACACTTTTATTTCATGTCACATTTTATTTCAAGACGTCACGTTTTATTTAATGTCACTTTCACGTAGAGCAGCGTTGTCACCAGTCAGCGCCTCCTCATTTCATTTTATTTCATAATGTCTTCATTTATTTCACATCAAACACAAATAATGAAGAGATGAGGTGGCTGGTTATTTTGAGTGCAGGTTGGATCACAATCATCCCGTTGAAGTGGGCAGCCTATTCATGCCGTCTACATCAGAGAGCTGTGGGGACATAATAGCATCATTTCCTCCGGGTGTCTGTGCTCCTGTGGGACAATTCAGCCTCCACAAGTGGCGGTCTTGATCAATAGCGCCTGGGCTGGTGTGAAGCCTTTGTTGGGTGCACCGGCCCACATCTGAAAGCACTGTCACCTGCACGGGCTGCCATGACAACTCAGGCTTTGAAGAGTTTGATTTAGCTGATACCTGTTTTATTTAAGACAATCACATGAGCTCATTGATTCGCTGGTCTTTGTTATCCCAGTAGCATGCAAAGACCGAGGCCTGTTTGAATGTTGTGAGGCCGCGCTGAAGGGTTCAAAGCTGAAAGGCACCTGAGCTCCTGCAGCTCACCTTCTGTACAGTTTATTTCCATCCTCATACATCCAAAGGAATGAGGGAGGAGTGGAGTATTAGACCACCAGTCCCCAGCATGCCAAACAATCAGGATGGAGCTGGTCTTTTAAAGACAGATGTCTCTGTCTCCCTTCGTTGAGGAGTTGATTGTCTGCTGAATTCATGTAATTTCTATAAAAGTGCCTCATTCAGTAGTGACTTGTGAGGCCATGTGACTTCAATTTATACACCACAGTTGACCTGGCTGTCCCAGTGATGGCGTTAATAGTGCATCAGAGGCTTTTCCAACCTCTGTATTGGGTGTTGGAATAAAAATGCAGCCATGTTTCTTTTCTGTCGTAGTATCAAGTGAACAAACAGAAATATACCGTATACACAGGAGGCACCTACAGAGGAGGAGCTGCAGAAAAGTGAAAAGGAAAACAATCTTGACGTTTGTAGTCATTTATGTTTCTTTGTGGTTGTTTTGTATCTTGTTAATGTCAATGTTAAACAACTGTTTTTGTAATAATGTTGTGTCTCTTGTAGCTGTTTGTGTCCCTTTATAGATATTTCGCGTCTCTTTGTAGTCATTTTTTGCGTCTCTGTACAGCCGTGTCGTGTCTCTTTGTGGTCCTTTCATGTCCCTTGTGGTTGTTTTGTGTCTCTTTGTGGTTGCGTCTTTCAGTAGTGAAATGTCCTCTGAATATCCTAATATAACCACAATATATAATGTTTTGAGAATGTCTAGTTGTATATTTCAAAATGAATCTAACAATGATCAAAATCTTGAAAAGATTCTTCAGTACCTTTGCCTTGTGGCCCAATTCAGTAACTTTGTTCTTTATTTCTGAGAATATCTTACAACAACCAACATGCAACTGTTACAAAAATACAATCTTTTACTCAATGACCCTCCAATAAGGAAGTGACATTTGAACCAATACAGGACAAACCATGATGGACTTCAGTCTGGCCTCTTGCTCTGTCATCTAACTGAAATCCCGTTGCTTCCCTGTATTACAGCTGATATTACCTGTCTGTAGAAAACTAAAACCTGTGTAATCATGTTTTAAATTGACACCAATAGAATCCTCGTTTGAAAGAGCAGGCTACAGAAAGCAGCTTTGTGGACAATGTAGTTCAGGATAAAGTGTCCTGGAAAAGCTGGAAGTTGCCAGAGAGAAACCCAAGCCTTTGCTGACTTCATGGTGTGTAATCAGTGAGAGATCAAAAGTCATCCCTGTTTCACTGTGACTTGCTATTTTCAACACGCTGCTTATCACCAGCCGGCGTGGGCCACTGGTGAAACCCACGCTTACGTAATCAAATCTCCCATATATTACAACCGTGGACGTATAATGACTGGAAAATGCCTTTGTATAGTGCTTCCTGGAAATGATTAACGTGCATGAAATACAATGAGCTGCAGTCAGCATGTGAGTGTCAAATGTACCAGTTTGAATGTAATGACAAGCTCTTCAACATGGTTTTTGATTGATAAGATATTAACTCTCTGTATCGGAAACTGAGTCATGTAAAATAAATAAATCGCAGACTAATACAATTCTTAAAAAGGCAAGGTGGCTCACTGTTCAATTCTGGGATCCATGAAGTCTTTATTAAACAAATAATTACATTAATTACATTAAACATTAGCTACATTAGCCTTTAGTTATCAAGCTCCTCTTCTGTTGAACCAGCTCCCAGTTTGGGTTCGGGAGGCAGACACACTCTCTTTGTTTAGGAGTATGCTAAAAACGTTCCTTTTTGATAAAGCTTATAGTTAGGGCTGGCTCAGGTGAGTCCTGAACCATCCCTTAGTTATGCTGCTATAAGCTTAGACTGCCGGGGGATTTCCCATGATGCACTGAGCTTCTCTCTCCTCCTCTCCCTCTCTATCCGTACACATTCTTATCCCATTAATACATGTAACTAATTCAACATCTTCCCAGCAGTTTTTGTGCTTTTTCTCCTTCATGCAACAAAAGCCAAACTATCCAAAATACATCCAAATTTATATTCCACTTGTGCCAGATGTAAATTACCTCCAACTGCTCTGAATCACAACGCTGTGGCCGTGCTCTGAACTGCATAACTCCGACGTCTTTGTACACTCTGGTGTTGCTTACAGTCATTGGCCTTTAGAGGGCAGCCCAGTCTCACAAATGTCTGCCTCCTGTTCTGGACTCATGAGCACCTGGAGGACACTTCTCTCTTGGCTGGACAGTATATTCTCTTCCAGCACGATAGGCTTTACACCATGATTTGCCCTACTCCATCACAGCACATCCTCAGAATGTGAGGCGCCTGGCCACAGATTTGTTAGGAATCGCTCCTGTGACCGCACCAACTAGTCTTTTGGCATCATGACGAGTTTGAAGGACTCAGGCACAGTTTATCCTATTCATTCACACACAAACTGCAGGCGAAGAAGGCATCATCATTTAGTTGAGTTTCTTTTTTCTTTTTTCCCTGGATAAGCGCTGCTGGGGTCGGGCTCCTTTTGGTACATGATGTTCCCCTGTAAACTGGTGTGTGCCTCCTCCTCCTCTGCTGCAGAAACAGTGCCTGTAATGAGTCTTCAGGTTCTGCACAGATGCAACAGATGCAGCACATGTGGAGTGTCTCCTCAGCCCGGAGCTGATCCTCGGACTGGTGTCAGACATTTATATATCAGGGACTGCACATATAAAGTGCAACTCCACAGATCTTACAGTGTGTTTACAGTGTGTTGGGGAGTTCCACTGCATATGTGAAATGTGTGTGTTTAAAATGTTTCGCGTCTCCAGAGGCTTAACACGCACAAATCTCTGACTGAACTGTCAGTGGTCAAGTTGCACCGTGGGTAATGTAAGCGCCGGGTATGGACAAGAAAGAAGAATGCATGGAATAAAAATATAATACTTAGGACGCGTGACACACACAGAGTCTCAGCTGTGAGGCTGTGCTTTGGCCCGGTGGGGTGATGAGCTAAATGATAACGTGTTCACCACCTTAGTTCAGCATGTTCGCATGCTAACAATTGCTAATCAGCACAGAACATTAGGTAGAGCAGAGGATGATGGGAATGCCAATTAGTTTTGCGGGTCATTAGCCAAATGCTGCATTCACATCACACGTCGCCATAATTATGCGTAGCCGGGTGGGGAAAAAGTTCATATCAACTTCCCAAATGCACGTGCATGGATAGACCTGAAAGGGGTCCTTGAGCACCTGCTGTTTGGCCTCCTGGAGAGAAAGTACCCTTTTTCTGGGGTGTTTTTTATTTTATTTTATTTTTTATATATAAATGAATTATATAAATCAATAACTTCCTGTTCGCACAAACCCTGCCCTACCGAACAAATTATTGATTGAATGAAAATATCAGGTCAGGAGATTGGTGCTCCCAGAGCAGAACTAATACATGTAAAAAGTTACATACAGGACCTTTAATGAACGTTTCCAGTCACATCTATCAACATCTCTACTGTGTCTATACTCGTAGTTTTCTTCACAAATTCAGACAAACTAGAAGGATCAAAGCCATTAAGGATTTTCTTGAAGTAGTCTTGTATATACTTACTTTTCAAAGTTAATATATCATACTTAACTAAAATGTCACATATCTCCAAGAGTTGTTTGAATATATCAACAGACTTGAGGGTGATTTTAGATGTGAAGTATGATTCCCAAATATTTGAAATCATGTACGTCCTGAAGTTTTTCCCCATGATTAAACACCTTGGATTCAACACCAGAAACTGAATCCTTTTGTATTGTATTTCTTTACTGTCATTTGTCCTGATGGGTTGTCTGCTTTCCTTCACTGGTAAACAGTATTACGCTGGAATGTAGACACTGCCTGAGTCTTATCAGGGAGCATGGAGAAAAACTCAGGGATTCAGTGTGGTAGTAAATTAGATTTTTAGACATTTGGAGCATTCCATAAGGTAAAAAAAAATTGCTGTTGCTCTTTTTTTTTTACCAATTTACCTAAAGCTACAGTCTTTTGAATTGTTATAATGATTTTTATCAAGGTTAATTTAATGACGGATAATGATACTATTTATTCCGTGATAATAAGTTTAATTGTAATAATTCATCTGGTTATTTGCAGTTATTATAGAGTTTTTAAAGAATTTCTCAACTAAACCATATTATTATTAATACTCTCATTTTAGTCATTATTCATTTGTTTATTTCTGATTCTTCGTCCTGCCCAGGTATAATAACATTTCACAGCTTGGTCAGATATTCTGCCTTTGATGTAAAACTACTACATCAGCCAAAAGCTCCAGAGCCAAGTTAATGTTGAGTGTCATGAGGTTTTATACCCTCACTCATCTGTCAGGAGAATGTCAGCTGAGCTCTGGGTCTCCTTCCACCAGTCTTCTGCTGATGAGCAGTTGGGAGTGTAATGTCTTGCTCGAGGGCTCATTAACAGTAACTTTGGAGACGGATTATGAGACAATAGGTCACTGGGCACATTTGTGTCTCGTTGTGGTCATTTGCATCATTTTGTAGTTGATTTAGCATCTTTTTGTAGTCGGTGTGTGTCTTATGTTGTCATTTTGTATCTCTTTGTAGTCATTCTGCGTCCCTTTGTGATCATCTTGTGGTTCTTCTGCATTTGTTTGTTGTTTTTTTGCTTATCTGTGTGGTCATTCTGTGTCAATATGTTGTTGTTTTGCATCTCTTTGTAATCATTTTTCTGTCTCTTTCAGGAGTTCATGTTTGGAGGGAGAGAGAGTTATTTATTCTCATTTATCACTTTCCTCACAGACCAGATTGAAGCTGGAAACTTTGCATGCCAAGCACGCTTCTGTAGCCTTTGACCATGTATTGATCATGTTTGACATCTCCTATCTGATTGGTCAGCGTATGCTGACCCCTGGCCAGCCCTATCCTACGGACGGTTAGCAATCATTCCATTCTCAGACAGTAAACACTGACAGGCTTCACACCGGCTTGCCATCAGGCCTGGGGCTTGATCGGTCGCGTGGCTCCTAACCCATCCTGACTTCTCCCAGGGATCTGATGCATGATGCCTGGGAAGGTGGACATGAGGAATGCGGAAAAAGGTCAAAGCGCCCCACCACGCTTTAATAAGCTAAACTTGAGTTCCTGCCCTGCGATGGATGGAGCTACGAGATGCCAGATCAGCAGTCAGATTAAAGTCAAACTTTGTAGGCCTTGCCACAGTCATTTCCTCTGTCCTGTGGAGGTTAAACTCCCCATGGTGCCTCCACAGAGAGGATGTGCGTCACATACATTTCTTTATTTTATGAGTTACTTTTTTTATTCATAGTCTCATATTTATAAGACATATTGATGCCCGACACGCCGAGCAAGAGCCAACGTTCCAAAGTGGATGAAGAGATTTTTATTTTTATTTGTTCAGTTAGACTCATTCCATGAAGGGATCTTCTTTCTTTACTCTGCCAGGACTGAAAGAGCAGACTTTCCTGTATAATCCCGGGCTGGCTGTGCAGGTCACTGTGACTTCGTATTCAGCTTTAACAAGAAAAAAGGAGATGAAGACAGACAAGAGATATTTTGCAGATAACTTGGCAAAATGTTACTATGAATTGTACCGTTAAATTTATGATTTTGGTTGTTGGGGAAATCAAAATCCATGTGTCTAATGAATTAGGTGTATAGCATGAGCATAATAAATCATTCCTGTAGGACTTCTATCAGGAGACATCTCTGTTTGACCTGACCTTTGTCCAACCCTTTGTTTGTTCACCGCACACATCAACACAGGAGAATCCAGCCAATGATTAAACAGGGGAGGGCGAAAAATGAATGATTAAATATACCAATAAATTAATAAAGTCATTTATCTGAGACACTGGTTTAACGGTGAGTAATGAAGCGATTTTGAGAAGATGAGAGGAGAAATCAACAGCAGATGACTCACCGCAGACCGATCCATCACTCTGTCACATTTTGGACTAACATGTGGATGTTTGCAGACTAAAGTGGTGTAAAGTCAACACACACAAACAGAATGACACCGGATGTCTTTTCAATTTGTCTTCACAATAAAAGCACGACATTGCTTAACTTAACTCCAACTATGGAGGCCCATTTTATAGGAAAACTTTTCCAAATAATAGACAGTTTTTTTTTTTAGTTTCCTCTTTATTCATTTGTACTGACAAGATGGGAGGTTTTTGTCAGCTGAAGCCCCTGGACAGGAGTTTCACTTTGAAAGGTCCCACCGGAACACTGTCTTCTTCCTCCAGCTTCACAGTGCCTTTCTGCAAACCCCAGCGTTTGGGTAGAAAAGGGTTAACGAGTGAAGCAAACGTCTGGAAAGACGCTGTTCGGGTACATAAACCCCCCCCAACACAAACAGACCGGTGGCCTCTGCTCGGACTACACCCCGTCCCCGTCCCCGTGAGCCGCACTCAGTCATGTCCCGGTGAGCGGGAGGCGCGGCGGAGCGGCGAGGTGTGCAGCCCGGCGCGTCTCTGTCTGTCCTCTGCTGCCTCACCGCTGCCACTTCACACTCGGACATCCGAGGATGTGCAGGGAGACACGGAGCGGGGAAGGTCAGCGAGCCGGATCGATGCTGTTACCGGTGATAAAGTAGACCGCCGCTGTTTGGACCAAAAAAAATAAATAAATAAATAAAAAATAGCTCCTTTTTTCGCATGAACGCTGGCAGGATCCCGCTCGGCTTCTTGGTCGCCTCCACGGACTCAGGATGAGGAAACCCAAAGTCATTCGGATGGTATTTGCCTTGTGTCTGGGATGTTTCATCATGATCATCCTGTACTTTAACAGCAGCCTGAAGCCAGGTGAGCAGGAGTCCTTGTTTACCCGCGGTACAGCTCAACACAAACACGTTTTCACATTGTGTCTGAAACCCGGACAAATAGCTTCAGTCTTCATGGCAAATAATGTTTCTAAATTCTCTTTCCCCCCTTTTAACTAATCCTAAAAATAATAATAATAATAATAATAATAATAGTAATTAAAACTTATTAAAATTGAATGGCTCAGTAGCAGTGAAAAATAGAAAAGCAAGTCTCCACCAAATTACATTCAAGTGTGCCAAATATTAAATTCCATCAGTTTATCACCACCCCTCTGACAGTAAGTTTAAGCCTTTTCCCATCTATCTGCAACAAAATACTTTGAACAAAATGAGCATTTACTGCTAAGATCTGTTTCAGGATGTAGAAACATATAAGGATACTGGACCTATCCAAAACTATACATATTTTAAACATTTCATTGGATATAAAAAAAAGTCCCATAAAGCATTTTTTTTTCAACAGTGAATATATATTTGTACATAGAATGCATTTCTTTAAAACATATTGTGGACATTAGAAATATATTTATAGTTTGGGAACAGAAGTATATCTGGTGTCAGTAACAGTATGGCCTGTTGTCAGTTTACATGTCATAATGACGAAATCCATTCATGTCATGCATTGTCAGTACTGTATTGCAGTGATAATCTGATACAATTATTACTAAGTGCATGAATGGAAAAAGTCTTGGAAGTGATTGATCCATTCATACTGATTTATTACAGCATGGAATAATGCTAATGATGTAATCCTGGCCATCATGTTCGTCCTTCTTCACTCCCACCCTGTGTCTGGATTTCCCCGAGAACCGCAGATCTCGGTCGAGGAACAGTTTCATTACCGAGCTGATTAGTGGTTTGTTTCCTCTGCTATGTGGAGGAAGGCTGAGAGAAGCTGCAGCTGGCTGGCAGCGGGGTTGGCCCTCGCCGGGATCTCTTTCCACCTCTTCCAGGTCCCTCTCTGCCACATACAATGGCCTCATTCAGACATGCACGGCTATATCCTTGGCCAAAAAAGCTTATATGGCCCGTACTTTGAGGAGCGTTTTTTTAGGTTTTTAAGAGACAGGTCAGTCAGTTCTGGATGTGTGTGAAGTGTGACATGGGGCAAGGACTGGTAGGAGTTATTAGGGCTCTATGAAAGACCAGCCTCTTGTGGAGACCAGATGGATTCCATGCCATCGTAGTGTTGAAAAGTATTTGCTTGAAATGTGCTGATACAACTCTAAAGTTTTGGGGGATATTTGAAGCATTCAAGGTTAAAGAAAAAAACTTGAATTCCATGGATGGTTGTGCGCTGTTCGTTGGTCTGTGGTTGTGGTGATGTTTCATTGACAGTAGCTGGTGTGATGTGCCTTTTTTTCCCCCTGAATTGTCGTCCTTTGTTTTAAAAAGTTCTTTCACACATCACTCTCTTTGATTTTGATGGAGAAATACTAAAAGTAAAAGTACTAAAAGCTGACATGATCGGAGAGTTTAGCATCTTTCAGTTTTCTTTTTTTCTTTTTTTTTTTTTGGTTTTATGAGCCGCAATTTTACTGTTTTGGTTCAGTATCACTGCTCTCATAGTGTCATCTTTGGTTGCAGCAGGCAGGAATCGCTCTCAATCTGCTCAGCACCAAACAGCAGACAGGCAGAGTTATTAGCTGGTGAACATAGTGGTGTATTTAGCAGCTAAAGAGCCAGATATTTCATATGATACATATGACAGGACATACAACAGGACGACGTTTTGATGCTCTGATTGGTTGTAGGTCTATCCAATTACATGAGGCAGTTCTTGTTAATATAAGATCAACAACAGTGGCAGTGGCAACAACTTCGGATGGTTTCTTTTAAAAACTTAAAGCCACTGGTTGTTTAGTTTAGTCTTCTGCTGACTTTCCTTCACATGCTGGTATACTGCTGGTGTACTGTTCATGTGCTTAACTGCATTTTGCAGACGTCTAGATTTAATTTTCACGCACAACCGAAGATCCGAAGAGGCACAGGATACGTTAGGTAGCCATCATGGGCACACAAATGCATAGATAAAAGCAGGTATATCAGCGCTGTATCAGTGAAGAGTGAAACATCTGAAGTTGATTTCTTTGCATCTAGGAGGTTACCCCTGGTGTTTCGGTGTCCATTAGCTTGACTGTACATGGAATGCATCTCATGTTTCAGGGATCAAAGCGGCCTGTCAGCTTTAAATCACTTTAAATTGGTTTCACATATGCAGCCAGTCTGTCCTATTTACATTTAGAACACCTTCACCTTTCCTCTCTTGCTCCATCTGGGGTAAAGGTCATATTGTTTGTCTAGGACTATATAAAGCTGCAGGAGAGCAGCCACATAACAAAGGAATGCTCCGCCAGAGTTACACAGTATCATATAGTCTTGTTTTTGAATTGTGCTCTTTCTGCGCACAGGATTCGCCAATCTACATTTAGGATAATTACATAGATGCGGAGTGGGTTTACTGTACGCCCGTGTATGCTGCGGCGTCATAGACCCAAAGGATGGAAATAGCAGATTTAGAGAACATGAGATGGCTCCCACACTACCATTTAAACCAGTCGTTACACCAGTTTATTTTCTCAAAAAAAGCAGAATTCTCTTTGGGCTGGCATAATGTCACTTATCACTCAAGACAGTTTATTTTAATCTTTATATATTTGTTTATGATTACATTTAATAAGAGGAACCTGTGTTTTAAAAATCTCAGATGGTCTCAGCGCTGGCAGATCTGTGTCACCCTGTTGAGAGTTACAGAATGTTTGACTGTGTTCCAGAGGAAATTACTCATTAAGATGGGCATTTCTTCCAGCTTGTGGTGTCTTCACTACAAGGGAAGCTGTGGTATCTCTATAAAGTTTACAGGGACACAAGGCTGTGTGGTGCAGCATGGTCTGGAATGTGGTGGGTTGTGTTTTGTAGTCCGGATCTTCTCCTGTACCATCCCCCTGGAAGTAAAACCCAGGAACACTGATTTATGTCACCAGTAACATTTACAGATACAGATGTGAGTTGAGGGTTGTCAGTAATAGTAGCTAGTTCTAGTTAGGGCCTAGGGCGGCTGACATTATCCCTGTTCTGGAAAGGTACCCCCACCTCATACCTCCCTTGTCTGGACTTGACTTAAAGCCATAGGAATCATAAAGATTAACTGTTCAGCACGCCAACTTCATTGGAACTGCAGCACACTAAACAAATGTGCTCCGGGGCTTCTCTAGACATCATTTGGACATGGTGTCACCCTTCCTCCCTGAAGTCTCATAAAGACTTGTGGATTATCCAATTTTAAAAACAGACCAAATCTGAACATGATATCCTGCAGGGGCCAGCTGAAATCAGTCCTGTCTCCTAACCGCTCTCAGATCCTCGACCATCGGGGGCCATCTTATGACAGGTCAGGGTGGCCCTGCTGTTCCAAGCTGTTCTCCCCCAGCCAGCTGCATGTGACACAGAGCTGCAGGAGCTGAGGATTCAGCAAGTACTCTGGGGCATGTTTCTGTTTCTTAATTCCATTAAGACCATCTGTTGATACTGCTCAATGAGACCTCCACTCTACAGAATTCTATTGTTTTACTAAAGTCTGTGGGCAGCTGTGTGGTTCTAAAATAGTTTGAGCCACGCTAACGGCAGTCCGTTGGTCCACCACCTTGGTCCAGCCTGAAACATCTTGACAAATAGCAGATGAACTGCCAGGAAATTTGTTACAGACACTCATGGTCCCCAGAGGATGAATTAAATTCCAACTAGAAGGGCACTTGGAGAGCTTAAACCTCCGCCTATAGTCCAGTCTTCTATGATATGCAAATCTGCAAGCGCCACCTACATATTATTGCTTGTTTCTGAGTCAGATCCGGATTCTGTCCTTGACCCATGCTACACCTTTCAACAAAGTTTCATGACAATCGGCCCAGTAGTTTTTCCGTAACCCTGCTGACAACCAGACAAATGGCACAGGAAACATAACCTCCTTAGCGGAGGTAATTATTCAGTCAGATATCTCTACATCTTTTTCATGCATCGGCAAAACATTTGGTCCAGATATTCATTGTTCCCAGAGGGTGTATCCTAATGATTTTGGTAATATTGAAGTTTACTATGTTGACCAGCTTAGTTTATGGGAGGACAGCAAAGAGTGAAATGTCCAGACAACTATCAGGTAGATTGTCTCCACCAAACTTCAAGGCATTCATTTTTTAAGCTGTGATGCTTTTAGGGATCCTCTGACTTTTTATCTAGCGCCCCCATCAAGTTAGAATTTCCTCTTTTATGACCAAATACCTACAAAGCTAATGACATTTCCATCAGCCTCAGCTGTGCTTTGTTCAGTGGTAGTTCGCAGATGTTAGCATGCTGTTGCCGCAGTCATATCCTATCATTCACAATGTAATTACAAGCAGCCACGTTGGAAAAACGGTTTACGTCATCTCCTAGTTGTCATTCTGAGAGATATCAGCAATTTCTGACAGCAACAATATCTCCCCCTTGGTGTTAAGAACTACAGAAGTCTCAACTGACCTCTGGCAAAATGGCTTGAAAGCCACAGTTGCTTGACAGTAGCATCAAAATAAAATTCAGTATTAACACTAATGCAATCAAATGTATTTATTTAAAAGGAGCTATATATCTTTAAATTCAGTTTGGGCACATGATAGGCTTGGGACAGAGCTTAGAGCACTTGCGTCAGAGTGTGGCAGGCAATCAACTCTCAGTTAATGATTTCAACATTGGAGAGGAGCGAGAAGAGCAGAGGAGACAGCTTGTGACATACGCTAATGCAACAGCTGCATGTCAGCACACAACAATTTATATTCTTCAGTTTTATTACCTGCAACTGTTTCACTGCAGGTGTGCTGGAACATAAAACTGGATAAACAACTAGGATTTGAGTAAAAAAACTGATGAGTCAACCCATAAGTGCACAGATCAGACCCTTTTAACTCCACGTCTCCGACCAGGATCAGAAAGACTCGTATCTCGTATGCATACATTCTTTCTCAAGACTCAATAAACAGACACTACACCACCCACATGCCTCTGCACTAACACCCTTTACGCACACATTTGTGGCCTAAAAGGACCAGGCTTTCCCTTGTACAGTGTGTCTCTCAGTAAAGCTGCTCTTTGGCAGGAGAGGCCAAGGAGGGGGGAGGGGGCCCCAGTTTTCCCAGCGGGACCTAAACACAGAGCTCCGTTTATGGCCTGGACAGGAGGAACACACATCGGCCTTTCTATATTTTTGCATTTCCTAAGCCCTCGGTTCTGTATGAGCCAGTAGGAATGCTGCAGAGTTTTGGGGTCCAGACAGGGTTAAACCAACAGGAGTACTACTTCCTTTAAAAAAGGCCTTAGGTGGGGTTGGTGAATCTCCTCAGTGGAGGAATTTGAGCTAACAGCTGAGTGGTTAGAATAGCATATGGATCGAGTCTATAGCTTGGGAAGTTGTGTGTGTCTTTGTACCACTTTCGGAGGGCCCACCCCTTTTTCTCCAACTTCTTCACAATGCACAGTGTCCCATTCTCTGCTTTATCTGATATACAGCCGTCCAGCATTAACAGTTCAATCAGATAATTCCCTGATGTATTTTCATCTGGCTCTTTGTTAAAGAACTCATGACAAAATGTGGATTGTAAATTTCCTCGCTCGCTGAGTAATGCCACATTAGCAGGGGAGTGATGACATACAATGAGCTCTTTCAGCCCGGTCAGTGTGCCATCTCAGCTTGTTGCTGAAACACTCACAGTCTGGCAGGTGTTTGTCAGGTCCTAAATTATCTCAGACGTTACCTCTGCTGACTGGTGTGTCATTTAAAGTTAGAAAAAAAGATGGCTTAGGGAGTGGTGGTGTTGGAAATGTGTTCCCGAGTCACTGGCTTCCATAAAGAAGTGGCAATGGGTTTTGAAAACAGTTTAATAAATCAGTCTCCCCTCACCTTTGGTAGCTCAGGTCTCAGAGAAGAGAAAAGCTCTCTTCTCTGACTCTATTCATTCCAGTAGTAAGGTGTAACCTAGTTTGGCATCTTTGCTGACGTCCACTGACTTTAACTACAATGAAACTTTCTGCATACAGTCACTTGAGCAGTAAATAGCCATACTGTCCTACTGTTTCCTCATTATCATAATAAATCTTACCATTTTTCAATTTTTTTTTATATATGTTCACCAAAATTAATTGTTATCAAAATCCACATCATGCACGCTGTGAAGGATTAACATGAAGACCTGGTCACACCAGCATTTAGAACTGACTTGTGTTTGTTTCTTGCACAAAGCAGATTGCAGTTCAGCAGCCAACTCTTACACTGTATCTCAGTTGTTGAGATTAAACCATAGCCTGCATATAAATATACTCAATTATTCCTCATAGTTTGGTCATAACTACACATGCAGCACTGTCCCACTGGCTGCCTCCACCATGAGTGTGTCAGTGGGTTTACAGATTATAAGCTGCTTGGCACCCATGACTGGCCCGATCACACCACGGTGTGGAAAGAGGCATACACACGAACGAACACACCCGCAGACATGGTCGCTCAACTGAGTCTTCCCGTGGTCTCAATACTGTGTGTCGGTGCATCATTCTCTTGACGTAATTAGGCTCTTGAATTAATTCCACTAGTTAGCATCAAATCCTGTGTACTTGTAAGTTCAGTTGCTTCCAGATGACAAATATTGCTGCTGTCTCAGCAGCTCTGGAGCTTAATGACTGCATAAAGTACAGAGAAGCTATGGATTTTTTAATCAGGGTCTTTGAAAGGACTAAAAACAGCCTGAAGTTAATGGGGCTAGTTTGAGTGATGACTGTGCAGAATGACAGATCTGTGAAGTGAGCAGCTGAAACAGATGTCCTGCTCCTTGACGCAGTATTGAGTTGCATTGGAGATTCCCGACTTGTAGTTTCGGGACTATTTGCAGATGTTTACTCCAGTGTAAAGTAGCCTTTTATCTCTGTGAGGAAACAGGTGTCATTTCATTGTTCATGCATTGACACGGCACGACTTGTGTGTTTTTACTTTCTAGGAATGTAGCCTCAAGCAGGTGATCTTAACCAAATGCTGAAGTGGGTATGATGCCAGCCATTTTTTGGCTTGTCAGTTCAAGAGTCACGTGTTGATCTATAAACCCAGCTCCTGGGTTTATAGAGGCTGATGAGATGACGTGATGAGATGACGGGATGTGTGGTTGGCTCGGGGGGGGGGGGGTCTTATTCTCTGTTAGGAGAATAAGACTCTTATTCTCTGTTAGGAGAATAAGACTTTTGTGCCGCCATGAAGACTGAAGCAACAGCACACACTTTAGTTTGTGTACGAATAAGTGATGTAACATGTTGACTAGTGAGCCTTAGAGGTGCTGGTTTGTTACCTTTGGATGGAGCCAGGCTGGCTCTTTCCCTCTGTCTCTTGGCTGTAGCTCCATATTTTACATGAGAGGAAGAATAAGCATATTTCCAAAAATATCGACCTAGTGCTTTAAATATAAAATAATACACAGAACAAATTTCTTTATATTTTGTTCCGTCATGTGACCGTAGCAAACAAGCATTTTATTCTAAACATTTTTCTCCCCAATAGTCACAACCCGGTATTACGTGGAAAGCTACTTTAAAAACCTTTGGTAGATATCAACCTTTTGGAGAGGCATTTAAGGTGAACCTCACTATAGTAGGTCTAAATTGAAGTTTCCACTGCGTTCGATTACAAAGCTGCTGTGCCACACTGCCTCCGAAGGGCCACAGGTTCGCTGTGTTTGCCCAAATGAAATTCTAGGTTCGGGCGGTGAAACTGTACTGTGGCTCTGACCCTGAGAAGCTGTGTAATCTGACGCTGGAGTGAAAGCTCATCACTGCAAACAATAGCTCAAGCGTGTACCCAGCAGTGGCTCTCAACAAACCCAGACCTCGTCTAGGTCCTTTGGCTTCTCTTTCCGCCTCTGTTCAACCACACATAGTCTGACAAAAGTCCCTTTTTTAAATATAGAAAGTTGTATGTTCTCTTTCTTCTGCCAAAGCCTTTTTTTATCTACCATTACAAGAGCACTGGAACAGACAAAACTGTGGAAATAACAAACCAATAAAATTCACATTATTGTTCCTATGCAGCATTTTGTATTCTCTGTGTTACAGTAGTTTGCTCTACTCCTGTTTTATATTTTCTAGTGTTAAAGTGGTGTGCCACACAATATCTATCTTTGCTGCCTATAGACTTGAAAAGTGGATAAAACAAAAAAAAGTGACCTGCATTTTAGGTGGAAAAAAGAAGCATGACAAGCTACTGTACTCTCTCTCCATCTTGTATGCTCATTATCTTCCAGTCATATTTTTGCTAAAGCATAGAAAAATGAACAACTTAAGTCTTCACATATGACCCTGTGGAGTTTCTTATTAATAGGTGCATGCTTTTTATAGCCATCCTTCAAACCTACAGGAGGTGCTGGATACTCAAACCCACATTTTATGGTTAGTCTTCTAACCTCTTTTCTATTCTTTACTTGTTATTTTCTTCTTTGTGGACCACATTGTTAAATTGAATATACAGTAAGTGCTATTGTTTCATGATGCTCTATTATGGATCCTTTCATTATGTTAAGTCTGATTGTTGCTATAATCTAACATCTTAGCTTTGGAAAGCTCTTTCTGTCAGATTTCCTGACGGATGTGTTGTGTTTTCTCAGGCTCGGAGCCGGCCGGTGAAAGAAGCAGTGGGCAGAAGTCGAGGAGGAGTCCTCTACAGGCGCTGTATGATGGAGACCAGGTCTGTCTTCTCGAACCACAATCCCCTTCGACTGCTTAACAGTCCGTAGTATCACTCCTTATTAAGGCCTAGCCTGAACTCTTTCTGCACACATTAAATATTTATTTGTAAGTATTTATTCAGGCATACTCATGCATATTTAAGCAAAATATTTACATATTGTAGAATGCAAACTCTGTGCGAGTTCTGATTTTAGTAATTCAGACGAGTACTCGCTGGATGGACAGTTTCTGATCCTGAGTCCTCGTGTGTTCCCAGCACTGATGCCTGGTATGTAAGGACAGTGCGTGGAAAAGGCCCAAACAGTAACTGGCAGACGACGTTAACCACAAGCAAGCTTGGCCAAATCTTTAATAAGTAACTAGGGGTCTAACTTTAAGAGTCTCTATTTTCCTGCATTGTATAATCTTGGACAGGCCCTTTAAGAGCCATTTAGACCTCATGTGGTATTTTAATGAGTGAATTTAAATCAAGTTGTACATTTTTAAAGAACAGCCTGTTTACTGTCAGCGGTGACAGGAGATGAAACTGGTGAATGACAATACATTTAAAGCTAAAATATGACAGGTTTCCCGTTTTCAAACAGTCCAGGATGTGTGTGCAGCAGGGGGTTAGAAAACACGTTCCCACAATGTCATGTACACTTAAATATGGACATTTTCATTATTTAAAAAATGGCACAACTCGCTAGAAACCAGTTAAAATGCAGTTTAAAGGTAAAGTCGTATGCTTGTCCTTGATTTTCAAAACTTTTTACCTCCAAATGTTTCAGCTTAAGCCAGCTAACCATCTATTCCAGCGAGAAACAGAAGCTATTAGCAGTGAAAATACTAACGGAGACTGAACACACAGTTCGCTCTACAGGGAGGGAGAAATGAACTGGTGTCCCAAAACATTGATGTTTTTAAAGTTGTCTTAGTTACTTAAAAGTTTATTATTTTGTCTATCCCCTATATTGCATCCACGGTCGACTGTCATTGTTTCCCAGCTTACCTGGTGGATTCTGTGTCTGCATAACACGACTTGATGAACAATTACACAGCATGACTAGTTACAGTGTTGAGTTTATTTGTCCTATTATCTAAATGCGTTTCTGGGGAGTTATTTTCAGCCTGATGAGAATGTCTTCACTTCACAGCAGAAGGGTTCTGACTTTAAATCTCGATCCTGGGACCTCAATTATAAAATATGCAGAAGGCCCATACCAATGGTTTAAGTGCACACAATAGACAGAAGTGGCATATGCTAAAAAAAAATCATATTTATGAAATTGACTCATGAATATTGATATTGTTCCATTGAGAGGAAGGCAGCAGTGTTACATAATGTTTGATAGGCTGGTGGCTGCAGGCAGCTGTTAATGCAGTCAGTTCAACAAGCAGGACAGTTCCTGAAATTAAACAACGTGGTCCGACATGGAAGTTCACTTAGTGAAATATGCACCGCAGTATTAAAAGATTTTGTTAAAATATTCCAATGCACTGTTCTACAGTTGTCTTTTAAGAAGCCTCCCACCTGACCCGACACATCCCGGCATTATCTTTGGCATTTCAGCAGCAAGGGCAGGCATCATATAGCACTTCTCTGGGCTGTTTAGGATTGGGAATGGTCCAATAAGCCAGCAGTCAGTTACAGAGTGGACTATAACTAACAGTTAATAATAAATCAGAGAAAATTATGAAATTAGGCCCCTGGTCTTTTCTGTGATGAGTTTGCATGTTCTCTCTGCATGTCCCTGGTGGTCTTTTGTGTGCTCTGGTTTCCTCCTGCAGGACAAAATGCAGCTCAACTTAGTTGGCCATAGTTGTTCATGGCTGAAGTGCCCCTTTGGACCAAATAAATCCACAATTGCTATAATTATTACATGTATTATTGTGAGAAAGCCCTTCATCCTCATGGTGACATCATTGCCTGTGAACAGTTTGCATAAGGACTGTTTCTTGTTAGAATTTAGTTCAGACCAATAAAGTCTGAATATCCTTAGTAGCTGAGACATTGTTTCTGGAAAAACTGAATTTTTCAATATTCCATTACCCTCCATTTTATTGAGGTGGAGAGCAGAGGTTTCAGAGACGGAAATCTCTCAAAGTCAGCAAAAAAATGCTGAAACTGTCTGCTTGGTTAGGTACCAGTAGGTGTAATTTGGGTGAACTGGACCTTTTTCAAGGTTTGGAGAAAGTGCAGCATATAAGATCTATGTGATGAAACAGGAAAATAACTGTTTCCAAAGCATTGCATCAGACTTCTTGCAGATCATAGTTGTGTAACCATGTATTTAGCTAACTGTTGAGTGCGGTGAGCTGACATTAAATTGACTTTTACAGTGGCAGTGTTCTCTAAAGAGAGGAGAAGGAGGCAGAGAGACAAAGAGTTACTAAGGAAGAACTGTAAAAAGCTGGTCCGAAGTCGGTATGAATGTGAATGCGATATCGGGTTGAATATACTTTTGCTTTGATGTTGTTTTATCCTGCATAAAAAAAGGTCATCTATGTTTGTTTAATTACACCAGTGACATTTATTGAGGAGGATTCATGGGTTTATACGGCCACTGACAGACTGCAGGCAATTAAGAGCTCAGTAACTTTAGAGCTGCATGAGGCAGCATCATAAAAAACAATGACGTGAGCAGTTTGTCTACTGTGAGTTCATAAGAAATGATTTCCCAAGTGACCTCAGTATTGTACATCACAGTAGCATTCCATACAGTGTACACTTGTGTAGGCTATGAGAGGGATGCCAGTGCTATCACAGTTAGTTCTTTTAGTGTGAAATGTCTCAACGTTAAAATGGATTGTCAGGGAATTTGGTTCAGACATTCATTTTCCCCTCAGGAGAACTAACAATAATGTTGATGATCCTTTAACTTCTTCATTTGGCACCAACATAAGGTCAAGATTTCAATTTGTCCAATACTTCTGTTCATGACCACATTCCTGCAAAACTGACATTCCCATCAGCCTCAGCTGCACTTGTGTTTAGTGCTTATTAACTATTGTTAGCATGCTTATATGCTAAACTACGATGTAAACATGGTACAACGGCGACTTTTTGAATGTTTTCATCTTAACCTTTCTTATATCACATAACATCATAAGATAACATCTAATGCTTGTTTTTATTAAAAACCGAGCCAGAAATCTTTGTTGGATTAGTTTGTAGCTTCTGATCTGATGTTAGATGAAGAAGAGTGTTAAGACTCAACATGAGCTGTACCTCGTGTCTGAGTGCTGATGATGGAAGCAGACATTACTCTTACTTGTTAGGAAATGCAGTAAATGAGGGGATTATTTCTTTAATAGCCCAATTCACCCGGTGCGTCTGCCAGCGCACCACTGCCACCACTCAAGGGAAAATTAGGGAATAGTATAAGATGTGTTTGGAGCTCATAAGTAAAGAGATCTGACCACATACGGCCTTTATTTCCATTGTAGTCATTAGTTTCTCCCCCCTTAATTTATCATCCCATTTGACTTGGTTTATCTGAATTTCTTACTTTAATAACAACAGCAATAACTCCACTGCATCACTGGGTGCTGAGGTAATTGGATTTACAATGTCACTTTTCATCCCCTGCTGTATTTTGCAACAAAATCACATATCATACTGAAAACTCGGATAAATCAACATGCCTTTCAAAAAAAATGCTTTTCCGAACAAAATGACTGGTGTGGTTTACTCCAGTGTTTGCTTTTTGAAATTAAAGAATGAAAGGGGATTTTGTCTAGTAAACACCCCTGGGTAGGGCTCTAAATATTTACTTTATCTCTCAATACATCCATATGTATTTTCAGATATTCGTCCATGTGAAAGTTAAAACTGTACTTGGAGACACAGCTATGTAAAAGCGGCTCTGGAACAGCTGTTTCCAGTTTAATCTCCCTGTGAGGAGAAGGAAGGTGTACATGCCAGGAAACAAAGCAGCTCCAGCAGAGATCATTTGCTCTAAATTGCTTGTAATATTTTCTTTGTTCCTTTCCACTTAAATGCTTCCTCAATGGGAGGAAGCTGCTAAGATGCAAGGATGGAAACGGGCAGTAAATTGGATTTAATGCCACCAACTAGTTGCTAACATTGTGTGCCATTTGGTGCTAGGCAGGTAGTGTACAATGAGTTCACTGCAGCTGAAAACAGGGTGAGAATGAACCAAAACAGAAAAGTTGGCCATAAAAACCAAAACAATGAGCTGAAAGATGCTAAAACGCTCCGTAGAGCTGAGGGGAACTGAACAATTCCAAGCAGTTTTGTCACTACTGGTGATCCCTTTCACATTACATGTAGCTATTTCATTCAAAGTGCTTGTAAAGCAAATAACTCCTCCCTACAAATTACAAATGCAAATTACAGCATATGTGAAACTAATCCAGTAAAACTGCCACTTTTATGCCTTAATAATAAATTGAGTGTTCTTTAATCTAATTTCAAATTGTATGATAAAACAGTCTATCAAAACATTACACTTTCTTTACTGTCATTACACTGCAAAGGATCTTGCACAGATTATATTGCCTTTGGTTTGGTGAAAAGCGGGACCTATGACTTTGGTTACCTACAGTAGTGAATCTTTGCTTAGCTGTAGCTTTTTGCAACATTTGCGTGTAGATGTACCCAACACACTTAGGAAGACTTTGGCATTCGCTTTGATTGGCATGTTTGTCTTGTGGTGCATCCAGGCGGCTATTTAAATATCTTAAGAAAACACTACTAAGTCATGCATATGGCTCACATGACGGGAGTAAAGTCCAAGATGGAAAGACAGTGCTGTATACATACAGTAGACAAACTTCTGGTGAGAGAAGGGTCAGTGTTGGCTCGACAGCCTTTGGCCGGTTCGGTGTATCCTTGATGTTCCAGTGTCTGCCAGTAAACACAGAGAGCCACACATGGTGTCAGGCAGCGAGTCAAACTGAGAGACTCAGGGCTCCGACCGCTGCAGTGGTGAGCCAGGCTGAGTAAATGAAAGAAGTAAATAAGGCGTTTGTGCCACGAGGAGGCCAGGCTGAACTGGCTGACCCATGATTTTATTAGGGCAGTGTGCCGATGGCAGGGCATAGACCATAATTAAGACCTCCAGAGGAGAAGTTTCTGTAAATATTCATTCTCACACTCTCAGAACTTAGGTCTTGGCTATATGCAGAATGTGCAGAGTATCTGCTTCACTTGGCTAACTTTAATGTTCTGGTTTGTCACCAGCTAGTTTCAAGTTCTTCCTGTTTAATTCTCCTTTTCCCTCTAGGTTGAGTCAGCAGTGCAGGCCATCCATCAAGGACGACGGGAGGTGCTGGAAGAAGCATGCCGCTCCTACACCCGCAAACGCAGAGTCCTCATCCCCGAGGACCTGAAGCACGTCATCGTGGACGACCAGCATGGCCTGCTGTACTGCTATGTGCCCAAAGTGGCCTGCACCAACTGGAAGCGGGTGCTCATGGTTCTGACGGGCGTCGCCGGGTCCCTCCGAGACCCGCTGGCGATCCCCGCCAACGAGGCCCACGTCCCAGGAAACCTCCGCACTCTGTCGGAGTACTCCACCTCCCAGATCAACCAGCGCCTGCGCTCCTACCTGAAGTTCGTCTTCGTGCGCGAGCCCTTCGAGCGGCTGGTGTCTGCGTACCGCAACAAATTCACACGGAGCTACAACACGGCTTTTCATAAACGATACGGCACAAAGATTGTACAGCGGCACAGGCCGGACCCACAGCCGGAAGCCCTGGAGAAAGGAAACGACGTCTCGTTTGAGGAGTTTGTGTATTACCTCGTGGACCCGGCCACCCAGCGAGAGGAGCCCTTCAACGAGCACTGGGAGCGGGTGCACTCGCTGTGCCACCCCTGCCTCATCCACTACGATGTGGTGGGCAAATACGAGACGCTGGAGCAGGACTCCAGCTACGTGCTGCAGCTGGCCGGGGTGGAGGACCAGGTCAGCTTCCCCACCTCGTCCAAGAGCACCAGGACTACAGGAGACATGGCAGCCCAGTTCTTCCACAACATCAGCCCATTCTACCAGAAGAAGCTGTACAACCTCTATCGCATGGACTTCCTGCTCTTCAACTACTCCATACCAGGCTACCTCAAGTTTAGATGAGGCTGGGACATCACTCATCCACAGACTCAACTTGAACTTTTGGAACCTGGACTTTTTGTTTTTGAGATGTTTGTCCCAGAGTAGGCCTTTCAATGGACACAAATACTGTTGAAAATGTATACTGATTAGAGCTCCAGCTTCAAACTGAACATCAGACTTCCGAGCACACAGAGGATATGAGCAGGAGAGAAGGTTTCATCACAAGATGAAGTTTGTGCCTAAAGAAGGCAAATGATATGTTACTGTAAACAGTGATCCAGTGGACGCCACCCACTGCCTTTGAATGTGTGAATGCCATTCAACTTTTGGTTAAATTCCGGTTGTTGTTGTTTGCAGTACAAATGTAATCTCTACAAGGTGCAGTAGCATAATTTAAGTATTAAAATCTTATTTTGACAGTGAATGTCTCCAGACGTACGTGCCTTTGATCGCGGGCCTTTTTTTTCACCCCAGCAGACAATGACAACTTTTGTAACTGTGACTGTGTTTATTTTCTGTGCTGTAGGAAGAGATTTTTGTGGAACTATGATATTGTCCTAATTTATTGTGTTATTTTTGACTCTGACAAAGTCAGACAAACCAAAATAGATGTATAGTTTATCTCACAATTTTCAAATAAATGCATTTCAGCAAGAATTTTTTTATTGGTTTGAATATTGGAGTTGTTGATGGTTAGAAGTTTTGAAAGCAACATTCCTTCAGAATATAGCAGTCATCACTTACTGTACATGTCAGTCTTTAATTTCAATGACAAACCACAGATTTCAGATCGGTAAAGACAAGCTTTTTTCTAAAAGTGCATATCAAATCATTAAAAAGGCCCCCATACAGAGAGAACCATACTAAATTATTTGTTCACAAAAATAGCACAAAGAAATATATGTACTGTCAATGCCTGGAACACATACTAACATAGAGACAGTTGAGTACAACAGGCTATATTCAGTGGAACTGTGCTGCACAAAGAATAAAATATCCAGTAGAAATTTGGCAACCCCAAACACATAGGAAACTCGAGTTCATAGGAACACATCAGAGAACTGAAGGCTTATCACGGTTTAAAGGCACAGACCTACATAAAACAAACAATAAAATCTAACATTCATCCAGACAGTGCAGCATCTGATTTATGTTAATTTACATTTACACTCAAGTATATATTCTTATTACTATTATTATTATTATTATTGCCTTAATACAATCATTTGCCATCTAACATTTAAGAGCTGACAATAGGTGTACAGATGTTTCGACAGTTAACAATACAGTGGTTCTACAGTGTTCCCACTTGTGTCCATGTTAGATGGGTGTTGTTTCTACAGAGCGAAGCTGGGTGGTGGTGGTATTGAGACCAGTGTAACTCCAGGGAACAGTGTACAACTATTGACCACAGTGAGCTGGCAGATATGGAGACCAAAGTGCAAAAAGTCCACACTTTCCTCAACTTATCCCTTCTATTTTGAGCCAGGTTGTTTCCACTTTTCCAGCCCCTTATCAACGCTGTTATATTTGTGCCTCAATCCTGAGCACCAAGGGACATTTTGAGCACAGGAAACCACTTTTTTACTTGTTTTTTTAAGCATGTCAAGTTACATATTGGGGATGATTTATCATACAAAAAATGTCTTTTGTGCACACAAAAACCACAGTACAGGGAAGTGAGTGAGGTTATTACTGTATATCCTATATGAATAATAACACACATCTAAGTGCATTTATTGAGCACAGAATAGATTTATTTTTGCTCAAATGTATATATTCTTAAATATAAAATGTGTGCTTGCAAAAAAATATTTTTCTTTCACTCAGTTTTGAGGCCCAAATATAAAGCTGTACTTCTCCTGTGTTCCTTTGTCCTCACCTTCCTTCTTAAATCCAGTGAGCTTTGCAGTGTGTTTCAGCCACTTGCATATAAAGAACATCACGCCCTGGGTTTACGGGACCACGTGTCTGTGTCAAGCTCCAGTCCCTGTCGAACTGACCATCAGAATCAGTCGAAAGCTCAGAGCCAAGAAGCCAGTCCCCAACAGGTCACCCAGAGCTGTGAGGTAGGGGATGGAGAAGTTGTCTGGATCCAGTCCCCTTTCCCACAGCCACTCCACCATCAGGCTGGCCGTGTAAAGCAAAATCACCACCTGGATAATGACAATAATTGGATGTAATAATAATAATTAGGTCTAGTAAGAGTCTAGTAAGATGAATCAAGTCTTGTGAGAGTACAAGGTTTATCTGACCTGAAGCAGAGCTGCAGACAGGTAGCAGATGATGAAGGTGGCCGTCATGGCAGTATGGCCTCCCTGCAGGAGGTGGATGGTGTACAGGAAGAGGAGGTGACCCGGGACTACAAGGATGACCAGGACTCTAGCTGATTTGGAGTTCACATCTGGATAAACAAAAAAAGTGTATCCAGTTTCAGTGCACTTCGACAGATGTGTTGTATGCTGGTTTCTGTTTAGAGGTACTGTGGGTAACATTTTAAATCATGAATGCTTCTTCTTTCAAATGAATTGTGATCCTTTAGCTGAAGACCCTGTGAACAAAGGAGGAAGCACATCCTCCTACTTTATTCCATTAGCTATCCATGGGATTGTCTACAAATCAAACCTGAGGACACATCAGGTCCAGCACACTGTAGAGGTCAAAGATGGCTGCTAGTTGTCTCGGCACTTTATATTAAAGCAGTATTAATCATTTTTTGGCCACAAATGTTAAGTTGTTGTTAGCAAACACTAAGCATTCATTTGGAGTTGTGTTTCTGGCCTCCTGCATGAATGTAAATCTCCTTTAAGCTCTGGTTTGGTCTCCACCAACTCCTTAACTCCCTAAATGATTAACTATATTATTCACTATCCAGCCACTAATGTAACCTGTGCGTCGTGTGGTGCTGGGCAGGCAGCGTACGGTTGGTATGTTGGAGCTAGTTTGTTAAAGTTTGCTGCTGGAAACTTGACTGTAAACAATAAATGTACCGCAAAACCAAAACAATTAGCTAAAAGAGACTAGACTAAAAAGCTGAGTGGAGCTACAGATAATAGTGTTGAACATTATTCAATGGAAAGTAGCTAAAGCCTGCTACAAAGGTTGCAGGATTTCACATAGTCATTTAATTTATTAATAAAATATTTAAAAAAGACTAATGTGGCTTTAATAATACTGTCACGTTTGACTTAATTATTATTTCTTGATTCTTAATTTGTGTTGACGGCTACACCCGTACACTGCACCTTTAAGTCGTGCGTTTCTTTCTGTATCTGACCTGAGGAGCAGAAGGTAGCACAGGGTCCAGGACAGTTCACACTTTTAAATGGAAGAGCTCCAGGGACACCCCAGTAATGGAGATAAGTGGACATCCTGCTGGCCTGGATGGCCACCAGATTTCCCCCGACACCTGCATGGAAAAAGTGTAGCACGGATCAACTCTATCATAAACATTTATATATACATATATATTTAAAACTAGGAAGAAGACAATGAAAAATTGTATTTTTCATTTTTTTGAAAAAGTGTATTTCAAGATTGGACTGAACGTGGCAGTGTGGAAGGTGTTTTTTTTTTTGGTTTTTTTGTGCGTTTACAGTATGTTTTTTTTATAATTGCCAATGTGAAATTCTCATAGCACTATCACATGCAAACTGTATCACCATCATCAGATGTTTACCCATTGTTCTCTCGTCATCTTAAATCAAAACAAAAGTTACCGTAGAATATGAGTGAAAATACTCTCGGAAAAATGATTCACTGTCCAAACAGTAATTAAAACAGTAATAAAAAACTCACAGGGTCCCACAGGACTCCGGAGGGCTTGGAAAAGGCAATCTGGATGTTGTGCCATATTCATTGTAACACTGCTCTCCCCTCAGGCTGATTTCATTAGGAGCAGAACAAAACCTCTTGGCTTACAGAGCTTTGGAGCACATGGATCCTTTAGACGAAACCGGAGGGCTGTTTCTGGCAGTGGTGGAATGTAACTTTTACAAGTACAGATTTGAGGTTCTTGTACTTTACTTAAATATTTCCATTTTATTCTACCTTATACTGATACTACATTTCAAAGGGAAATATTGTACTTTTTACTCATTTATCTGACAGCTTATTAAGATTTTACATAAAAAAAACATATGACACGCTTGTTTGATATGATGCAGTACTATAATCCACACAGTATTATATAAAGTATCTAAAATTGGCCCCACACTGACAAACTTCCATGTATTTGTTAGTGGAGATAACTCTAATAATATAACACTGTGAAAGGAGCCATTCTGCATAGTGAGTATGTTTACCTTTGATACTTTAAGTACATTATGCAATTACTGCTGTACCTTTACTAAAGTAAAAATTTGAATTCAGGACTTTTACTTGTAAAGGAGTATTTTTAGACTACGGTATTTCTACTTTTACTAAAGCAAAGCATCTGAACCCTTCTACCGCCACTGGTTTCTGGTCAACAGGGCACGAGGGGAGAGCGCTGAATTGGTATGCAAATGAACTTCCTGTATGGGGATGAGAGTACATGCCGGAGCCTTTGGTAGCACTGGCTGGCTGGCAGAGATGCTGCACAAACGGGAGCAGTGAATGCATAGTTGGCATTCTGATCAGGCTTGTGGTTTATGTAAAGACCATTGTTATTCCTCTCTACTTAGTATGCTCCTTTGTGGGCAACAAACTTCAGTCGGTGAAGATCTGGCTCTACGGCTCCCTGAGGTTCCTTTGACAGGGAGGAGACTGCTGAACTTCAGCAGCACTTTAATACTTCATGACTGATTAATAGCTCACATTTGAGGCCCTTTTTAAATAATAATGGGATTAGCTGCTGGGCGTCTGTATGCTCCAACAACACATGAAATCATTTGGCATGAGGCAATTTTATTGATAATTATGAAGCTGAAATGCCATTCTTCAAAGATTAGGCCTGTTGAAACGCCATAACCCCAAATCCCAGCTCTGTTTACTCCCTCAAGAAACATGTCAGTGTTAATTTCTTTGCTTTGAGCATGTGGAAGAAATGTCTCAAATTGTTTCAGCTTCAATTAAGGGGATTACATCCGCACTAATATCTATTTTAGGCAAAAGTAATCAAAGTTAATTTCATCACTCGATGTCTCTAAAATGAGGACCCTGTCTAAGAAAGTCAAAGTCAACCAAGTATTTAGGCACATGTAGTTCAGCTATGTCATTTCATGCAGTGGTGGCATTAAGATGCTTTACTTTAGTAAAAGTGGTAACATCACAGTGTAAAAATACTCTGTTACAAGTAAATATTATTCAAGAACCAGTACGTAAGCATTATCATAAAAAATAAATGTACTTAAAGTACTCATTATGCAGAGAGGACCCTGTTAGGGTTATTTATTTATTTTTCATGACAGCTGTTATGGAAGCAGATAATGACTTATAAAGACTGGAATCTTGAAATAACTCAACACCAAATTGGTTTGACAAATATTCAAAAACTATTCGAATAGCTCAAATTCAGTAAGCAGACCTCAAGTCCACTGATGAAGGCCAGGAGATGCAGCTGAAACCTCAAGCAGAAATCTATTAAGTGGACCTTGAGTTAAGATTTTATTTTTTGTCAAACTGCTTTTGCCAAGGTGAAGAATAAACCTTGGAGTTCAACATGTTAAGTGTTACCAGTAAGTCTGAGGGTTGAGATTATTTTTGCGGAGAGTTCACCTCCCACTCACCATTGATGACTGGAGTGAAGACCGCCATGCCTTCGAAGTTTGGATTGCTCACTGTCTTATCCAGAATCAGACCACCAATACTGGAAAGAAGATAACATACAGTACGTGACTCTGAGTGGGACACCTATGTAAAATACATACACACTTAACTGATTTAGAAGATAGACATATATTTTAATATCTTAAAACACCTATAATCAGAGCGAGAAAAGTTAGAAAGGTCAGCTCACCTGCTGATGGACATGGCCAAAATGACTGGCTGCCAGCCAGACTTTAGGACCTCTCTGATTGGTGGAGAGCGACTGGCAATAATGACCCACACTGGGATAAGGAGCAGAAAGAATCCACATGCGGCAGCAGGCAGGTACCACAGGTCTGGAGAGTAACACGACACAGAACACATCCGTAAAAATCTTTGATTACACTCTGTTAATTTACACATTAAATTACACATCTGTCTTTGTTTTGTTTTGTTTTTTTTTTGGGGGGGGGGGGGGGGACAAACCATGATGAAATTTACTGCAGCTGTGTGGAATCAATGGTGGACCATGCTGCCCTCTTCTGGCTGAAATATTCCTCAATCACCACAATACTGTCGAAATGCAGTTGCAGCAATTTTGATCATCTTTTGCTCTTAATTAAAACTTTGTTAATTTAACACCTTTTGCATCACAGAAACTGATTTGAATTAGGTTTCCCCCTCTGATCTTTAAACTAGTGTCCATACCTGTCAGAGGTGCAGACAAACAGTGTACTGAAAGTGAGTCATGGGGCTTTCTTTAGGTAGTGCGTGACCTCTGACCTCTGTAACAGAAGAAGAGGCTGCTGACCCCGGCGAGCAGAGACAGAGTGATGAGGTCTCCGAGGCTGGCAGCGATGGGCGTGGCCACGTTATCTGGGTTGATGCCCACTTTCCTGGATCCAATAATCACCGCCACCATCACCAGACCTGACAAAAGCACAAGATGAAGACTTGACACAGAAGTTAAACAACACACTAAGCTCTTAAACTCTACTGTCCTCCATGCTGTAATCTGTGTATCTACTGTATTCTCAGTCGTTCATTCCTATGCAGCAGTTTGTGCCTTTGTCTGACCTAGAGTCAGCGCAGCGATGAAAGCAGTGGTGACGCTGCTGGCACACAGGACAGCGGCCTGGATAAGATCCACTCTCCCCCTGCTAAGACCCCCGAGACCCACTGCTGCAACCGCTGCCAGGAAGCCCACAACTGTGGCCTGGACCTGGGGAGGAAGGACAGAGCAGAGGGACGTGAGTCTTTTTTATTTTTCCATATAGTATATATCTCAATTTCTGTGAGTCCACCCATCTGTTTATTCTCTCTCAATCTGGCTCAGAGAGAAGAGAAAGCAATTAGACGGAAGAGGAAGATGGTGAAGAAGAGGAAGAATGGAAAATGTATGGAAAAGTAGAAAAGTAGAAAAAATGCAGTGCAAGACACAACCATATGAAATCGTGTGTTTGGTATTAAATAAATAAAAACATAAGGAAAACAAAGAGACACACTACAAACTAAATAATTATATACACTGTGTAAACATATCATTGAAATTATTATTGTTATTGTTGTTATGAAATGTTATTTTTGGCAACAGAATTTTATTGGATACATTTTTTTTTCATTATAGACATTTCTATATTCCATTAGTTGTGCACAGAGCTGTGTGTCTTTCTCTGGGGAACATGTTTAGAATCAAAACGCTGCCGAGGCAACAACCAGCTAATAATGCTGAGTAATAAACCAAGCTCACAACCACATCCAGCCAGCTGGATAGTAGCATGCTCAGCCTTGTTGAGCTAAATAAATGAAAGGAGATGTTTTTTTCTGTGTCTGTGTACTGTGTTTATTTACACCAGCAACTACATTCATCATTCATTTAGATAGATCATTCAGAATTACTTTAACACTGCTGTGGCTCTTGCTAACAGGAGCTAACTGGCTAATTCTGGCAGCAGAGGCATGTGATTGGCTGAGAGGCGAGTGGGCGGTGACAACAGCACTGTCATAAGAAGTGATGTTATGAATAAAAAGTGCCATTATGAAATGAAAAGAAGTCCTATAAAACTATAATCTACTAGATACAGTAAAAAATCGCTTAAAAAATCAATTCTGCCAAAGTTGAACAAAATCACAGTCACAGTGATCACAGTGAAACTCACCTGTAAAATGCAGTACCTGATCTAATCTTATGTCCACTTCTTGGCGGTCTTTCTTTTTCTATTTTAAAATTAAAACTGCCTCTTCATCCCTTTCTTATTCCAGAAGTAGAGAGGTAAGACTGAGGTAACCAGTTAAATTCTTTATCTGAACAATCTGAATATTTCTTTCAGTTTAAGCAGTGAATGTGACAGTTCAGTTATACTTTTTTTATTCTAAACTCTCTGGCACTTTGCATGTCTGTGCACCGGGTACACACACTGTGCATGCACATATTAATCATATACTACTCTGCTCAACTGAGGTTCAACACCAGCCGATATTTTACATAGGGAAATATAACTGAGAAATTACGAATGGTAATATCTTTGCATTAGCTATAGCTATCATATACTTTATATTATATATATATATATTTATTTTCTTATATTTCTGAATATACAGTACGTACCCTGCTGCATGTAAAAAAAGTAGTGACCTAATAAAACAATGTTTTAATTGGTAATGGAAGAATCAGGAAATTTTTTGATTTTATGCTCCCATATCTTATCACAGTTACCATTTGGATACAATCTCTAACCGTTATCTTGTGTGTTTAATTGGCTGAGATGCATTAGTGAAGTGTTTTGAATTGGAGGCTGATCTTATCACGCCAGCAAAGCTTTGTGAGTCAAAGTGAATTGTCTTGAAGCCAGCAGAGACGGACCAAAGTGATGGAGTGTGTTATTAATAGGACGGAGAGTGCGCGGTGGAGCAGTGTGTCACCTGAATGAGAGCCAGATTACAGAACACCATCCTCCACTGCTGCTGAGCCTCATCCATCTGCCCTGTGTTTGCCTGTGGACGGAAGCGGGTTCACGTCATCACATTTCTCAGTCACATGACAGTGGGAATGGCTTTGAAGTTGTTTACTGTGCAAATCTTATTCCCACTACTTGTCAACATAATGTCAGAATTACCCTGACAAATGTTCTGATCTGTCTATGGTGTGCACAGCTAATGAATAACTGTCAGGAGGTTGTTCGTCATATGCTTTGAAAATGCATTATCATCTATGCTGAAGTTACATATTTAGAGAACTTCGTGCCAAGTGTGGGACAGTGTTACACTTCCTACTGCAAAAAATTCAAAAATGAATTAAATATTGACAGTTTTACAGTTTTTTTCATTTAAAATAATTGTCATCCTCTCTTTTTGGTGTCTGATGTGTCCTGCACGTGTGTGAGTGTGTTTCCACTCACTGCTGTTGACAGTCTGGATGCCAATGTCATCTCCAGATTCCCCTTCAGCCCCACCAGGGCTGGCACCAAAATAAACACTTCAGAGATCTCCTTGAACACCTCCCAGTGCTGAAAAACATCACAGAGGTAATTTACTGACCTTCTGCTCCCAACGAGTTGGTCAAACACAGCCCACTGTTCTCATGCTGCAAGAAATACTTCATTAACTGCACATTTAGGTCAGGATTGTAATTTAGTAATTCTTTCTTGAACCTGTGATAACTGATTGCTTTGGCCACTTGGGAGCAGCTCAAACAAGTTGTGAACAGACTACAGTGACATATCATCACCTTTAAAGTCTATATGGTGATGATATGGTAACTTTGTAATATTTAATTGCACATCCAATTGTTACGGAGCAACATTATTCATTTGGAGTCGCGTTTCTGGCCACCTGGCGAATGTAAAGCTAATGTGCACTCTCTTTTAGCTCTGTTTTTGGTCTCCACCAGCTCTCTCTTTCGCTGCTAAATGTTCCACTATGTTGTTCACCAGCTAGTCTCTAACCGTGTCTGTCTACTGTTTTTAGCTGTGCACTGGCAGTATGGTGGGATTTTAGAGCTTTTTCACTGAAAACAGCTGCCTGCTGGAGCCGAAAGCAACGCTATGAGAGCTGTGAGAGAGAACCAAAACAGAAAAGTTGAGGGCCGAACAGCTAAACAATGAGCGGAAACTCACTATAAAGCTCCATAAAGCCGAGGGAAGCAGCAGATTCAGGTGATAATTTCTGGAGGTTCATCACTACAAAAGACTCCCCTTTTACATTGTCATTTGATACATCGTTATTAGAAAAATCAATTCTAACAGCTTTAACAAAATTTAAAGAATCTGCCAATGGAAGTGAATGTTTCTTATTTTCAGTTATTTTCAACTTTGATTGTTGCTTAAGTCATGAATATTTAATTGTATTGACCAAAAAAAAATTAGTGTTTATGCTATTATATATTTAGCAGGTGCCTATAATAAATGTAAACATGCTTCAAATGGCTAGCGTGTCAGCCACCTTTCACATGCAGCACGTTAGAATTGTTTGTGCAGTGAGTGTTGATTGATTTGATAAGCGCCTGTATTTCCATGCATCTCCCATCAAACCTGAACTGTCAGCTCTTTATGCTTCAACTAGCGGCTGGCCAACCTGCTGCATAATTCAGGGTGTCAGTCATGTCATTGCTGCTGGTGAGGTATATATATATAAGAAGGCCAGATATTATCACACATGTAATTCTTCTATTAAATATACCAGTGTATCATCTTGTCTTGGTGCATTAATAACAAAAGACTCATCAGTACAATCGTGTTATCTCACACGCAGAGACACTCCTTTTTTTTTTTTCATACTTGCACTATATCCATGACTATCCCAGCAGCCACCATGCCCAGGCCGGACACCAGGTACGGCAGCAGGATCTGTGCCGCGATGATCCAGGAGGTCTCTGGCAGGAAGCCGTGGGCCGAGCGTGTCAGTTTGCACGAGAAGCCCCTAAGCTTCTTCCCCTGGAAACGCAGCTCCAGAGCCAGATGGGTCACCACCATGGCTGCTCCCTGTTAGCCCATCCCTCCCCGGAAAATGTTGGTAGGGAGGGGGCACCACGGAAATTCAGCTTCCAAGCTTTTTGTTGAGTCAAGCAGATTTTAGAGGGACGTAATGGTCCATTTCTACTGAGGGAAGAGGGTTTCCTTATCTGACTGCTCCCAACTTGTCTTCACCTTGCGGCAGGCTCTTTAAAAAGTCACAGTTGATGGTTCTTCGCTGAAAACAGTTTTCCTTAAAGTAGTTTTGCAACAAAGAGGGATTCAACAAGCTTGTTTTGCCCTTCACCTGTCACTCCAGTACTGGTAGGGCAGCAACACAAAGTGCCTTTGCAAATGGTGGAGTAGGCGGAAAAAGCTGCTTTCATCCACTTGAATGGAGCACACACACATATTAAGACACACACACATACGGGTCCACTTGACAGCAGGTCTGTGAGGCCTCTTCTGACACTCTGCTACTGACAGACCTCCGCACACACACACAGACACACACAGACAGACACACACACACACACACACTTCCTCTCCTCATGCCTCACTCTTCAGCAGCCGGGCGGCCGAGGCGGAGCGCTGGAAGCCCGGTCTCTCGCGGGGCCTGAAGAAGGTCCAGGTCCTGTGGGACAAGGACATCCAGAAGGCCAGCAGCTTCTTCTCGGCCCTCCTGTGCTGCCGCTCCTTCTCCTCCTTCTCCCTCCACGCCTCCCTGTCTTTCTCCTCGCCACTATGCCGGTGCTCTGCGTGAGCCTCACCACTCTGGAGCCCCTTCCTCATTTTGATCAGGGGAGCACCCGGATCTCCGTCCAGCCTGCAACCGGGACGGGACACTGATGGATGGTGTGACGGCGAAAGGCTTGTCTGAAGAGGGACGTCGGCTGTCGTGTCGCTGCCAGGGCTTCCCTCCGATTCTAGACGGATAGATGAGTCGTGACGGTGCTCTGTGGTGGAGGGAGGGACAAGACGGGGGACAGTGTGTTTGTGTGTGTGTGTGAGAGAGAGAGAGGGGGTATGATGCTGCAGACGTCTGTGCATAAGCAAGGTGACCAGACTGTATCAGGGCTCTTCTTTCTTCAGTTTTCCTCTGCCTCCTGGGCTCTTTTCAGACCACTTCAGAGGATACTGCAGTTGTGCTCTCCCCCTCTTTGATAGCTCCTCCTTTCCCTGCTCTCCCAGGTCCTCACTGTAAGTGGGTGACGCACTCCGAGCAGCAGGTGCCGTACCTGTCACTGACCCGTGATGCTGCTGCTGCTGCCTGGAAAGGACACGGTGTATCCTCCTTGACTTTTTCCGTCTGTCAGGGTTCATTACGTCACTCCTATGTCTGTTTTCGTCTTTCTTATGTCATTTGCTATAACACATTAAATGAACATTTGCCTGGCACACAGATAAAAAATCAATAGCCTAATTAAGAGAGACAGAGATAAAAGTAAAGTTCTGACACTTTGTTCTAGTTTTTGTTCACTCTATACAATGTAACACATGGGAGAAGCACGAGCCTGCACAGAATACTTAGTACCACCATGTCCTCACACGCACATAAAGTCAGACACACACACACAAGGACAGTGACTCAGCTGAAAAGTGTCCTTGAGACGTGGCTCGGGATGGGCGCTCTACTCTCTGCAGCTCCCCCTTCTGACTTCAGGCTGTAATTTGAAATGTGAATCAACAGCTGCTAGAGGTTGACCACTAACTGGAGGCTTGTGGTGTCTGTACACATATGTTAAGGAGTCAAATCACTCAGTGAGGACAGAGGAGTTGTCTATTCCTCTTCTTGGGGATCAGATTTTTGTCATATTTTGGGAAGCTGAGACAGAAAAGACAGGCTGAGGGGATGACGTGCACCAAAGTGTCAGGGCAGAATCTGAGCTCAGTGAGGCAACACTAACAGCCCTTTCCAACCCCTGAACGTGTCATCACTTTTCATTCAATGCTTGCATTGGCTTCCGTCCAAATTCTGTTGTAGCTACAGCTTCTGTCAACGCCGGTGAATTAGTCATAACAGAAAAAGAAGTAGGAATCACCTTTAATCCAAGTTCCTTGCCCTCTGTCGTAATTTGTGCCTCATTTTTCATCAGACATAATGGAGCCCCACAGGGTTCAATATTAAATACAGATATAGAGTTTAATATGAAATGTAGACTCTGATAAGCAGATGAAAGGTTACGGCTTTGTTTTCAAGTTTATGCATAGTTGCTTACTATGCTTAAATTCATTTGTGAATCCACGTGTAGCTGTGCCTTACTGCCAAGACCTGTTGCTCCCGTGGGGCAGGGTCACTTTATAAGCCCGTTTGGTCACTGTGACCTTCAAACCCACACCACCACCAGCTCACAGGTCAGTCCACTCACCCCAGAGAGACATCAAGAGTCAGACAGATGAAGACACGGATGGACAGATGTGGTTACATTGTCGGACTTGAGCAGTCTTGCTTCCAGGTGGAATGTTTATCCGATCATATTCCTGTTGTTATGAGCTCTTTCCTAGTTAGACTAAACACAAACTTTTTCTCATCGCATCAGTTACCAAATACACTGAGATTAATGCAATGACATCATTCAGTCAGATTTCCACATTTTTGTCGTTGTATGTGTTTTTTGGGTGCAGATAACCTCGTACCTGTCCTACTGTAGTGAGGACTACGTATCGTCTGTGCTGGTGTCACTGACCTGCACCTGGTCCAGCAGGATGCCGGCCGTCACCATGCCCAGCCCGGCCAGCAGGTATGAGGGCAGCACCTGGAGGCAGACCACCCTGGAGGACTCTCTGGAGGAACCGTGGAGCTTCTCCTCCTCCATCTCGTCAGGACAACTGCTGCTGCTGGGACTCTTGCGTGGTCTGCACAGCTGCCAACTCTCAGTGCCCATTCAAACCAAAGCGCTGCCAACTAGAAGAGCCCAATACTGTTTGTCTTTCAGTGTGTCAGCCTGCCCTGTCCTGCTCTATCTATTCCTCCTTAGGTCATTGGTATTATTCCTACTGATAACTGATGACGTGATGAGTTCAGGACTCATTGTGTTCATAGTGATTTTCAGGTCACTTTCCAATTTTTTACAGCAAACTGAATTTGTACCTAATTTCTATATAATATAATGTGAAATTATAAAAATGATGCACCATAGATTAATAATGAATTACTGAATGCTACAGAACCTTTATATTCATACTGTCTTTACCTTTATACATCTACAATGATACACACTTTCTTTCTGAACTACAAAATAAACTACAGCTTTTTATTAATACCACTAATTGTGCAGCTCTTCTTCTGCACTTGTCAGCTCTTAAATGGTTTACAAGACATCATGTTGTGTGGTAGGCAGTTATTGCACAATTTCTCTACACCTAAAAGGTTTCTATCACAGAAAGACGAGATAATAGTCAGTCATTTAGTCATTCTACTAGTGGCCTGCTTTGTGATCAGAAAAAACATACTGTGTCGACTTGTAGCAGGAACTGGTCCATCTGTCTTCCGCTCTTCATCCTTGTGGCACACAATTCTTTATCACCTCCAGCCCCTTCACCTCCCCCCTGTCTCTCCTCTTCTCTCATCTCTGTCCCTGCTCTCTTCTGCTATCTCTCAAATCCAATCAAAGAGTCAATGAAGGGAACAAGAGCTCTATCTTGATGCAATAAAGCTGTGCAAACATGGTTCAGTTACACAAGTCTGGGCATCTATACCATCCCTCCGGCTACTTCATTAAAGTCTCTCTCACACACGCACACGCACGTGCATGCGTCAGTAAAAGTCATGGAAACGGGATGACGATGAACAGAGGCCATATAAGACAGAGACTGACAGAGGTGACCTGGCTGCTGCACAGCTGAATCGTTGGAAAAGGAAAAGCATAAAGAACTGCTGCTGTGTCAGACAACTGGGAGCTTGTTGGTGGATAGTTTCCATCGCTGGAGCTGGAGGGAGGCTTGGAGCAGGCCGAGACCACTGGCCTGTGAGGCACCACACAACGACAACTGAAGGAAGAAAACTTTTATATTCACGTCTTCCTCCTCCAAATTCATTCATCAGTCCCTCTGAAGCCCTTCAAAGCTTTTTCAGTGAAAGAAAAAAAAATGTTTTATTGACTTTAAAGGTAACAGTTTAAGTAGGCCTTATTGAAAAACACATTTTGGTGACAACAGACACCTGCACGACGTTTTCTCCGTGTAAAATCATCACTTCATGTTTGGAATCCGATGAATGTCCCGGGACAGCTGCACAATGGATTAACAATCCTGTAGTCATTTTAAATCAGTTATCGTTGTTTGAGGTGATCCATTTTGCCAAATTTGTCGTCCAAAGTTTGTAAAAAAAAAAAGAAAAACAAAAGATGGCAACTAGGCCAATTTTTTGAAAAATGCCAAAAATGTTTTTCTTGATCACCATGTAGACAGTGGAATTATTAGGATGCGTGCAGGAGCGTGCAGGAATTAGAATTATAAAGAGATGAAATCCTTCTAACCCCGTTTCATAGGACACATTGGGGATTGAAAACTATTTTCTGTTAAAACATCAGTTGCCTTTGCCAGGTCCCCTTCATCTTTCTCCATGTGGTTGTAGTCATCCCATTTTCACATTGGTTGAATTTTACTCTAAAAATGCAGCGAGCCTCTTATCTCCTCGTTGGGCAATTACAAAGTGTGCTGTATGTATATTTATACAACAAACAATATTAATATTCATGTAACTTATTATTCTCCCCTCACGCGTCTCCTCTCAGAACAGCACCACTGAATGTGCTGAAGTGCTCCCGCTGGTGATCAGACCCATCTCGCTGTATATACCTCCTCTGATCAAGAAGAAGGCGAGGTCGTCCCCACACCCTTTGATGATAGTATTCATTTAGGGACGGAGAGGAGATCGAAGATGGCGACGATGGCGATGTCGGCCTTCGCTCTCCTCCCATCCAGCAGCTCCCACAGCCGTGCTCTTGGCAGGGCAGGCGAAGTGTTTCCTCAGGTTCCTGCTGGTATTCGGCTGCTGTTCCTCACAGCACCTGCAGGTTCACCTGTTCAACCTGTGGGGCAGCACCAGGAACCACTGGAGGATCAACTTAGAGGATTCTGTCTTAGTGGTTGTGGTTCATGCTGATACCAGGAGCCAGACAATAAAAAACAACAACCCTGACATTAATGGAGAACCATTCAGCCATCACAACTTGGGAGAAAAGGTGAATATAAGCATCTGACTTGAAAATAACTACATTTGGTTAAAATATAAAGGGAAAATGATACTGTATAATTGTATGCTATGGTGTGTTCAAGCTAACATATGATATATTTGTTATTCCACTTTGCATTTACTTACTCAATTTCTATTTTACTCACTCTATTTTTAGTTTACCTTTTTTTTACTTTTTACAGAAACCATTAGAGGTACGGCAATTATAACAACAATTAACAATTATCTCCTGCACTTATTTTCATTCAGTTATGTCAGGATTTGGTTCTCTGTTGTATTTTGGTGCTTCAATTATTTATTTTACTAAGTAGATGGCTAATATATCTAACAGAGGTATGGTAATAATTAAACACAACGTTGAGTATTTTAACAAGTCTTTTACTTGTCTTAATCACCTTTTAGATAAGCCAGTGATTATTTATCTTATCTCACTATGTTGTTCTTTAATGTTCTTTTCATTAAAGATGATGGCTATATGACATGGGAAGGAATTTTCCTTCTTGTTTATTAAACTTCCCTCTTGTAGGTTGAAGGTAACTTAAGACAGTGCTTCACAGGTCAGGTCAGCTGTCTGTCTCTGTTCACCTGTCTCACTCTGTGTGCCTGACGAGGCCGAGTTGGCTCTGGCCTCTGGTAAACCAAGGTCTGCTAGATATCTTCTGTATTCAGGGTTAGACACAACAGGCTGGCGCCTGGTTGTTGATGCTGGATAAGAGATACTGTAGAGAGGCTGTGCTGTTACTAGGACAGCAATGGTTGACGTCTTTCCTTGTTTGGATCTGATATCCAATAGAGTCATCACACATGACAGACTGAGTTAGTGATAACCCTTTCTGGATATAGCGGAACTTATCAGTTCTGTGGAGGGTTAAATACTGAGCTTCAGGTAGTAGTAAGTAGCAGTACGCTGTGATTTACACGTGGTGTTTCCCTGTTCTCCTCGATCGAGCTTCAATAAATATTCCTGTGTAAGACATCCCGGTCTCCTGAAACTTCTTGTTAGAGTGAACCAGCTCTAAGATTTCCTTCACATGACAGAGGTATGGTAATAATTAATATCATGAAAAAAGCTTCAGCAAATCTTATTATTATTAACTCATTATTTAATCTTACTCTGTTGTACTTTTTTTTACTATAGATAGCTTAACCAGACAGAGGTAAGGAAATAAAAGATAACAATCTGAACAAACGTCTCCCACAAGCCTTTTTATTAGTTATTTAAGAATGTGGTAATAAACATACTTGGGTGTTTTTGTTCAACTAAGGTATAGATGACTTTATCTGACAGAGGTATCAGTTAAAAACAACAACAAAAGTCTTATCGCCTTTTTAAAAATTCAGTTACAATTTATTGTATTCACTTTGTTGTACTGATTTTGTTAGTAAGTAAGCCATTTAGATGGCTAAATGTAAGAAATACTCATGGTAAGTCAAAATTCTGACATGCTAAATCCAGGTTAAGAGATAATACGTGAAATTATGAAATCTAAGAACACGTAAGAAAACACCTAACATTATCATAATGAACGTAAAAAACAAACATGGCTATTGTTCGTACACACAGCTGTCAAGCTACCATGTTAGTATTGGGAGAATTTATTGAAAATTGAATTTGATGCAGGTAAGGTTACTCTGGTCATGTGTAACGAGAACACAGGCAGAGTGCACGCAGGTTGGCCATCTAATTATTGGATGGGCTTATTACAGGCGACGGCCACAGATACCAGATTCTTTTTTGTGTCCGAGCATTTGATTTATTGACTGCTGTCGGGATGTGAAGAGAATTCCAGCAAATAACAAAATATGCTTCAAAGATGAATTGCCTACCCTAGCTTTAAACATTTTTTTGTTTGAGTATTTTTTAATTTGTATTTGGTTATTTTTCTGGGCACTAAAATAAATAAAAATAGTTATAATCATAGTCTGACAGTAGGTTCAACCCTTACAGGGTTAAAGGGCTGTCAGTTACTATAAAGAAGCAAGAAAGGAGAATAGAGACAGCCCACCACTATCTGCTATAAATATTCACTCTACACCTCCCATCCCCAGTTAAGGTTTCATGTTATATGTCAAGGGCTGAGCTCAAAGGGTGAGAGCCATAGATTACAGTTTGCTCTCCGGGTGCAGTTGTCGTTGCAGTCCCCGATGGTTTTGTAGGCAGCTTGTGTTTTCTATGAAGTCTTCTAGATCCTCTGCTGTCAGTGGCTAACAATAGCTTCACTATGTTTTGCTCAAGATGTTGTGTTTGGTTTCCTGTGGAGTGTTACTGGCATTTCCTGGCAGAGGCGGACTCTTGTCTGTCATCTGGTGGCAGTTGGGTTCATAGCCACTTTACTTCCAAACGCTGAACAAGGTCAATGTGAGAGGCCAGCTCAACAACAGAACACAACAAGTCTCTACTGTAAAGGTTTGGTCTCTCTCAAACATGTTTAGCATGCAGTAACATTTGCATTGTTTAAGATTGTAAGCGCTTGACCAATGATCTTGTCATATATTTGCAGTTTTGTCTAGAAAATTGGTGACTGTAACAGGATAGTTGCATGTTACACTGAACACTTAGGTCATGCATTGGTTGGTTTGTCTCTCAAGGTGGGTTTAATGTGACGAGCATGGCTGGGGCTTGTGAGAAATGGCAGCAGAAAGGTTCTGGTGAGAGGAGTTGGACCCAGCCTCAGTTCCTCAGTTGCTCCAGCAGCGCATCCACCGATAAAATCACCACCATCCGTCTTCGGGACATTTACGATCCCAAGCCTCAACCTCCCAAAGCCCCAGTCCGGATCCGCCCTCCAGGTCCGAGAGCCCCCTCAGTAAAGGAACTCAATTTAAAGCACAAATTGCCCAACGATCCTCCAACCAAGACGATCATGAGGAGACGAGCTCAGTCTCTTCCTTCGTCTGCAGAGAGGAAAAAGGAACTCCGGAGCCTGCAGGTACGCTTTGTGGACTCATTGGGCCTCGAGTTAGAGGAAGTTAAGGTCTTCAAAGTCCAAGAGCGCCCTCTGATACCCCAACACGTTATGTTCAGACTACTGATGAGCTCTGAACTGGCTTTCGGGAAGTCATTGGAGCTGTCCCTGCCTTACTTCAAACCTTGTTTCCCTGAGAATATGGGAGCTCAGCCGGACTTCCTGAAGCGTCTCTGCACTCAGAGTGTGTGTCTGGAGCAGGTCCTGTGTTCAGAGCAGGGGATAACAGGCACTATACAAGTACTTAACTTAGCTTACGAGAAAGAGGTCACAGTGCACTACTCTTTCACCAACTGGAGAACGCACACGGAAACAGCAGCATCCTGGGTATCGAGCGGGTATCGTGGGGAGTGCGGCGCTCCAGAAACAGATGTCTTCAGGTTTCGTCTGCCTGTCCCACCCTTCATTTTGCAGCCAGGAGCTATTTTAGAATTTGCCATCTGCTACCATGTAAAAGGATCTAATTACTGGGACAACAACAACGGACACAATTACAAACTGTCATGCCACAACTACAAGGTGACTGTGCCGAGGGAGTGTGAGGACAGCATGCTGCATTTCACCTGAGCGTCCACACAGAGGAGCTGTAACAGCTGCACACAGATAGGGCTGCTGTACAGTGACTATTACCTTTGTCGCCCTTAACTTATTATAAGCAGTGGTGGAGTGTATATCTTAATACATTTACACAAGTACTCTACATTTCTACAATTTTGATGTACTTTGCCTGTTTGTCCTGTACTTCTACTCCACTGTATTTCAAAAGCAAGTGTTGTACATTTTACACCACTACATGTATCTGACAGCTGTAGTTAAAGGTAGGGTAGGTAATTTATGCTCTGACACAAGATAGGAAAATATATAACCCTAAGCTAATGGATCAAATCTCTATTTTAAATAAAATGTCCCAATACTAACATGCTAGCCTGACAGCTGTGAGTGCTAAATAGCCATTTTCCTTGTTTATTTGGTAATGTTCGACGTTTTTTTACATGCGAATGAGACATGAGGTAGTTGGATACAGTTAGCGATGACAACGATCCCCAACGCTCTCCTGCATCGACATACTGAGTATACATATTTCATTTGTATATATTTTATGAGAGAGCGTTGGGGAGAGGAGCCCAGCCAATCGCTGTGTATGTACATCCCAGAGATATCTTGACTTTTAGGTCGAGCTCCAAAAAGATCCCACAATTCCCATAATGCAACTCAACTCACACTGCCACCCACACCTCCAGTTTATAACACTGACTTTCCTTAAAGGGCTATGTGTAGAGTGCACCTTTAATATTTTCCAGTCTGGTTTCCAAGGCATGGCAGGATTGCTGCGTTCCTGCTGGGCTTTTATTTAGATGAAATCCCTGCCACCTCTGTACAGACCTACTGAAGAATTTGCTCCCTTTAGCAAGTCTGCTGACCCGATTGAATGATTGACGGTGTGAGTTAGACAAAGACTATTGTTGTGTCTTAACACCGAATTACACAAGGTGACAAGTTCCATATTCTTTGCTGTTTCCACACAAATGGAGAGGCCTCAAAGATCTGCTGGAAACCTGAGCAGCTTGTTTGTTGTAACTGTGTACGTTCTGCTGCGGCCAACAGGGCTTGACCCCATTCTTCTGGAGCTTGTTTAGCTTTTGGAGGAGGATTACTGGGAGAGTTGTTAGCTCCTCTGTTGCACTGGGCCTTGGATCCCCAACAGCGCTGACCTTTCACCAAAAAAGTTTCCACACATGAGAGGCCAGATTCCAGAGCACTTTTCTGGCAGGCTGCAGCGTTTGGCTCAGAGGAGGGCATTCTTCAATCTGCATTACTCACTGCAGCTGTATGGCATGCTTTAAACATGATAGCAGCTATCTGAACACCCAAAACGTTAGTAAGCATGTCAAGCCTTTAACACATAATTCATGAGGGAAAACTAAAATAAAGCTGCTCATTAAAGGTAGCCCCACCACCAGAAATAAAAACACAAGAAAAAATAAAAACCTGCCATTACTCTTAAACTCTTTAATACAACTAAACCTACTTTTTTTTTTTTTTTTGGATTCTATGAATGATGTGACTATAATTACAATTTATTTTGCTAAAAATGTACATGCACATTGGAGATTGAAGTGCTATTCTGCAACAACACCATACACTCCTCACTCACTCCAGGAATGCCTACGATGTCATGTGTCATCAGAAGGAGGCAGATGTTGCAGTTATGGGACACTAGATGGCACCATTGCTCAAATCTAAGCCCCTACACCCAACAACCTGACAATATAATTACCTGTATACCTCTGATGGGCTATTCTTTTGAATGCAGGACTTTTACTTGTAATAGAGTATTTTTATGGCTACTTTCACTTAAGTACAGGCTCTGAATACTTCTTCCAAAAATCAAATACGCCTTGACATTTACTGTATTTTATATTCTGTGGGGCAGTTTGATCTGTAACAACGCATCATATTTTATAAGATGATTATATGTTTAGTATGTCAAATCTTGATCCACAAAGTACTAAAACTAGTAAATAAATGTAGAAGTAAAAAGTACAATATTTACCTGTGACAAGTAGTTAAAAAAAAGTGGGAGAGTAACCTGAAATGGAAAGTACAAGTACCTCAAATTTGAAAAGTACAGTACTTTTAACATTCCACTACTGTTTGTTTCCAAACCTCCCACTAAATAAGATCCAGGCAACTTCACAGCTTTTTGCTTTCACAATTTTTCCTCCTATTTGAAACCTTCCACATGCACATTGTAAATATCAGTCTTCTTGTTGAGCATTTCCTAATTCACAACTAAACTAAAGTAAAAGAAGGTATTTGACTGTTATATTGTAACAGCATCAGACATTGAGTGACGGTCTGGTTTACCCTCATAATCCATTCCCTGACTCCTCCTGTTCTACAAAACCTCCATCTGCCTTTAGAAACTTTTGTAATCTATTTTAGAAAAGTAAGATACAACATTTTACTGTCACACTCACACACACGCAGGCTGTCGGAGGGCACTCAAACCCTGGCAACCCTTCGCTGTTGTCTCTTGCACTTTGCACCGTGGATAAAGGCATGTGCAGCCACAACAGGACAGCAGGACTGGTCTCAGTGCTGTGAGGCGTTGGTATGTCCTCTGCACTTCATATGAAATCATTGTTCCTCTTAAACATTTTCCTCGTAAACAGTTGCACTGAAAACAAAAACAAACATCTTCTCGCCGGGCCTCGTGTGTATGGATGTTCTCTGCTGTCATGCCAGTGTGTTGTTGGGGCACACATCCATTCTGCCTTGCAGCGCTGTGCCTTTATTTGGGGCTTTCATCTTGTGCTTTGTTGCCGGTAGTTATATAAGAAGGTACCATATTAGGAGCCGACATGATGTACAACAGTGACGTTTGCTCTGGGGACTGGCTGGAATTGAAATGTAATCATTGATGCATCATTATTGGTCATTAAAACACTATTAAGGCCTGTGCGTTTTGGAATAAAAGAGATCTGTGTCGCCTGTAATATTTGTTCATTGTTAGTCTCAAGTGTAAGACTGATTTCCTCATACGAATACTCATTTGTCGTAATTTAAAGCTAATGTGTGGATCAAAATAACAGCCCTGGGTGCTTGGTGGCTTTGAGTCACAGTGACGTTGTGTGTTATCCTTATGCAAGGCAGCTAAATTACTGGCAAAACGACTTCCAGGAATACACGTGGAAAAAAGAAAATGGTCCAAAATATGACGTGATTTATAATCCAAAGCCTATTTTTGAACCAGAAAGTCATTACGCCTACAGTTGGCTAAAAACTACTGAACATATGTTCAGTGTGTATGTGTTTACCCTTGGCCGTCACCTGTCGGAGGGACACCCGGAAGTCAGGATATCCCCCCCACGCCAGTGGGAGCATCCCTTATTCCTCCCACGCAGCTCCACAGGTTACCGGCCACTATCGTTACATTACTCCAGACAGCGAGTGGTCCTGGACTACAGTACAATTTGAACTGGAGCTGCCATCTGTCCCTCCACCAGTGCCAGGACGGAGGCTGTGACTCACATAACATGCAGGTTGATGTCAGAAAAGAAGCTAAAAACTGCACAGCCAATCTGAACGTGCCTGACAGAGATGTCACCACACCAGGGATTGCTTCTATTTTGTCCAAATTTAATATCAGGTAAAAGGTTTCTGCCTTCCGAAAGAGGCTTTTGGTCGTCCTCACATGCACCTACAGCACCTATCATCATCATTTTAATGTGTTTGTTTGGGAATAACAAGCTCAGGGATAAGTGTGACGCACAAAGTCAGACACAATGGCTTGTTTCTCACATTCTTGTTCCTCTGCCAGTGTCAGCAGCAGCACAACACAGTTATTGGACAAAATGCAGTCGGGCGGATTTAACCTTACCTAACTAACCTGCTTAATACCCTGCAAGTGATGCCTGTCCTCTTTTATCAGAGAACAATACACGGCATGGTGAGAAGAAGCAGGTCACCGCCTGCATCCGTAAAACTAATTGCTGCTTGATCTGATGAAGGTGAACTTCGCTGCAATTTTATTATCCGCTTACTAAAGCACAAAAATGATGACATAAATCCGGAGGGATTACAACCCATTTACGATCTGTAGTCGCCAATTATCGCCCTAATTCAGACCTTTTGTGAGAAAAACACTTTTTTACATATCTCACATTTCTGTTAATCCATGATATTAACGTGATTCAAAAAACACAAAAATCACGCCATACACGACAAACACTGTTTGTTACAAATTGAAAACCTGTATTGTGCAGACAATAAATAGTGCTTACAAAGGGATTTTTGTCTTTTACACAGACAAGGTTTCGGTTTACACTGTTGATATGAAACGCATCATCAACTGAATCAGTGAGACTCAGACACAGCTCGGGGGATGTGACTACTGATACTGGAGTGGGACTGGTCAACTCGGTCACATGCACATTATCCCCCCCTGTGGCATCAAAAAGGACGTCTTTCAAAAGAGTCTGTTTACAAAAAAAAAAGTCTCTTGCTCGTCTATGGCGAATGCATGACCTCGATTCTTCCTGCTCCTCTGACAAGGTGTAGTGAGGGGTTGAGGTCATGTTCCTCTGAGCAGAAGTGGAGCTTGCTGCATGCGTCCCCGTCTACCGGCGGCTCCATTTCTAGAGACATAGCCTCCAAGGTTCACTGGACACAAACACCAGGACTCCCACTGACTGTGGGGCAGGGCGCTGGAAGACTCTGTGCAAGGTTTTCGGTGACAGAACCAGATATCAGCAACTCTTCACAGAAGAAACCTTGCTAAGGCCGGTGGAACCTGCAAAAGGGGCAAAGGAGGGGAAATGAGCGTGGGCAAAAATGTTCACATACTAGGCTTTCATCAATCAAGAGACCTATTATTAGCCCAATGGAAGTGCCCTCAAAAACGGGGTCTTGCGTAAGCACCACCCCGGCTAATTCAGGTTTTTTTTGAAGCTACAGACCATCTTGACATAAGCGAAATGTAAGCTAAATATATCCGGACATTCATTATAGTGGAGAGGTGGTGCAAAAGGGTGCAACTTTCTCATCTCAAGGGACCTGCTTGCAGCTAAATTTAAGCCCTACTCTGCAGGGTGTGCACTCATTGATGTGAAACTGTAGGATAATGCACCTTTTCAGTCTTTGCACAATGTCACACTGCCCTTCTTACACATCACCGCTCACAATAAAGCAGACAAAAAAAGTCAGACTGACCTCGTCAGATGCTTGCTCGAGGAGTGAACTTCCATCTCGTTACTTTTGAACTCGTTCAGCTCCTTCCGTATCGCTGCCTGCGGAGCAAAAAGCAACATGGAGCGTAAGCCCAGGTGTGTCCCTTCACACATCAGGTGGTGAGGCTCAGAGGAGGGTGTTATGAAAAGGGAGAAACATCTGTTGTTTAGGTCAGATTATGTGAGCTTAACTGGGTCTCATGTCAAAGAAAAGGCGGCGAGGATGACGATGTCGAGCATTAACCCATTTTCAAAGAGACCAGGAGGTTTTATTAAAAATGTTCACCTTGACAGACAAGATTTCTGCAGGTATTTCAAGACCTTTTTTATACCACATAGAATGCAATTTAACACCTGTTTCATGATCTTTATCTTATTTACTATTATATCACATTTTTTTCAGTACTTCTCTGCAGTATATAACAATGATCTAAAGATATAATCGATTAAATTAAAGCGACCTGGACCTGGATAAACGGCATAACATAGATGGATGGATTAACCAATTAAGAATGATTCATTCATGCAAGTTAATTTACATTTTGGCTAAAATCTTTCACCTGCACTTTATAAGACGATGAGCTTCCTAATTGCAGCAAGCAGTAGTGACAGTGTTTGCTACAGGTGTGATGGTGGCGACTGAAACTCCACAAAAAAAGAATAAACCGTCTACTGCAGCACAATCCATCGTCACAACAATCCCACTTTAGTTCATAGGTGTGTAACTTCTCCTTAAAGGCTGCGATCAGATACAAAAACCATTTTAGACTTTTGTATATTTAACTTACTAGACTTTTTAATACTTTCTAAGGCTTTTTTTTTTGGGGGGGGGCTGAATTCAATACAAAGACTTTTCAAGACCAGCAGAAACCTTGCAGATAGGCTGACAAAGGACTATTTCACTAAAGGTGTCGGAATGTGGCAACTGAATCAAGTGTTTGCACTGCTTTAATATATAAAAAGAGCAGTGTTGCTGATCTGTCCTAAAAACACCAGAAGAGGGCTTTTTTTAGCTACCTTGTCAGCAGCTGACAGTCTGGTCCAGGGCTTGTCAGCTCGCCTGTCGTAGTCCTGAGCTTTGGCCACTTCCACATAGTCGCTGAAACGAATGAGGATCTTTCTGTCCCGCAGCTCGTCCACTGTGGGCCGCTGGTTCAGCTGGAACGCAAACATAAGAGTCAGCTTATCCGCTTATCAATGTATTCAATCACCAAAGAGATCGGCGATGGAAACTAAATGTAAAAAAAAAAACAACAGCAGGTTGGGTATTAAGGTTCTGCTTTGACAGCCCCCGTGAGGGCCCGTGTGTCGCCAAAATGTGGGATTAAGTGGATGAAATTTAAGGAAACTGTTCGGATCACTGTGGCCGCCTACCTTCCTGTTCAGCCGCTGTTTGATTTCCCTCCTCTCCTCCTGCTCTGTCTGGTCATTTCTTTCTGTTGACACACAAAAAAAAAGACAAATATTAGAACCAAAAAGCATGTAAAAATCTTTTAGTTACATTGAAGACAGAGATTAAACCGGAATCAATTTAATCCGAAAAATTTGGGCTTTTTGGAGAAGTAAATACACTGTCACTGTTTATGTCACGGGGCTGGACAGTTGATGAAGTCTGTGATTAACAGAGCTAATGTGTCTGATCCTCCTTACACTCAATCAATCAATACTCCTAAGCGAGCGTGTCTGCAGCTGTGCAGAGGACAGGACTTGAGCCCTGGATCAGTGCTGAATGGGAGTTGGAGAGCGAGACTAGAGAGCGAGATTAGAGCACTGATAGGATTTATCTTTATTAGATATGACAAAAGATCACTAGATGTCAATTCACAATTTATTTTTTAATCTCCTGTTTTTCATTCCAAAAGTTTTGGCAGCTTAAATGGAGGCAGGCACCTGTCCCCACCCGAGTGTATTTCACTTTTTGGGTGAACGCAGCGCAACAGGAACGCACGATTTGATGATCTGCATTTAAACTGAAGGCTTTTAGTTTGTGGTTTGGAGAATGTGTTCAGTGGTTAGTGTGCCTGGTGTTCGGCTCGAACACATGTCCCCCGCGCAGAGGGAGACGGGGGTCAGCGATGAAACGGACAGCTGCTCGCAGCTCACAGGTGGTCCCGTCTCAGCCGGGGAGACGTGGCGCACTACAGACTTCATTCCTCACATGGCTCTTTCATGATTGTTCTGTATTGTCGGGACGGCGTGTCTGGTTTCTCCGTTTGATGTGCTGCGATGTGACACCTTCTCCCTGCAGACGTAAAGCTATTCTTCTGAATAAAACAGTGCCAGCCTTTTATACAACTAGGACTACAGTCGACCAGCTACTTAGTATGACTGACACTTAAAATCCCTATGGAAATATTAGTGGAATATTGATAGATTTGTGGTCAGTGGTGTATCATTTGCTGGACAAAAAAGTAATTTGTCCATGGTGTCTACATATGAATACTCTTCTTGCAATTATGTAAAAACAAAAAGGAGAGGTGTAACTGACCATAAACACTTTTTGTTTTTTCATTTTTTTTTTCCATTGATGATTAATCTGCCGATTATCTTCTCAACTGATTCATAATGTCAGAAAATACTAAAAATAAAGTCCATCACAATATCCCAAAGCCAAAAGTAATGTCTCCAATTGACTTGTTTTGTGTGGACAACAGTCCAAAACCAATCATAAAGCAGAAAATCCTCACATTTGACAAGTTTGAAACCGAATATTTGGAGTTTTTTGATGAATGACAGTTTGGTCAAAAAAGTTGAAAAGTTGGTGATTTTCTTCTCTCCACTAATTGATTAATAGACTAAATATTTCAGCAGTTAAACACATTTAAAAAACAACATACTAATCATAATTTCAAATAATAACAATAGTAATAAAAGTCTTATTTTGAAATACCCACTCAGCCCACAGTCTACTCTATATTCACTAAAGCGATATTAAACATCAACTTTTCTTTTTTTTTTTTAACGGACGCCTAAACCATAAAGTCAACATGAACTCGGATCACGCCTGAAAGAAAGATTAATCTTAGTAAAATGGAAATATTGAGCATATTATTTTTTTTAACTTTCAAACTAAAAGCATATCCTGGGGCCCAGCAGTGGTCCTGATGCGGGCCCGTGGGTGCGTGTGGTCGGATCAGAGTCACACACACAGCTCTGTCTCTGGAGCAGCTACTCACGCTTCAAGATGTTCCGGCTCTCCAGCTCCTCCACGGCCGGCCTCTGGCTCAGCCTCCTGCGGAAAAACACCAGAATTACGTTCTGGACCATCTTTAGTCTGCTGGGGCTCCCGTCCCGGACCCCCCCCGGCACCAGGTCCCCTCGGTCCTCCCGGCGGCGCCACTAGCACTGCGGCCGCTGCCTGAGCCGGTGCGCAGAGCGCCGAGATCCGCACATCCGACACGCAAACGCCGCGTCCCGCCTGGAGCCCACAGAGCGGCTGGTGGTGGCGTCAGAACAGGTAAGGCTCCACATCGGGAAGGGGAGAGGGCAGAGCCACGGCGGTGAACCAGGAGGGAGCGCGTCCCTGAGGCGGCGGCCGGGTCCCGCTGCTCCGCGAGCGGGGGACAGGCTGGGAGAGAGGCGCGTCGGCTGCGTGGTCCCGGAGGAGCGGCGAGGCGGAGGATGCTGAGCGGACTGAGCGCCGCGGCGCCGCCCGCCCGCTTTTCACCACATGCACGGCACTACCGTGGAGGGGCGGGGCCGAGGAGGAGATTCCCCGCACACGCACGCGAGCGCGCGCACACACACACGCAAAAAAAAAAGAAACCTGCTGCAGCGAAGCGAGCCGAGCGGCTCCTGCACGGAGGGGGGTCTGCGTGGACACAGGCGTGGAGCCGCTGCTGTCACTCTGTCGGTCTGTAGTGTGGCAGGCAGAAACATCAGGCAAAAACAAGACGTGCATCACTGAGCAGATAGAGCACCAGATGATAATGGATGGAGCAGCAAATATGTAATGGTTGCTCTGCACAGAGACTAAGACTGCAAGGGATTATTTACATTATCGCTCTGTAGGTGGTTTGATTTGTGTTTGACGTATTCAGTCCGTAAATGTGAGGGGAAAGAAAGTGAAAAGCCCATCACAATATCCCTGAACACAAGTTGACATCTTCAGATTTCTTACTTGGTGTGGTAAATATAATTTAAAAAATACTAATAATAATTTACAAAGATATAATACAGAGAAAAGCTAAAAATCCTCCCACATGAGAACTGCAAACCAGCAAATGTTTGTCATTTTTGCTGACTGAAATGTTGGACCAATTACCATGACTCATCCATTAACCTCCATCCATTCATTTGACCACATAGGGAGGTTCGGCTCGCCCACGTTTAGCCTGTGTTACTTCCCGGCATTCACACTCAGCACATCGCCTGAATTTCAGGATTCCTCACATCTTTCCAAGACGAATCCCGATCCCACACACACACACACACACACACACACACACACACACACAAAGTGACACTAAATTTGCCACACAGCTGTCAAGACAGCACTGGATTCCAACAAGAAACTGCTTGTAAATACGGAACTTAATGTTTGACAGTATCCAAACCAGGCTCTATGTATTTTATTAAATCAAAAATCCATCTTTGATCCTCGGGTTATTTTGGTGATATGGACAAAACTGATGACTCAGAATGACACATGTACATTAAAAGGTTACTAGTTTAAGTCCATGGACCAAGTAGGAAAACATCCTGCCTTATAAATGCAACGACACATGAATTATATATTTTGTTTATTTGAATTAAATTAAGACCTGAATATCTTTGTTAACTACCCTAAGCTAGCTAAAACTAGCAAAAAGCTACAGCAAACATTGAGTTAAAGCAGAGACGGCCCCCCCCCGCCCCTTCAGTCTGTTCATTCCAATGGGAGAAATGATCGGGAACACGTACTATGGCCGATTCTTTCACCCCATAGTCACCAAAGTAAAAACCGGACCCATTTTTCACAAGCCACCCATCTTTCGAACTTTCTGACACTAAAACTGCATATTTCAGACTCACAAACACAGATGAACCGACAGCTTGGTAACACAGTTAGTTATTCTACATTAATGAAGCAGTAGCAATTGTAAATTAAATCATGATAAAGAAAGAAAAAAACTACTGGGAAAGGTAACTAGCTGCCATTGTAGCTTTGTGATTAGCAAAACAGAGGTACATTAATTCAGCTCCGGACTGTAAATACTTCAAATAAAGTCTATTTTCTTTAACAAACTAGTTAAAATAGCCAAAAGAAAATGTTTTATTTTGGTAAATACCATGGTTTCTCCAGATAATCCAAAGGCAGGGTGCAGTATCTGAAGTTTTTACTTATTATGTAAGTTCTGTAACAATGATTTTTGGAGTTCAGTTTAATAATCAGCTTAAAAAGGCATGAAATTCTGGTATTACAATTACACAGTTATCCAGCCAGCCTGAACACGTCTAACTCTTCTTTTTCTTAACTACTGCTGTTTGTCTTTGTAGGTCAGAACTGATCACGAGCTGTCAGGTTGCCCAAAGGAAAAAAAAGTAGCTTTACATGATAACCACGTTTACGTGCACTGATGTGATAACCCTTCCCTTAACAAACAGAGGTCAAATAAAGATAATCAGTCACGACTCAATTGAGAAAAAGGTGCAAGCTCCTCTTTCATAATCAACCAGAAAATGGTCAGACCGTAACGTATTCACACTCTGTTGGGAGATGAAACTATGATTCACACCAGCAGCAGGGACAATGTGCAGCAGACTGGGTGAGCAGCACATTAGATCAGATGTTGTTCTGACCAGCGCAGGAGCTTAAAGTGCGACCGAGAAAGGGACATTACACTTACTGGGAACGCAGTGTCTTTTTCAGAGCAGGACAAGCCCCTATCCTCCAAATTAGTGAGGTGGACAGAGTTTTTAAGTCTGATTTCGAAGCGGGGCAAGCTGGCATTATTTTAAATTGTCAAAATGATCCCTGAAGTACTTACTGTCCCCTGCAATTGCTTTTTGCATGTCTAGTTAGAATAAATAGGGGGGTCTGCTCTTTAGAATGACTTTGCATAGGCTCCATAATTAAGAAAAACCTTTTAAAACCACAAAAACAATTGACAGACACACTTAAGCATTTTTCAAACTATTTTCAATGTATTATTAGAACAATTTTTATTTAGGTCTACCATATTTATTTGCATCAACCCATGTAAACAGACAATCATCAAAAAATTTTGATATTGGACAATTCAGCAAAACCATGGACAATGTTAAGTGCCATTTTTTTATTTGCGTCCAATGCCAATGTTAAGGTATTCTTAAAGTTGTGCAACTACAACACTTGGTTACAGTTTAGGAAAGATTGTAGCTACGGTTAATAAAATCATGAACTACCTGTGGAGTTTTTTTGTGGAAGCAAAGTTTCTGTTTACATTCAGCGTCTCTCATCAAACTCACTTATGTGAGTGAAACTTAGAGGATGTGAATGTATTGACAAAACACCGAGATTCACGGAGCTCCGACGAAAGCTCTCTTTTCTTATTTGCAAAGAGCAATTTACAAAACATTCAGGAAAATAATGTGTGTCAGGTTCATTAGCTACAACTGTGACTTCAATGTGTCAGATACACCTTTGCTCAATATTGCATATCTTCTGCTGCTATGTATATATACATTTTTTTTATGCATTCTGTGCAGCGCTTACACAAACATTTCTTTCAAGATGAATGCCTTCTATATTATCTAATTTGCAGGTTGCAATTTGAGTGTACACTGAGCAGCTGTGTCTTTTAGGTAATAATAAGTATCAGATTGTATCAGCAGATACTCAATATCAAAGGATTTGGATCAGAATCGGGGCAAAAAAAACACTTGATCCTTTAATTGCAGGTCTGTTACGGGAGGCGAGCTCTGGTCTCCTGCATGAAAGTCAGGTGTAGATCGTGAGGTGCAGGACTGTCTAATACGAACATAATCCTAGAGATACTGAAGCATTGTGTAATACTGTTCTGATGACTTGATACATCATTTTGCTGACAACATGACCTAGTGTGTATTTGACTTTCAAATCAGTTGAGCTCAAACTATGACAAAGACAAAATAATGGAAAACCTTTTATAAGCCGCAACATTTTGTCCACAGTTCTGAAATTAATGACAGGGCGGATGGCACTTAGACCTTAAATAAGCCTCTTGTCTTGTGACAGCTTCAGCTGTAGCTGGGACCACTGAGGGCTTATAAAACAGGACCACAGACATGGCAATATTGGAAGCTGAGGGGAGTCGATGTGCTAAATGGAGCAGAGCTATAGTAGGATGTGTGGTCTGCAGCGGAAAACATTTCAGGTCAATGGCATTTGCCTCAGTTCACAGAGTGAGTCTAATCTGCTGCAGCCACACTCTTTAACCCCCAAAACACACATGCATCAGATGTATTTTACATTAGAACATTTAAGTGCTGTGGATTTAACGCAAAAACTAAATCCAGATACCATAAAAGCCAGAGTGAGTCAGCCTGTTTCTGTTTGGCTAAACAGTCCTATTGGGCCTTTAGTCACAGCCTCCTGCAGCGATTAGCAAGTGCTCACCCACTCTGCTTGGTCAGAGGTAAAAGTTCCTCGTTTGCTGGAGAAAACTCACCAGCATGTCAAAGCAATGAGCTGCCGGTAAGAGCAGGGGCTGATGGGAATGTCAGCCCGTGAAAAGTGGAGGAGAATGGGATGAGTCAGGCGCCACGGGCCAGGCGGCGGCCTGCTACTGCCCACCGAGGTGTGTCCTAATCCCTCGCTCCGTCCCCTCAGTGATGGAGCCCGGGGACAGGAGCGCGGCGTCGGATGTGGAGCAGCGAGCCCAGGACGGCCTGGGGGACGAGGGGTGCTGGGGGGGAGGGGGCGGTTGCCAGGAAAAATTAGAGGTACCCTCTTTAATTGTAGCCTACCAGAAGCTCTGTGTTTATGCAACTTGGTTGTGGTTCAGGACTTTGTTGTGTTTAAGTGTTTGACCTGGATGTGTCCCACTGTTACTAGGTCACATGAATATGAAAGACTGTGAGGAAAATGCTGCATGGATATATATTTATATATATTTGGGTATATAGTTGTGAAAAAGCTCAGTAAATCACTCAAGAGCCTGCCAACTACCTTCTAAAACTCCATCTGTTCAAAGGCTCGCTGTGCTATTGATGATAGATGAATGGGACACATTCAAAGACTCAGACATGAAACCGAGAATCAATTTTTTTTATCTAGCCAGTTGTTTGTCTCCGGGGCTTTGCCCTTTAGCGCGGGTCCACAGATCAAGTGGGGGATCATGTCTGGCTCTTGAACAACCCGCTGGCAGCACAGTGTGGAGGAGGCAACTTCAAATAGCATGGTCCCGCTTCTTGCTTTACGTAAGCCATAAACCTTCCCACTGAAGAAACTTCAGGTGGCTCTGTTAGCTGCAGCACGTGTCCATTATGAGTTTTAAACTGAAGTCTACCAATAACAAAACAAAACACAGTGTAGCATGGCTGAATATCTGAGTCTGAGTCTGGGTGTCTTATCCTTTCAAAGTACACTGCCCTGAAACGACTGAACAAACATTGATTTCCTAAAACAATTGATGTCCATTAGTCAACCTAGCAGATGTAACCTATTTAAAAATCCATTTCTGATTCTGTTTGTATAATGAACACTCTTACAACTGGAAAGCCAGGATCAATGCTGGGGATGGATAATGGCCAGAAAACACATGTACACTCTACTGTATCTGCTTATTTATAGACTGAGAAATTCAGCAGTGGGCGACAAGCAAACTAAATTAGCCACGTAAGTCACGTCTCTGATCAATGGTGATCTAACCCTAAATTGGCAGGAGGTTAGAAAGGAGAGAAAAACAACCAGTGTTCAGTGCGTGGGTGCGGAGGCTTTGAGACTTTTGACATTTCAATTAGAGGGTGCTCACAGCTAGATCCCTGGAAAAAAAGCCATTGTATAACGTTAATTACTGCATGTGGGACAGGGAGGTTCTACAGTGGTGACAACATGTAATTTGAGGATTGCGCTTCATGCCATATACAGTATGTGCAGGCCATGTCATCCGGTGCTTACGTCTCTCCAACTGCTTCACAACATGGGCCAACTCCAGTCCTGTAACTGGATTGATGCCCGGCTGTGATGCTGCTCGCTATAAAAGGCACAAATAGAAACCAAAGTGGCACATCCTGAGACAAACGCTCCTCATGCGAGGCCACAGAGACACAATCTACAACATTGTCTCCATTATTTGAACCCTCCGCTGACTACAGACATGTTCTCGCACACAGCAACGAATGGAGGTCAGTAATGCCAACATTTAGCATTATTGAACACTGGTCTTTGTTTTAAAAATTAGAAGAAGGCTCTGTAACCAAGAACAGCACCCCGTTGTCAACGCGCATGGACACACACACACACACACACACACACACAAATGATGATAAAATAAATAGCATGACAAACACACTGACTCATATTTAGCAGGCTGCAGATGTAGACATATTGAGGTTGACACCTACAGGCAAAGAAAGAAGCTTCTGCAATTTTAACAGTTACATCACCTTCAGGCATTGAGATTTACAGCTGCAGTTTTTAAAACCTTTTTATAATGCTGTTTTGTGTGTGTTTGAAGTTTTAGATATTACACTTGTACCACCTGTTACTGTAGGTGAACTGAAAATAAAATAATACTAATGAAACAATATAAGTAAATACTAACAAATGATAAGAATAATAGTAATCAATCTGACAAACTTAAATCCTATTAAATAATCAAATAGAAATAGTTTGATAGCTATTACTATTATTATTATAATTATTAACCATTTTCCTTTGTAAACACACAGCAAGGCTTTAGGTAAGACTGCATAACTTTTGAATGAAAACAAATTCTGAACAATAACAAGTTTATCAGCTTCTTTCTCCCTCCAAAATGACCAGGGGGATGGAGGACACTCTCTGCACTCTTCAGCAGAAAGTATGCTCCAGTTAACAAAACCCTTACCTTCTGCAGGTCAAACACACACAAAAGCGCATTATACAAAAGAAAAAAACCTCAAGTGTAGCTCCAGTACAACTTTCCCTTAGATGCTGAAGTTACTTTTCTTGCCCATAGGTGGCGCAGTTCGGACTGCTGGTCTGAAACTGCTGGGCCTAGTTTCTGCATCTATTACACTGTGTACCCTCTTTAATTAATTCAATTTTATGCCCCAAGTAGGCCAAGTCCTTGCTGTATCAGACACGACTGTGCTTTTCACTGCTGCAAAAGCATAGCACTCAAACATGTCTGGATTTTGTGAAAGCGAGGTGATCGCTTTAGCCTCCCCGAGTTTTCTTGCCTGCAGGAGGGAAAAAAAAAAAAAAAAAAAACAGGGAGGGAAACCCGAGCAGAGGATGCATTAATATTTCATCTCGGGTGAAAGGGATTATGAAACTGAAAATATTCTCTGCAGTTACACAAGGAATAGCAGCCAGCCGCTATCTGAAAGCCTTGGTTGCCTGGAAACTGCTATTGTGTTGAATGAGGTTCATAGAAACATGATTTTAAAAGAAAGCTGAATGAAAAGGGGATTAAAGATCATGCCTCAGCGACACGTAAAGAAACAGTTGTTTTGAAGTCAGTGAAATGATCAATACAGCCTCAAGCTCCTTTAGTTTTAACACTATATTTGTCTTTCTTTCTAGCCTTTGTGGCGCATTTGGCTGAACAACAAAAATCAGTGTCTGCGTATACATTTATTTTCCACTGAATCTAATTGTTCAAGTTTAGAGTGACAAAACACTGGCAACGAGCTGGACTTAAACTCCAGGCATTGGAATTTCTAAATGCTTGCAGTCAGCTGCTGTGTGGATAGTGCAATGCGGAGTTATTTATAGCGGTTCTGGACAGCAGCTGTGGTGAGTTGCTCTGTCCTGCTTCATACAGTGAGCTGTGGTGTCAGCAGAAATTAGTCTATGTGCCACAATTTTCCAATTATTGGAAATTCCACCGTAGCTCAGCGGACTGTGGCAAATAATGAGCAGGCTCCTGTCATCGCCACCTTCACTGCCGCGTGTCCCCCTTTCTCTTCCTTTACCGCGGCTCCTGTCCCACCTGCGGATATACCCCAGACATGCTGACTGGAGTTTTAGCTGTATAGACATCTCACTGAGGCAAACTTGATAGCAAAAATAATCTTGTTAGTTGAGTTACACCTCCATGAGCATGGCCAACGAGGTTTCTTGCTTTGCACAATGAGTTAACTGCATATTTGAATTGCAAAGAGCTGTAGTAGAAATTCAGATGTAATAGTAGCAATGATATGAGTCTAATTCATGAATTCATAATCTTGTCAGCTATGGTAAATAGCTTATGTTGATAGTGTGATGCTATATGTCTAGACTCAACTTGGAAGGTCAGACAAGCCGTCTGGTTTAACCTCTTTCACAAATGGAACCACCAACACCGCTGGGTTCAGTTATTTTGGTTTAAAAGTATTTTTTTGTTCTTCAAAATTTGGACTCCCATGTCGAAAAAAAAAGTATCTCTGGTTCTGCTGCATCAATTTTAATACTTTTTGTTTTAAACTGTCCATCGCGAGTCCGACAAAGTCACAGGAGTGCAATACTTTTGCCGTTCATCAATTTAACATAAGGTCATAAGGTTTCTGCTGTCCAAAGGCCTGTTTACACACATTTTGCTGCGATGTTTGATTAATTCCAATGAAATTTCTACACATGCGCTTAAATCTGCACAATTTCAGTTCAACTTTGGAGAACCTTGACCCATGAGTTTGTGGCTTTGACCAATAGGAAGCCGTCGTGACAGTGCTGACCTTTGAGGGGACAGAGAGCTGGAGAGTCCAAAATGAAATAAGTATTGAGAACTTATTAGCTGTGTTGCACCATCCACTGTTATTTATTTATGCAGCTGGCATGAGGAATGTTAAGAGTGCTGGTCCAATTACTGTGGTTGTACATGGCTTTTTATTTTTACATCTTTTGTCAGGCACTTAAATAGGAAAAATCATTTTTTATAAACTGATCTGGCGTAAAAACAAAAAAAAAAAAAACATGATAGATGTGTTCAAAGTGTTCTGGAATTCTTACTTTGGTCTGATCTAGTCAGACTGCTGTCGTAACTTTAGGTAAAAGTGACTTCTCTGAAAGTGGGCTGCAGTCAGTGGCTTTCTACAAACTGTAGTGTTTGGCTTCGCTCTTTTAACTTTTTGCTCTTTGACTATTTTGGCCTGCAGTCTGTACGATTAAATCTCCAATCGCACCACAGTGTCATTTTATATAACGATGTCCCTCAGCTGAGGGCACGAGCTGAGGATTCCTGCACAAAAGCATATAACAGAGGACAGATCATTGCAGTAAACCGTTTCCGTTCTCCAGAAGAGCCCTGCAGGGGAGTGGGGACGGTTCAATCAGAGGGGAACGGGGGAAGAGAAAACACAATCTCTCCATCAGCAGGGACCGGGACGAAGGGAAGGCAAGCTGGGTTGTGACGTAAACGGGCCATTGATTATTGCTGCTGCTGCTGCAGTATTTCGCCAAAGGAAGCTAAATTTAGAAACAGAGGGTTCCCTTCTGTTATCCTGGGCCGGCCAACTGCTCTGCATTCTGCTGCAGAGTGCTGCGCTTAAGTAATGTAAATCAATGCAAACCTGTCATGTGCTCTTCGATGCATATCAGTGGACGTGTTGCATCACAGCACAAACAAAAAGAGCACAACTCAATGATGTTGCGAGAATTACACCTACCATTAGGGGCTATTTCAAAATCTGTTCTTATTCTCAATAAGACTTAGTCTTACAGAAAGCTGTCTGCTGAAATTCCACGATGGTGTGACATCTATTCTTAACATGTACTGATTGTGTAAAAAGACACCAACCTGTCTTTAGTTTTGTCAGTTTGGTGTCTTTTGATACTCTGTCAAATATTCACACTTATCCAAGTTCATGCAAGACAAACTAATGAATAAAATTAACTGGGGGGGGGGGGGGGGGGGGTTCTAAATGTATTATTTGCACATGATGCTTAAAATTATTATTTTACAAAGTTATGGTCACTTTCTTTTTTTTACCGTGTACCTTGTGTCCAATGTACTTTAAAAACACAGCATGTGTCCAAGATAATCCAAAAAATATTAGTGCAGTGCAGCAATGCAGAAATTACACTTAGTGAGGATTTGAGGGAGAACTTTATTTATATAGCAAGTTATGATAATGGTACTTTAAGAGCAATGGAAAATCCTTCAATATTCTTATTTTCAGATTCCAAGACAAAGTTGAATAGTGGGGTTCGTGCTAGATCGGTTTGCATCACTACAGCACATTCCTGTAAATTGTAGGTGAAAGTAACCTGTGGCGGCGCCCGCATGTGACACTGTAATGTATGTAATGTATAATGTAGGATTTGCCGAAACATCTGTCAGGCAGATCACACACAGTTCAGCACTCAGCAACTGCAGCGATGGCTGCAGTGCTTGAGAGAAAAAAAACACATAAATTAGCTGCAAGATTCGTCTTCAGGAACTCCAATAAAAACGTTTTCACATTCAAGTGTGTCCCTGGAATGTTCCAAACGGCTGAACGGAACACTGTCTGTACCAGTTTTTGTCTCATTTTTCCTACAAACAAAAATGTAATCCATCAGAATAATCTGAAGGGCACTAAAATGTTAGTAATGGCTTTAAAAATGATAACACAATGCATCCATTCATTTTCAGCTGATGTTGACAGGGGCAACGCAGATGAGCGCATGTGCACCGTGCAGCCTGGCATGTTTGCTGCTGCTCTGCACAGGAGTTAAGGTGAAAATCACTGATTGTTCTCTGTCCGTGATGAAGGCTGTTCTGTTCCTGATGTTGTACAGAACAGATGCGCCTCCCAAGGCCCTTCACGGCACTCAAGACTCTCCCGCGAGAGCTTCAGGCAGGACGCGGTGTGCTGGCCACCTCCACAAACACTGCTCTGATTCATTCAGCACAACAGGTTCAGTATGATTCATCCAGTGTGGACACAATCGCCGGCGCAGGATGGATGTTTAGAGAGCAGAGTTTAGAGAGGGTCCCTTCAGCTTTTGTTGTGGCTGTGCGAGCTGCCAAAAGGGGCTCACACTGGTGTCCTGTGGCAGACCATGCGGTCAGCAGGACAGAGACGCCGGCAGACGAGCTCACGGTGCCGTCACCCCAAACAATGGCATGCCTCAGCTGTCCGCAGCTCTGACTCAGCCGGCGACTGCCTGTCGGCCGGCCGGTCCCGCCGTCAGTCACGGTCGGAGCCGAGCACCGCAGCTCCCGAGGGAGCGGGAGGGCCGGGCTGCAGACACGGCGTCTGGGTGACGGTCACGCGGACCTCTGCCAAAGCTTTCACAGTTAGCACCTGTTGCATCTTGCCATTCTGTTGTTTAGCCTCACTTTTGTCTGATTCACCCTGAGTCTGTTTACACGAAAACAATCCCTACTGCAGCTTTGTCATTTTGACATGTCACTGTGGTAGAAACACAGGTGTAAATAATAAAATTAATGATGGCTGAATTCCATTTTGCTGCTTCAGTTCTGGGGTCCTGGTGTGGTGCATGCTGGTTCACTGTCACACCGCCATGACTTACTGGGACACCTGAATAGAATGGAGCCATTGTTATTAGTAACACCTGTGCTTTTCCTTCTCTGATAACTCGTCATATCTTGGCAATCATCATCTATCGTTGGGTGCTACTCTTTGAAGGATGAGGCTGGTGTTATTCTGCTTTTTTCTCATTGGCATTAAAAGACCAAAAACTACCTTTCCAGCATGTTTCATTTCGTTCTTTTTAAAAACATGCAGTCATTTCCTAAAACAACTGGGCACTATAGATTTTAGAACATTTGTTTGGGGACTATTTTAAGTGGTGGATGAATACACATTTGGTGCTCTAGTGAGTATTTACAGTAAAGCAGCAGGGAGGTGTGTGTGGAGTTGACTCAAAATAAACTACAGTGTGTGTTCATGGTGACGAAGGACCATGGCACCCAGGGCAATGGTGTAGCTCAATGATGTGTGTTTAATAGTGTTTGGACAACAATGGAGGTCAGAGGAAGAAGATACATCAGAGCCCTGTACTACGAAGCAGGTTCAACATACCCAGGGTATCTTTTTGTTATCTGGCTTCACTTAACCTAACAAAACGCAATCGCGCTAAGCGGTCACACAACAAAGCTAAGCAGTGGTTATCAACTTGGTAAATAAACCCAGGTTGAATGAAATGAAGAAAGGAGGGAGTTGGCCTTCTGCCATAATGTAAAGTAACGCAATACAATAGCAGCATATGGCTCAAGCTCAAAGAGCAGACACAAATCAGTCATTCCCTCCGAGCAGCAATCTATATCTCTCATATAAATCGTCATTTATATACACACACACACACACACACACACACACACACACACACACAAAAGGCCTTTACCGGTCTCTGAACACTCTTACCATTCTAAAAGACCCTCTCACGATCCGTGCACCGAGCCTCAGGCTTTAGCCACACACACACACACACACACACACACACACACACACACACACACACACACGATCAATTTGTTGTTGGTTTTGGTCTTTTCATGGCGTTTGTTGACAGTAAAGCATATATAATATTGTGCATCTAATCAGTTTATCTCAATAAATAATGTCGTACATTTCTAACTGATCCCTCATTACTGAAGTGCACTCTGGCAGAAATAATGTAATGTAATGTAATGTAACACATTGAGTGAACTGTATGACCAGCAGGCTCACAACAGACCTGCTGCTCTGACCTCTGTCCTGAACCAGCACGATGTACATACAGTCCATACCCCAGTGTCACACTGTCACACTTCCCCTCTTGCCACATTATTGATCACTTCCTGTTTTTATTATGCAAGGATAATCAGGGGTTGAGTTTACATAAGCAGTTAGTGATGTAACTTTGTCACACCATAATGCCCCCTGCAGACTGCAGGCCCAAGTGCTTGTAGCATCCTCCCTGGCATGTACAGAAGTTAAGTAATTAAGTTCATGCTGCATAATGCCTTTTGCCATTCTGCAATTACCCGCTGGAATTTGTCCGCGTGCACGTGTAGAAGCTCACATGGAACGAGGCGTGTTTGGAACAGCTTTGGTTTCTCGTACATCAGAAGCACGCACAGCTACTCCGGCTATCCGGACCGACACGCAACTGTGAAATGCCTTGGGTGAGGGCGTAGGAAAAAAGGCACATGTATAAGCACGATGCCAGGCTCAAAGAAGCTCATGAGCGGTGTTATTTAGCCCGTCTGAATGTCACTGTGCCTTACTCATCTCTCACAGTTACGTTACAAAACGGGGAGCAAAAGGCTAAGCTGTAAATTAATAAGGCCTCATCAAACACTCGCTGCCCTGTTTCCCCTCTCGGTGTGGTCGGACAGGAATGGAAACCAGCTCTCTCTCTCTCTCAGCTCAAAGTCTTCATCTCTCTAATTAGCTGCTTTGACCTGTGATGGCACTGGATATGTAATGAAACCACACCCAGGACACACAGGGGTCCAATCTCCCTGGAGCTCGCCGACTCCAATGGTGACCTTTATGCTGCAAAAATTATGTAATGACTATTCCCCTGTGTAATATTTCCACAGGAATCTCATTTCCGATACCAATAAAACAGTGGCATAATATTTATCAAATCCATCAAAAAACTATATCCCATTTACATCCATAAATTTAGTTTCCCAATAACTGATTCTTATTCTCTCATTCTGAACAATTTGTCAACACAAATGGCAATGAGTTTTATATTTTGTTTAATTATAAGCAATAATAATAAAATAAAAATAAGAATTAAATGATACACTTAAATTCAATGTTAAAAAATAATATTTAAAAACCATTACATTTGCCAGTTAATAATTCTATTTCCATGTTCTGTCTTTAAATGTTTTCGTCGTAAAACTGAAGAATCATATAACAATTTAGGAACTATATCATTACAGTTAAGGGCCATATATCTCAATGGGCAATCTAATTTAACTTGAGAGTAAAATGAATGTGTGTGAGCATGAATGACCCCCATGAAGGAAACCATCTGTGTTGTTACGTCACCTTCTGGAGCTGCTCCATGGATGATGAAAGACAAACTGACTTGAACTTGTTTGATTTCTTACAATTAAATAACTTTGATGTCAGAATGACGACTCTGACAACTCCACAGCGCCCACTGTGGCACGCTCCAAGGAAAAAAAAGAAATCACACGGATATCCAATACAAAGTCTCCTATTCATCGTCAGTGGGTGCATTCGGTTCACAGGCAGACTCTGCTGTAAACATCAGCACATTGTCTTCCCTTGATGCCCCCTAGAAATGGTCCTGAGCAGAAGAAGGGGTAGGATATTACCACCATTTTATCCAGCTCTTATCTAAGCATTCCTGTCCAACTCGGGGGGAAGGCATCCCGAAACAAACATTTTACAAGGAACTGAATGCGTCTGAGGTTCCTCAAACAAACCTTGACTAAACTACCCAAACACAATGAGAGCAGCTGTGAAAACCAAAACGATGAGCTGAAATACACTAAAAGGCTAAAACTCTATACTGAGGGCAAATACAGTATGGGTTGGGTGGTTATTCTCTGTGTCTTCATCATATGAGTGACCGCTTTTCACATTTCACACAGTGATTTGACCCATTGTTAATGCAAAAATATGAATCAGAGCAGCTGTAAAGAAATGCCACCTGCATCAAGTTCAGGTGATCTGAATATGTTGAATGGTATCAAGTCGTATCGAGCAACAAGCATCATTACAGTACATCCTACAACAAAGTAAGTGGATGTTAACATGGAAGTGGGACACTTAGGAGATTACAGTCAATCAATCAATCAATCAATCATTGGAGCAAAATAGTAGCCATCACATGCACAGCATACAAACAGTGAATTATCATACAAGGAAATGTCACAACATGCTGTAATGCATCAGGGATTTGACACAAGCAATATTCATGTGTTAATATGAGAAGCTACATTAGCTGAACACATCTTGTATCTTATTTCAGCAGAGAAATTAGTTTAGAATTACATAAATAATTCATAGCTTCTGTTTCAACCAAAATTGGCAGCTGAAAGCAGGTCGACCTTAAAGCACTCAGCAGCATTCGGCACACAGTCAAGTGTGAACGTTTCACTGACAGGCTATTATCACATCTGCCTGTTTTAACAAAGGCACGGAAAACAACTAAATGTGTTAATAGTCGACAGAGGGAAAAGTGCAAACAGCTACAAGAGCAGCTTCAACTCCATGCAAGTCCAAAAAGTCAAATGGTCATTCACTGCCAAGACAGCTGATGCTTGACTGTGCAGCACCCACACTCGGCATCCATTCGCAGTCAGCCACATCGCTTTAGTATAAAATTACTGTATGTCCAAAGAATACATTTAGTGTTGTGATTGCATTTTCTGAGGAGTGACTGCTCCTCCTCCCACTCTGAGCATTTCATAAGTCTCCCAGCACACCGTGCCACTGTATTATCCACTAAAAAAGGAACCTGATTTGACTGTTAATCCTATTAAAAGTCACCATAATAACAGCCTATGGCTTTTTACATAACACGACAAATACGATTATATTCTGTGTTGCATTCCTCCCCTGTCTTTCATAAAATCCTGTTCCACACTGCAAAAATCCGACCGCTTGACCCAGAAAAGCTACATCCAAGGAAACGAGAGGAACAACAATTTTAAAAACAGCTTTGTTGTGACTGCTGACGCCAAACTGATTCAACATCACGTTTTCTGAAATTTGAAACTTACTGCTCGAGGACTTTGTTGACACGTGACTGCATTTCAGACAACGTGCATCAGAACCTTAGAGACAAAGCCAGGGAGCAACATGTCATGCATGGACGGTTTGAAGATGACATGATGCACTGTGAGAGGCAGAGGCCCATCCATTGACACTGATAGAGTAAACCATTCTTTTAACAGGGCCACAATAAAATATAAACACACAATGCAGTAGGACTCCAAATGCTAATATTGCTTCCTCTCTGCTGCATGTGTAAAAAGACGACTGTTCACTAACACGTGCTTGCGGCTTGTTGCGCATCAGGAGAGTATTTCTTTGACTGCACGGGAAAGCGATGTTTTCACATCACAGATGATGAACACAGACAAGTAAAACATGAGACTCATGTCGGCTGTTATAGTAGTGTGGGGCGGAGGCCATGAATACATCTCTCACAATTGCAGGTGGAATGTACTGAAGAACAAACGGCTTCAAGCGCTGACTCGGAATATCCTGATTCAATCACAGCCCTGCCAAATTCATCCCATCCTCACTGTGAGCCGCTTTGGTGCCATTGTGCCTCTACAGAGACCAATATTCGTCCAACTATATCAAGAAACCTGCACTTCAACCGCAAATGTGGCACAGAAGGGAGGCAGATGGATGTCTGTCAAAACACTGTTTAACTTCACATCTCCCCCTAAGTGTCTGTGCTGCTAAACTCCGAACAAAGTGGCCAGCAAACTGAGTTTATGTGGGTTTACCCTCTCATTGCATCTCTGCACATATACACAATATATTTCAAGCTAATATTCCAAAACTTCTTGCAGCTTCGCGGCGAGCATCTACAATGAAAGCATTTGTGATGTGTTTAAGGACTGGGCATTTGTTAGGGAATGGTGGAGAGGAAACAGACAAAGTGAAGACAACAGTGATGTTGAGTGATCGGGGTGGGGGGAGGAGGGGGGTGATGGCAGGCTGATGTGGGTCCACACAGAGCGACTCACTTGGCCAGCTTCATCTCTATCTGCTGGCGGATTTCCTGCCGCTCCTGGTCGCTGCGGACGGGGAAGATGTTGCGGTCCTCCAGCTCCTGCTTGCTGGGCCGGTTCCGAAGCTTCACGGCCAGCAGCTCCTTCCTCATCCTGCGCGGGAGGGTCCCTGTCGCCGTTGGGAACAAATTAGGGTCAATCACGGGCACGGTGGTGCTCGGGCCGCCAAACATAGTTTACCAGCTAAAGCCGCTGAACTGGTGCTAATCACCACACAGTGTGCTTTTGTGCTTTCTCATAAGACATAACACCTTATTAATTAAATACATGTCCACATTCTTATTTCAAGATATGTAAGTATGCATTTAGTGTTAATGTGTAGCTTATTTTTATAATGCATTTAATGTTATTTATGTTTTATATATTATGTTTTTCATGTTTTTTGTACAACCCTGAACAATGAGTCGGTCTATGTGGATACATTTGGACATTGCATCCTGCTACAAATCCTGGATCAGACAGAGGTCTGGACTGATCTGGCCACTTGAGGGCATTTTTTAAAGCCATTCTTGCGCAGCTTTGGCTTCAGGTTTGGGGTTGATTTGCTGGAAGATACTGTAAAGCTTCACCCAAACTGCAGTTGCAGGGAGTTTTCCTCCAGGGGCCTGCTGCAGAGAAGCAACCCCGCAGCATGATGGATGCTGTCGACGCCATGCCTTGTGATGAGAATTAGTTTAGCTTGAGGGTCAAAAGGCTACGTTTCACACTCAGCAGACCAGAGAGTCTTCTTCCAGTAAGTTTTCAAATGTCAGTGGCTTCCTGTGGGCCAGTCTGCAAGAAAGCTACAATAGGTGAAGCAACAGTCGTGTCTCCCATCTCAGCCGTGGAGTCCCGCAGCTCATTTATAGAGTTTCCAAGTGGGAGAAGCCATTTCATGCTTCCAGGAGTAAAAATCCCATTAATTTTTCCCATAAGAATAGTACATTTTGGATGAATTCAGTAATTATGTGTATTAAGAGTTTTGAGTTTGCTGCCGCTCTAATTCACAACTCTGACTGGCTTCTTCTCCATAGCAACTGGGGCATAGGCTCATGGGTGTTTCATCTTCCATGCCAAACTGACAGACAAAACATGATTTATCAGAAACAAAGTTGGGGTAATTGAAACAGGTGGTCATGTTATTTTCAATTTAGAATCAAATCAGCATGGCGGCAGGCATTTTTTGCATGCACAAATATGAGCTGTAGTTCGGTAAATTCAAAAGACATTCATTCATAAACGTACTCTCTTTTTTTCCTGCAGCCATCCTCTCTCCCACACATCTGCGCAACTGTCTCTGCCGCCATCAGATCACGTGTGCTTGTATCGCATCACCCTCGAGCTGGTGGCGTGCACGTGTGTCACGTCCATCACAACTCCACAGTCTACCCTTTTAATATGTTTTTTCCCCCCAGAGTCACAGACATGCCAACTGCAGGCGTCTGTGCACTGATGACCCACATGACTGTCCAAGAATTAGGCCACCAGAGCAGATGTTGACGGGCCGCTGAAAACTTTCCGTCATCGCTGTAAATCTCCCTGTCATGCTCTCACTATTAAAAAAAAAATCACCAGAGATTATGCTGCTTCATTATCCACTGACCGGTGCCCATATTTTTTCAGCTTTGTACGTTAAGAGGCGGATAATAGTGGAGCAAATATTGCACGGCATGTTTACTGTCGGCAGACCTACCAGAGATCACGGAGTCGTTCCAGCTGTCCTGGTCGCTCAAGTATTCGTCCAGACGGCAGTTCTCTTTGTTCTCGTCGGACTCCTTCTTGCTCTCCGGCTCCCCGGCCGGCTCTCTCTCTGTGCTGGACGTGCGGGACAGACGGCCGTCCAGCCGGCGCTTCAGAGATGAGCGCGCATCCTTTGTCTGGAAACTGAGATCACACATCACAAGACAAGCCTGTTAATAACAACTTCATTGTACCACAGCCAGTGAGGGTTCCCAGTTCTGATTGGCTGGAAGGTGTGGATTCATTTTAAGTAACCAGACTGTACCTAAAGTTAGACATGCCTGTTTTTTTTTTGCAGTTATAAATCAATCTGCCAGTATTAAACTGCAGGTAAAGACAGCAACAGTGAGGCTTAGCTAAAGAGCTTGTTGCTAGGGTTATTTGTGTAACCAACAACAACAACAACAACAACAACCGAAAAATAGGATAAGTCTTTTCTCAGAACCATGCAAATTCACTTTCGACTGTGTTTGGTATTTGTGTGAATGTGTACTGATCAGAGGAAGGAAGAGGACCTAAAAAGAAAACCCAGGGTTACATCATTAGTAAACGTATCGTCTATCTATCTAAACTCAGCCTTGTGAACCTCATCCTGTTCAGCTTGATGTTGCCAAGCAACGCAGACAACAGAACTTCTGAGGCTCAGGAACTATAATTTATGATGTTTAAACAGAAAAGCATGATCAAAATGAGTTGTTTGATTACAATAAGGATCTCGAAACTGTCCATATTTCTGTCCATATTTTATTTGATATGCACAAATGTGTCTTTTGGGATTTGATTATTAAATTCTGCAAATAGGACCTGTTAATAGTCTACCAGTGCTAATACCATATCATTTATACACTATCATGTATCATATATCTAATGTGATAACACTTTGAAAATAGACACTACATAAGCAAAGACAACTTAATATTTTAAGTTCATGTATTAGAAGAGTCTGACCTGTCCTGTCTGTGTTTGGTGGCCAGGGCGCGGTGCAGTTCCTCAATTATGCAGCTGGGAGGCAGCTGTGGGTGAAGTGCCCCGAGGTGGGGGGACCCAGTGGGTGTGGAAATCCTGCCTCTCAACAGGGAGCCATGAGGGTCTTTGGGAAGTGTGAAGTTCCTGGGTAAGGTGGCTGGGGACTTCTTAACTGGCACCGGAGGAGCACCTGGGAGGGGAAAGTCATCAAAGTGAGATACTGCAGCAAAGCAGCGGGGCTTCATGTCGGGGCTCTCCTGGTCAACTCACCGTCCAGGCTGCCCAGCCTGGTGAGCAGTTTGACCGGCATGTTGGGTGGAGGAGAGGTGCTGGTTCGTCTCTGAGGCTGGGCCGCCGTCACTTCCGGTTTCCCTTCAACAGCCTCCGCCTTCCCCGCCGACTGCTCGTCACTGGGGTCGCTGAGTGACGTGCTTTCGTCTTCTCCATCTTCACTCTGGCTGGGATCTCCTGCCGTCTTTGAATCCTCAGTCACATCTTGTACTGAAAATGAAACATCAGCAATGCAAAGCTTTGGATTCATTAGGAAGTCTCTGTCTCCACCTAGTGGACAATCAGAGACATGATGTATCAAACGGAAGCTGTCACCAGGAACGATTTCATGTAAAGGTTTATCCATATTAAGCAACCAGAATCACCCATTTTATTACCAATAATCAATCACTTTATCATCTTAAATCATCATCTTAAACATTTGTATGTACACACTTTGTTGTTTTACTTCAGATTTTTATGAATATAAACACATACAGTATTGAGTGGGATATTTTACAGTGTAAAAATCTCTCTGGTAGACAAACTCTGTAATGGCAAATGTAAATGACCTCAAACCTAGTTTGGCATTTCTTCACTTAAATTTCTCGTTATTTATCAGCTGACATATACACAGATACAATATATATGAAAAATGTTGACGTCCTGGTGCATATTACCCCACCTATCACCAAATGTGAGCTGGGATGCCCACACATCCCTGTGTAGGATGGTGTGTTATATAGGGTATAACTCCTGAGAGTTTTAGCAAACAGTTTCCTTTTTACACATCCGGCAGTTAAAGAGCAACATTAGCTTTCATTTGGAGTCATGTTTCTGACCAACAGGCAAATCTAAGTCCAGTAATCACTGTCTTTCGGTCTTTTGGCTCTGTTTTGGCCTCCACCAACTCCTGGGGGAAATATCTGGCTCTTTAGCTGCGAAATGCTCTATTTTCACCTGCTAGTCTCTAACTGTGTCTGTCTGCTGTTTGGCAGGTAGTGTACACAGGCTGTTTTTTTTTAGCTTTTGCATTAAAAACAGCTGACTGTTACGGCTGGAAACAAGGGTGATGAGAGCTGTGAAACTGAACCAAAACAGTAAAGTTGCGGGCCATAAAACCAAAACAATGAGCTTAAAGATGCTAAAATGCTCCGCAGTCAGTCACTTTGTGCAACATCTTTTACATTACATAGAGTAATTAGATCCATTGTTTATATATAAATATTGATAGAGCAGCTTTAAGTCTGTTACCCTTTTCTTCTTTGTAATGCCAGCATTTGTATTAGCTTTTTGCCTAGATACACAAACATCCAGAAGTGCTGTGCTTTGTATGTTTTCTCTAAGACCATAGTACTGCACTGTACCTGTTGAGGCTTCTAAATCGCTGCCCAGATCTTCACTGGCGCTGGCCAGAGGTGCCACAGGCTCCTCGTCTCTGTCCTCGCCATCAGATTGAGTCGGCGTGTCAGGATCTTCACCATCACCCCCGCAAGCCAGGTCTGAATCTACGGTGCACAGTGGAAAGGGGACGGGAATGAGTCTGCATAGCAGTTGGGCATCATCTGGCTGAACAAGTGAACTGAGATCGGCCTGGAGTCGTGTGTGTGTGTGTGTGTGTGTGTTTGTTCATCTCTTATTTTGCACCTGTCTCCGTCTCCCCAGGGTTCCTCCTGACGAGGTCATCTCTCTTCTGTCGTACAGCTGCCTTCTTCTCCACCGCTAAGCAACACAAACATTCATGAAGCTGGGCCACTGATTGCACTCAACACGCATGATGAAAACATTTCAAGCAGCCCGGGTCTATTTGCAAATACAGCCTCCGTTTTCCTGTTCCCCGAGCGATCCCCAACACCAAACGGCGCTTACCGCCACTCGCTCACGGGAAGAAGAACAAGACTAACGTCACACTCACCTGCCGAAGGCTTCAGCTTCTCGTTTTTCTTTTTTCTCCACTTCCAGGGCTTGAAGATGCGTCCCAGGCTGGCCAGCTTGCTGTTGCGGCGGACGGGAGGTGTACGAACCCCTGAGACCAGGCAACCTGAATGCAGCGCCCTCTGCTGGTCCATCACGTCTACAAGACAGAACAACAAAAAAAAAAAAACAACCTCAAAATGGGCTGCAGCAAAATCCACCAACCAACGTGGCGAGGACTAAGGGAACTACTTAAATCGCGTTCAACACAATTGGCTGAACACCACTAACACCCCACCATCATGTGAGTGTAGCCAATGTGGGTCAGCGCCTGTAAATGCCTTGTTGATTCCAGTCTAATTTCTGAGGAGAAGCGAGCGTTGGGGAGAAGACAGAGAATTGCATTGTTTGTGTGTGACTCACATGGTTTCAGGGCAGCCAGACCTTCCTGGCCCCTGAACACACAGACAATACAAGGCTTTTAAAAGACGTCTTGAAAGACACACAGAATAAATAAAATCAGCTTGGGCACAACTGCCTTTTCTAAGGTCGATGCAGACATCTGCAGCCTGCAATCCTCGCTGATTTTACACTATTTCAGGCTGCGTACTTGATGAAGCACACAGGAATCTACAGCACAATTTGACATCATGCAGTTGTAACAGAACTGTCTTAATGCTGCCGCGTCTCCACGTCCCCATTGTTAATTTTGGTTATCTTTTGTTGTCCTGTATTTGTCATTATTTTTGGGTACCAACAGGAATTTATCCCAGTGTTTTGGTGGTCCTATTTTTGGGAGGAATGTGTCTCGTAGTTTGCTCAACTAATCGTTTCAGATCCACATTAATCAATTGGCACATCATTTATCCGGCATTCACTTTTGCGAACAAGCTTTTAAAAAGAACACCTGCTAAACAGTCTCAGGTTCCATCGGGTTTACTGCTTCCTAACTTTCATAACATTGTAAATGGAATATCTTTTGGGTTTGAGATTGGTAGTCAAACAAGGAATTTGAAGATGTCACCTTGGACTCTGGAGGGAAATATTTGGTTCTGTAGCTGATAAATGCTCCACTCTGTGACTGACTGTGTCAGCCTGCTGTTTGGTGCCAGGCAGGTGGTCTACAGTGGCTTTTTAAAGCTTTTTCTCTGAAATCAGACGCCTGCTGAAAAACGACACAATGAGAGTGGGACTCAAAATAATCAGTTTACTATCTTACAAGAGAAAGAAACATTTGACTCCTTGTTGATTAACTGATTGATTGCTCCACTGATCGTCAGCAGAAGCTTTGATTTCACAAAGACAGTCAATCAGCAGCCATTCCCTCTTAGCTGGTACTCTGACTTCATTGCGCGCTCTTAAGTCTGCCGGATAAGCTGTAGAGGAGGCTTCACAGTGATGGACTGAGCTGAGAGAGAGAGAGAGAGAGAGAGAGAGAGAGAGAGAGAGAGAGAGAGAGAGAGAGAGAGAGAGAGAGAGAGAGAGAGAGAGAGGTTCCTTGGAGAAAGGACAGAAATAGGCACTCCCACACAGTCTGGCTCCGACAACAAGCTGACACCTCGGGGAGCCTACAGCTGAGCCGTGGGCTGTGCAGGGATCGCTCCATGAACACTTTCATTTTCTGTCAGCAGCGTCTAAATCCACAACATCTGCTCATTCCTGTCCCTTAAGGAGTGAATTTACATGCAGTTGTTGCCGTCCCCGGTCACGTGACGAGGGGACAAAAGGAATCTTATTGCGATTCCACAGGTGAGGACGGGTGGGGCAGTGGATGTGAAGCCGGTGGTCGTCAAATTAACAGCAACCCAAGCTGAAGCATGCCATATTCACAGTGTGACATTAAAAACAAGGTCAAAATCTAACTGAAAAAGTGTTACGTATGACGTCACATACATGTTATGTAACATAATATATACAAAGTGATGCAGGTAGCAGCCAGGTCCGTCATTTACACTTTCAAGCAGGTGTTATATTAACACAGACTCGCAGCACAGATACAAGCCATCATGTCAGCAGCTACTCAACATCATGTTCATCATCATTTAATCTGCCAATTATTTTTTTGATTAATTGTTTATCTTGTTGTATAACATGTCAGCAAACAGTGGAAAATGCTCATCAAAATTTCCTAAAGCCAAATGTGACAAAGATATTCAATTTACTCGCACATAAGATGAAGAAAAGCAGCTAATCTTCACACTGGAGAAGCTAAAGCCAGATCATTTTTTGGCATTTTTGCTTGTAAAACTGGAGACTCAGCTCTTACAGGACGAGCTGCACCATTTTCACTGCATTTACAAAACGCAATCGAACAGACCTGTGACTGACGCGCGGGAGATAACACTGCAAACCTCGACTAACAACACAGGTCACTGATCCGTGAACAGCGGTACTGGCGCCTTGGCTTTCACTCGCAACCCCCTTGACCGCCAACAATTGAGAAGCAGGTCAGTTGCCCAAGTCATGTGTGCCTGCCTTGGATGCAGCGGGGAATTCAGGTCACGCCTGTAGCAGCTCTGTAGCTGCACGCCCAGGGTCAGGCAGCCGTTGCCATGGTTACCACGCTGGATGCTGCAGGAAAAAGGCCCTCGGAGGCAGAGAATCACCACGGCATGAGGAATAGGGAGTTGCTGGGTGGACGGGGAAGGCTGTTGCCACACAGAGAGACCGGGAGCTGCAGCCAATCACGGCCAAGGATGTAACAAGATGCATAATGTAAGTCGGGCAGCCGCAAGTTGTGTTGAAATATTTATTCCCCTGGTTAGGGCCCGGGTGAGCATTAGCATGTTTTTTTTCCCTGCAAATGTGGGGGGATGAGCTGCCAGAGTCAGATACTGTACAGTGCACTGTGGAGTAAAGCGAAGGTCAGCACTGCAGATAAAGAGCCTGCTGAGGAGTTGTCACAGCATCCTCATCACTCACATTTCACACAAATTGTTGTCATGACTATGTTTCCCCAGTTTTTTTGGAATAAATTTAAAACAATATCACTACACATCACTGGGGGAAAAAAGTCAGATTTTGAGGAAATTATACAATGTGCATGATTAAAAGTCTCCAAAAGGAAGATTACACACACACACACACACACACACAAAAAAAAAAAAAACATATTCACTACCAACTCAGAAAACCACAAGTCACCGTGGGAACATCATATGACTGTAGTAGTGATATCATGGGTGGAAATAGCACCACTAAGCACCACATAAAGTCGAAGGCTACGAGTCCCAGCGGGCACATTGCATGAACAGTATCATGTTGAGGGCAAACACACGGGACGCTTCCCCGCGGATCGACCATGAATCATGGTGTCGCCGAGCCGGGAGCTACTGTCACAGAATAACACTCACATCTCATAGGACACACGGCTCTCCAGACCTCCAGCCGGCGCTCCGCACACGCTCCCCGGGCGGACTCCCACACTGACCGGACACCGGGGGCCTCGCAGCCGCGGCGTATTCTTTCGTGTAAAAACGTGTAAAAACGCGAGCTTGACGGCGGGTCCGGACACAAAGTGCGGGCGGACGACCGGGGCACGCCACATCTGCCGCGAGCCGCCCGTGGTGATGTGCCATGCGGACCCCGCCCCTCCGGGCGGGAGGAGGAGGGCGCATAACCGGACACACCCCGCCTGTGCTGCAACACACTGTACTACAGCAGCTGACTACAGCAGCTCAGTTAATGCTGTCACATTGTTGTGTAAGTATCAGTTACATCTCTATATTCTTCAGAATATGTGACTGTGTAGTACAGTGTGGGACAGTCTACAGAGTACTGGATACTAACTTGGTCATGGTTCTCTGATAAGTGAGTTTAAGGTAGACAGTTTCTGTATCTTTTGGGTTTATGCAAAAAAAATTAGAATAGACAATGAAAATTTTAAATGTAAACTTTCAAATAGTGATATGACTATTTGCCTCAGAAACCCAGTATCTGTCGTTTCAGTCTGTGAGTTACGACAGCCACGCCAGCAGCTCTGAGCTAAATGCCAACACACTCACAATGCTATGCTGATGATCAGCTGGTTTATGTTTGCCACATTCACCGTCTTAGTTTAGCATGTTAGCATGCTACCAAACACACAAGTAGAGAGAGTAGTAGAGTAGAGTAGATCCATCCAATAGTTAAGATTCTTTTTAGTCTGGACCAAAGTGGTTGACCGACCAAGTTACAGATAGGCGGATGTTTCCATCATTGAAGCTGTTCTGCGAATGTTGTTGCTAACAGAAAATTATACTGCAGAAAATATCACCGGTGATACAAGAAGCAATGTGCCCACTGCAAACACCCCATTCAGGCACATAGAGCACATATTGCTCTCAGTTTTTCATGTTCCTTTTTTATTTTTTTAAATATATCTACATCCATCACCACAGGAGACTAATTATGAAGTATTCAGACACAATCACTTGGTGTGTAAACAAAGCCTTTGTGGTTTTCAGATTGATTTTCCCAAGGACCACTGACAGCAGAAAGGGCTGAGCTACATCAGAGATGATAAAAGTCAATGGCTGGATTTCTCCTCAGGGACGTGCAAGCAGTAAGCAAATAATATAAACAGTGGTGTGGGCTGCTCTGAGAACACGGATCTCATTCAATATTTACAAGCCGAGGATGAGTGCCGAAAAGGGCGTGCACACAAATTGTGATCATTTAATAATATTGACACGTGACCTCGAGCTTGCCAACTCGAAGATGAAGAGATCTGAAATGACTGCAGTAATGCAGTGTTCACATAATATAAGCAGGCAGGGCCTCATTGGGCAAAAGTCAAACAGGCCCAGTTTTTAGCATTCACATGAACTAAATAGACCATTTTCTTTGTGAACACTTACATTGTAGCAGGATAACTAGCAGTTATATCTAAATAAAATCAATTTCAGCTAATGTAAAAGGAGCTATACACTGTTTGTATCTGGTATCTTCACTTGTTAATAAACCACAACAATAAATGTGGTGGCTCATAGTAACACCACAAAAGCATTTACGTAAATTAAATCATGTGACTACAGTGCTAGCAGTGGGTGTAACCATCTTAGAATAATACATTAATGCTCCCGAATCGGAACATTGTTCTCCAACATTGTGTGAATGCTGCAGCATTTCTCTAATCCATCAAATACACAGCATTGTACTGTGGGATGTTAAGCTATAAGAACTGAACAAGCCATGGACACTTTTTTTGAGGTTTTTGAGGGCTCTATACACTTTGGAAATAAATGGTGTAAAGTAAATCTAGTGTACAGGCAGCATATAGGGAATGATTTTAGACACACAGCAGACCAGCCACCTCTCTTATGGCAACTTTCTGTAGTTTTGTATGGATGATGTGAAATTAGTAAAACAAGGACAGAACTCTGCACTAAAAAGACTGCAACTTTGGAAAATAGACAATTCATTTGATAACTCTGACTGACGAGGCTTTGCTTCAGCTAAACTGTAGAATGTATGTTTACACATAACGAGGACTGTGGCGTTTGTTCCCTCAGGAAGAGGGGGGTTAGGGGTATTTAAGTGTTGTGCAGTCACAAGGTGCTCTACATCAGCAGTATGACAACTCAAACCTGCAGTTATGGAGTTGCACCAAATAACTTGATTGGAAACCTCAACCGCAAAGCAGTCCCATTCTCAGTGTCAGCTCAGAGAGCCTCTGTGTTTCTTGGCCATGAAGTAAATGAATCAGACGACAGTTATTGACACCTTGACATAATAATGTTCAGAGTTTAAAAAAAGATTGTTCATTAATGTTAGACATATTATAACTCTGCAATGCTGGTTTAAATAGCAGTTGTATGCATCAAATGTAAGAAAGATGAGATACTGCGAATGTCCATACAGTTTATGTAAAATCTATCAAGAGCCAAAGAAAGCACTGCAAAGCATCAAACATTTGAAATTTCAGCTGGCCCACACGTTACATGTGTTTATGCTTAACAACCACCATTCTTTCCATATAAGAAGAAAGTAACATTTAAAGGGATATATGAATAAGGCACAACCATACATCACCATAAACCTCATCCATCGCACCACAAAACACTTCCTTCTCTTTACATTCCCTTGTCAACTAAACACACACACAGTGATCGTTGTTCTACAGTATGTATCTCTTCTGTCATCCCGGTCTGTTTGCCTTTTGCTGCCACATCATATTGTGCTCCATGTAGCTTTACTGCCTACGATGTCAGGTTAATTTTCCATGTTGGTGTTATTGGATGTTATTGCTTTGACTGTCTTTTTGTTTTTTACCAGGCGTCCTAGGAGTAAAGTTGAACCTTAGATAGCTGGATAATGGTGGCACATGACTACAGACATTAATACTCCAAAATAAACCTACATTTAGAGTATTGTTTATCGGATAGTATCTAAAGGCCACAATATTAGAATTATATAATGTTTGATTCACCTCCTGACCTTGAGTCCTTGTGACAGGACCTCACAAACAATGGAATCTTACTCTGTGATAGTCTTTTTCTCTTGATGAACTGTAGGGTGGCACTCTTTTCTGTAGCTGTTCATCCAAGGCGGCTACCACTGCTACCAACCGTTCTCCTTCTGTTTAAGAACCCACGTGTCAGACAAACAAATATTGCATAAAATACAGTTGACTGTCTTGTGTTATATGAACAAACATTCAGAGCAGCCAAAAAGACATTTATTAATGGAAAGATGTCAAGTAATAAAAATACACGCCCCAAGAAACAACAACCCAAAGGGTAAGTGGTTACGTTCAAACACACATTAAAGCCCATGAGGCTCATAGCTGCTCCACAGGCAGTAAGTGGGAGACTGGCTGCGTTTTCACAATGTGTTGGACATAAAACTTCTAAACAGGCTTCGCATTGCGACGTTCGTAAAACCCTGCTGCTGCTCCACTCCGGTACCGTTCCTCTCTAAATCTGCTGAATCATTCATCGCGTACAGCCACAGCCCGTGTAGCCCACCAACCAATGCAAGCGTCACAGTGATGGGTAGGGGAGTGTAGCAGTGGGGAAGACACAGCCTTGACTGCGTAGAGTGTGTGAGCTGCAAACAAAACAGTCTCTGGGATTCCTCTGAAGGGGATGTTTCAGGGCTGGGAGAAGGCCAGGTTACTCTGGCCGGACTTGGTGCCGACAGGGCTTGTCAGGAGGGTACTTTGCGATTAATAAATTAATTGGGATTCATAAATGTATATTCTAGTTTATAGAATGTCAGAAAATCATGAAAAATGCCCATTGCAGTTTCCTAGAGGTGACGTCTTCAGATTGCTTGTTTTGTCGGACCAACAGTCTAAAACCCAAAGATTTTACAGTCATATAAAACAGAGAAAGGCAGCCCATCCTCACATTTAAAGAGCTTGAACCAGCAAATGTTTTTGCTTGATAAATGATTCACTGCTTCACTAATTATAATAATTGTTATCAATCCATCTTCCAACAAGTCTTCCAAAGCCCACAACAAAACATTTCCCATTGCCTACAATACATGGGAGCATTCACTGATCTGACACCCCTATCGCCAGGAGGCCATTTTTACGCAGTGCTTTCCAGAAATGTTACACACGACCATTATGTTATCGTATGATTAAGGCCATCAGTTCAAGATTATTTGTATGACCAAACATAACCAAAGAAAGACTAAAAGTGTACAGTCATGCTGTTCTAAATGTTAACATGCTCACAATGCAGATGTTCAGCTGCTAAAATGTTTGCTATGTTCTCCAAATTAGTTTAGGGTGTTAGTGTGCTAACATTTGCTAGTGAGCACTAAATATAGAGTTAAACAAAGCTTTGTTCACCCCAACATCCTCCCTACAGATTTTGGTACTTCCACCACCAGGAAGACTTTATCAGGTAAACTATCATTTTTTTGTGAAGGCAGCCTCTGATTTTCTGATTAACTGATCGATTCATCGACTAATCTTTCCAACTTTCCTTTCAACCGGTGAGCCCGGTTAGATGGATTCCTGAGAGTAAGCAATCTTCTCATAAAAGATTAAGGGCCCATGTCTGGCCACATTTTTGGCTCCCTCTAAACAGCCATACTTCACAGTCACATCAGAACAGCGGATCGGTGCTGATTAGGAGCTTTCATTTTCACTCTTTAGGTTTTCCAATCCAGCAACCAGATTCAGCAGACAGATTTTTTGCAGCTGCTGCCCCCGCCCCTCCTCCTCTTCCTTCTTCTACACTGCTGAGGGATTCAAGTCTGTCAGAGTGATCAGTCCCTTTCCATTCCTACTCTGGGCTTACTGTAAGCGTTTGCTTTAATTACATCTGCCACAGAGAGCAAAGTATCTCTGTTTGTGATAAAGCTCTCGCTAGGCAGTTTCTGTTCCCTATCTCTGTGGGATGTAGATTTTTCAAAAACAAACGACTGAAAATAACTCAGCTGAGATGGTCTAGAGCCTCTATTCTTGCCTTTCCAGGGCACCCGAGTGGTCATATCACAGCTCTGTTTCCATTTGTCCGGCCCTTCCCATCCCCTTGTTGTGGGATGACAAAAAAGATCAGCTGGATGCTCTGGTGTGTTCTCATGTGCAACATATTGCTTTTACTGAGCTCTGAAAGGAATTAGGTCAGTACATGAAACATTCATAAAAGATAGGCCACATTATGTGTAAATGGCTGACAGCTTAAGTCAAGTAGCTCCCCCCCGACACGCCTAGCCCAGTCGCTGGGTGGATCTCTGCCTCTGCTACACACATAGTAAACTGTCTTTCTTTCTTAAAATAAAGCATATTAGGGCATGTGCACATCCACCCTCAGGAGGACGTACAGTTACTACAAACATGTGACTGCAATTCAAGCATATTAAACCCCATAAGGACACAAAACAGAAGGGTACACAGGCAGAGCGACATCCTTTTAAGTCCAAAAAGACAGTGTCGCTCAAGTACAAATCGTGGACGTAGAGAGCACAATGGGGCATAAAAGCAAATCTCTGTCGGGAGGGAAAACATTAAGTTGGCTGTGGATAACATGCAGAGGAGTAAACACAAGCCACAAGACATTTATCCCTTTGGCCATAGCCTCACAACCACCCTCTTTGTTATTTTGCCTGTATTGTTAAGAACTTGAACACACCAGAGCAGCAATTTTTAAGTCCTACTGTATGTGTGACATCCTTGCTGTTTAGAGATCCCAGATTGTTTAGTTGTTGGGGGAGGGGAGACGTTGTGTGTGTGTGTGTGTGTGTGTGTAGCGGGGGAGGGGGTAGTACAGTTCATCATTTCTGTTTGTACTGCCATTCAGTTAAAACTGTACATGGAGACAAAGATTATCTTTTTTTTCTGTTCTCTGGAAGGAAAAACCCGCCATGAAACAAAATTAGCACATCATTACATGTTATTCCTTTGATGTTAATTACATCCCGTGATATCAGATAATTCACCCTTGATTCATGCAGATGGCCAAATCACTCCAAAAAAATAATGGAAACTGGCAATAACTGGCATCATTTTAAATTTTCACAACTCAAAATCATAACCATGCCCAGACAGAAAAAAGGCTTGATACAACTTTTTTCACATATGCAGTAGTGCTCCCCAACACCTGTCAGCACAAAATCAGTGGAGTTCCCCTTTAAATTAATTTAAAAATGTGTAGTATTGTGATTTTTCAGAACCTTCACAAAGTTTGCGCTCCGATTGGGCCATTAAAGTTAAAAAATGAAGAAATGGCCTACTGAGTTTGACATGCAACAAAGGTTGCTGGCTGGAATCGAACCCAAGACATTATCAACCATGTGGCAATTGCTTTAACCATTCAGCAACAGAGGTGCTCCTGGTTCGGGGTCTTTAAAAAATGTCAGTCGACAGGGTTCTGTTTGGGAGAATTCTGACTCTTGAGCTCAGTATTTTTAAAATCTTACGGCCCTGTATCTACAGTATGAGAGTCCCCTGCATAGTGGTGATTATGTCCTTTCATTGCATTGGTGGGCGGTGATGTCATGTTTTGTCCTGCCTCTGTGCTGCTCCCCGGGGGCCCTGTAGTCACTGGGACCCGGGGACGTCTCTGCATAGTGCATAATGGCATGAGAGATGAGTTGGCACAACAAAAAAAAACAAGGTGCTTTTGAATTGGCCACTGTACCACTGAGTCTTGGTCAGCTAATAAAAAAGAATCAATGCTGCACCAAAGACTCAAGGGTAAAACTCACTGACGGAACAACCTATTACCGTCTCAGCAAAGTCACATTTTCATTTATAGTTCTAGATTAGAGTCACATCACTTCTGCAATGCTCCGCATTAGTCATCACCACGCTGTCCATGCTAAGTCCTTCATCACAGCTTTCAGATGTCCCACTTTTGAAATAGACATGAGATCCAAAAAAACTCAGAGGAGTTGCATCAGCTCTAAAAATACCCAAAGAGGGGCATGAAGTTAAGCAGAGTTTGGTTTTCTACGTGGAGTATTCCGTTTTAACCTCCTCTGATTGAATTTCAAATGATTTCAAAGCTTCTTCTCATGCTGCCTGCACAGTGTTCATCTCTGTCTTGCAGTCTGAGGGTTGAGTTGGCATAAAGTGAATACTCATTTAAAGCCCAGCTCACTGAAGTCTGATTCCAACTCATCTTAAACCTTGGAGTATAGTGCTGAGTAATCCTGAGTAAGCGTCTGCCCGTTCCCACTGTATATGCAGCATGACCTTGGACAAACCATTCGTCCCTATTCTTTGTGAGAGGTCAGGTGACTGCAGTGCTGGTCTCCTTGCGACAGTGACAGCTTACCTCATTTATGCAACATCCATCCATCTGCCATGTAGAGCCCTCTTGTGGCAGTTTCACCTACTGATTCACTTTCAACTGCTCTTGACCCCACTTAGCAGCATTTTCGGACCGCTCCAACTACGCAGGCGTTTAAGATGCCTTTCAACCATTCTCCAGGCTCATCTCTGCTTGGTATTTTCAAGAGCGTCCAACTGAAAACCTCACATCTTACATTTATGTTAATCCTATGAAACCATGTGAAACAAGTTCTAATATAATATATCCTCTGAAAAAAACCTGAAAACTTTCAAAACATATAAATGAAATACAACATTAAAAACATATTTTCCAGTATTTTTTAACTCCTTCCCACTCAGGACAAGAACTTAACAGGGCTGTAACTTCAGTGACAAACAATATCATCATATATAACGTATATTCCATGTTATTTATTTCACACTTTGCCAATGTTAAGTAAAGTCTTATATTTCACCAGCAATACTTAAGCGTTTAACTTTATCTGTATCTTTCTTAAAGCATGGTAGCATGGCATTCAAGTTCCCCCAAAGAAGAAAAGTCTACTGACTTTGGTGATCCCCTGGCTTTTCCTACTGCCACCATAGGGTTCACATCCTTGGTTTTTAGTGAAATGTCTCGACAACTATTGGATGGATTGACATGAACTTGTCTACTTTCGGATGAACTGTATTCACTTTGGTGCCCCACTTGACTTACAACATTTTAATTTGTGGTCTATGACCAAATACCTGCAAAACTAATGACGGCCCATCAGCCTCAGCTGTACTTTGGATTTTGCACTAATTAGCAAACGTAAACATGCTAACAGCCACATGGTAAATGTCATACCTGCTCGGCATCAACATGGCAGCACTGTCATTGTGAAATTAGCATTTATCTCAAAGCCCTGTTGTGCCTAAGAACAGCTTCACAGAGCTGCTAGCGTGGATGTAGACTCGCAGTCTTGTTTATACAGGAGTTACACGACTGTTGCCTTCTAATCAAGCAATTGATTATTATTAGTATTGTGCAGATACTTCCACCCCCACTGGCTGACAGGTCTGCAGCTGGACTCTTCTCAGTATTTTGGTGATATCCCAGGTTAGAATCTCTAGACCCCCAACCTCATGTCAATGCTGTCACGGTGCTTCCGCAGACACTGCGAGGGTGCAACATTTCAGTGTTAGTAACAAAAATGAGTCTGCAGAGAACAGTAGAATACATTTTCAGGGAGCTCCCAGTCTATGTCGTAGATTTACTAAACTTTGTGACACGGCACACAGACCAATACTTTACAGCTGACATTTCCATAGCGACAACTATGTGCAATGGAAGTGACATTGCATCCTTTTTTCACGGTTACCAGCTATGCACGCCTTTCATCCCATCTCATCCAAAACCGCAGTTGCTGTGAAATGTTGCTGTGAAAAGCGGCTGTGAGGAGATTTCGCACATGTTCCACGCTGAGCTGAACATGCACGTGAGAGTGAGCTGCCAGGTGCCAGGCTTGCTATTCTCTCTGTTCAATCACAGCTCTGAATATGGAATGAGACAAACTGGCTTATGTATAGGCTTCCTGATTAATAAAACATGAGGCACCCTGATTCAAATAAAAGGAATCCTAATCTCCTCATCAGGCCCCCTCTGCCTCCGCCGTCTCAATGTGAGGACTAAACTGAGGCCTATCAGTAGCTGGGAGAAGTGGGTGGGGCGATGGTTGGAGGACAGAGGAGGAGTCCAGGGAGAAAACCTTTCATGTTAGAGCAGCATGTCAGATTAGTACAACAGCACCAGCTCAAATAGGGAGATGAGGGGAGCAAGAGAGGATACTCCTGCAGGCTCAAGGCAACACCAAGGACAGACAGGGCACCGCAATCATTTCCATTCATGTTCATCAAAAAAGATACCCACAGTTTGATGCATGGTCTGTTCGTGCTATGGCCTGAACTCGTGACAGCATCGTACTCACCAAGTTAATTGTTGAGATCTGGAACATGGCGAAGTCGCTAAGTCTGACACACGATTATAGCCGACAGGTTGTCAAATAGCCTACAGGTAAGCCTGTTTATTTAAGCCATTTTATTTGGATGTAAAACTGAAAGCGACTTCACAAGAAAACTGCATGCGCATGCAACCACTGTAAATACTTTAGGTCAAAGTTGAACCAGGAAGTTTGGGTAATCATTTTACCATTCACTTTTGTTTCTTCCAAATAAGCTTCACTCACTTGGGGGTTTACTTACTTCATCTTGCCCCTGTTCGACATCTTTTTAGCATTGTCATCGCATTCGCAGATGTTAGCAATTCATTTGGTGATTACAAATCACCAAATGAATTGCAACAAAAAAAAGCAACATTCACTTAGAGTCATGTGTCTGCCTGCCTGGCAAACATTCACTCTCCTTTTACCTCTATTTTGGTCTCCACCATCTAATAGGAAACCAACCACTGGCTCTTTAGCAGCTAAATGCTGAACTACCAGCTAGTGGCCAACTTTGTCTGTGGTTTGATGCTGGGCAGGTAGTGTACAGTCGCTCTATTAGACCCTTTTAACTGAAAACAGCTGCTTGCTGTGGTTGGAAACAATGCTAGTTAGGACGGTGTGTGACTGAATCAAAACCGTAAAGTGAAATATGCTTGAACACTCCGTAGAGTTGATTTTATTAATTGTAAATATAAAAATATTGATTAGTGCAGCTTTAAGTTCAATTCAAAGCGGATCCAAGATGATGCTTAGCTGAAAATGACACACTATATAGATATTGATTACAACTGTGAGTTAGCCAAAAGCCAAACCCTTTAATTGGGTATATCTTGTATGGTTATTATACTATATAGTTATTGCTTGATGGAAAACGGTAGGTCCATTAACTAATGTGGCTTCACCCGTTTGGCTTCATTTTTCAAAATCACACTTGTCTTCACTGCCAGCAGACTGTAAAACTTGAAAGAACTGGAGTCATTCTGCCAAGTTCTGTTTGGAAGCACTTTAAGTGTCACATTGCACCCGTGCTGTCTTTCTCCTGATGAAAGTAATGAATATCCGGTTTGCCGGCCACTGCATATGCCAAAATTTGAATGCAGCAAGAGTTCCACCTTTGGGTACAATGTTTTTGGCTGCACTTACTGTTCTGCATCTCCAACAGAGCTAGTGATGTAACCTGTATGTGGTGAACAAGGTGGCTGCTTATCACCGGCTCATATTGAAACCATCTACTCAGGTCCATAGAAAGATCTGAATCCACAGCACAGAGTTTTGCTCTCGGTCTGCTGTCTCTAGATGGTGGAGCAAAGCGTTGTCAACCAGGCTGTCAGGTGGTAAGTTCTGCGAAACGTATTCAGGTTAAATCAGAGTCTTCGGTGCTCTGTGTGCTTTATATGGCATCAAAATGAGCAGCATGAGAAACTGATTTGAAAGCATTAAGAGAGTACTCAGCACAAATGACAAGTGATTTTTCTGTTTTGGTTGTAGCCACGTGACGCAGAGAAAAATACTTTTTCTTCCCACATCATTATCAGAGCATCACGGTGGAAGGAGAAGTCATTTGTATATTAAGCCCAGTCTACTGTGCAGCTGATTCACTGTGACATTGCCCAGCTGGGTGCCATGATAACGCCACCATCAGAGATCTCTCACCGCCTCTTTTTCTCCCCTTTTAATGGAGATGGTTCTTCAAGTGCCAGGATCAAAGCCGCAGCAGGGGTGCCAGGGCTACGAAAGGGTTAGCGCCGAGCAGAGGGGATGGGGGGGTGGGGGAGGGCAGGCGGGTTTTCACTGCTGCATTGCCCGAGCCCTGTCTGCTTGATGCTGCACAGGAAACGTCAGCTTTGGAGGAAATCTGCTGCGGCGCTTCAGGGGGATCTGGGCGAATTTGATAGGAAGTTTAAAGCAGTAATGAACGGCATATATCACAGGACAACCCTGCCAGCGTTGTCTCAGAGTTGCACACACACACCAACGCTGTTACGTAACCATAACAACCACGACAACATGACAAACACTGCTTTCGAAACCGAGGGCACGAACACAGCAATATCTGCCGTTGGCAAGAGAACTCGAAGAGCCTTTCTGCAGCGTTGCTGTGGCCCTCATATCTATAGATAGCTGGCCCTGTGAAACGGTCTGATGTTCAAACAGACTGTAACATCACACACAAGCCAAAATGGAAGTGTAGTGCTGTGATACGAAGCCAAGAATCCTGCCTCATATATTGTACCGCAACCCCCACACACGCCAGACCACGATTCAGTTACTGAGCCCCTTGTTTGTACAGATACAACAGCTGTACAGTGTCAACTTCTCTGTTGAACTCGTCATCACTTTTTCTGCCGCCACTCTGTCATGAAACCAGGTGAATCCACAGTGCGTGGGCGACGGCGGCTGGCAAACAGCGACGTGAAGGGCCCGCGCGTTAACATGAGTGGTTTGTCATATTTCATATCGATCCACTCTTCGGTACCTTTCAAAACTGCGCATATCTTGCGACTGCTGCTTGGTGGCTGTTGGGCAACAGTGAATGCCTGCCCGGAGGCTCCCAGTGGAAACGTGAATCCCAGTCTCATAGACAAAACACGATTCACAGCCCAAGTGGCATTTCACTTTGAATGGCTGGCTGCTGTACATCACAGAGTGCACTGAAAAAACCAGTAAGTGGAGCAGACAAACACCATGTCGGCTCACAGTTGGAGAGCCAAGGGCTGCCTTCTGCCATTTGGATCACCATGGAAACAGCCTGAAACACAACCAGCACTCTCATCCGCTTCGGCTCAACATAGCCTACTGCAGTCCATGTGTGATGGCAAGTTGTACCTTCTATCTGCATGTGCTAAAAATGGATCGTAAAAAAATACACAGAGGACATTCAGCTTCCATGTGCTGATTTTCATTGCACTAATGGCATTGTCTGCCAGTAATCGACAACAATAATGTTTGCTTAGGGATGTCAGTCACAGGTTGATGATATGGGGAGATAAACTGGTCAATGAGCTGGTGACAGGAGGTAATATACCACTGCCAGTAAGCATATGGGTCTGCAAATGACCAAAACCAGGAAATCAATGCATGCTGTTGTTGACATAAAAGGCTGAAATAGACTTAACTGGTATGACACCAGTTGGACAACATCTCATATGTTGCACGACACAATTGATCCCGATGAAATCGCTGTGAACGGCATTACTGATAGGGCAATTTGACACACAGGGCCTACAGCGCAGCGCAGCAGTGTGTATGCATGGGATAGTAAATGACGCACGTTTACAACACAACCTACGTTTGTTGCATACAAATTCAGTGGGATCGCCGCGGACGCGCTGGGATGCAGGCGAGCCCCGGCAGCCCCGTCATGCGGTTCCTGTCCGACCAGCGCAGACCAGCGCAGCCCGATGAGCCAGGTGACACATGCCTCACATGCGTTAACCCCCCCTCCACCCACCACCATCTCCCCTCTTACCTGCTCTGTGCGCTTCACCCAGGCGGACCTCGGTGATGCTGCTCGGGTCGCTCTGAGATCTCCCCCGCTGCAAGACGCAGTCCTCGTCCAGCCCGTCCGACGATGCCATGGTGGACAGAAGCGCGCGGCGCAAGACTGAAAGGCGCGACCACCGTCAGCCAAGGTCACCGGCATCAATTGGCGGAGCAGGTTTAACGTGGTGGGGCTGCTGCAGCCGCAGCTCCTGGTCCCCGATAAGCAGCAGTGCTGGGGAAATCCATTACGCGCGCAGCATCATGCCGCCTTCAGGTGCTGCTCGTAAACCCCACTTTTGATTATCTAAAATCCCACTTCACGGTTTCTTCTGGTTTGAGAAAAAAAAAAAAAAAGCGAACTTTCAGAATGGGCTTCAGCTTCACAGCGCCTGTGTAACACAATCCTACTATGGAATGGTTTTCCAAAATGTGTTATTGAGACATAGCCTGCACCCCACCAACTTATTAGACCCACTGCCTTTACAGTGATGCTGCTGTGGTGACAAACATCTGCAATATCTCTACAGCATGAGTCACTGCCTTGTATTCGTTTGTCAGGAGGAATAGGCTGAAAACCTGCCTATCAAACACTGAAATTAAAAGCACTGTGAGCCCAACACTGCATTGCTTACATCTTAAATATCCATACATAGGTAAAAATGTCTGGACTAAAGGAATATGCTGTTTACTGAACTGTACAGCTCGTGTGTGCGTGTAAGTAAGACGTGCACCTTTTCAGGGGTAATTTTGCGCTTCGATGGCTCATATGTGGGGATGACTTTTAAATGCAATATTTCCTACGGCCCTTGAAGACAGCGTCAGATTCATGTCTGCTCGGGGTTGGTAGAAAATGGGGACTTTCTTAATGACATCTTCCCACTGGACTGAATCGTCTGTATCTATTGAATAAAGCATGCAGGCCTATAATCAGAGATGATAGAAATTGTTAGTAAGGTATAGATGGGCCAGAACCACAGAGGGGAAAGTTAAATCCTTTTTACACAGTAAAGGTATATCTAAAAGCTACTGTAAAAACAAAAAAAAAAACTGTGGGATGGCTCCAGCTCATCCAAAATGCTGCAGTCAGAGGCCTACTTACTGGCACAAGAACAACTGAACATATTACTCCTATACCTAAATCACTCCACTGGCTTCCAGTAAAATACAGAATGGATTTCAAAATACTGCTCACTGTTTACAAAAGGCTTAATGGTCTGGCTCCTAGATACATCTCTGACCTGCCCACCCTTAAACTACAAACCATCCAGAACCCTCAGACCATCAGACACTGGACTGTTAACGGTACCCGGGATGAGAAGTAAACCTGTAGAAGGTGCATTCAGTCATTATGTCCCCAATCTCTGGAGCAAACTGCCTGGAGATTTACCACAACTGGGATGTCTTTTAAAAGCAAGCTAAAGACCTACTTGTTCTCTCAGGACTATGTCATGACATCTGTCTGTCTGTCTGTCTGTCTGTCCATCCACCTGAATTATTGGATGAACTATTTTTATTATTTTCATATACAGTATATATATTTAAATATGTATAAATAATTGTATTTTTATTTTGGTTGATATGTGATGGGTGTTAAGTACATTGAGAATACTTTGTATGAACTGCACTATACAAATAACATTTGATGGGTTGAATATGACAATCATTTGAATTACAAAATAATGAAGAAAAAAACCTAGTTAAGACAAGCAGCATTTTGTTGAAATCACACAAAACTTTATTGTCCACCACAAGGCCATGGAAATTAGACTTTGATATACCCCACAAAACATAAACATGTTAACATATTGGGTAAAGATCTCCAAAGACATTTCTGTAGTGAGCTTCCAACACAATAGTCATGCAGCCTTCATATGAAGAGATAAAATAAAGATATGAAGGGTTATTTACTAGGCTACTTTCCTTTGTGCTCCACTGTCTCCACCGCATATTTTTCTATACTAACATTAGCACTCAACAAAATCAGAAATTGCCATATCCTATTGACAGGGACTATGAAGAGCTGAGCCAAAAGCATTTTATGCAGAAAAATGATTGATCAAGAAATTATAAGAAATTTAAAGTATAAAGTATAATATATTTATCATCATTTGCATTAATGTGAATATCTATATTATTGTAATTTTCATCCCACAAGACTACAAATGTAAAATGTACCGGTATAAATATTTCAGGTTGAGAGATAAAATAGTGTTAAATAGCTAAAGTAGACCCCAATTTAAGAACATCCCACATCCTGTGTGCATAATGTTTGCAGTGTTTCTCAGCTCAGTCCACTACCTTGTCAACTCCCCCTAAGGAACAAGAAGAAAGGAAAAGTAAACGTCATTTTAACTTCCATACAGTTCACAGTGCTAAGACATCAGCTCTGATTGTATTTTATACTCACAGGTGATTGGTCCGAGGGTGAGGACATCGAGCTGAGTGTCGACGGTAACAGAGCGACGTGCCCTCCTCTTGCAGGACTGTGAGGTAAGAGGGGGTAGAATGATGAGACACGTATACCTATTGGCTATGGAGCATGGATTGCTGATTGATTATTTTGTTTAAGTGACAGGGACTCACCGGAGCACAGTTTTGGCTCCTCTTGTCACACAGCCTCAGTCGGCAGTGGAGGAAGATGGATGGGTTTTCACCTTGGAAAGGGAAGACCAGGCCGGAGAAACGAGCGCGGAGGGAGAGGCCGTTCTCAACCACTGACACGTGTCGAGGGTCAGCAGGACACCTAGTGAAGAAGTCATTGGCCATTACACATCAACATAGATTTTACTTTGAAGTCCATCTGATTTAGGTGAGACGTGTACCTGGAATGAATGAGGAGGTATCGAATGGGGTCGTCAGGGTTTGAGGAGGGAGTGGTATAGCAATCCTCCAGAACAGCCACGAAGCTCGGATCGATCTCAGCCACGGACACGCCTACATGCAGGGCAGAGCCCATTGGGAGGGTGACCGGGCCCTCTGGGTAGCTTTCATCGAAGTTGGAGTTGCAGAAAAGATACATGTCAGCTGAGGCTTTGGCACCTGATCCCGAAAGGCCACCTCCATGGCTGTTAAGAAAGAATGACGATTAGAAATGTATTTCATCCCTACAGTGATGTACCTCTATTAAGTGTGTTGTTATAGCCAGGGATGAAAATAGAAGACTCACATCATTTGTGGTTCGATTGCAGCATTCAGGCTGGTGTTGGTTTCCAAGGGATAGGCACAGGAGAACGGAACAATCTCAGGTGGAACTAAGGAACCATCACTTGGAGGGTAGAAAAACAGGCAGTTGGAGTAGGTGGCATGGGTGTCATTGGTCTGAAAGAAAAAGGATGAATTAATGACCGGTCAACTGTATAATCAAGTCATCTTGAATTTAATTACAAACCAGCATGCGACAAGGGTGTTAGAGAAACCACCTTTCATCTGGAGGCCCTTGGTGCAATGTGTTGAGGACAGATTTTAAAAGTGAAAAAACTCCTTCTCTTTCCTTTTAACATTTTACCGTGTCCATGATGGGAAAAGAGAATTTGGTAAGGGTCATATCATGGCTCACCTGAAACTATGAATCATTGTGTTTTCGTTAGTTGAATGAACACTTTATATCTACGCAGGGAGCACTGCCGTGTTTCTACAGTAGCCAAGATTGGACAAACCAAACTGGCTCTAGATAGGGCCTTTTGTGTTGAGGTTGCTAACTGCAACTTCACCGCAAGATGCCACTAAATCCTACACACTGGTCCTTTAAGAACTGTAATAAAACTGCAGTAAAAAAATAACTAATCGAGGAAGTCAAATTTGTGCAACTGACACAAGGCGAAAACCTTTAGTAACAGCAGCCATGATAGAGATAAATATACATTGCAGTAGACTTTTTAAACAAATAATCATGTTATAAAAAAGTAGTTTATCTCACCGTCAGTACAGTTCCACAGATGCCAGCCTGACGTGCCACTTGGTACCACACAATATTATCACGCACTTTGTAGCTGGAGCAGTAAGGGGCTGCCAGGTGACCAGCGAGCATGTTCAAACCAGATGAGCCCATGCTGCCCAGACGCACACCCACTTCAAGCTGATTGCGGGAGCAAACAAGCTGAGAAGCTTGGAGTAGACGTTGCTCATCTAAAACAACAAAGAAAACAAAAAGAGTAAGCGGAAGAGATTTAGATGACCTTTGATTTTACTGTATTACGTCAAAACCTTCCAAAAGTAAAAATAACCAACTAAAATGCTGACAGGATGTACAGTATACATATTTAAAAGTACACATATTTACCTTCACAAATGACACTAGCATCTACTCCATGATGACATTTGTTGGACACTGATCCCTGATGTGGGCAGTCTGTTAACGATGACTCATTTCCTGAGCACTGAACATTATCCAACCAAATTGGTCCACAGCCCTTTCCAAAACGTGCCCGTTTGTTTACTGACAGAGCCTTGCCACAGCCCAGTTGTCGACAAACCACCTTGGCATCATTCAATCCCCAGCCGTTGTCACACACCGTCCCCCACTTGCCATTGTGGAAGATCTCCAGTCTGCCAGAGCACCTGCTGTTAGAGTTGACCAGCCTCACTGGAGAACTTGGTGGTGGTGCTGTGGTTGTTGAGACTGTAACTGTTGTGTTGATATCTGATTGAAGTGAAAGCAAAATCTCTGTCATCCCAGATGGCAACTGCAGGTTGCAATTATACCAGTATTGAGCAAAAAGGTCCATTTCATCAATGTATCTGTACTTGATCATTGAATACTTGGGCTCCTATTTTACTTTGTTAAGAAGAAAGTGTTTGTAACAGAGTAATGTCTTAATTGTGTATTTGCTTATACTGGTGAAAGAGGATGCCCATTCTGTGTGTGGAGAAATTAGACCTCAGAAACGTATATGTTTTTATGGTAAATGTGGCTAATGGATGTTAAAAATACATCTATTCTGTATGGTATCAAATTAGTGCTCAGATATAAGGCACCTTCTCTTTGTGAACAATAAAAACCGCAGTGTGCTTACTGTATGTATACACACTTACCTTCACAAACGACACCAGCATCATCTTTATGTCCACATTTGTGGAACTCTGGTCCCTGATATTTGCAGTCTGTTATCGATGACTCATGTCCCGAACACTGAAGGTTATCTACCCAGATTGGTCCACTGCCCTGTCCAAAATGTGCCTTTTTTGGTGCTGACAGAGCCTTGCCACAGCCCAGCTGTCGACAAACCACCTTGACATCATTCAATCCCCAGCCGTTGTCACACACCGTCCCCCACTGGCCGTTCTGGAAGATCTCCAGTCTGCCAGAGCAGCTACTGTTAGAGTTGACCAGCCTCACTGGAGAACTTGGTGGTGTTGGAGCAGGTGTGGTTGTTGAGACTGTAACTGGTGGTGTTGGAGCAGGTGTGGTTGTTGAGACTGTAACTGGTGGTGTTGGAGCAGGTGTGGTTGTTGAGACTGTAACTGGTGGTGTTGGAGCAGGTGTGGTTGTTGAGACTGTAACTGGTGGTGTTGGAGCAGGTGTGGTTGTTGAGACTGTAACTGTTGTGTTGATATCTGATTGAAGTGAAAGCAAAATCTCTGTCATCCCAAATGGCAACTGCAGGTTGCAATTATACCAGTATTGAGCAAAAGGCTCCATTTCATCAATGTATCTGTACTTGATCATTGAATCCTTGGGCTCCTGTTTTACCTTGTTTAGAAGAAAATGTTCATAACACAAAGTAATGACTCAATTGTATATTTGCCTATTGCAGTGGAAGAGGATGCCCCTTTTGTATTGTATCAAATAAGACCTCAGAAACGTATATGTTTTTATGGTAAATGTGGCTAATGGATGTTAAAAATACATCTATTCTGTATGGTATCAAATTAGTGCTCAGATATAAGGCACCTTCTCTATGTGAACAATAAAAACCGCAGTGTGCTTACTGTATGTATACACACTTACCTTCACAAACGACACCAGCATCATCTTTATGTCCACATTTGTGGAACTCTGGTCCCTGATATTTGCAGTCTGTTATCGATGACTCATGTCCTGAACACTGAAGGTTATCTACCCAGATTGGTCCACTGCCCTGTCCAAAATGTGCCTTTTTTGGTGCTGAAAGAGCCTCGCCACAGCCCAGTTGTCGACAAACCACCTTGGCATCATTCAATCCCCAGCCGTTGTCACACACCGTCCCCCACTGGCCGTTCCGGAAGATCTCCAGTCTGCCAGAGCAGCTACTGTTAGAGTTGACCAGCCTCACTGGAGCACCCTGCCTGCTTTGAGAAACTGTGAATATAAAAACATTATATACAAATGTCATAAGTCAATGTCATTAATCAAGGAAAAAGTGTGGTTTGACCACATATGTCATACATGGCAGTGATAAATCTCATACACACCACCCTATGCAAAATATCACGAAAAAACAAAGGATTGCATGTTTCTGCCACTGTTTTGAGTTTGAAATGATTTTTTTTATTGAACCATAATTTTAAAATTAAGGAAGATTCATAACTTCAATAGTTAATTACAGTGCTTATACTGTTAAAGCCTTGCTAAGCGCTATCACCCAGGATGGATGATCCTGGGTGATAGCGCTGCAGACGGTCGCCTCTGTGTGTTGGTGCGCGTTATTTTGTCTTGTTTTGTGTGTAAACACTGTGTTTTGCTGCAGCACCAGGAGCTCTTTCACCACAGAAGAGCTCATGAACATCAGGGCTACAACCCCTGTGGATTTAATTCCCACTTTCATCGCTTCATCAGTGGTATTACTGGACATTCTGGTCACAGGTGTCCTCACCTTTGTCCACTCAGTGAAACGCCGGAGGAGAGGGAAACGTGCTGGTGTGCTCGTGAGTCTCCGCCGACGCGGATTTTGCACACCGCTACCGGGAATATTTACGTGCAGGAGGCCCAGCGCACACTCTCCGACCAGATACTGAGCGTGGAGGGGACAAACCCTAGTTATTGTCCTTGGGGACTTTAACAAAGGAAATCTAACACGTACAGTTTATTAAGTGCCCCACCAGAGAGGAGAACATATTGGATCACTGTTACACCACAGTCAGAAGAGCCTACCACGCCGTCCCCCGAGCTCCACTGGGAAACTCTGACCACATCATGGTCCACCTGATTCCTGCATACAGACAGAAGTTAAAGCTCTGCAAACCTGTGGTGAGGACATCAAAGCAGTGGACCGGTGAGGCTGTGGAGGAACTTCAGGCGTGCTTGGACTGTACTGACTGGGAGGTTTTCAGGACTGCCACCAACAGTCTGGATGAGCTCACAGAGACTGTGACGTCCTACATCAGCTTCTGTGAGGACAGCTGTGTACCATCACGCACCAGGGTGAGTTACAACAACGACAAACCCTGGTTCACAGCCAAACTCAGACAGCTACGGTCGCAAAAGGAGGAAGCATTCAGGAGTGGAGACAGAGGCAGGTTCAAAGAGGCCAAGTACAGGTTTAGAAAGGAGGTGAGAGGAGCTAAACGTCTGTACTCTGAGAAACTCCAACAACAGTTCTCAGCCAACGACTCTGCTTCTGTCTGGAAGGGGCTCAGACAGATCACCAACTACAAACCCAGAGCCCCCCACTCTGCTCACGACTTGCGCCTGGCCAACAACCTGAACGACTTCTACTGTCCTTTCCAAAGACAATGGGTCAGTCCTGACACCACGCCCCGTGACTCGATGGCCTCTCCACAACCTCACACCTCAGAGGCCCCCTCCTCCCCCTCCACAGTGACACCTCTCTCAATCCTGGAGAGGGACGTTAACAGACTCTTTAAGAGACAGAACCCCCGAAAAGCAGCCGGGCCAGACTCTGTCTCTCCATCCACCCTGAAGCACTGTGCTGATCAGCTGTCTCCGATATTCACTGATATCTTCAACACCTCACTGGAGACATGCCACGTACCAGCCTGCTTCAAGACTTCCACCATCATCCCTGTTCCCAAGAAGCCAAGGGCCACAGGACTAAATGACTACAGACCCGTTGCCTGACCTCTGTGGTAATGAAGTCATTTGAGCGCCTTGTGCTGTCCCACCTCAAATCCATCACTGACCCGCTCCTGGACCCCCTGCAGTTCGCCTACAGAGCCAACAGGTCTGTAGATGATGCAGTCAACTTAGCCCTCCACTTCATCCTCCAGCATCTGGACTCCGCAGGAGCCTACGCCAGGATCCTGTTTGTGGATTTTAGCTCTGCCTTCAACACCATCATCCCGGCTCTGCTGCAGGACAAGCTCTCCCAGCTGAGCGTGCCTCACAGACTTCCTGTCCGACAGGAGGCAGCACGTGAAGCTGGGGAAACATGTCTCTGACTCCAGGACCATCAGCACTGGTTCCCCTCAAGGCTGCGTTCTTTCCCCTCTACTCTTCTCCCTGTACACCAACAGCTGCACTCTTCCCGTCTGCAGTTGGCCTGATCAACAAAGCCCGGGACCCCCACTGACACGGACCCTTATCCCCAAACAGACACTACGCGTTACATTAACGCACAGACCCCCGGCGTAATGTGTTACATTAGCGCACACTTGTGGACTATAGTCTATACTAAACCGTACACACTCAATATTTTGCACATTCCTCGCAGTTTTAGTTTTATTCATTATTCATTATCATCTACAAAAGACACATTGCACATATTTAGTAATTTTATTTTCATATTCTGTACTGTAAATTATACTTACTTAGCACTAGTACTGTAGTACTTTAAAATATGATATTTATGCATACCCTTGCACCTTGCACTACTTGTCTTGTCTGTACTTGTCTTTAATTGTCTGTACTTGTTACGCACCAATACACCACAGCAAATTCCTTGTATGTGAAAACCTACTTGGCAATAAACCCAATTCTGATTCTGATTCCGATTAAACACACTCAGGGTTCTCTACTCTATGCAGCTTTTGGCCTAATTTAGCCTCTTTTAGCATAATTGTTTTGGTTATTTAACCAGTTTAATCCAATTGCTCTTGTCCCACCCCAATAAGACATAACAAGCAGCCAGAACAACTTGGAGCTCAACAGTCTCAAGACAGTGGAGATGGTTGTGGACTACAGAAAGAACCCAGCCCCACTCACCCCCATCACCCTGAGAGACTCCCCAGTCAACACTGTGGAGTCAGTCCGCTTCCTGGGCTCCATCATCTCCCAGGACCTCAAGTGGAAGCTGAACATCAGCTCCATCACCAAGAAAGCACAGCAGGGGATGTACTTTCTGCGGCAGCTGAAGAAATTCAACCTGCCAAAGACGATGTTGGTGCACTTCTACACTGCCATCATCGAGTCCATCCTTTACCTCCTCCATCACCATCTGGTACGCTGCTGCTACTGCCAAGGACAAGGGCAGACTGCAGCATATCATTCGCTCCGCAGAGAGGATGATTGGCTGCAATCTACCATCTCTCCAGGACCCGGAGGCGTGCAGGGAAGATTGTGGCCGACCCTTCCCATCCTGGACACAAACTGTTCGAGACTCTCCCCTCTGGCAGGAGGCTGCGGTCCATCAGGACCAAAACCTCTTGCTACAAGAACAGTTTCTTCCCGTCTGCAGTTGGCCTGATCAACAAAGCCCGGGACCCCCACTGACACGGACCCTTATCCCCAAACAGACACTACGCGTTACATTAACGCACAGACCCCCGGCGTAATGTGTTACATTATCGCACACTTGTGGACTATAGTCTATACTAAACCGTACACACTCAATATTTTGCACATTCCTCGCAGTTTTAGTTTTATTCATTATTCATTATCATCTACAAAAGACACATTGCACATATTTAGTAATTTTCTTTTCATATTCTGTACTGTAAATTATACTTACTTAGCACTAGTACTGTAGTACTTTAAAATACGATATTTATGCATACCCTTGCACCTTGCACTACTTGTCTTGTCTGTACTTGTCTTTAATTGTCTGTACTTGTTACGCACCAATACACCACAGCAAATTCCTTGTATGTGAAAACCTACTTGGCAATAAACCCAATTCTGATTCTGATTCCGATTAAACACACTCAGGGTTCTCTACTCTATGCAGCTTTTGGCCTAATTTAGCCTCTTTTAGCATAATTGTTTTGGTTATTTAACCAGTTTAATCCAATTGCTCTTGTCCCACCCCAATAAGACATAACAAGCAGCCTTTTCCAGCAAATAAGTTCTGAGCCAATGGTAGACTAACGTTACTGGCTGGGAAAGAAATAAGAAGAACACAGATATTCTCAGGAGTTGGTGGACCAAACCACAGCTAATAGGCAAGTGAATATTTGACGCATGTTAGCCAGAGAGAGAAGACAAGAAACACAACTAACAGGACGGTTACATTGTTGTGTATCTGCTGGATGTGTAGCCTATTAGGCAATTGTTTGCGAACATGTTTGCTACAGCTACTTGATAATCCAATATTAGCTGTTATATATGGGCTTTTATCTTAGGGCTGTACTTCTGTTAAAAAGGTTAGAAGCTGAACTGCTTCACTATCTTGATAAATAAAGCCAAATTCTTACATGGAGAAAAAAAACAACATTGGTTGATATCAATTTCAGCAATGTTTCAGAAAATCCCTTCTTACTTAAATTCCATGTGAATAAAATTATTTCTCAAAAAAACTCCTGAATTCCTGCCCTGAAACAGATTCAATACAGAATTAAGTGCAGTAATCAACTAAAAACTCTAGTAAATCCGACTGAGAAATTGGAAATTGCCAGCTGTTTAGTTCTCAAACATCACTGACATTTTTTTAAAATGAAAATTTCTATATTAAAAAAGTAGTTGGTATTTGGTGTCTATCTAAAATTAAAGATCAGAATACTCTTCACTGCTATTTGTACCATGCATGTGCAATATTAAAGCACCAATAACTGATTTCTTTGGCCACTTGGGGTCAGCTGAATATTCTGTAAACACAACATACACATAGTGTAATCACCTTGACATTTTATCAAACCAATACACACCCAACAGTCACTAAGTGTGCCTGTCTAACGCTTGGTGCTGGACAGGTGTACTCACTGTACATCAGAGCCTTTTCACTGGAAACTGGTTGACGACAGTAAACCTAAATAGTTAAGAGTCAGGCTGTCATTTTTTAACTTAATGTGCAACTTCAGTGTGTGACACTTTACCTGTCCATCCTGTTAAAGTTTGCAATAGCAGGAGCAACAGTATTCCCCGAGTCATTCTCATGATGGGCCACATCCAGGAGATAAGACACAAACCTGCTGAAAAGGACAAAAGACACATTATGTGACATTAATAGTCACTTGTAACAATCAAAATGTTACTTGGATTTTAAAGATTAACACAACGAAAGGGTACAAATTTGCCAGTGAACAGAATTAACCAAATTAGTCATTAGGTGTATATCCCATGGGTATCATAAAATGTGCTTAGTTGTTAATATGCTATTTAACACCCCCGCCACTACCCCCATCAGGATTGCCATCATCATTCACTTACTTTTTCCAGGTGCGAGACAGACAGTCGTCCTTGGAGGCGGACTGGCAGTGCTTTATCAGTGCTGGAGAAGAGAGCGCCGATGAGCTTCAGGCGTTTGATGCCTCCCTCAGTCCACTGGGCATTTTATAGGCGCCAGGGGCAGATCAGGCGCTATGATGATGCTTAGTTTTGTTAATTGCTTGTTTAATTATATGTTTCAAGGTGGTAACCAAGATCATGCCTTTAGAATGTTAAATATCTAGTCAGGCAACCCTAACAAGGTCAAGCTGCAGTAAATTAAAGGTGTCATGCTGTTATGATATGTTATAATTAAAAACTAATAAATCCTCCTCCTCCTCCTCAGGCCAGTTTACATTATGGGGAAACTTTCTAAGCTTTAGCAAAGAGGTGCAATTAAAATGGACCCTTTGAAAAGAAGGAGGGAAAAGACCTGGAGATAAATAATACAACATGCAGAGAAAATCATCAAAATACACACACTAATATTGATAATAAGGGAACCATAGGAGGAGGGCGTGTGGACAACGAAAACTATGACAAGTCACGTAACAACAAGTAGCAAAAAAAGTATGGTGTCAAGATCAAAATCCATTTGGCTTCTGCCTGAAGCAGATCCAGGTTGTAGTCCTCAACCCTGGTGAGTGTTTGGTCAACAGTATAGCACAGAATTGTAATTTTGTCACAAAATCTGTTGTTTGGTGCAACAAAATGGAAACAATCAAAGTCCTTGCAGCCCAAGTAAAAATAAAAAATAAATAAGATAAGTGTCAATATTACAGTGGAATAATACTCCATCAGAGGTAAATGTGCTTTATTCACAAGTAAAAGTACAGTATTATTTATTGCAGGAAATTGTACAGGATTATAAGATTGACAACTTTACTTTAATGTAAGTGCATTGAATAGTTTTATCGTAGTTGCAGTCCATCTTTAATCCACTATGACGGTCTCTCCAGCCCCAGTAAAGCCTCCAGCACACACACACACAAAAAAAAAGAATATTACCCCCCCTCCCCTGGTAACAGATTTTTATTTTTTTTTTTTACCTACATTGGCCTTATTTTAGAAATATTCTTCATTAATGCACAATCCTGCTATTTGTATATGAAAAACAACTGTATACTGGAAGCAGTGGCATTCTAACAGCATACATAAAGATGGTTTATTTATGTCTTATGGAGATTGAGTTCATCAATTCGGTATTGCTGTAAAGGTAAAGACCATTTTGGAACCCGTTACAAATAAAAAATTGTGTAAAATCTAGGTTCAACAAGGTTATAGACAACCACACCGGGGATTATTTTGATTTGCCACACATGGAACATGGGAAATGGTTGAATATTTTCGCAGAATGTAGAAAATATGTAAAAGAAGCAAAAGTGAAGTTAACTTAATACAAGATATTACATAGATATTATCATACTCCAGTAAGTAACTGTCCTACATTGTATATGGGAATGTACTTGTGTGAACCATTCTGGGTCAAAGTTATTTAAGAGTAAGTTTGGATCAGCGATCCCTTTGACTCTTTGTTTATCGGGGGACAGATCTCATATACCAAATATATAAAAATATCAATTATAAAAATATAATTTAGTCTGGAGCCTCCAGAATTATTTTGAAGCACTGGAAAACAATGAAAGCTCCAGAAAGATTAAAAGATTTGATAAATGCAATGACATTACTGTATATCTTCTGAGTATGTGCTCAGCAGATTAAAAGGTTGTTCGGAAGATTGGACTTTCACCTGGGTACCCGCCCAGTCCTGAGACTAATCACACAAAATACATGGGTGTGCTTGAAACTATAACACGCACATAATTACATTATACTTATATGAACAGAAATTCCAGAATTAAACAGTAACAATTATAAAGCAACTCAACAACATCTGTCCTACTTTTAACTACCATATAACTAGCCTACTACTACTCATTTGAACTACCGCCCTTGTTTTCTGCCTGTCCCATCGACAGTTTGTTATCAGGCAGACATACTGTGTCTTAACGCTTGGTCGGACGACCATTACATTATTTCAATTCAATCCAGATCATGAACTTTTAACACCTAAAATCAAATAAGGCAGAGGTAAAGGTGAGGGGGTGTTTCCATGAGGTTGGACCAAGTCTTACAGTCTCTGCCACCCGGTAGCAGCCTTTAGGGACCGCCACATGGACTCACATTACCTCCGATCCCGGGTCGTCGGGTGTTGTGCTTCAGAACTGGGACTTACAAACTTTTTAATATAACCTGTAGGTGGCTAGAGCCAGTTTGTTGGGCTTATTCATTCAGTATATACACACATCTATTTTATTGTACCTATTATTCCTATTATATCTTATTTTATTTGTTAATTTTTTTTTATGTATTTATACTTTCCCTTTTGTTGCTTTGTCAACTTGAATTTCCCTTTTGGGAATCAATAAAGGTACATCTTATCTTCTCTTAAGCACTGTGGCTATTTACACCTGGGTGTTGTATACTATTGTACTGTATGTATCTGTTCTTACTCTGTGCTTACTTTTTCTATGCTTACTTGGTATGGTAACCTGAACATCAGGGACAAAAATGATTTTTATTTTCTAATTATTACTTCACTATATTGTGAAGGTGGCTGGTAAGGTGATGGCTATCTTTGACCAGCAGGTTCTCTGCAAAGCCAGGTCTATATTAGACTGCACCCGGCATAATCTGCATGTAATTTAGCAAGAGGTTGTTTTGTTGTATTATTGTGTTCTCTATATTGTATGTACAGGAAAAAATGTTCTACTTGCGTTGTGCTTATTTAGTGCCCCTGACTGCAAGTCAAGTTTTCCAAAAAGGTAGGAGACAATGTATGGAAGTTTAGATTGTTTATTATGTATTATTATGTTTATTTTGTTTACCTTTTTGCAATCTGAGACAATGTACTCACATTTGTTCCAAAAATTCACAACGGCACACTGAATAATTTACACTTGCTTGGTGGATTCTTGTGCCAAGACTCGAAGGTAATTTTATCCGAGTTTAATTGTAGCTTGCCTGTAGCTATCATGTTAAATAGAACAGATGCCACCAAGTTATATAATCTCACACTGAAGACCACAAGTAATGGTTAATAAGGTTGAACATATTGACATGAGGGTCATCACGAGGTCTCTTGACTGCAATAATAATTCAGGAATGTAGGGACAGATATTCAGCTTTCTGGGTCTATTGTTACACAATGTGAAGTAAGTTACATAAGGTTAGTTGTTTCAGACATTTGGTCAATTTAAAGTAATACACTACTAAGTAATTAATACCACCTGTTTAGCTTCCAGCTGTGCGGCAGCTGTTTCAGAGTTGCGACCCCCCATGGCCACAGGATGGACTGCATTAATTTGGTCATTCCCACTGAGCTTCCCACCGCATTCACGTTGCTTCATTGCAGTTTGAAGGGATTCTGAGAGGTGATTTTCAGCCTCCACTTCAGGTTGGGCGCCAACTCTCTGCCATCTTGGGTAAAACAATGATGGGTCCTTAAGGGACACATTTTCAGGAAGGAAATAATGTAGGCACATGGAAGAACAAACGATACTGACAGTTTACAAGAGCATCGTTTCATGTTTTTCTGTTGTATGTCTTATGTCTACCCTGACCTCTCCAGTAAACACTGTAATCTCTGTCATTCTTTCCAATGCTGAATTGACCGCTGTCTGAGTTTTGTTGCTCTTCAGCCACTATTTTGATACCTCTGTCAGTGATTTTGGATAAATACATTGCTATCTGGCTGTCACAGCAAGGGTCCAAAAACTGATACATGGACATTGTTGAATCCTGGAAACTCTTCTCTGTACTTGCCTGTCTATGAATCTGATGAGATCAATAAGGCTTTCAGACACTGAAAGATTAGGATCAAAATACATTGATCTTCAGTCCCAGTTGGTCAGAAAATATTCCACAAACATTGTTCTTTCAGCTTCTGTATGCCTGAATCCTATCTTGGTAGTGTTTCACTGTACAGTATTGAGCAGATTATTTCTCTGGTCAGAAGAAGCTCAGCAACTTTCTTTTTCCAATGACTTGAAATAAGCATAAAATAAATTTTGCTTCCACAAAGTTCTCTCGCAGAACTTTTACTTCTGTAGCATCTTTGTCGACAAAGAACAGTTTGATGTTACGCCAACTTGGATATCCTTGTTTGAACAAAGAGCAGACCTTAGAAAGACACCTTTCAGTCTCATGTCAGAATAATGCATATGCAACATGTTCAACTGTACAATGCTCATTTTACACTGCTAAACATTGGAGGACAACTATTCTCACCCGGGTGCAAATAGACACACGAAAAAGGCAGGCCATATCACATAAAGAAAGTGTGAAATTATGGACAAAGTAGAGAAAATCTTAAGAGTATAGCTGTATAAACATGGTGTATGTATGTCCTATGGAGATTGAATTCAACAAATCGGTCTTACGGCTAAAGAACATTTGTTGGAAATAGTTACAAATGAAAAACTGTGTAACATCAGGGTACATCAACAATTTTATACACTATTTTATGAGTAACCACTCCTCTAATGTAAAACTGTTATAGTGAGATCTTAAAAGAGAATTACAACATGGGAAATAGTTGAATATTTTGGGAGAATGTAAAATATATGTAAATGAGGCAAAAGGGAAGTTTACACAATATTCCTACATATATACACGTATATGGGAACATACTTGTATGAGGCCGTTGTGAGTCCAGATATATCAAAATATAAATTTACAAAAATCATGGTGGGTACGATTTCAGCGTCCAGAATTAAGCATTCCAATGAGGCATTGGAAAACAGCTAAAGTTCCATATTTAAAAGTTTGGATAGATGAATTGGTAGAGATTACATCTTCTGACTTTGAGTCTATACTCAATAAATAAATAAAAAAGGTTGCTCTGAAGATGGGACCTCCTCCTGGGCGGGTCCCAGTCCTGAGACTAATCAGACAAAATACATGGGTGTGCCTGAAACAATAACCAGTACATAATTATGTCACCAGTTATAATTTACAGTTTGTGCAGCAACAAAAGATATCATACCAAGAAATCCCAGTTTAGAAACTTAAATGGAAACAATTATGAAGCAACTCAACAACATGATCTGCCCTACTTTTAACTACCATATAATTACTTTGAACTACTTGCCCTGTTTTCTGCCTGTCCCATTGACTGCCTGATAAGTTTCTTATCAGGCAGATACACTGAGTTACCAACGATTGGTTGGATCACCATTGCATTATAATATTACATTAAATCTAGATCATGAACTTTTAAAAACCTACAAAAATAATATAATGCCATATAACATAAAGAATGAATCCTATTATGGACAAGAAAGTCACAAAAAATGTCATCTTGGATTTGAAAATTTAACACATACATTTAACTGACTATGATGCATGTTTGGAAAAATAATCTAATTACGCACAATAGACTATACAGTACATGATAATGCTAAAATATGGAATAAATGCATAAGAAATTTAAGTGCTTAAGGATACATTTGCTGGAAACTTTGAGAAAACTGAAGTGTTTAAAACAAAAATAATCAAGATGCCTCTTTTGTTTTGATTTTAAGTATTTGGTCCTAACAGTAGTGTCAACGTTTGATAGGTAACTGCTTTTAAACACACAGTAGAAGTTGCCAAATAGACACAGTGATCGGAGAAGTGGATGCCAGCCATTCGCGCCAGCGGGTCAATGAATAATTGTGATTATCCGAGCAGTACTGTGTCACCGAAATTACCTGACGATCAACGCTGGCTAAAGTCTGTGTCAAAATCCCTGTCAAAATGAAGACCAGATGGAGTTGAACAAAACCAAAGCTGAAATCACAGGAAAAAAAGGATGTAAAAAAAAAAAAGGAAAAGGTCAGCAAAATATCCCTTCTTACTGGTCTGAGGTATGATTCATGCTGTGAAATACTTCAACCTAGTCGAACAGTCAAACTGTTTCCATGGAATGACTCAGCACCTAAATGCAGTTTAGTTCTTAATCTAGGAAAAATTTCCAAACCATTACCAGATTACCTAACAAGTAGAGGGTTTACATTTTACAAGAATGTTAGATATGTATTTTTAGGCCATTAATGGTTTTAAAGACAAATTTTTATAGAGAGTTTTTAAATTCTGGTCCAGTGCAAGGTCTGTAGTCCTGGTGTAATGTTTTACACTTTCATTGTTTTTAGAATATTTATAGTTACTATTGAATGCAGTGGCAGACCTTGCATTTCACACCTAGGCCTTCAGTAGTGCTCGTCTGAATTAATCCACCTCTCTCTAACTACTTTATTGCTATTTATACACCAAATAGATCCGACCGTGCAATCTGATTGGTCAATAAGACGTTTAGAGCATTATCAAATGAGCACGACATCAGCACATCACTGAAAATGTCCCTCCGACTACAGTGCCTGAGTCTGTATGGTTTCCATGGCAACAATACACGCTTCCTGCATCGGAAGTGAGTAAAGAAGGACAAAACAAGATCCTCCATGAATTATATGGAGCCGTGAGGAACAGCCAGAGCCAACGTTACTCAATCAGCAGCTACGTCAGATTGAGAGCCGCGATTAACCATTATATTAATGATCCACACACAATGATGCAGCCCGGCCCGGACCGCCGGCCCAAAGCGTCAGTAGCCTGTTTGACTCCCAGGAATGAGAACCGCGTGGAGTCAATCATTCCTCCAGAGTTACATATTGCCGCTTTAAAGAAACCATTATGCAGAAATGCAGTATAAAGGGCCGTTGCATCACAGACATATAACTCGTGTAGCCAGAATAAATGGGTTGTAAATCAACACAGGTACATTTCTGCTTGTTCAGCTCGCAACAGATGCAGTTTGCTAGCTCTAGCTAGCACGCTCTCTGACTATCCAAAGGGCGGGAATACCCTGACGTCACCGTACGTCTGCTAGAAGGCCTTGGTGTCGTCAACTCAAAATCTGATTGGTTAAAGCAACAGTCTGATCGACACTTATTTTATGCTACAGGGCCCGCAGGACTGACTGTGAAGGCCTCCAGGCAAATTTCTTTGACCCTAGCAACAAATTATTGCTGAACTGTGATTGGATAAATGCTGTTATATGAATATACAGAGGAAAAGCTATGAAAGGAGGCGAATAGACCATTTGGAATTATTTATTAAGTATTAATGGAAAAAATAATAATAATAAATTTAAAAATAATAATTATAATTAAAATAAGTCTGTAATTCAGATATTTCTTAGGCCAGCAGAGAAGGCCTTGCAGGCCCTGACGGCCCACCACTGATTGAATGTAAGTGAGAGATAATCTCATGTTAACTCAACAAAATCTCATTATTATTCATTCTACGGAGGTATGGCCCCAAATCCAGTTGTTGAACTATGTACGGAAATATTCTTCATTATGGCACAATCCTGCCATTTACATAGGTAAAACAACTGTAGACTGGAAGCCGTGGCATTCTAAAGTGACATTATTGATTAATCTGACGATTATTTTCTCCATTAATTGATTGATTGTTTGATTTGTAAAAATTCTTAAAATAGTGAGAAATGCCATAACATTTAGCCAGAGCCCAAAGTGACACCTTCACAATGCTTGTTTTGTCCAACCAACAGTACAAACCTGTTACAATTATAGAAGTAATTAAAAGGAAAATAAGCAAATGTTTTTGCATGAAAAACAATTATCAAAATAGTTGCCAACAAATTTTCTGTCAATCAATTAATCAACTAATTGTTTAAGATGTACTTGTTAATTTTCATATACTTTGTGTGCACAAATCTTGATTTGTAAAGTAACCAGTAACTAAAGCTGTCAAATGGAGTGGAGTAAAAAGTACAATATTTCCCTCTGAAACATAGTGGAGTAGAAGAAGAATAAAGTACCCAAAATGTGTACTTAAGTAGAGTACTTCAGTAAATATACTTAGTTATTTGCCACCACTGCATATGAGTTATCCAATGCTGCTTTTGCACCACATCCATGGCTGTGTGTCACTTCAAGGAAATTCTACATTCACAGTGACAGAGAGTGACATACATTGAGATATTACAGTAAAGTACCTGTTTGTACCGTCCCGTTCTGAGACTAATGACCTAAAATACACGGGTGCGTCCCAAAAACATTTCATTATACAATAGTTAACCAGTCGAGTTTGTACTATATGGGTGAATCAAAACAGGAAATGGCAGATGATAATTACTTCAAATGAACAGCTTGTGTAGCAATTACTCAAGATGCTATGTGTACCAACCACTTTCTAAACAATAGATTTTGACACATATGTGTCACTGTGTTTTGAATGACTGAATACAAAAGAATTTTAGATGTCCAAAGACTGTCTCCAGGAAAAACAGGTGACGCTCCAGATATGAAAGATTGAGTAAATGCAATGGTCTATGATCATTAAAATAAAAGATAGTTCAGAAGATGGGACTTCCTTGTGGGACCTTTGTGGACCTATATAAAGATAATTTCAAGTTTTCTTTTCATTTTACTGTGGACTGAATTTCTCACCTTTGTATATGCTACTTATTTTTTATTTATTTTACTTCCTCCACCATGCCTTAACTTAGAATAATGCAAAAACAGAAATGAGGCATCTTCTTCTATTCTTGTTATATTTTATAAAAATATGCCCCACCTGAGATATGGGGGGAATCAGCACAGAAAGTGGCGGGTTGTGCTGCAATTAATCAAGATGCTATGTGTACCAACCACTTTGTAAAGAATAGAGACTGACGCACTGGTGTCACTGCGTTGAGCATGATGACGCCTGACATGACCCGACCTACTTTACCTGTTACCTCTGTGATCCATTGATGTACTGAGTGGCCCACGATTAGTTGAACGCCAATTACATTATTTCATGTCAATGCAGATCATGAACTTTTACAACAGAAGAAATAATGCCATATTACTAAAAGGACTATGGACAACAGTCAAAAAAGGTTATCTTGGCTTTGAAAATGTAACATGTAAATGTAACTAACTATGATACGATATACCTATGTAGTATATGTGGAAAAAGAAAAAAGAAAAGACAAAATGACAGAAATATCACACAACAGGCTATAGGTGGTACCGTTATAATGTCGAATAAATGCATAAGTGGGCTAAACACTTTTGCTGGTAACACTTTTTGTTTTGATTTTATGTTTTTTCGTCCGAACAGTAGTTGGCGGTAATGAGCGTCTACATTTCATAGGTAACAGCTCCAGAGCAAAGCAGAAGAAGCGACCAAACAAACATGGCGGAAAGAGAAGCGGACGCTAGTCACGACGCCGGCGGGTCAACGAACAACAGTGACTGTCCAGGGGGTACTGTGTCACCGAAATCACCTGGAGATGAAGGCGCAGAGGGTCCTGCTCCTCAGTATGCCCAGGACCTCAAAAGCGTCCTGGTCACCAGCGTTTTAAACCTAGAAAAGCTCGACGTAGACCTGTACAGGTAGCCGGCTGCAGTCCGTCACTTTACCCTGGAGGCTCAGAGAGCGGTGCCGCCTTCGGGCCCCCTCGGAGCCGTCGTGATTTAGAGTTCCCCCACCTGTAAAGAGCGCTCACGTCAACGTTTAAGTCGTAATTACAAAAACTCTTGATTTTTTTTTTTTAAGAGCTCTGATATGATTTAACAGTGACGTTACGTAAGGGCCTGAAAAATAAACAAATATTTAGTCTTTACGTGAGCCAAATACTGTCTGTCGGTGTAATTAAACCCAAATTTGATGTAAATGGCGTTATTGGAATCTTCCCCAGTAATCCCATGTGGCCTGAACGCGACACACATTAACTCCTTCAGGTGCTACAGGTGTTCTGGTGGGGGGGAAATGGTGCATTCACTGAATACATAGAAATGAGTGTGGCCTGGAAATGTGATATGAAAAGATAACAGCAGTGAATGATAAAGCAGCCATGTTAGTGAGTCACCTGGCTGCTGGTGCTATTGTTGTATCGCCCACTCCTACACACGATTACACTGTAACACTATGTCTAGCTAGTTTTTATAAGGGGGAAATATAGATTTCTTCTATGCAGTGATGCTTCACTGTTCAGCTGCATTGTCTAATTCCAGGGGTAGAAAGTAAGTACATTTATTGAAATACTGAACTCAAGTACAGTTTTGAGGTACTTACACTTGAATATTTACATTTTATGCTATTTTTGACTCCCAACTTAACTACTTAAACTATATTTCAGAGGGAAAATTGTGTTTAATTATTAGTTGGGTTAATTTAACAGCTATAGTTTTTATAGGTAGTTAATTTGATTTTACATGAAAAATGTTTCATTAAGTGATTCATCAAAATATATTAAAGGCCCTAAGCACCAACACAGGTGTCATTAATTGATTCAGCTGAAATTGGGCAAAACTGTGCTGGGATTTACGTGGGTGACACCAACAAAAACACTACAAGCGTTTTATCCAAAGAAAAACATTAAAATGCAGCTTACAAATGAACGCATCAGTAATTCCATCTAATAGACAAACAAATGAAATGTGAATCTGCATAACTGGTATTTTAAAGTGTATTTTGTGGAAAACCCATTATAATAATAATAATAATTATTATTATTATTATTTTATATATACCATATGTTATATGTATATGTATCTAGTTAGAGGGAGCCTGACATTCAAGATTTTCATTGCCAATGACTACTTCACTGTAATTGTTGTGCACACAACAAATAAAGAACTTGAACTTTTAAAGAACTTTTTAGAATTTTGAACAGGGGACTATTTTCTTGTTACTTGACATTTTTACTCTGCAGTATTTTTACCTTAGTAAAAGGTCAGAGTACTTTCTCAGAGGAAGGAAAGTTTGTGAAGCTTAAAATGTTCCGTTTTTGTACACACCCATGTACACACGAGCGGAAGAGAATATTAGAAACGCCCATTAATATAATGCAATGTAAATGTACAACACCATTAAAGGTTAAATCTTCACAAACATTCACAAAGGGAGGATCTACTGTATGGCTACTGTATTTGATCACAATAAATTTGGGTATCGGGGTACCCAATAAACTCATGACTCAGTGTAAATATAAAAGCCACTCAAATACATAGATCACCCTCCCTGTCAAAGCTACATAGGCATCATATTGGGTGTGTGCAGTGCATGTATTTCAACTGTTTCTCTATTTTTCCTCAGAGGGACGCACCACTGGGTGCCCCGCAGTCAGCGTTTGTTTGGGGGTCAAATAGTGGGCCAGGCGCTTGTAGCTGCTGCCAAATCTGTCAGCGATAATTTCTATGCCCATTCTCTCCACTGCTATTTCGTACGAGCAGGTAAGATGCAACATCATTTTAAAAGTGCCGGCCAGTTATGATCAAACCCGAATATTAAAAGGGGGGCTCATAGTTAATGCAAATGAGTTTTGATAGAATGAATGAAACTAAACAAAATACTGGAACAGTAGTTGCAGTTAGTTTCATCAGCATTTGAGAACATAAAAGCCTGCATCACACATATAGAAAAATAAACCCTCATCCACCAACCATAATCCTGTCACGATCAATGGAATGACCCGGTAAATTTGCCACAGTCCCGGTTACTGTTTCCCCACAGCTGTCTTCTGGGTGTTTCGCAGGGGATCCTAAGGTTCCAGTGCTGTACCAGGTGGAACGCACGAGAGACGGTCGCAGTTTCACGGTGCGCTCTGTGAAGGCCATCCAGCATGGACAGCCCATACTTATCTGCCAGGCGTCCTTCCACATGCTGCAGCCGAGTCCCCTGCAGCACCAGTTCACCATGCCGGCGGTCCCTCAGCCTGAAGACCTCCTCACTGTAGAGGAACTCATTCATCTTTATCTCAGGTAAAGCTGCTGCCATAAATCAATTCATTAATTCAACAATTTTATTCTACTGCACCACCAGCAAACATGTTGTCTTGTATTGTGTTTGCAATCCTCTTTGCCACTGACTACATTAAGTATTTTGCAGATGGGGGTCCTCAGTCATGATCTGTATTTTCTTCTATTGTTTCGCAGTAAACCAGACCTAGCAGAGAATGCGAAACAAGGCCTTAACAAACTGCTGGCTAATGAAGTCCCCATTGAAATAAAGCCCATCAATCCACCACACTTTTACAGACTTGCTGCAACTGAGCCTAAGAAGCTGTTCTGGGTGCGAGCGCGAGGATTCATTGGTAAAATGATTTAAATGAATACTTGCACTGCATACATTACACATATTGAATTGCATTTATACTCCAAAAAATGAATGGTAAGATTCCTAAACACAGCCTGTTTGCCCCATTCTTGAGATTAAATGAAACAGTAAGCTGCGACTCTTCGGCGATATTGAATGACTGTAGCAGGGAAAATAGGATACAGCGTATAATACTATATGTCATATAGTTAAGATATAGAAACGGCTAAATGTGTGGTTTTAACATTAACTAGTAAATCATTTCAATACTATGCAAGTACCAAATATATGCAATATTACAATAGCTGAAAATCTCAATACAAGATAGATATAACATGTATAATACAATCCGAGCAGTATTTGTTTATGCTTTTTATTTGTGTGTGTTCATATAGGTGAGGGCAACATGAAGCTGCACTGCTGCGTTGCTGCATATGTATCAGACTATGCATTCCTGGGCACAGCGCTGCTGCCTTATCCCAACTACAGGGCCAAGTTCTCGGCCTCCCTGGACCACGCCATGTGGTTCCACAGCACTTTCCGCAGCGATGAGTGGATGTTGTACGAGTGTGAGAGCCCATGGGCAGGTCAGTATGTTGTTCACTTCCTATCTGCTCTACGTTATGTGCTCTGTCTGCCACAGCACCGCAAATAGACCTTTTCTACTACAGGAACTTAGAGATCTATCACCTGAACCTGTAAGGTCCAAGTTTTGCTTTGTTTTTCGTGTGTCTTACAAACCAGAACGGTTCGGATATGCATCGCAGGAAAGGCGAGTGAACTGGTTGTCCATTTATCCAGCCACAGATGCTTTCACAGTGGTCTGTTATACATTGTTGGTTTTGATGCAGTTGAATTTGCATTGAATTGTATCTAAACCTACAGTTTGATCATTTAGTTGAGTAATACTAACATTAAGATTGTCAGATACAGGAAACAAAAAAGTCTTCCGTGTCATATTTACTATACAAATATTTGTGAAAATAGAAATGCTTTCAATTGTTAGTGTGGCATTTTTAATGATAAGAGAAAAGCATTTTTATTTGTGATATTTTTACCCTTTTACAAATTGGGTTGAACTTGGGACTGTGTTTGTACAATTGGTTCTAACTTTGAAATTGTGCCTCTTGACTTTCATTTGCTTAATAATGACTGACCTTATGACTGAAGCTTGCACACAAAAGACACTTTTCTGCATTCCTGCTTTAAGCCTTACATGTGTTTTGTGTTGTGTCCCGCAGGGGGCAGCAGGGGACTGGTTCAGGGCCGACTGTGGAGAAGAGATGGGGTGCTGGCAGCTTCCTGTTCCCAGGAGGGTGTCCTGAGAGTGAAACCAGTCACAGAGCCCAGCAAACTATAAGCACATTTCAGTTCATTTTTCTTTGTTTTATTTGTACCTCTAATCATATTAATTATATTTTATTTATATTGAGACATACAATTGTTAATATAATAATAAAGTCATGATTGTTTTATTAAGAACATGTAAAAAATAATGTTATTTCCATTCAATAAAGAATGAAGATGTAATAATGGATGAATGCTTGTCATTTAGATGTTTGTTAGATGACACGTGTTCAGAAGTTTCTCAACGGCTTGGCTTCGTAATTTTTCAAAGTGCCACAGTTCTGAGAGGTCACCTACCAAATAAAAAATGATGAAATAAGAAATACAAAGCATGGGAGTATGTCTTGTCATACTTTTGGAAGGGCATCACACAAATATATACGATCAAGACTGACATTATGCTTGGAAAAAAAAGTTTAAATGTCTGAAAGTTCCATAAAGTAGAAACTAGGATGGCATAACATTTGTATGCCTGTCTAGCACATGCAACTACCAGCAGCTGTCCCTTGGGTTTTCTTAATGGGAAGTAGAGATCTGCCTTTTATGCAGACAAAAAGCGGGTAAAAGGAATGTAATGCAGGACAGCAAAGGAAAGGAACGGTATGATCCATCTGTGGAGAGGACAAAAGTGAAATTATTGTGGAGTAGGACTGTCAAGGACATGTGCGACCTGATCCACCAATGGAAAATGAAATAAGCACAATCATTGAAGAGCAGGACAGCCTGGAAACTGTACAGCCTGTTCCACCTGTAATAGCACCTTAACATCCATTCACAAATAGGTTTCTTTACAGTGTGGCAGACCTGTTAGCTACAGGTTTAGTGACAATGTGAGGATACCATGCAGGTAAAGAGGAGTGTTAGATGTGCAGGGAAATGTGTGCAGTATCCTTGACAGGGTCCGTAGGTCAACGTTTGCGGACACGACGCTTTTATTCTGAAGGAGTTGTCCGGAAGTGGACAACTGTGTGTTCCTCCTGGGCCTGTCTGCGCTCAAACACAAGTTGTATTTCAACTTGTAGAGAAGTCCTGTTAGACATCGTGTAACATGCCGCGGGTGTATGTCGGCAAGCTTAGCTACCATGTCCGAGAGAAAGACATTCAAAGATTCTTTAGCGGTTACGGTAAATTACTAGAGATCGACCTGAAAAATGGGTAAGATCACTTCATCCATCCGTAAGCTAAGCTAACAGCTAGTGCGGTCTTCGCCCTGAGACAAGGCCAAAGGCGTTCAGTATTTACCGGACAAATATCAGCAAAAGTAGCAAAACTAGGACGAGAATGCCCTCTTGTTGTCCTTTAATTGTGTACACAATCACAAAAACAGTTTTGCCAAAGAGAACATTGTTGTTCGCTAACGTTGAAGCGACGCTTCACCGTGTGTGGCTAATGTTGGAGGTATCCTTTGTTAGCTGCTGCAGTAGCGTCACTGCTGCCGTGCATGTGAGCAGTGTGTCTGTGTCCTCCAAATCACTGTGGAGGACTGTCTGTGCACGTCTCTGTCCACGTGTGGAGGTGATGTTAGAGCCACCAACACCAGACTGTGGGTGAACATGGACATGTAATCACTTGAGCCGACGTTAGCGATGCAGCGCAGGTGAAGTTGAGCTACAGAGGACTTGTGTTCAGGCTGCCGGCTCCTTTAGTGGACTAACGCTGTGTGATTTAAGTTTGTTGAGTTGCACGAAAACGGCACTAGTTTGGCCATATCGAGTTTTGTTTTTCGTGATCAGTACAGTGAGTTACTTCCGTCAACAGAAAATGAATCTGGTCCCATTTTCATAACAAGACCAAAGCCTAATCAGTTAGTTGATTGACCAAAACATGATTACCAACACTTTAGCCAACAACTTTTTTTAATATTTAAGTGTAGTAGTCATAATGACAGACTTTATCTGGTGAGGTTTTATTGCTTAATTCTCGTTTATATCATTGTAATCTAATGTTTTGTTTTTTTTTGGCTTCAGGACAGACAGAAAGCTCTTTGAAGATAAAACTGTAGCACCTGGGAAATTGTGACGGACATATTTTCACTATTTTCAGACATTTTATAGACTAAATTAGTAATTTACAAATTGAAAAAGAAACAAACAGATTATTCAATAATAAAAGAATAAGAACAAAATAAATAGTTGCAAGAAATAATACCAATAATTTGATTACAGAGAGTTTCATGCTCTTGCTCATCAGTATAGGCTATATAGCACAGCTTGGCTGCTGGTTGCATGTGATGGTCATTTGTCATAATTTAAGACATTTAATTGATTCTGAATCAATTAACAGAACAAATAGATTAATGAAGGATGTAAGTAAAGGCCAGTTCCTGCCTTGACCCCTGCGTTTCGATCTTGTGCAGGTACGGCTTTGTAGAGTTCGAGGACATGCGTGATGCTGATGACGCTGTGTATGAGCTGAACGGAAAGGAGCTGTGCGGGGAGCGAGTCATCATTGAGCATGCCCGCGGGCCGAGGAGGGATGGATACGGCTATGGGGGACGCAGTAAGTTCAGCAGATCCAAGTACAGAAACGTACCTCTCATGTGAATGTGGGGGTTCTAAATCAGTCTCGTAACCAGAATAAAATATGATAATATTCAATTCCCCGACTCTTGATTCAACCAAAAACCAAGTTTCAATGAAAATGTCAGTACTGGTGTGACATGATCTACATCACACTGTGGTTATTAGACGTCTGTTTCCATTGTTCACCTTGCGGTTGTCATTATTGTACAAAAGGATGATGTCCACAGCCATCTAATATATCTGACACTCAAGTCTGCCTGATGGCAGGTAGAAACAAAGCTTTTATACAGTGACAGAGATGTGTGAATAACAGTGATTTAAAGAAAAGGTAAGCCTTGTGAAGCTACAATGTATTCGATTTGAAGTCAACACTAACAAAGTGCTTGATGTTTCAATTTGAAAGAGTCCACTGCGGGCTGAGTCCGAGTCCAATGAGGGTAAAGATGACTGCCTGACCCGTTTGGCCTGGGCTTTCCCCTTACAATGTGTGTGTGACCTTTGCCCTTTGACCATTGGTTGACATAACCGGAAGCCATGACGACAGCATCCTTTTCCAATAGACCAGGGTGATGGTGAGGAATCCTGATGGTTTTACTGTTGCAAGACATGTTGCAGAGGACCAAGCCAACGCGTTTCAGCCATTGCTTTGGCTCCATGTACTCTGTAGTAAAACATAAAGAGTTTTTGGTAGGTGTCATTTTCATCTTATTAAGTTACAAATGGATAGGGTGCTATACAAGGATTATTGTATTGTTCAGTAAGACTGGAGGTGTCTCCGGGCTTTACAACAACTTGGACTAGATTAGTTAACATGATTAAGTTTAGTGCAAAGCAGGGAACGTTTACTTTGGGGGGGAATAAGAAAGCAAATTTTCATACAAACAGATCATCAGCTTTTATAAGAGGGACAATAGCAACTTATCTGCATCTAAAACTGTTGGCACTGACACAAAAAATAGCCCATTTCATTATAAAAAGTCAAATACTGTACCGTAAAAATTAGAAAAAAACACAGATTAGTGGTTTGTCTAAAAACAACACAACACAACGACGTGGTTTTCTGGTTCCTACATTCAGTAAAGTGAAATCTTTCTAAATTCCTTTTACAGCTATGGTCACATGAATTAAGTGGTAATTAAATGTTTTCTAATCCTGGTCCACAGGACACATAGTGCTGCAGATTTTCTAGTTAATTTAAATGACTGCATAGCTTTATTGAAAATCGACAGGGCTCTGGGTCCAGAGGATCTCGACTGAAAACCATTGCCATCTTTACTCACAGACTGAATCCCCTCCGAAACTTGACAGCTGTTAGGCAAGGCACAAAAAAAAAAAAAAAACCCTTAAGAGGTCCAGTCTTCTGACCTTTCTTAAATGTGGCTCCAATTTCAATGTTGATCTCCCTGTTTTCTATGAAGGTAGCGGCTACAGTAGCAGGAATCGCCCTGGCAGGGACAAGTACGGGCCACCAGTACGCACTGAACACCGCCTCATCGTGGAGAACCTGTCCAGCAGGTGCAGCTGGCAAGACCTCAAGGTGAGAAATGATCCATGATTTATCAGTGTACAGACCCCAGAGTAACAGTTTCCTCTGATTTTTAAACAGGAATAAACATATACATGTCAAAATGTTGAACAAATAGCATTGATTAAAAATCTGGGCGCTGGTTAGTCCATATCGGTGCAGTCTATGAATTATACCCCAAATTAAAAATGTACCAGGAGCTGGTTGCAATACAGCTCTGGCAGGGCAATACCAGGGAGGATACCACATCTCTGCTGATGTCTGTGGGTTGTATACCTCAAATATTCAATGACCACAAAGATCGCCAACCAGATACTGAATTTTATATATTTCTTAAGGGCCAAATAAATGTATCCAATTTCATTTTGTTCATTAAAATTGGGTAACTGTGTATAAAAATAGTTACAATTCATACAGCTTCTATCTGAGCTACACTGAAATTCAAGCTAAAAGTCAGCACTGTTTCAAATCCAGCACTTTGACTGTCTAAATTTGCCAACTTATAGTGACTTGTGAATTGGCAAATAGAGAAACCTTGTAAAACATAACAAAGTCTGGTTAAAATCTATCTTGTTTCTTCACAGGATTTAATGCGGCAAGCAGGAGAGGTAACCTATGCCGATGCTCATAAAGGACGGGCCAACGAGGGCGTCATTGAATTTCGATCTCGTTCAGACATGAAACGAGCATTGGAAAAACTGGATGGCACCGATATTAATGGCAGGAAGATTCGTCTGGTGGAAGACAAATCTCGGCGCAAGCGCTCTTACTCTGGCAGCAGATCCAGGTAACAAGGCTTAAATTCAGATTTGTTCCCCCAATTATGTTATTGTGCACACATTTGATTTCAAGTTATGTTTCTCTCGTGCTCAACGTTGTTATGTTGAACCCACAGGTCTCGCAGCAGGCGGCGCTCTCGCAGCCGAAGAAGCAGGACTTCTCACAGTCGCTCCAGGTCTCGCTCGCGGTAAGTGCAGCTATTCAGCGATTACGCGTCAACTGACATTTCAACTGCTTTGAGTTGTAACACATTAACTGACATTTCAACTGCTGTCAATATTTTGTCTCTTTTGTAGTTCTCTGTCTCGCAGCAAGCGCCGGTCTCACTCCAGGTCGAGGCGGAAGTCTCGCTCCAGATCCAAGAGGAGGTCCCACTCTAAGTCCCCCGAGAAGTCTCGCTCGCGCACTCGCAAATCACACAGTCCCTCCAGGAGCAAAAAGTCTCGCTCGGACACTCGCAAGTCCCGCTCCAAGAGCAGATCCAAAGTCAAAACGGAGCGCGAGTCCCGGAGTCGCTCCAAGGAGAAGTCTTCCAGCAAGAAGTCTCGTAGCCGCTCGCGGTCCGGTTCTGAGGGTGTAGACGACAAACATCCCTCAAAATCTCCTCCCGACAAGGGCCGTCAGCTGTCTAACTCCCCGGCCAAGCGATCCGCCTCCCGCTCCAGGTCTCGCTCTCGATCCAGATCAGCCTCCCAAGATTGACTATTTCTGTAACAATGTACTGAACAAAATGATAATTTGATAAGGAAGGGATACATCCCAGGCTTGTGTTTGATGTGTGTTGACATGTTTACAGATCAAAAAGGATTTTTAGCTTTTGGAACTGATTGGGAGGTCATGAAATCTATATTTTCTTGGTAACTGAATCTGTTGTAACTCTTTGGGTAACAATATTTCTCCTGTGTGTTTTCATCAATTCTAAATCATGTCACTCCAGCAGCTGACAACAGGGGCAGGTTGTTTCATATTTTGATATTGATTTGATGTGTAGTAAGGATGTAACAGTGCAAACTAGTACATATTTACAATTGGCTTGTGCTTTTTTTTTTTTCAATCGGCATTATTTGTTTCTAATGTCAAATTGGAATAAAATAACACACATTTTAAGTCTGTCCTCACTTTTTTCATACATTTGAGCACTATTTACAAAAGTATAAAAAAGGACCACATCATGTTTTGTGTCACTTCTCTCTTCCTGGAAGCGCCTGTTGATCCAATGAGCAGACGCTTCCCTTGTTATAAACATGAACTACAAACTCATGGATGTGTAAAGAACACAGAACTACTCCAGTAAGTGCGCGCTGAACACCTTCCGGATGCTGCACTGTGCTCTTGAGCTTGACCTCCGCGCTTTTCGTTCCGTCAACTTGACCTTATTGACTAAAATTATTAGAAAGATTTTTTGGCATTAGTGAATCGATTCAGAATGGTGGAAGATGAGAGTCGCTACCTGAATCGTTTTTCTTCACCCACCCGTAGTTACTTATTTTGCCGCCCTGCTGCGCCACTCGGTTGTTATGGAGATAGCGCCCTTGGTTACCGCTCTCCACCCATCATGCATCACTGCTAGGAGAGCTTGCGAGGTAACTTCAATAACCGCCGACATGTTCATATAAGATAACACAGCGCTACAGGTGGGAGTTAACGCCGTGACTTGGCGAACAGTTACCTCACTTACCTCTTTAAACAAATGAGTAGAGAAGAGAAACATTAATGGCTGCCGTCGGACTCTGACGTGAGCTGACGACGACTGGCTGATAGCTACAGGGCTAACGTTAGCGTACAACCATGGACTGGCTAATGTTGCATCGTTTCAAAGTTAATTACATACTAATTATTCACGGCAGTGTCAGTTATAGCCAGTGAAGACCCGTGCTAACTCGACCCGTAGATAACCAAGATAGTAATAATGTATTAAGGACGGTTCACAGCTAATGAAATGGCGATCTAACTTGAGTTGCAACCTGTTTCTAGGTGTGTGGATGCAAATAATAGTCAACTCTGGTGAGTGAATCCCGTCAGAGAATGGAGAAGGAGCAGCACAACACCGTCGTCTTCAACTTTTCGAAAAAAGAGCTGTTTACCACGAACAATGGATACAAATCCGTGCAGAAAAGACTAAGAGCTCAATGGAAAATCCAAAGGTAAGGTGTCTGTGGTGTACCACTCACCCCATCTCGGCTGTCTCTGGCTACTTGCTTTGACTTGAACTGCCACATTTCCCATAATTTTGCAGTCATTTTGAGAAAAACAGTTGCCAAATAAATGCTGTCTCCCCTAGTATGAAGGAAGAGCTGTCTTTGGAGAAGCTGAAGGGTGTCAAGTTGTGGATAACTGCAGGCCCAAGGGAGAAGTTCACAGCGTCAGAGGTGATGTATCAAAAGAAGGGAAAAAGCTAAAATTTTCAAGTAAAAAAATAACATCCTAAGCATGTTCTTAAACATGTTCTGTTAGTGTCCATATAATATGCTGCTTTTAAATTCTGCACTCAGGTTTTCACACTTTTCATTTCAGCTAGAGGTACTGAAGCACTTCCTGGATGGAGGAGGAAATATCCTGGTCATGCTTGGTGAAGGAGGGGAAATGAAATATGACACCAATATCAACTTTCTCCTGGAGGAGTTTGGAATAATGGTTAACAACGGTGCGTATTGAAATTTGTTAAAATGACAGTTGACATCATCTGTGCAGTTATAGGTACTTTTTGTCACAACTGTATGGAATACCGCGGCCCTTTCACTCCATTTCTGCTGCAGATGCTGTTGTGAGGAACGTGTATTACAAATACTTCCATCCTAAGGAGGCGCTTGTGTCCAATGGTGTATTGAACAGGTTTGTTGTAACAGAATACATTGTTTTTCCTACACAAACACACCCCTTTTATACTATATATTCCAAGTCCAAGAGTGCTGGTAGTGTATATATATATATATATATATATATATATATATATAAACTTGAAATATATATATATAAACTTGAAAGCACATATATATATGCTTTCAAATTTACTGTACTACTCTCAGATAAATTAATCTGTAAACTGATGCACATCAAAGTCACTGTTTTTCTTCTTCCATTCTTTTTTTTGTTTAGAGAGATTAGTCGGGCTGCTGGGAAGGTGGTCACAGGAATCATTGAAGATGAAAATGTTGGAAACAATGCACAGTAAATGATTCACTTTTATATACACACTTTCTACATTAAGTACTGCATTTAGTGTTTTTGAGGGGTTTTAAATGCAAGCTTTTGTTTTTATTTGTGTAGAGCTCTCACATTTGTGTACCCATATGGCGCCACGCTGAGTGTGATGAAGCCTGCTGTGGCCATCCTTTCAACTGGCTCAGTCTGCTTCCCCCTCAACAGGCCTGTCCTCGCCTTCCATCAAGGAAAGGTCAGAAGCACAATGTAGTTTTCATGCCCATTCCCGGAGCATTTATGAATGCATACTTGTGAGATGTTGATGGATGTCTCATGTCTTGTGAAGGAGGCAGGCAAACTGGCAGTGTTGGGTTCCTGTCATATGTTCAGTGACCAATACATAGACAAAGAGGAGAACAGTAAAATCATGGTGAGTCCAGTTGACAGTCTATCAACTAACACATCAGAAAGGTAGAAGAGTATTCTGCTCTCCTGAGGAATTGAAAAAAATCCTGTCATACTTTTTCCATTCCAGGATGTTGTGCTCCAGTGGCTCATGACTGATAATATTCAGCTGAATCAGATTGATGCAGAAGACCCAGAGGTGAGGATGTACACTTGACGAGAGAATGGCATCACTATATTATGGCAATATAAAGTAAGCTGACATCCATCTTGTCCTTTTGTCCCCTAGATAACAGATTACACCATGTTGCCAGACACAGGGTGCTTGTCAGAACAGCTGAGAGTCTGCTTACAAGAGGGTGATGAAAACCCCAGGGACTTCACCTCTCTCTTTGATATGTCTTTGTCCAATTTGTCAACTGACACTTTACCCCAAGTCGTCAGGTGAGAATGCAAAATACACGTATGTTCCAACATCTCTGCTCAGCATTTCTTCATAGCTAAAGTAATAGTTTTCCTGCAGTGCTTTCAAGCAGCTTAATGTCAAAGATGAGCCACTTCAGCTGATCACGCCACAGTTTGAGACCCCTCTGCCTCAGCTTCAACCTGCTGTGAGTTCTCATAGAGTCATATGCAACTGAAATGTTAAAAAAAAAAAAAAAAAACACCACCAAGTGTTAAACCCAGAAGTGGTTGTCACCTTGTCTTTTAGGTCTTTCCACCTGCCTTGAGTGAGTTGCCTCCACCCATGCTGGACCTGTTCGATCTAGATGAAACGTTCTCATCTGAGAAAGTGCGCCTAGCACAGCTCACTAATAAATGTAAGTTCAGTACTTACTAAACAAGTGATTGACTGTTGATGAAAAAATATAAAATAAAGACATCTTTTTGAAACGGTTCCATTCACAGGTACAGATGATGATCTGGAATTCTACGTGCGGAAGTGTGGTGAAATTTTGGGAGTGACTCTGAAGTTGGATAAAGATCAGAGGGATGCCAAGCACATTTTGGAACACATTTTCTTCCAGGTTGTTGAGTTCAAGAAACTCAATCAGGTGAGTGACCCTTAAAACTCCTTCAAGAAGTTCATTACACATTGAAGGCCTCTTCTAAAAGAAATAATTTCCCTACAGGAGCATGATCTGGACACCGAGGCAGGATTCACTCCGTTGTGATTGGAGTTATGAAACATGTTTAAGATTTTCAACTCTGCCTTTTCAATATACTGTACCATGACCAAGTAGATGTGAGTCCTTTGTGAAGAAGGTAAAAAGGGACTGTTACAGTAGTTGTGGACTATGCAGTATCAACATGGTACTGTGGTGTTTAGAAACTGTATATAAAGTTAATATTTTTATATCTTTCAATGGCATTTTTGTAAAAATGTAACACTTCAAATAAAGTCATTATACTTTTATTTAAATATTCAAAGCACTGTTAAAAAGGCATACAGAGCGGTCTGCACGAGTCCTCACACATGGATCCTGCAAAACAAAATGAAAAGCTGGAACATTGATTTGTAGAGTTTGCAAGAATATACAAAGAATTAAAAAAATATGAATCTTACCTTAAGATGTACAGCCAGTGTTTTAAAATTCACTTTGAGTCATCCTTGAAGCAGGGTGGGTGCAGAGGCAGATACTCGTGTACAGCTGAAAACCCCTTCTTCCAACTACTTTCTTGCCAAACCGGCCACATCAGGGAGAAACTTCTGCTAGTGAAGGTTCTCTAGTCTGGGGTTTTGGACTCCATGTTTGCTCCAGAGCGCTGGACTCCATGCAGGTTTTGGGGCTGTTGCTCTCTGGTTTAATCAGAGATACATCCCATGCCATTTGAGTGAGATCACTGTACGACTGGTCACAAGCAGCCTCTTTTGGCTTTTGAAGGAGCATGTGGGGAGTGGAGGATTTTCCCTGTAGAGGCACGGCCAGGTGACAATTATCAGTCTCCTGAGTGTTTAAGCTGTTTATCGAAAAGGCCTGAGAGGGAGAATTGGGGTCCGATGACAGGCAGAGAGAAGCCAGGATGGACAGCCTGCCATCAGATCCATCTGCCACTGTGTCGTTTGACACTCTTGATATGGACAGTTGCTCCAGCGATAAAGCAGACAGCAAACTCTGCTCCCCAAAAAACTTCCTGTCAAGCTCTGCTGGAGATGAACACTCAAAGCTTTTCATATCTAGGAGACAAAATGTTTGATACCAATTGGAATCACATCATCTGGCCAGACTTAAATTAATACATCTATGTTGAAAATAAAACTAGTTTTGTTACCTTTAATAACAAACGCTTTCTCCATTGTTTCCTCGGGGCTGTGAGCCTCAGCTGCAGCTCCAGGTGGGGTTTTAAACTGTTGAAGCTGCCTGTTAATTGACCCAGCTGGAGGCTGAGCAGGTCATCAGTGTAGAGAAGGTGGGGCAGCATATGGCCCACATTTTAGTCATGATCACCTTTTTTTTTCAAATCATTTATTTTTTCCAGTAAAAAATGTAAATAGAATGTTATTTTGATTATGTATATTAGGTTTTTTAATAGATTCTGTTCTAAAAAAGTTTAGAAAAAAATCTGACTTTTTTGTAAATTTCCTGAGCACTTCCATGTGGACAAACAAATAAAACCAAGGCTCCAGCTAACAATAATTAACATTATCAGGTTATTGTTTTATTTTATTACAATTAATCGTTTAATTTGTGTATAAATGTAACAATAGTAACATAGTCAAAATTACCGATCGAAATTTTTGAGATATATGGGATATTTAGATTATTGTTTTTTAATAATTATAATACATGTTATAATTGTCTGGGTTTGTCATTTTTAATTATTTTCCTTTTTTGTACTTAATAATTGGAGTGACAATGTGCAGGATTTAGCCTGTCACTATAACCTAAAACTATGTGTAACCTATGAAGGCCCATTTCCGCCACTTAGATGAATAAATAATAATAATAATAATAATAATAATAATAATAGAGATCCTCATAATCATGATTTACAGGATCTCTATTTTTCTTTCACAGTGGCGGAAATGGGCCTCCATAGTAGTCTGAAGTTTGAAACCTTTCTGTCTGATCAGGATTATTTCTTATGTAAGAGTTTACTCTGAAGCTGCCACCGGAAGTTGTCCCTTCTGGGCCGCGTGAGCCTACGCGCACATCTAACGCGCAGCTACGTCATTGTCCGCCTTCCGCGCTGGAGAAGGGCGCGAGATAGAAACCGAGGAGCGCGGACAACCCGGGGCTGCGCTCAGCTGCTCTCTAGCTGCTCCTTTCAACACAACTGCCCCGATCCTCCACCGACACCGGCCACTTCTCAGAGGCAGCCAACACGACGGTGTAACCCCCAACACACACGCACATGACGTGCTCCGGCAGCAGGACAAATCACCGTCTGACCGTAAACAACAGAAACACAGGGAAATGTCCTGGTGGCCGCGCGGGTAAGACGTGGATCTTTGTTATCTGAATTAACAGTAGCATCAGAAAGTATTATACAAGTACACATAGGCTTCGCCGTTTAACGTCACTGTAGTAATGTCGTTCAGCTGGCTAATGTAGAAGGTTTGCTTTTTTAGTCTTTTAACCTACTGCTCACCGTACTCCACCACCTCTCGTCTGTGCCGCCCTTTTCCGGAGTCGCGGATCGCGGATTTCCCTTGTCGCGATAGGCAGAGTTCAGCACTTCATCTAACCAGACCCTCCGTGTGTGAACTCAGACATCACACACATCTGAGTAACTGTGACATGGCCCCTTGCGCCCCGACACAAACCTGATCATCGAGTTTCCCTTAAGGGCGGGCAAGCAGCCGGTTTCTTCTCCTTCTTCTTCTTCTTCTTCTTCTTCTTCTTCGTCCATTGTCCTCCACTGTCATTTATCCGTGCTCACGACGGCTGTTTGTCCCTCAGTGAGGATGGAGAGGAGGCCATGCACCAAGACACAGACTCGGATGTGGCAGAGCAGAGAGACGGTGGCAAGGTGAAGGTGAAGTGGACCCAGGAGGAGGTGACTGCCAGGACTTGTCCCTGTGATCTGCATGTTGTCTCTGGTCTTCTGCCCCTGTCAAAGTAAACAGTGGCTGGGCAGGACAGGGAACATGAACATTATTTGCTTATGTTTACAGGATGACAAGCTCAAGGCGATGGTTCAGAAACTGGGACCGAGTGATTGGAAATACATTGCCAGCTTCATACCAGTGAGTCTGATTCTGTTGTTTAAAGTGAGCTTTGGCTATTTTATGTCAACAGACATCTCATCCAGTGAAGGTTTTGAAGCTTCTTACGCTTGTTTTTGCTTTGCCTAGAGTCACACTGAACACCAGTGTCAGCACCGCTGGCTGAAGGTCTTGGATCCAGAGTTGGTTAAAGGTCCTTGGACCAAAGAGGAGGACGAGAAGGTAGGTGCCTCATGAGCTAGCAGCACGTGGGGTTTGAAACGTGACTCGCCGAGAGCAGGATATGTAACCCAGGTGCGTACCCTTCGTTCCTCAGGTTATAGAGCTTGTCAATTGCTACGGCAACAAACAGTGGGCAGTGGTGGCCAAGCACCTGAAGGGCCGGCTGGGGAAGCAGTGCAGAGAGCGCTGGCACAACCACCTCAACCCCAATGTGAAGAAGTCGTCGTGGACGGCCGAGGAGGACCTCATCATCTACAAGGCTCACTGCCTGCTGGGAAACCGCTGGGCTGAGATTGCCAAGCTGCTCCCTGGAAGGTAAAAGCACTCCGTCAGCGCTATGGTCTGCTCAGTTCAACACGGTTTCCTGTGTGGAAATAAAGCCCCGTCTTGTCCGAAAATGACTCGCGATGTGATTTATATTCGCAGGACGGACAACGCGGTGAAGAATCACTGGAATTCGACCATCAAGCGCAAGTTAGAGATGGGCTTCTATGCTGGGGAGGTATTTGGGCCAAACGAACTTGAAGAGCTGTTGGCCCGTGTTAATAAAGACGTGAAGGTGGGTCTTTCCACGATGTTCTCCTCTAAGTTGGACGCAGCATCAAACTGTGCGAACAGTACTGAAAATTCTGTTTTCTGTTCACACAGACGCCCAGTTGCTCTCAAAATGGTGCAGACAAGGACCCAGAGCAGAAAACACATCCCTCAGTAAGCAACCAATCACAGAACAAGTCACAATTTAAATACATGGTGTTTTTTGGTAACTGAATGTCTGCCAAATGACTCGCCATGGATAAAGTCTCCAGGAAGAATATATGTATCACTTATCATCAGTCGTGTTTTTAATGTCAGTATTGTCATAGACGTCTTCTCTTTCCGCCTGTTGCAGGAAACGCCCGTCTCAGTCTCTGTGAAAGCCGGCCCCAGTGAAGCGGGGCCACCAAAGGCTGCGTCTTCTCCAAAGGACAGTCTAAGCCCCAAGACTGAAGCGGACGGAGGAGAAACGAGCTGTTCCAGCTGGGTGGTGGACAGCGCCGGCTTTCTCTCACCCACTGGCCCAGCACTGAAGGAGGTGCTGGACATGGTGGACGGGGTAATTATCCCCGATACATCCAACAAACAGCCTGTAATTTAAACATGTATCCAGTAGCCCGTACTGCCCATCTAAGCTGGTGCAGCTCTTTTTTTCTACCAATGTCAAATAGTGCAGTTGAATATTAGTTTAATTATAAACAGTTATATATATATATATATATATATATATATATATATAGTTGTTATTGTACTTTTATAAAAGATACAAGCTTCTTATGACTTGTTAACATGAATTGTTTTATTTTTAGTAAGTTAACTTTTATGACCTCTTACCTTTTTATGGTACTTATTCAAGCACAGAAAAAGCGATAGAAAGCACACCTGGCTGACTAGATGTCCAAGTAACAAGTGAAATGTCTCATCTGTTGCCAGGACTTCGACGGCTGGTGCAACCTAGCAGCCTTTGACCTGCCCGAGGACAGTCCGAGCCCGGAGCGCCACCAGTTTCGCCTGGAGGGCAGCGCCTTGCAGGAGCTGAGCAAGGGCAGCAAGGGGGAGCTTATCCCCATCTCTCCTGGAGGGGTCACGCCGCCCTCCATACTGAACCGTAGAAGCCGGAGACGCATCGCCTTGTCTCCTGATGCCAATAACTCCATGACTCCCAAGAGCACTCCCGTCAAAATCTTGCCCTTCTCTCCATCTCAGGTAAGTCATTCAATCCCGTAGCGCCAGCTCTGGTGCACCAACGGTCTGCTAACTGACACGTGTTGTTCCAGTTCCTCAACATGTGGACCAAGCAGGACACCCTGGAGCACCTGGAGAATCCGTCCCTTACGTCCACGCCGGTGTGCAGCCAGAGAGCCATTGTTACTACACCGCTGCAGCGCGACAAGACGCCCCTCACTCAGAAGGAAAACTCAGCGTGAGTGGTCTCTCACTGAGGTTGGGTTCCGGTAGCTGGTTCCATTTTGGATCCAGATCCGGTCGGCAAAAAACCTGGATTCATTAAGCTCTGGTGCTAACAAATCTTTTATCAGAGCCTACTTTACCCCCTCACTCTTTTTTTATTAGCAAATATCAGCTGATCATCTCACATCAGTTTAAGTTAAACTCCTAGATCAACATGTGTATCTGGTCAGTTTCATAGTTTTTAACCAGGACTTTCAGTATGTGGAGTGTTGCTGGTGAATGTATGCAGCTACTCTCAAGTGTAGAATTGTAAACCTAATGTGTCTGATTTGCTTTCATGTAGGTTTGTTACACCCAACCACAAGTCAGATCTCTGTACGACCCCACGTACACCGACGCCGTTCAAAAATGCCATGGAGAAGTACGGTCCCCTGCAGCCTCTGGTGAGCATCCGCGACCGTCAGTGAAATGCAGCGTTGTTTGGTTTATGGTTTTATCGGCACTGCATTAACATTGTTGTTTCTGCTGCGTGATCTTAGCCTCAGACTCCGAACCTCGAAGACGACATAAACGAGGTCATCCTAAGAGACTCCGGGATCGACTTGGTTGTTGCACGTTCGACGCCGCCTGAGCAAAGACGCAAAACGATGGTAACTGGGTCAACTTGATATAATATAATAAATAATACTTTTAATCCTGTAACCCCTGTTAAAGGTTTACCATTACATTTATACATATTAGAACAAGGTCAGAGTGCGAACATGATATAAGAAAACAATCACATTCACATTTCTAATCATGCAAGTTACCAAAAGTCAACGTAACCCTGCTCAACAGTATGGCATGTAGTTCACTCCGTATGTCGAGATACAGATGCTAAATTACAACAAATAAAAAAAACTAATGTTCACTTAATGTCTCTGATGTTGGTGGCTTTAAATTGAACGGTATTAAAGTAGTTTCATCTTGTGTTCAGTTTACTTCTGTCACCAACCAAACAGACTGATCCTATAGATTTATAGATGGATAGTAAACTTTTGGAACAACAATTTTTGAGAAAGAACACTGAAAAAGCCTTGAATGAGACGTATTGAATTACAGAATTCCTAAACTAATACTGTAGATTGTCTGTAGAAGGTGAATTTTGGAAAGTTGGAATGATGAGCCCTTACTGTTTTTCTGCTACACGCGTTCACAAATTCACACCTTGGAGCTGGTCATTACACTGACAGTCCTCCACTGTGGGTCAGCAGGCAGCTGCACAGAAGCAACTCTGTGTGAAAATCCCTTGTTCATTCACTTCCTCTAGGCTTCAATTGCCACCACCATCCAGAAGACGCTTTGAAGTTTTAGCCTACACGCTAGAATCCTAACAATGAAATGGTGCACACACTGCACAGTGCTGGCCTCCTTCCAGTTTTGCCTGGGCCTGTTGTCATTGCTTTGACTTTGGACAGAAATTGTACTTCATCATTGACTTTCTTGCTGAAGCTATTTACACAGATCTGTGTTTTGTGCTGTTTTTTTTTTTTTTATTCCCAGCATCGGCCCCCTATGAAGAAAGTGCGTAAATCTCTGGCCCTAGATGTCATGGATTGCCAGGTGATGCCTACATCCAAACGCAAATCCCTCAAAACTGAAGCCAAACACAGCATCAAGGTAAAAAAAAAAAAAAGGATCCATGGACCAAACCAAAACTATGTCTTAGATTTGACATATCCTAATGTTTGTTTTTTGTGTCCTTTTTTGGCTACAGGAAGAACCCGTGTTAGTTTCTCTCAACTCCTCGTCATTTTGCAGTAAGCGGCATGAAAATATTTTGGATCAGGGCTTCCTAATGGGACCTAGTGACAGTGCCATATTTCCCAGCACGGCGCCCCCAGTTCCGGTAAGTTCCACCTTTAACCTTAAAAGGAATGAATATCTTCATAAATGGAAAAGTTTTATCTTATCTACTTTGACCTGATTCTACCGTGGTGTTCTCTTTCTCCCTCTCTCCCTTCAGATGTCAAAAGAATGGGAGACGGTTGTGTGTGGACAAACTACAGACCAGCTCATAATGACGGAGAAAGCACGACGCTACCTTCGCTCTCTAAAATCCCACGCTCCCAACCGGGCTCTGATTCTGTCCTGAGACACCTCGTCTTTACACCAACACGTTGCACCTACACAACTCAGTGTTGCCGTTGCTGTTTTCCCCCCTTACTCTTTGCTGTTGTAATTTGTGGTGGAGGAAAGAACATGTCATGTGTAGGTTTAGTACGTTTTTGAACGAGTCATTAGCAATCGAAACACAGACAACATACAGCCTTATCCATAATTTGAGAAACGGTGCTTTTAGATTTAGTCTCACTCCAGTGACCTTGTACAAGGCTTGAAAAACAAGTTCATCACATTTACTTGCATTGTTGTCACTTAAACATGTTTCAAAAAAACAATGAATGTAAAATTGAAAAATCACGGCGATGTATGTTTGCTATCACTGAAAAGACATGGTTTTACATTGCATAATGTGTCTGTAATTTAACAGTTTTTTAATGTTGTGAAGAGTACAAACACTCAGGTTGCACCTCCATATCTAAAGTCCTGTTGTATAACTTAAATGTGGAGTAAATTCAGACAGGCAGATCAGTAGTGCCTGCAGTAGAGATGACAGATCCATGTTGAAAATGTTAAGTGAACATTGTTTTGTTGTAAGATCTGTTTAGCATGTGTCTAGATTTATAATATACATCTCAAAACATTAAAAGTGAGGAACTCACACAGGGTAAATTAGACATATGCAGGAACTTTTGTATATAATAGTGACTGCAGCACACATCAATAGTCCATGAATATGGCCTACTACTTATTGAGGTCCAACAAAGTGATGAATATACTTAGGGAAGTTTTATGCAAATGCTAAGTAGTTGAGATGTAATGGAGACATGGAATCTGTACCAGCATTGATGGTGAAGGTATCGTGTTATTTGGCACTGTTTGTAAATATTTAGTGTTGTATGTTTTTACAACATTTTGTTAAGAAATTTAATAAAACACCAATTATATGTATAATACACATGTCTCCCCTGATTATGCAACTAGAACACAAATATGCTTAATACTGCATATATACTGCAATCCTGTCATTCCACATTTGATTGGTTGTGGTTTTACAACAGGTTTAGTTAAACCGGACTCCTGTCTGAAACACTTCAGCTGAATGAGATGATAAAGGTAAATATCAGGCTCTGATTTCGACCTGCCAGACTTAATGCACTGAAGTTCATGATCTTCTCTGAGAAGCTTTGTATCACTAATGTGGGCCTAACGTTGCAAACGTCCAACATGGTTTGTGTTATGAATACACTAGTTTATCAAATAAAAGCTATTTGCCTACTTATCAGCATAATAATCATGAGAATAAGTTGGTTATACAATAGTTAAGATATCGTTGTTATTTTTGTCAAACGGCACATAGCCTGAATTTATTCGACGTGTCCTTAACAAGAAACCGCAGCTTTTATTTTGAAATGTGCGGCCGGATGTCTTACCTCTGGTGACAGCTCACGCTCTCAGATACCGGAAGCAATCGTCGGTTTTGGTGACGCTGCATTAGACTGCAAGACATGGACCGGTCTAGTGAGTGAATTACTCCTTTAATGTTGAATGTAATGTTAGCAATGCATGTTTCTCGCGTTATTTACGTTTTGTAAGCTACTAAGGATTTATTTTAGTTTTGGAGCCGGTGAAAGAAACGTCTCGCGGTGCACGCAGGTGTGTCGCTTCCTGCTGGCCGTAGCTAGCTCGCCTCGGAGCTAAAGCTGCAACGAGCGAGCGAGCGTTGTCTCATTGAATGAACACGTAGCGTCACACGAGATAGTGAACTGTCGGAGTGTATCATTGTTTCACCCTCCTCGGTGGTAATGGGTGAAGGCGGCGGGTTAACGTGTGTCCGCTCTGTGTCCGCAGGGCTGCTCGGGTTGTTCCTCCTCAGCCTGGCTCTCGCTGGAGCTCAGGCGCTCACACCGGCGCACTACCTCTCCCTGTCGGATGTGGCCCGGCTGCAGAACCTCCTGAGCCAACAGTTCGCCGACCTGGAGTCCGCGTACTACTCTGTTGTTGGTCTGACCAAGCTTGGAGCAGCTGTACCCGATCACAACGTAAGAAAATCACTCCATTGTGCATTAGTGGTAATTCTGATATAGAAGTAAGGACTCCGGGAATAAGCATTTCACTTATCTGTATAACGTGTAATACGTGAAATGTTGATCGTCTGTGTTCTTAAAAATGTGTTTTTGTTTGCAGGGAGTATGCCAGTTCCTCAAATCCCAGCTCGACCCCACTAGTGTGGACTCTCTCTTCTTCGCTGCTGAGACCAGTCAGGCCATTTCAGGATGTGAGGTATGACCATATTGTTTGGGTGCTGGCTTCCTTATCTGCCCTACTGCCATCATTTGTATTCAGAAGCATTTTTGGTGTACATAAGTGTTTAGTTGGACTGGGCAATCAAGAATTTCACTATACAAATCACAAGATTTGTTTGGGTATTGGAAACCCACCACATTGCTTCATGGTCAAGATGTTTTCAAATGATTACAATGAAAGTAGAATAATTACATACGATTATTAGTTTGACCAGAACATTGACATGGCTAAGTGGACGATGCTGTACTATAATGCGAACCCCTCAGTATCAGACTGTTCAAATGAGATTCTTGTTCTCTTCATAGATCCCTGTGTCCAATGAAACCCGTGACATCCTCCTGGCGGCAGTCAGTGAAGATTCGACCATGGCTCAGATTCATCGGGCCGTGAGCGCTCTCAGCTCTCTGGGGCTTCCTCTGGCTTCCCAGGAAGTTGTAGGTGCTTTGACGGCTCGCATCAACAAGGAGGACAATGTTATGGCGTAAGTGTTAGCTGTGTTGGTTTGGTAGTGCAGTAGTATTTTGTGGGTCCAGCAGTGGTCATGAGCAAACTATTTGACCAATTTAATTAACAACCAATGTATGTTCTCTTTGGACAGTATCACTTTAGCTCTGCAAACAGCAGCCCGCCTGTCCCAGCAGACAGAACTTGGAGGAATACTGGAGGAAATTGAGGTGAGCTCTTTAACTTCCACCAGGTGGTGCTGTGTCGCTGCTCTTTGATGCACAACAAGACACCCTAGACTCTTAATTATGCACTCAATTAAGATTTTTGGGGGGTTGTGTGAGCCGATTTTAAGTTAACACATTTTTATCTTTTTTCCTCTCAGGATCTGACGGCTCGTTTGGATGATCTCGGTGGCATCTACCTCCAGTTTGAAGAGGGCCTTGAGGTGACCGCCATGTTTGTCACCGCTGCTTATTCCCTGTCCGATCATGTGGACATGGAGCCCCCTCTAAAGGAGGTATGATTTCTGTCTCTCAGGTGATATTTCGGGTTTTAGTTTTTCTCTTTTATCGCCCTGAAACTGATGGAAGATGTGTTCTCCCCACAGGACCAGGTCATCCAGCTGGTGAACTCTATCTTCAGCAAGAAATCCTGGGACTCTCTGGCCGAGGCCTTCAGTGTGGCAAGTGCCGCCGCCGCCATCTCCAACAACCGCTTCCACGTGCCGGTGGTTGTCAGTGCTCAGGGCCCAGCCACAGTGTCCCACAGCCAGCCAACCCTGCAGGTACAGATGTTGCATCTCACCCCTAGTTACATACCTCTGCACGGTTTTTGATCACCTCATAGTGACGCTGTTTCTCTGTCTGATCCGCAGCTCCTTGTTACTGATGTAATGTCTCAGCCTCTCACCTCAGCCAACGTGCTGGTGGAATCTGCATACGCCGTAGCCTCCAAGAGCATCATACTCAGCCAAGCACCTTTCACACTTAACGAGTATGTATTAGTGTTAGCTTTACATTATTTAACTGGGTTCCCCACAGGTGACTTTTCATTACCTGGTTTTGGTTGAACATTCACTGTATTATTCTCTTTTTCCTCATTTTCAGTGGCGTCTTTGAACTGAACTTCATGTCCAGCCAGCCAGCCAGTGGATATTACCAGTTTACCGTTGCAGTGACTGGGGATAGCCGGCTGGTTGCCAATCACGTTGAGGTCGGTATCAGACACATAACATTTGACTAGAGTGGAATGCATTAGCCAGTGGTTCACCGATCATTTTTATGTATGTAGTCATACCTTTTTTTAAAGTGTTTCTGGCTTTAACCACTTTGGAGAAAGTGATGCAATTGAAAATGTGCTGTTGCTGAGTCAGAAGTGGGAGGTCGTGGCTAGGATAGGGGTCATTCTGAATGTGATTTGAAGTCTCTTTTTGTTTAGGGGTTTGTATGGTGCTGTCATGCCCTTACTTGATGTCACTTTGTATTGTCACTGTTTCCACCTGTAGCTTAAAGTGAAGGTGTCCACTGAGGTGGCTGTAACTAACATGGACCTCTCTGTGGTGGATAAGGACCAGAGCATCGGCACAAAGACCAGCAGGTCAGGAAACAAGTTTGATAAGTGAAGCTCTTTTCTCCTACCCTTATTAGCATAACAATGGAATACTAAAAGCTTTTTTTTTTTTTTTATGACCCAGAGTGGACTATCCTTCCAAAGGCAAGGGCTCCTTCACAGCAGACAGCCACCAAAACTTCGCTATGTCCTTCCAGCTGGTTGACGTCAACACTGGAGTGGAGCTTACCCCTCACCAGGTGTGTAATCAGGGTGGGACATGAACACACGTCAGCAGGAAACTTCTGGCTAAAGTCTCTTGGTTGTTGCTGACTTCCTTTTCTTTCGTAATCACTTTTGCAACCATACACCCGTTATATTATATATCTGGCCGGCCAGAACAGTCGTGAAAACAGCCAACCGCTGTGACCAGTCTGGGAAAATTGAGCTCTCAGTTTTGTTTAACATTAACACTCATTTATTTTCTCCATCACAGACTTTTGTCCGGCTGCACAATCAGAAAACTGGCCAGGAGGTCGTGTTTGTGGCCGAACCCGACAGCAAGAATCTGTACAAGTTTGAGTTGGACACAGCAGAGAGGAAATCAGAGTTTGACTCCATCTCCGGGACCTACTCCCTCTACCTCATCGTTGGGGACGCTACCTTGGAGAACCCCATCTTGTGGAATGTGGTGAGTGTCTGTTCAGACTCGGTGGCAATGAGGATTAAATACTGATGTCACAAGTGCTCAGCCAGTGAGACGCTGATATTGTGATCTAAAGTTGAGTTGTAATCTCTCAAAAGGCGGATGTTGTCCTGAAGTTTGTGGATGAGGAGGCCCCAGCTACCATTCAGCCCAAGACTCTTTATGTACCCAAACCAGAGATACAGGTAATACCCATGTATTCCTCATATTTACTGCATGATGATGGAAAATCAAGCAGCATACAGTAGCTCTCACTCCAGCCCTTTTTAAAATCTCCTCTTGTCTCTACAGCATTTATTCAGGGAACCAGAGAAGAAGCCTCCCACAGTGGTTTCCAATACCTTCACTGCACTCATCCTGTCTCCCTTCCTGCTTCTGCTCATCCTGGTAATACTGCAGACTTAAAGCAAAACTGTTTTAATTTATATGGAAGTCATTTAGAAACCATGCATTCTATTTAAAGGCACACCTAAAAACTGACCTACTTCTATTATTAATTTATTTTCTATTGAGCATTCAGCTTTGTTATCGTTGTTGTATGCACTGGGGTCTAGTTTGCCCCCAGAAAAGCCCTTCAGTAGGAAGGCTTCATACACAGTGTGCTCCACTACTGCATGAATATAATGCTTGTTTTAATTTGAAATCATAAAAGCTATGTTGTTTTTTCTCTGGCATTTACAGTGCTGAGTAATAGTTATTGTTGCGGTGGGTCAGTGCATTGTGTGTTAGGTGGTAAACAGTGTTTCAGCCCTTTTGTTTGCAGCTCTTGCAGGGGATGAAAATCGTATTGTCTTTTATTCCCTCTCTCGTCTGTAGTGGTTTAAGCTCGGAGCCAACATTTCCAACTTCAGCTTCTCTCCCAGCACCATTCTGTTCCATGTAGGACACGCAGGTCAGTCCCAGTGAAACGAAATGTTTATCTGAGATGTGATGGTTTACAGACTCTTCATCTTCTATTCATCTGCTGTTGTTCAAGATGATAAGTGAATTGCAGTAATGACTGTGCGTGACATTGTGCATTATCATAATTCATTTTAGCGATGCATTATTCATTACATTACGCGCATAAAATCTCATTATGAAATGTCCCTGTAAAATCTCTAGAACATTAAGTCGGCTTTGTTTATCTCACAGCCAAGTTTCCATAAAAATTTAGCAAAAGTTTAATTTCCAGAAAATCAGCAAAATACAATGGGAATGTGCTTTTCCACTCACTGTTGTTGTTTGAGTATTAGGAGTTTGGTGCATTCCTCAAATTTCATGTATTAATTTGAGGAAGGTTACAGACACATCGCTCCACATAGCTCTGATGTTTCATCCGCTGTAGATTTAAATCTTTAAGTCATACGCTTCCTGTACGTCATGATTTGTTCGTTAACTCTGTTTCCATGCTCTTTTTTGCATTTTCTTTTTGTCAATATACCACTTTTTCCAACTCAGCCAAGTGTAAAAAAATAATTTCTTGACTGGCCCTATAAATGAAAGACTTAAGTAGAATATTATCATCTATTTATACATACATTTTCTATTCTATCGTTAGATCCATTATACTTATATCTATTTGTTATGTACATGGAGCTGGGTACATAAGAATTTCACTATCATCATTCAAAATCAAAAATAATAGTTAAGGACAATGTGGGGGCTTCCGGTATTAAAATATCACTCAAAGGTGAAAAATCATATCTCCAGAAACTCCTCCCATGAGTGCATTCCCCATACAATCTCAGTATGATCCTATGGAATCGGTCTTTCTGTAACATGGGTCTTTAACAGAATATAAAAATAGGATGTAACAAAGAAGTTGCTGCTGTTGCACTTTTTCCAAATATTTCTGTAGCAAAAAGAACAAATGGCAGTTGTTCCCAAACATTTAAATCCATGACACTCCTGTTAAGTGATTTTGCAAGGCATTATCACAAATGTACAATAAAAAAAATGGAAATAAATCTTGGCCTGTCCTTGGAGAATGATGTTAATGTTCAAGCCTACTCCGTTGTTTCATTTCAGCCATGCTGGGCCTGATGTACGTCTACTGGACCCACCTGAACATGTTCCAGACTCTGAAGTACCTGGCGATTATCGGTGGTATAACCTTCCTCGCCGGGAATCGCATGCTGGCGCAAAAAGCAGTGAAGAGGTACGTCTCCTGATGGCAGAAATGGTTCCTAGAGAGGCCTTATTCCCAGAGAGAAGCCTAGCCCCCCCCCCCCTTCCAAATGAAGAGGACTCAGGTGGTTTGAGGCCTCTTGGTAGTTCTTGTCCTTAAACCGGAGGAAAAGTGCCTATTCCATATCAGTAGCTCCTCACTTGGTCCCCAGAGGCTGATTTCAAAGCCAGGCTCTCTGCCAGGAGGAGAGCTGGTGTCTACTTGGACGAGGAGAGAAGCGTGGCAGCAAGATCTGCAAGAGTGGTGATCAAAGTGGGCAATTTCTTCACCATCAATATGTAGAGCCCTCGAAGGGCCAGAGTGAGCAATTTGTAGCCTGTGTCACTGACATAAGACGTCACTCTGTAATTGTTCACTTTTTCTTCTTGCTCTCACGACAGCCCATTTAACCTGTTTAAGCAAGTACAATATTGCAATTAATGATTTCACAAATGTCATTTTTCTAGTGAGGACTTTTTTTTTTTTTTTTTTTTTCTTGCTAGTCTCTGTCTTTTGAATGGCTCTATCCACACCTCGCTGTCTCTGTACTCCTTTTTCAGGATTGCCGCAGAGCAAAGTAGTAGGTTGGCAAAGTATAGGAGCCTACGATAAAGCCCCCATTTGTAACAAATGAGTCGGTGGCGCTTCCAGGCTGAAGTAAGGGCATCCTCATAGACTGCATCCACAGTGCATTTCCATAATGGCTGGCAGCGTGCATGGCTGTGTGGTGCTCATTCTAACCCCGAGTGTTCACATGTATTTGCCGCCCTCCCCCGTTTTTGCCTCTCACTCATCCCACCATGATCATTACAACCATAGCCATACCAGCACTTTGGTAATCCCTCCATTGTGGTCTAACCCCCTATGGTTCTGGTTGTGCCATTAGGTGTGAGTGACATGTTTTGTGTTCATGAACCAAGATATGTATTGTCCAGATCTTAGACATTTGTCATGAGAATTTCTCCGTGTTCTTGACAAAATACATTCTGTTTGTTGTGGAAGGGTGCACTTTAATATGCATGATAGACCCTTTACATGACTTGTCCAAGATCAGGTGTTTAATAAAGCCAAGAAGGTTTACATTTATCTCATGTATGTAATAACTAATGTTTTCTTTTTTTCTTTTTCTCTCTTCCACAGAATTGAGAAAAAATAATGGCAAGAAAATTAAAAGAAGACACTGACGGGGCTCATTTTTTGTATCCGAGGAGTCATTCAGCAATGCATCAAATCAGACTTAAAACATGGCGTGGCAGTTCAAGAATCCAATCGACAGTTTAAACATGCAGTTTGTCTGTGTTGCCAAATGGAAGAAATTGAGATATCACAGCGTCTCCAAGGACAAACGCTCACTGACAGATACTCCTACTGAAGGCTGTAAAGCTACTGATCATTGCACTTCATTGCATTTGTGTTCTTATTGTCCAACATGCCAGTGTTTTCTAAGTGAGCTGGGGTTTTTCTTTGTGGTTTCTTGAATGATTTGTGTTTTTTTTGTTTGTTTTTTTTTTTTGTACATTCCTCTGTTGTCACTCAGTGCCCATTTCACCTCGTACAGAAGCTGTTTGTCAACATTTTTCAGCTGATAAAACCCCATTGGCCGTAGCACTGACACTGATCATTACTATGCTTGTTTGGTGCATCAGATGTGTAGGAGGAGCGCTAGTCTGAAATTTGATACAGAGTCGGTGTCCCCCCCCCAGAAAAATTGTTAATGAATTATGGGCAATTTGAGGATAAGATGTTTTTGTAATGAAGAAGAGGAAATAAAGAATCTGAGGTGAATCAAAGTTTCTTTGTTTTTTCTTTCTTCAGGTAAGAAAAACAGGAACCCAGTGCATTTTTTTTCAAGATTGATTACATTTTAAGTATTTATTTTGAATGGATTGAAGCAGTGAAGGTTGAGTGGAAAATAGAAGTTGGGGAAACAGGAATTTGTTGCAATTTAATCGTTAACCCAATAGAGGAAGAAAATACCTAAGTATTCAGATACTTGAGTAAAAATACCTAACCGTAGAAATCACTTTATTTTGTGTTTTCCCTACACACACCTGTTTTCTTGCTGAGCCGCAGTGGAGGATTAGAAATGAGAATATCAAACAGGAACTTTGAAACAGCCCCTTGATTTGGCTAATGCAGACTGCTGAAACCTCATATTCACTTCAGCTTAATTTAGGATGCATTTTTGCAATTGTTTTGTCCCCATTTCATAGTCTCATTAGGGAGTCTCTTTAAGGCCAGTATGGCGCAACCAGTAGGATTGTACATACATGTAATACATATACTCTATGTATATACTGTACATGTATACTTATAAGTATATATGTCACAAAGTCCACAAACTGACTCAGTAATGCCTGTTATATAGTAATATTTATCTAAAGTTAGCCACCATAAGCTTCTAGTCACACCTGACCAAGTAAGGCTGTGGCAACAAAACTGTTGTGTGTATTTAAGTGTATTTAACTCAGCAAAGGGGTATTTTATTGCTTATAAATGTAAAAATGTAACATTTATAAGAGCAAGAAGGGGTTATTTCTTATTTAGACACAGTCTCACTTTTCCTGCTGTGGAAAAAGGTCTATTAGGTGGTCCAGCCAGACAGGTGCCACAGAACAGTGAGCCAAATATCAAGCACCCTGTGTAAGTGCCCACACAGTCCTGAAGGATGACCGTCACTACAGCCTAAATAGAATGATAGCCCTCGTTCAGCCTACCCTTGAGACCTTATGTAAACAAAGTCATGCTCATGACCTCCAGAGACAGAACGTATGGGAAATTACATCAACCAACCAATGTGACAAATGCTGCTTAGAAAGCAGTGTGCTTTCTGCAGTGTGCTGTCTGCCCTCCACCATAAGCAATCATCACTAACAGAGAGAGCAAACAGCTCTCCAAGCCATTTAGAGCAGAGAACCAGATGAAAAGCTGTCTTGAGAGAAAGAGCTTTCAAGTTTCAGTTATAGGCCTATATGGGGCCTTAGTTAGAGATGTCATTACAGGAGGTGAGTCCCAGCTTGGAGCTTGCAAGGTACGTCCTTAACCCAAGCAACGGGCACCCTTCAGAAACTGACACACTAAAGGATCCCGACACAATGGCAAGCCATTGGTCCCCCCAATGAAAATGCAGAAATGGCTGAGGCATACACCTTAACTGTACTGGCAGCCTTGCCTTTGTCCAACTGCGACTGCAGGAAGCTACCCTGTATCGGGCGCAGATTCGGGTCACTACATCTGGTTGTAAGCGCCACTCTGCTTGGACACAATGTCGGCCGCCCAGTTTGCTACACTCGGGATAAGGAATGCCCTCTGAGAGGTCAGCGAGGCCATGCCCATGTCAGTAGCTCCCTTGCCACCTGGACACAGGTGTAGTGACTTCATCCCACCCTGGTGATTCAGATAGTAAACTGCAGAGGTGCTGTCTATTTTCTTACCAGCCCATGCTTGTCATGTTTGAATGGAAAAAAATCTTGGAGGGCAGGATGGATGGCCCTTAGTTTGAGCACTTTTATATGTTCTGATGACCAAGGGGGTTCCCACATGCCCCTCACTGTCCTGCTCCCTAGACGGCTCCCCAGCCCGTCAGCGATGCATCTGTTGTGACTATTGTCCCTTCTGCGAAGCCAGTTCCCCAATGGGGTTCCTCCAGAGAGAGGTCCCTGTCCTGTGTGAACGAGCTGACAAAGTAGAATCAATAAGAGCCTTGGAATCCTGATCCACTACGCTCATTGTGTTTTCCCAAGGCAGCCATGAGGATAGCCAAGGCGTTGCTCATACAAGCCGCAAGTGCAGCAGCATTAAACAAGCGTGAAAGAAACATTGGCAGGCTCTAGTGCTGTCCATGATGCTATTGTCTGTTCTACTGTTGTCATGTCGCCTAGTCCAGTTTCCACGGGGTAACAGGTATTAGCCAACTGTCTACAGCCCACATTAAACTGAGGGTTTTGAGATGTTTTTTTCCCATGCTGTCCTCAGCATTGAAGCACAATCATCCAACACCGGAATGCAAGTTGGGGAACTAGTCTGAGATATGCCCTCCCAGACACCTTCTACAGGGGCTGGGTCAGACATGGGCGGCTGCAGACTAACAATTTTTTGTTGCACTAAGTACTCTAGTAAGAAGAGTATTTGCAGAAGACCACTGCTGATTCCTCATCCAGCTCTGCAGTATCTAAATGGGGAGCCATCAGTGGCTTCCCCATTCTGATTGATGTACTCTATCAATGTATAACTGTATGTACAACTGTATAACTATCGAGTGGGGAGAAAAAAAGAGACAGCACATTGGCACCATCTGAGGCGTCCTCTCCAGTATGGCACTGAGGCCGAGGCAGAGGGACGCATCTGAGGCGGAGGAACGCATTCCTGTTCAGGGGTAGGGATGACGAGCCTCAAATCTGTCCGTCTTCTGAGATGAACTCTGAGGAGCAGTCAGAACCTGAAGTTGTGTGTCTGAGCTGCCACCCTCCCCCTGGTGGAGCGGGGGTCAGGCGCTTAGCAGTTTTAAGAACCTCCTCAGGGCTCAATCTGTGAGGGGAATCATGGCGACGGCCATGCGAGTGCTTGCAAGAGCACTTATGACCGGGCCTGTCGGGAAAGCACTCCTTCTCTCTACCACGCTCAGGCACAGAGCTGAGAACCCTGGCAACGTAGCAGGGTCTCTCCTTCATAGACAGGTCACAATCTGCTCTGCGGGGATTAAACACGTTCTCCCTCAGATGAGCTTACCCCAAGCATGAGGGGCATTCCCAGTGCCCATAATGGGGGTCCATTGCTGACTGACAAAACCGGCAGCACCGCGGAAGCCATGATGCCTCCGGCAAAGCATGATAAGGTCACAGCACAACCCCACTGACAGCCCACGCAAAGAAAATGACTCGCATCAGTACGAGCCTAAGAGGTCCAACACTAAATCCCACCAATTACAAAGAGGGATATAGAGCTCAATAGGCGCTACAATACTCATCGAACTTTGCAATGAATGTAGGCTATATTTCACTATGTTTCACTGGTGGATAACCTGAAAGTGTGATGACCCCTGCCCTGACTGAATCTGACTTATTTTGTTAACATGCACCTCACAACATTCACACCCATCTCCACTGTCACGCACACCCTACACTACTGATTCCACTGACCTCCACCCTCCATGTGCTTTAAGAATTATTTTAATTTTTTTTCTTTTGTTAGAATTAATCTCAGTGTGTTTGATAAATTACTTTAAAATCCGCGTGTCTCCCAGCTTGTCATGGCCTTACGGGCCAGGTTGTGACAAAAGAAACAACAATTACCACAAACACTGTGGAGCCGAAGCTTGCATGCTAGCAAACTAGCTTCCGGCAGATAAAGAAAACAGTGTAATGTTTTTATCTTATCACTACCATGTAGCAACATAATGCAACAAAACCACCACAGCTCTCAGGGACACCAGGCACCTGCACCGCATGGGTGATGAACTGCACGGTGGATTAACAAGAGTCAATCAGTTTCCTACCTGTACCTGGTTTCTGAAGCGACAAAGAGGATGATCGACAAGATAACCCCGCTTCTATAGTGCGGGCAGTTCCTGCACCAGGGGTCATGGGCATGACTTTGTTTACATAAGGTCTTGAGAACAGGTGGAAGGAGGTCCATCATTCTTTTCAGACCGTGGTGATGGTCAGCGTGCGGTCGAACCAGATGTGAAAACACCTGTGTGTAGGAGGTTTAAAGGCCCTGAAAACACACTTTCAATGAGCTTCTGACTATAAGTGATGGAACACTATTTCCTACTAAAGTTAAAACTGTATTTTTTTGTTGATGTAGTTTTTACTGGTTTGAAGTGGGTGGGAAGGGGAAAAGTGATGTCCCATACTTGTGTGCACCAAGCAGGATTCAGCATGATTTGAATCGTAAACTGATGATTGGTTGATGGTTGTTAAATTAAATCTGGTCAAATCACACCAACACACTAATATTATAAAGAAATCCTTAGGGTTTGAAGCCCCTTTTTTCGCTTAAAAACATCCTACCCATCCTTTAAGTAATTTTAATGTATTATCAACAAAATGTACCAAAATATCTAATGTATAAGTACTAATTATGAAGAATGGCTACTTTTAGAGCGTTACATTTTTACATTTATTATTGGATAATTATTACTGATGCATTAATGTCTAAGCAGCATTTAAATAGGATTTTTATTTTGCCATTTTATTGCTGAATTGAAAGAGAGGCAGACTGAGTGGGAATCAAGGAGAGAGAGGGGATGACCAGCAGCAAAGGGACCAGGACTGGACTTGAACCCTGCCGCTGCGACAAGGACTCAGTCATAATGATATGCACTTTACCCAGTGAGCCACTGGGGTGGGGCACCCTTTGCCTCTTAAGCAGCCTTTTAATATAGCTGGTTGAGGTGCAGCTAATTTTAAATACACCCTACTTTATAAACTGATCGTATGTTTTCAAGGCTCAATGACTAATGACTAATTGGGCAAAGTGAGCAACTGAATTGGGGCCCACAGATCATTTAATTTAATCCAGTTTTGTATGTTTTGAATGCCAACTGTAGCTGTCAATACATGTAGTGGTGTAAAAAAGAATGGGATATTTTCATCTGAAAGGTGGTGAAGTATAAATACTATCAATGGAAATACTCATGTCAACCAGTACTTTCCCACATTGTACTTTCCACTATCACCTAGTTCAACATGACCCCACTGGTTTTGAGATTAATTTTGACTCTTAAAATATGACATTGTTGTACAAGATTCCATTAATACCATTATTCATTACTGGCATTTCAGTAGCCACTTAGAAAAAAAGTTACAACCTAGTATTTCTAAGCAACTTCAAGTTCCTCAGTGCCATTTTTTCTACAGTGATGACCTGGGCTGTAGGTTTTCTTCACAGCTTTAATGGGAATTTAAAAAAATGACAACACCATTTTCACCTGTAAAGAACAGTTTGGAGTATAAGACAACAAGCAGAGATGGTTATGAAATGTGCAGTGGTGAGGAACTCTGGCAGCCTTCGATTTGTCCCATCCACTAACTTCAACTCAGCAGTCTGTAAAGAGAAAGACTCAGGTTAGTGAAAGACTAACATGTCATCATGCGTGAAAAGTCAGATTAGTATTTCTGATTGTTTTCATCTGAGCTCCTGAGCTCCTGACTGTGTATTAGGCTTTATGGTGTTTAGTTACCTGGGCCTCATGACATTCCCGTGCACTCGTCTGTATCTCTGATCGCTCTGGATGGATGTAAGATCTTCTTTATAGGTCCCTTCGTAGATATCTGACTGGCGTTTCACATAGCTCTCGCTTTCCTCTCTGTGGTAAAAAAAACCATCAGCTATTAATTTTTCATTGAGTATTTCTGTTGGTAACCTAGAGACACACGGTGCTGCTCCTGTTGGATTTGCACAGATTGAAGTCACATCATTCACCTTGCGTTATACCTACCCCAGCCGTTTGCCCATGATCGTCTGAAGGAACTTCCGGGCAGAGATTTGGCCCAGGACTTTCCTGTAACTGTTTGTAAAGATGGCATCAGCGTGGCGTCCTGAGCTAAAAAATCACAAAGTGGACCATTTATATCAGTACAAATATTACACAAGAGTATTCTTGAATAGCTTTCAGGCAAAACGTACATTGCAGTGCAGTGAAGCAACAACAAAGAGACAAGTATTGGATTGATCTGTTATTTGTCTGGACAAGCGGCAGTCCTTTTACAATTGTGTAGCTTAAAGGGCCAGTTCACCTACATTACAAAAAGTGGTCTAGCCATGCAGATATTGTGAGATATTATTCTGTCTTGCCTTACATTCTAACAAATAAAAACAGTTCACAAGATCTGTAAATTGTCACTGCTTTAAGCATCACAAAAGCAACTCCGTTCACCCCGCTTGTATTGAGGTGGAGGCAGAAATCTTACAGGCAGATATCTCATAAATGCAGTCCCTCTGCATTGATGGATACCACCAGAGTTAAATGAGGGAATTTTTTATTTTTTTTTGTAATACCCTTTCAAATCTTTTAAGCCATATTTTAGCTCTGCCACTCAGTCCATATTAACAAACTGACCGTAACTCTGCTCGCTCCCTGGGAGGACTCGTGTCCTCCTCCAGCTGCTCTGCTGGACTCTTTATAGAAGATGTCATCAGGATGGACGTATCCCTCCGGCCGAACCTGAGAAATATCCCCGTTAACTAAATGACCGTAGAACATTGTATTCAAATATTTCCACACACATTGTACCATACCTATATGTAAATGTATTCAAATTTCTGCCTCGAAACAGAAACTGAGGCAGAGTTTTGATGGAAGATGGATTCTAGACAAGAAAAACATCCTCAATCCTACTTCAAAATGCTCTTAGAAAATTATATATTCTGCTGCTTTGTCAGACGACACTGTGATTAAGGTGCTGTGTAAATGTAACACGGTGACAAATCCAGACATCTTGACCCCTTTTAGCATAACAAGCGCAGAGGGCACAGCTATGACATGCGAAGCAACCAGTGACAGGTTTAAAACATCATATGATTCGTGCATGGATATGGCTGTTCTTTTAGCCCTGACACTGGGAGTCATTATTTCGAAGCAGTGATATGTTGTGTATCATGTTACACATGTTCATTTCCTGCTTGTAAATGTTAATATAACTTTATGTTTTCAATTTGGTAAAGCTTCCTAAACATTTCGGCTGTTCTCTGAATTTTAGAAACATATAATGATAATCTATTCAGTGTCATTTGTGTAATATGGAAATTTGTCAGCATTCTGTTAAAAAATATTTTATTCAAAGTAAAAATCTTCAACCATTTTTCAGTATTTCTGCTATCATTGATGGGCGTACAAATCTTAGCAGCTCAGTTGACCAGTCCTAAAGGATTTAAATAACTTTAAAAACACAAAAACACTAACACTAGAAACCAGCAATGGAAATCGAGACGACATGAAGAATTTCAGTAAATGTTGTCAGGACTTACCTAATGGATGGGTAGAGCGGGGAGCCTGATAAAGACATGACCAGGCAACAAAACAGCAGCAGTGCAGCTTTCTCCATCCTCACAGCTAGTCCTGGAGAAGAATGGACAGCTAGTATAAATGACAGGAGTAGAAATTACATTAGAAAAAACGCTGAAACCACAGTTCCCCTCAACCAGCCTCATCGCTCTGCAGGAGGCACTGAAGTTGCAGCAGGCAGAGATGTACACTATGATCCAAAAGGTGTAAGTTAAAATGACCAAAGCACAGACATGAAACATAAAATATACACATTACATTTACACATGGGGTGGAAGAGGTACCTAGATATTTGGTGTGAATTCTGAGCGTCCTTGCAATTCCTCTTTATTTGGTGCCCTCCACTCTCATCATCTCTCAATGCCAGGAAAGACTGGACAAGGGAAACACTGGAGCAGTACTGTTTGATATCCCTGCATCCATGGTCAGTTTATACTGAACCTGTAGCTCCCAGTCACTCCCACATCACACATGATCTCTCCCTCTCCCCCCCCCTCTCTCTTTCTCTCTCTCCTTGAGCTGAGCTGTCTGCATGCTCTATCTCTCTTTCTTCTTTTTGTCCTTCTTTTACTTTTTATGTATGCATGCCCTAATAAGGTAAAGAAAAACCAGAGCTTGTTGTATAAGGTTTACAATATAAGTAGGCCTATAATAATTCAGAATGTAGGAAAAAATTACAACAAATGGTTGGCACATTACTATTTAGTAAAGCAAATTATTGCAAATGAATAGTTTAAAACAAACAAAAATAATAGGATATGTGATAGAATGAGATGTGGTTTAAAGTTTACAGTCATATATATCATAATACATCCATTATGCAAATTGTTGCCTAAAATAAAGTGTCTTCAACGATCGCTTGTCGATTAAATACAAATACATCTATAGACCTTAATTTTAAAAGATGTTGTCCATTGAAACATGGTGGGGAATACAATTAACACACAAACAGAAATACCTTTAAAAGTGTGTGTATGTTATTGGACATGCTGAAAAAAGTATATTCCTTCCTCATAACAGCTCTCCCACACATTTTTAGTTTCATTTTTTTTTTTTACATTTGGTTTCATTAACAATTATTTATATTATTATAGATGGGGCGATGACATACATATACATACAGTGATTCTTCTCAAAAAAGGACATCAGAACATTCTGTCACTGGGATCCTTTCTATGAGGAGAAGTTAATATGATTTAACTGTGTAAATACACACTCCCCTCCCCCACCCTCAATCGGGCTCGAGTTTGGGACACTAACGTGAACATAAAGTGCGAACTGTATCGCTCACCAACAAGTGTTCAGCTTTTAAAACGGATTCAATATTTTAGAGGTTTATTTAAAAGTAATTTCGAAGCTTTCGCCTACGTCCGGAACGTTGATTTACGCGAGACGGACCGTGAAGTTGGACGTACCGGGGGACATCTTTGGCCAACGGACTGTTGGGATACAAGAGGATTCTCCGTCGTCTACTTCCATCTTTGTAGAGCAGTACACCGCCAGGTCGTTAACTACCCCTGTGCTCTGTCATGGCCTTCGGAATTGGACCCAAACCGTGTGATAATAAAGACGTCTGAGCGGCATACTGAAGTGGCTCGCGACAGTACGCCATGTTGGTAAATCACTGAAAGAAACCGTTACATCCGTTTTACGCACGACCACTTGAACCCGGGTTAATGTCAAACACAAATGTTCTCCATGGCAGTTTGGTAGTTATACATTAGCTGATAAAATGTAGAATATCTCTTCCAAAACTATTATAATGAGCTAGCAACATTGATATTTTTGAGTGCGCAACGTTTTTTCCGGGTTTCTACAACGTTACTTTGGATCGGAGAGATACTCCTCTTGATTTTAAGACATCTTTGGCTGAACCAGACGTGAGTCCCTGAATGACATTTACCATCGCAGCCAGCACCTACACTGTCATGTGTTCAGTAAGATAAAGAGGGGACAAAATGTTGGCCACAAAGTAGCGCTAAAAGTATACAATCTACATTACGTGGTTGTCCGGTCAGAGATAAACCCGACAGCTAGCTGCGAGCCTTTGCTCTTGTAGCTGGCCAACTAAGCATGGAACACCTGAGGACTTTAAAAGCCTTGTTTACTATTCCCCAACACTGGGTACGCATCATCCAACCCAGATATTGTTCTAACTTAGCTAAGACCAGTGGGACTCCAAGAGAGGGGAGGCCAGCTGTGGACAGGTTGAGGTCCAAGATAACCTCTGGTCCAAGTTTTCAGGATTTCATCAGAGGAGTTCCAGTGAACAGGACTTGTGCTGCAGATGGAGAGCACTCTGACAAACACAGTTATCTTCCGGAGGACTTGGAGATGGGGAACTCGAGGAAAGGTGAGTGTGCATCACTGAAAGCCGTCAATGTGGGATGTGTGGGACAAGTGCTGAACTGCTGTTTTGTCTCAATATCACAGTGTATTTTGAAACCTATGGATGTCAGATGAACGTGAACGACACAGAGATAGCCTGGTCCATTCTACAGAGGAAGGGATATCAACGCACGGTCGACTTAAGTGAGGTACAGGAGAGCTCTGTCTTTATACAATGTTAGCATCATTTGTGTCAAACCGGTCAACAAAAAGAAATGTTTGTGCTTACAGGCAGACGTTGTCCTTCTGGTAACATGCTCCATAAGGTAAGATCGTGTTACGTTCTAAGGAATAACCTGAAGTAATTGCTGTTTAGAGTGACCATTTTCCCCAGCCCACCTCACTCAAACTGCTATTAAAATGTTTTCATGAGACCACAGGAACTAAATCAGATGCACCAACTAATGAAGAGACTTCTCTTTAACAGAGAAAAAGCCGAACAAACAATTTGGAACAGACTGCAACAACTAACAGCCATGAAGAAGAAACGGTTAAAGACCCGCACACCAATGAAAATTGGGATTTTAGGTGAGTCACTTCACTGATGTGCACACATTCGACCGTCTTACAGAGGCCACAGAGATACGCTAATGCTTGTGTCTGTCCAGGGTGCATGGCAGAGAGGCTAAAGACGGAGCTGTTGGAGCGGGAGAAGCTGGTAGACGTTCTTGCAGGTCCGGACGCCTACCGGGACCTCCCCCGCCTCCTGACGGTGGCTGACGGAGGTCGTCAGGCGAGCAACGTGCTGCTGTCGTTGGAGGAGACCTACGCTGACATCATGCCTGTCCACCGCGCCCCTCACGGTTACAGTGCTTTCGTGTGAGTGTGCAACCGCGGCCTCTCGCCCTCCACACCACCGCCCCGTTTTTTGGCGACGGCGACACTGCGTCTTTATACTGATGACTCTGTGTGCACCTTTTGCTCTGGCAGGTCCATCATGCGAGGCTGTGACAACATGTGCAGTTACTGCATTGTTCCCTTCACCCGTGGGAGAGAGAGGAGTCGGCCTGTCAGCTCCATACTGGAGGAAGTTCGTATGCTCTCTGACCAGGCAAGTTATAACCTCAACGCTAAAGTCAGTCAGTTTTGACTGCTGAACAGTAAAACGAAGAGCTGAGACGGATTCTCATCATCACTTACTACTGAAAATGCATGTGCATATTGATGAAAAATTATTACAGCTCTCCCTGACTTATGTGAGCGTGCGGTGGATGTTTTTTTGTTCAGGGTGTGAAGGAGGTGACTCTGCTGGGTCAGAATGTGAACAGCTACAGAGACACGTCAGAAGAGCAGTTCCGCGGCCCCGACCCGACCCAGCTGAGCCGGGGCTTCGAGACAGTCTACAGAACCAAACAGGGAGGTCTCCGCTTCTCCGACCTGCTGGACCGAGTGTCGCGTGTCGATCCCGACTTGAGGATCAGATTCACCTCCCCTCATCCCAAGGACTTTCCCGACGAGGTACGTGATACACTTTACTCGCTTTTAATTCTGCTAAGAGAGCAAAATCACCAAATGTTACAACCTACAAATATGGTTTCAGCCAACAAATATAGATGTTTTTCCTGTGCGAATCCCTGTGTTAAGTTGGCTGATTGAGGCTTCCTGACCTGGTCTGTGTGCTGGTGTTTACAGGTATTGCATCTGATTGCGGAGCGTGGGAACATTTGTCAGCAGATCCACCTTCCAGTCCAGAGTGGGAGCAGCAAGGTCCTGAAAGCAATGCGCCGTGGGTAAGATACCACTGTGCTTTTCTCCAAACTAAATCGTCACAGCAATTCAGTTTGTAAAGTTGTAGGTGAAGTCTCTTTAAATATCACTGAGTGTTTTAATAACGTGTGTATTTCTTATAAAATGTACAGCTACACAAGAGAGGCCTACCTTGATCTTGTGAGTAACATCAAGAGAATTATCCCAGGTAGGCTCCAAAAATCTGATTTAATTTGCTCATTTAATTTGCAAGGACGGAAAGAGTACTAGAATATTTGACTTTTAATTTGTTAAAATGTACACACACACACACACACACACACACACACACACACATCCCCCCTTTAAAAAAGAAAGGTTAAAAAGATTATAATCTTGATGAAGTAGTGCGTGGTCTGTGTTTAACATTAACGACATGTCTGTGTGTCAGAGGTGAGTCTCAGCAGTGACTTCATCTCAGGCTTCTGCGGTGAAACAGAGGACGACCACCAGCAGACTTTGTCTCTGATCAGAGAGGTGGGCTACAACGTGGGCTTCCTGTTTGCCTACAGTATGAGAAAGGTGAGCTCTTGTGGCTTTGAATTGTACGTGACACCACAAAAATGATCTGCGTTTTGGAAGGAAATCCTAGCTGTTTCCAGAATTGTTTCTTTTCCCTTGCCCCATAAATGACCTCATTTTAAGTTTCTTCTGTAACTGTCCCTGCGGTTTCCTCCCTCAGAAAACCCACGCCTTCCATCGGCTACAAGATGACGTGCCGTCAGAGGTGAAGCAGCGGAGGCTGCAGGAGTGTATCAGTGTATTCAGGGAGGAAGCTGCGAGGGTCAACGCCGCTCTCATCGGCAGCACACAGCTGGTCCTGGTGGAGGGAGTGAGTACTGCACACATGCCTGGCACATCCTTCAAAGGGTATGTGGTCTAGCAAGTGCATGAATGGATATTATACCAAGATTTATTACCCTAAACATGATGAGTATAGGAAGTTTGCTCGAACACATATTTTATAATATACTGCTGCCTCTCTGTATGTCTGCTGTGTTAAAGAGGCAGAATTACCCTAGTTTCATCAATCATAGTCTCTTCAGTTTTTAGCTGTACTTGTGGTGTTCCTCTGGGGATGGCTTGGCTCAGTATCTGTCTGTTCACCACTTTGGTTCAGACTGAGACATCTCAGCATCCAATGAAGCTGGGTTCAAATACTGATGGTGCCCAGAGGATGAGTCCTAATGACTCCCTGACTGTTCCTCTGGCACAACTGTGAGGTTCACCTTTGTGTTTTTAGGTGAAACAACCAACCCTTGGTTGACTTGCAATGAAAATTAGTACACACACTCATGTAATAAATGCATTGAATTGTAATAAACGTGGGGATCCCTTAACTTGTCATCTATCACCATCATCAGGTGTACATTTCAATTAGTCCAATACTTTGGTTTATGACTAAATACCTGCAAAACTAATGACATTCCCATCAGCCTTAGCTGTACTTCGTTTTGTGCTTATTAGTATATGGTAGCATGCTAACATGCTAAACTTACTTAGTGAACAAGAGAAACATTACACCTTACCATCATCACGTTAGAATGGCAACATTAACGTTAGGCTCGAAGCACTAAGAGCAGCCTCACAGAGCCACTAACATGGCTGTAGGCTGTTAGTCGTATCGATACTTTAACCTCAGTCCAGTATGAGAAGGGAGAGGACTGATTGGCTCCTATGGCAATAGAGAAATTGAATTAGTACTGTGTTATACTGCTCACTGTGGATAAAAGTAGTAGTCCTGTACCACGGTTCTGGGTTATTGTAACCTGTTACCAGGCAACACAGCTCATCTCTGGTTTCCACTTTTATGCAGGAAAGTAAAAGATCTGCCAAGGACCTGTGTGGGAGAACCGATGGCAATATGAAAGTGATTTTCCCCAAAGAGGATGTTGCTGTTCAGCCTGCAGAATCCAACGTTGCACCGGTCAATGCTGGAGACTATGTGCTGGTGGAGGTAGGGCTTGGTTCATACCGATGGTACATCATTAAAGAGACGACACATTGGTACATTTTTATTCCAAAATTTGAATTGTCTCTATTCTAAATCTAAAATAAGAAATCCATCGCATGTGTTCAGTAGGCACGTCTTTAATAAAATCATGTAAAACTCATGTCTTCAAACAAAAAGGGGCAAGCTAAAAGAACTTTCCGGGATGATCAGGTACTTTCAAAGATTTCTTCATTCGCTCATTCTTCCTGTTTTGTATCTTCAACATAGATATTGTCAGCCAACTCCCAGAGCCTGAGAGGCCGAGCCCTCAGTCACAGCTCCCTGAGAGGCACAGTGGAGCACTATGAGACTCTGCCCGGGCACCAGCTTGATGAACACGTGGCCTCGGACGCAACCGTGATTGAAACATGCCCTTGATTGACACAGGTGACACCACAGGAAACAAACTCTTATATTTTTAAGAGAACTAGCACACTGGAGGCTGTTTTTATGGGAATTTTACAGTCACTTTGGACTGCTGTTAGAAGCCATGAAACTGCAATGTGTTATTTATACAGTCAGTACTAACTATGTGTATGTACATAATAAACTGCTTAAGATACTGAAACCTGTTTGGATGATGTAAACCATATCGTATTTATCATATTTGTAAACCAACACTACTGTGACTGATTTGTCCTATCTCAAGCAGTGGTGTTTGAGTGATGTCTTGGCATTTTTAGGTACTCTCCAAACTGCAGTAAATATGTCACGCATCAGCACATTTGTGGAATCGCTCCGTGAGCTACAAAGTCAGAAACTTTGAGAAAGATTTGCCCAAAGTCAGCAGCAGAAATGCTGTGATCTGCTTTGGAAGGAGCATGTTATTACAAAAAAGATGATTGCGGTGACAAACAGCAAACCCTGTCCTGCAGACTGTGTCCTGTTATGACATGACTGCAGTAACCCCATTGGAAAAGTTGACTGCCCCCATCAAAATTTTATATGTAGAAAGAAAACAAACAAACAAACAAAAAAACAGACTGGAGCATTTGGCAGGCTTGTAGGAGAAGTAACACTTGTACATAATTTAGTTTTTTGTTCGAAATTTCTCTGTCGGATAGCTGTAGTCTGGCTGTGATTGTGTCTTCATGGTGGTGTGCCCCAGTGCAGAAGTAAATCCTGGGAGTTTCCATTCAACCTGTGAACTGCACATCTGTCCCAATCAGCATGTAGTCCTAGAGAGAAATAAGGCACAGAAACCGCAGTTAATAATAATAATAATAATAATAATAACAGCTTTGAGATTATGAATTCAAATCTCTATCATATAATAAATGCAGCTTGTTAAAAACATGCAGTTTTATAGAAAATATCCAGTGTCTGACCTTCAGGACCTGAAGCTGAGTGTTCACAAGCTTCATCTTTCCAAGTGTAGGAAGTGGGTATCCCTTTGCAAGTTGAACTATGAAGCAAAAATCATAAATTTAAGTAAACTAGACAATAAAATCCAATGTGGCAAACATTAGAGTCATATTAGCAGGAGTTTTATATTACATTTTAATTATATAGCGCTCATGCATTAAGTGCTGCTCAAAGTACTTCACATAAAAACAATCATAAAATAGATAAACATAAAAAAGAAATACAACATTCAAGATTAAAATAAACTTTAAGAGGACAGTTAATGAGTTTAAAATGGATGAAATTTAATTACAATGAAAATAAAAAAAATAGTGTCTATATTTTTGTATTGCTTTATATCTAGCAGTAGGAGGTTAAATTAATATTACATTATTCAATACAAATTTGTTTTAAAAAGGTAATCAATGTTGTGAACACAACATTGACTTTTTTCAAGTTGATATAACAAACTTGTTAGCAAACTGCTGCTTATTTAACCACCCAGCAGTTACAGTGCAACATTATCATTCATTTGGAGTCGTGTTCCTGGCCACCTGATTTACTCCTTTTTTAAGTTTTTGGTCTCCTCCAACTCCTGAGGGAAATATCTGGCTCTGGCTGGTCTGCTGTTTGGTGCAGGGCAGGTAGTGTATAGTGGTTTTTTAGAGCATTATCACTGTAAACCGCTGCCTGCTGCGGCCAAAAATGACTCTATGAAAGTAACTAAAATAGTAAAAAAAAAAAAAAAATCATTGTTGTTCGATACATTGTTGTTATAAAAATATCAATTATAGCTGCTTTAAAGAAAGCCCATTCCAAATTTCCTCCTGTTGGGTTGTAAGGACATCTACTAAATTAACAGGATGATCAAGTCAAGTCAATTTTATTTGTATAGCACCAAATCATAACAAAAGTTATCTCAAGACACTTTTCACATATAGTAGGTCTAGACCATACTCTTTAATCAGAGAGCATGTGATGTGACATAAACACAGGTGATAAAGAATCTGCATTATGTATTTGACCATGGCACCTAGTTAGTATAGAGCACAAGCAGAAAATGCAAGAACTCACCATTCAGCTTAGGTATCACTACCACTTTGAGGACCATTTGGAAGATGCTGTTGAGGGAGCTGACCTGCAGGTTAAGATTAGGGTTAGTCTGTTAGGTTGGTACTGGTGGTACACATTGTGACTGCTGTGAGAATGCAGCTCTCACCTGAAACTCTCCCACTTGACTTGACCCCAGGGTCAGATCCATTCTGTGCAAATTTGGCAGAATTAGACCATTAATTTCATCTTCACAAGGACATTTTGGCCTTGTTTTTCTCTTCAGAGAGCCAGTAGTGATTTTTTTAGTAACTCACTTGTTTAGGGTGACAGCTCCAGCCAGCCTCATTCCACTGACAAACACTCGGGCGCTGACACTTGTCTCCTGTAAAAAACAATATGTTGAGAAAGTTTTAGTGTTTTTTACACTAACAGCTTTTCATCCTGCCACATGTTTAACCTACCAGGTTTAGGACAAAGAGAGGGGAAAGGGTGGCGTTGGGTTGGATAGCGAAGGCCGCCACCGTGCCAGTGGCCTGGACTGTCACGTTGTTAGATTCAAAAGTGATGACAGGATTTTTCACAGTCTTCACCAGCAGCTTCATCATCAGACCTGGGAAACGCTTGGCAATCTGTAAATACACCGAGATATAGCTGACAAATTGCAAAAGACGTTTGTGCTTCTCATAAAGTCAGCGTGGTCCTGACCTGCGGGATCAAGGCCCCAAATGTCCGGGTGTTGAGTCTTATGGGAGAGCCTTGTGGGATCTGTCGTGGCAGAGCAAGAGAGAGGTTGGAGGTCAGTGTGACGCCGTGAAAGTGAAGGCACGAGGGAATCAGGAGGATGAGGCTCACCATGTCATCTGTGATGTACAGGCTGAGGGCCCCAGCTTTGTCGTAGACGAAGCCAGCAGAGTTGGTGGTGAAGGCAGACACGCCGATGTACAGCATGCTGTTAATCTGGGGCGGCAGGGAAAAGGGTGCGGGGGAGAACGGAGGCTCCTGATGCTTCCCAATGTTGTAAAATTCACCCTAAGTGACAGAAAAGTGGTGACATGACCAACACTGTCTGTTTCTAAGGCTTCCAATATATAAAATGTTCAATTATTTACCTTCAAGCTGAAGTCTATAGAAGATTTTGAAACAGTGGGTGATGAAACCAGGGAATATTCAATCTCTGCATACTGGTCCACCTTGGCTACAACTGCAATAAGGCAGAAAGTCTCTCATACCTTCAGCATCAATGAAACATCCAAATATTAAACATAAAGAGAGTGTTTTACCATTGAGAGTTTTCAGCTGAGGGTTCAGGTCAGATACTGCACTGGCCACCAGAGGGCAGATCTGCAACAATAAAGAACAGAGAAAATCTATTCCGATGACCCCACCTGGTGTTAAACAGTGATTTCTGTCTGGAGTAAACAATTCTTAAAAGCCCGCCCAAATGGATAAAGAGCACTTCAGAATCCAGCTATTCTCATTAAAACAACATCAGAGGAAAACTTCCCTTTTAAAAGAATGTTTAATCCGCAATTGCCACTATTTTCTGATGATGTCTAACTTTGTTTCATATTTTGAATTTAGTAAATGAAGATACTGACTGAGATTTTGTTTTTCTTTTGTCAGATCTGAAAGATCGCAGTTTCTTTACACTCTGTGAGAACTTCCTATCTAGGTTGTATTGTTGACATTATACTCATAAAATACAACATATTGTTGCTTGTGACCCCTTATATAATACAGTGTCTAGTCTATGATTCTATGAGTTTTTAGCAGTTCCACCAAAGACTGATTTCCCCTCATAACATATCAGGTGGTTTCATTTAAATGACTGAACAAGGCCAAAAGAAGTAAAATGATCCAATATTTCACAAAAAAAAAAAAAAAAATGCAAAATTAGAGTAAAGCCCAAATAAGGAGTGTAAAATTGTGTATTAGAACATTGTTTCTTCTTCTTTCCTCTTCCCCTTTTTTTCTGCTAAACCAGCCCCTTTACAGTCGGTATAAGGCTGGTTTGCCCTCACCTGTTTCTGCAGTGCATCTCGCAAAGCCTTGTCAATGAATTTTTCGAAGAGATTGTACAGCCAGCTGAAAAAAAAACAGCAACCACAGGAATTAGGGGAGCATGCAGTATGTCAAGCCAGACAAGTAAAACAGAAAAATCACATTGCATTCCTCTGACATGCGTTCAAACGTAGTCCACAGCAGGGTTCTCTTTTACCTGGCCCCACCGTGGAATTTGATGCTCGCACTGCCGACAGTGGCCGCACAGTTGACACTACTGACGGCAGGTCGGCCTGTCTCGTCAGTCTTGATGGCGATAGTTGTAGTGATGGTGAGTCCATTCACATTCAGATCAAAAGAGCCGCTGTCCTTTCTGTTAAGAGAGAGGAGTCGCTGCTTCAGCAGAAACAAACTGGATTTAACAGTGCTGCATAAGAAAGTCTTCTCGCACTCACATTATTCGGAGGTACTTGACCCTCCAGTTTCCGTGCAGCCTGATGAAGGCGTTACCAATGGACAGTCTGACACCAGTCCCTGGGACCAGATCCACTACAGACTTTGGTAATCCCACATCCACTATTTGCATACTGGAAAAGACAACATGGTTGTTTGTAAAGGCCACTTTATGTATCCCAGTCTCTGACAGAATTTACAGGAGTCTTGGGTAAACGGGTGCCTTACTTTGACAGGGTGTACTGGACCTTGCCGATGGGAGACACCTTCTGTTTCCCTGAAATATCTGGGACTTTGATGGTTTTGAGTCTCTGCTGGATCAAAGCCATCCCCAGCTGTCTGCCTAGAACAAGGAAAAAAATGTGATGTTAAAAATCTGGAGAGTTTGCTACTTTTCAGCTGAAAGAGGAAACATACGGCGCATTCCTTACCATATTCAAGGCCTTTTTCTGTCAGTTTGACCTTTACTCCTGGGTTGGTGCTTAAAGTCACAGGGATTAAAGCCACCAGAGCCAGCCAGCAGCACAGGAACATCTTGACTGGTGGGAGGTAAAAAAGACAGCAAAATAATAATAATATATATAATTATATTTTTTTGTTAACATGATATCATAAACCAGGCAACGTTTCTGCTTTTGTGTGGTTGACATGTCTATTGTTCAGCAACTTGAAATCAATCAAGGCTTCCTTTTTTATTTCAACTTAGGGGTTCCCTATTCTTTACTGATACATCCTGTTCATAGACGAGGATTATACCTTAACATGTATTACTTATGTCAGTGCCTTCTCCTTCAAGCATTACCCCTTCTTTTTAAATTATTGTCAACATTTCCTACTCTCTATGATGAAGACAATCTAAGTTATAGGCGGTGTCTGTAGTCTTTGTAGTCATTTTAAGTCAAGACGTGTGTCTAGTCAAATTTGGGGAAGTGTCTAAATAAATATCCAAGTAAAAGTTCTGTATTCAAAATCCTACTCAGGTGAAAATACAGAAGTATCGACAAAATATAAATATAAGTATCAAAAGCAGAAGTATAAATTTGCATAAAATGGAAAGGCTCAAGTAAATTACAAACCTCAAATTTGTACTAAAGAACAGTACTTAAGTAAATGTACTTTCCACCACTGCCTTGTGTTGGGAATTCCTGCTTCAGTGAAAGCCTTGTGAAAGAGCTGACTATCAGTGCTGTAGAAGAAACCACATGAGCACATGATTAAATTAGGGTTAGATTAAAGAGCCCAGTCTGCCATTTTTTTCCCATTTTGAATTTGGATATTTGAATCAACGTAGAAATCCTCAAGGTTTTACTGATAGAAAATGCACTTTTTTGAACATTTTGTCACTACTTTAACTTTAGTATGTTTCATGCTCAGATGACAGATTTAGGCTCTGAGCATGTCTAAGAACAGACTGTGGACGGACTGAACTGACATAATCGAAGACATGTGACCACCAGTGGAAACCTCTCTTAAGGACGTTTCTATGTCGGTCAGAAGTGCAGTAGAGAGAGACTGTGTGTTATTTTCTGTATTTAGATGCACATCAGGCATAACATCCTTTCAACAGCCACACTGTGTAAAAAACAGGGTTTAAAAGAAAAGAGAAAATATAATTCACTCCTGGAAACCAAATCATCATCTCTGACTATACACACCAGGACATCAGTGCTTCATTTCTCCCAAAGTAGTTATATTTCATCTAAATATACATCCCAAAACACTAGAAACACTGACAATGCACAAAACAGTAGGTACATCTTTCTTAATCTTCTACCAGGGACCACCTTGTCAATGCACTTCATAAAAAGAGTAAATGTATCTAATCATTCTAGACTTCCATCGTACTAAAACTGAACTATTCAAGTCAGATTAGAGCCACACAGACTCCCCACAACCATGCTTAACACTGTAGATGAAGCAGAGGCAGAAAGTCACATCATTCCCATCAAACTACTCAGAATCAATGGGACACTTTAGGACCGTTCATCCCTGCTGGAATCTACCTTCATAAGAACATTTTGGATGCTACAATTCGAGGTTCCTTCGCACATTGGTAAATATCTGAACAATCATTTTGCAGATTTAGCTTTTACAACAAACCTAAGAAAATCTGCCGAATACGTTTGTAAACTCTTACCTGAAGTAGCAGTTTTTTAGGACCAGGCGGTTTCTCCTGATGTGTCAGTCTGACTGCCAACAAGGGCAGACTTAAAGAGGAAGGGAGGCACATGCCCTCTAATTCACTTACTCAATCAGGAAATAAACTTGGCCCTGGAATATCCCAGATAAAGCAACAGTTAGGACACTGGGTGTTTGTTGTATTCTCACTGTGTCAGCACCCTGCTCTTGTACAATATCTTCAAAATCCGAAAGTGCTTACTATGTTCTTATCTGAGTGTTGTTTGCATAAAAGAAAGTGAAAGAAGAACTGGAGGCACTGTGTGTTTATCATGCTGCTCTGCCGGTATTTAGCTGTGTGGCAGGACAGAATGATCTTCAGAATGAAAGGAGAGTTGTATTTTTAAATACTCTGTCAGTGTCATCATAACACACAAAGCAAAGTGGTAATGGAAAATAAAATCATGCTGTCCCTCCAACTCTCAACAAGGACAGAGCAGCCTGAGGTTAATGTTATAAACCACACCTGTTGACATTATTATGTTTTTCTATTAGTTGATTTTAAGGTACTTTGTGCTGTGCAGTAGTATTAGTAATGATAATAATACACTTTATTTATACAGCAAAACCAGGATTCAAACAGTTTCAGGACTGAGGCAAACGAAAAAGGAACAAAGCCCCCAACAATAAAGATAAATATAAAATAATAAAACAGATAAATATACAATAAAATTGTGAAAGTGATTTAAAAGATGTCACTGATTCTGCACGCCTCAGATCCTCGGCAGGGAGTTCCAGAGCCGAGGGGCCGGCCAAAAGCACGGTCACCATCAGTACGTTTTTCTAAATGATCTTCTGTTTTGTACTGAGCTTTGATATAAAAATCTTTCATTCATAAAAGATTATTGAAGTGTTTTATCAGGTTAAATATAATCCAGTAACCCGCTACATACATACTCCTGCCTCATCAACACATTTTCAATTTGAGACAGAGAGAAGTTGAAATGGAGTTTTGCTGTTAAAGACAGTTTAAAAGAGCTGTTGCTTCTGATCTATGACACCAACTCTGCCTCTTTGTTTACAATAAGGTCTTTAGTTTCTCAGAAGAAGAAAGTGTTTCTGTCAAACTGAGCAGTTCTTTTTAGTTTTAGGCAAATTAATTAGCTTAATTACTGTATAAAATATTAATGGGGAGTTGACTGAATGCTGGGCAAATGCCTAGCAACTGTTGCTAAGCCTGCAATTATTTAAACGTGCTCTATGGGCAGCAGAGTTGTCTTAAAGGCCCTGCATGCCAATGTTAAAGCCAAAATGTTTTCACTTATTTTGTCTCAGTGTGGGGGTGTACAGTCTGTGCCTGATTGACACCTGGCTCACTCTCCTGTTAGCTTTGGTAAACCTGTTAGGGCGGGACTGAAAACACCTGCGGGTGTGTGCAACGCCTTAACCCCACCCCCTTTCCATCACTCATCCAATCATACTTGATAATAAAAAATCTTAACCTAAGGTCCACTTACAGCTTTTCCTCACCTTACCTGCCTGTCTACCTGTGTACCGGTGTGTATTCTCCTATAGGTGTTCAATGGGGTTGAGATCTGGTGACCGTGAAGGCCATAGTATATGATTCACATCTTTTTCATACTCATCAAACCATTCAGTGACCTTGTGACCCCTCGTGCCCTACGGATGGGAGCATTGTCATCCTGGAAGAGACCAGTCCCATCAAGATATAAGTGTTTCATCCTAGGATGAAGGTGATCACTCAAAACAACTTTGTATGATTTGCAGTGACCCTTCCCTCTAAGGGGACAAGAGGACCCAAACCATGCCAGCAAAATGTCCCCCCACACCATAGGGGTCCTCCGGATCCCCTCGCTCAGCGTTCAGGCCTGTGTTTTCTCTTGGTGTGCACCACACATGCACTTGCCACATCACTATTTTTCCACATCTATGCAAACCAGTGCCTATGGTGTTTGCACCTCTGAACTCTCAAATGTGCATTCATCTTTGTAATGAGGGGGTTTATGCACCGACTGAGCAGTCTATGTGACTGAAGCTCCTTCCACCCTTTCTCCCACTGAGGTTGAACCCTCTTTCAAAGTCACTTAGCTTTAGATCTTTTTGTCTTACCATCTTGATACAAAATCTGAATCAAATATACAATATGTCTTCATAATAAGCTATAATTGTTGACAAAACTTTACATTAAAAAGGAACTTTAAAATGTTGTTATCTGCTTACAACTACATCATGGTGTGTTATAAACCATTTGTTAAATGTGTAAACTGCTTATAAATTCTGAATACGGAGGATTAAATGAAGTGTTACTGAACACATTACAGTGTTTGAAGTTATGGGATGTGGCTGGTGGTAAGGGGGGCTAGGGTGGTTATGAAATGTTGCTATGGAGGCAGTGGGGCTGGAAGAATAAGGGCATGCTGTGTGGTGTGGATGTACAGAACAAAATATATGTTGACATATGACTATGTGATATAGTCTTGCTGCAACTTCACAGTGTGCATATTTTTAAAGGAATAGTTGCTTAAATGCTTATTCGCTTTCTTGCCGAGACCTAGATGAGCATAATGACATTAAACCAAAATCCGCCTACCAGCACCTCTAAAGCTCACTAATTGACAAATTACATCTTGGTTGTTTCATCTGTTTCCGGTTTAACAGCACGATGGAACCAGATGTGTCATTTGTGCCATTGTGTGTGTGTATTTGTCCCAACATGCAGGAATATCATCATGAAACTGACTGAAATGACAAAAGGCCGGTGGCTGTAGGCCAGAGTGAGTCCATAGAGCAGTTAATTCAAACAGACACTCTACCTGAGATCTCTCCTACTTGTTGGACACACTGCATTGTGAAGCCTAATGCGTGTTGACACAAAAGAAAAGCACTCTGTACTCCTGGGGCGGGGGGGGGTGGGGATGAAACTGAGGCTGAAGATGCTCTGCAGCTCACCACAGAGGAGGTGGAAGTGCAGTCTCAGGAGGAGTTCACGCAGAGTTCAGTTTCATCGTCATGCTCTCCTCTGCTGCTGCCTCCAGGCTGTCCACACTCAAAGCCCTTTTTCTTTTTGTCTTTACCAGTAAGTTTAACTAATCCTGCCCGCCCGCACACCGGCGCCACAGAGAACAGGAAACACTGTACAGCTACATTTTAATGATGGCTTCTGAGTTTGTACAATGACTGAAAGTCAGTGTGCCCATTGTAATCTGACTTTTAAATATTCTTTCACAATTTAATCACAAAGGTTGTATATTTTTGTCCTGTGAAGTACATTTTTTTTAAAGCTATACAGAATTTTTCACACACGGATCTACACCTCTGTAAAGTTACTGCTGTTATTTTCATTATCTAAACTTGTTTCTAACATGTCATGCGGGGTTTCCACAATGCCACACGTGGAGATCAAGCTGATCCTGAATCTGTTTTGAGCATTTTTTCCTAAATGACGCTTGTGGTGCACTCCTGCCCCCTTGAGGCTGAAGGCAGTAGGGCATCAAATTGTGTCAAGACACAAATCCAGGACATCAAACTTGCCTGAATGGCAGCACCACTACGGTTCAGATGTACTTGACTGAGCAGAGGAAGTCCCCTTTATTATCAAACTGTTTCTAATACAGTGTGTTATTTTGAAAGAGCAATCACAACTGCTGTCGGCTTTTCTAGGATCTGCTGAGAAAGTCCCCCAACTATTTTGGTCTTGTGTCCCTCAGGGCCTCCTCTAACCTTGAAACAAAGATCCTTTTGCTGTTGATAACCCATGCAGTGGGGGCTCTTAAGTAAGTTTTTTCACCTCCAAAATGACACTAGTGTTTGCCAATATTACTAAATTCTCAGTATTGTGAGTTAAATTACTTGAAACTCACACTGGCATTGTGTTTTGGTCAGGGTGGCGATGCAAAGAGAATTATGCTGCACCATGTGTGGCTCATTTCATTTGTATGGAGACCCAAAAACCATCTCTGCCCCGTCAGATAAAGTCAAGTCAAGTCAATTAAATTTATTTGTATAGCGCCAAATCATAACAAAAGTTATCTCAAGAGGCTTTTCACATAGAGTAAGTCTAGACCAAACTCTTTAAAATATTATTTACAGAGACCCAACAGTTCCCACCATGAGCAGCACTTGGTGACAGTGGCGAGGAAAAACTCCCTTTTAACAGGTAGAAACCTCGAGCAGAACCAGGCTCTGGGTGGGAGGACATCTGCATCGACCCAGTTGGGTTGAAAGGGGAGGAGAGAGGGGGAGAGGGGAGACAGAACAGGAGGAGAGACAACAAATCAGACTAATAATAATTGTGATAGTGGGTGTGGAGCAGGAACACAGGGGCAGTAGAAAACTGCTGGAATGAGATACAAAATAACTTGCAACAAACTCTGTTATTGTGAAGAAGCATGATGAAATATAATTTCATAATAATGAGTTTAACATTTTATTGGATCATTTCACAATAACATTGTTCTATTATATATTTCCCCTGTATTTTTCCATGTGATTATTTATTTCAGAACGTCTTATTAATTTACTTAATTTTGAACACCATGGGTCTCCATACATTTGATTTCCTTCTTTCTTTTCAGTTACCCTCTCACAGCACGCAAGCTATTCCACAAAGACCTTTAAGCTAATAATAATAATCATGTTACACATAAAAAAAAGCAAACTACAAGAACTTATTATAAATATGAATAACTGGTCCAATACTCAAACATGTAAAATCATCAAAATGTTGAATCTAGAGCTGCTGAACACACAAAAAAATGAATGTGCCCAGCGAGTGATGAATTTTTAATAGTCACATATAGTCGTATATATAATATAAGGGTAAGCAGAGACTGGATGCTAAACATAGACTCCTTACTAACCTGATTGCTTGCATACACAGTTAAAATATTGACATATGCCAACAGGAGAAAAAAAAACTCTTTGAGCTGACACATGTCATTTGCTGATAAAAATTGATAAAAATTCCTTTCTGGAGATCAATATATTCAAATAAATAAACATGTGAGTTTATAGAGTGGAGTGTATTTGTGCCTATTTGCAAATTTCTGCTTTTTGCAAGCTTTTTTGTAATTTCCTCTATATCTTAAAGGTAAACTAAGGTCATGAGACGCTGTAAATGCTCTGGCAGACAAGTAATGGGATGACTCAGATGGCCTAGGCACCCTGTGGTCACACTGTGGGCAAATGCATTACCCTTTCCTTGAGGATGGAGGAGCCTCAAGGACGTCCTGCCACTCATTTCAAAACAGCACATAAACATTGTTTTTTCTTCGTAACACAAGTAGCGACACAATCAGCATGTCTGTGCTGAGTGTTTACAGTCGGTTCAGGCTACAAATTCACATAACATCATAAAACATTCTGACTTGGACCTGTGTCCGACCTGCAGTTAGTATTCGACTTTACAACATCTTCCTGTATCCAAGGAAATGTTCATATTTGACTGCAAGATTCACTTAGCAGAAATTAAGTCTTTGAAACTGACAGCTGATGTGACTTCATTTAATTCTACTGTTTAATGAGTCATGTGAGTTATCCAATAAGTCAAGGGCAGAGGTAAACTCTGGGAAATAGTTTAAATAAATGGCTCCCAGTTGCGTGTCTCTTTTGGTAACCTCTTAAATTAATGACTCCAAGTGGCAATAACAATTAATTTAAACTGTATCCTGAAATGATGCAGTGGGGCATCAGTGAAATGCGCACAGCATGCCCACGATTACCACCCAGGTCTTTGATGGCTTCGCACCAAAAGATACCAAAGGGATGGTTTTAACATGAATGAATCTGGCTTTCTCTAAACAGAACGTCTGCTCACTGCTGTGTAGGAGGCGGTTTGGATTGATATTTCAACAATTATAATCTTCATTTCCTGTTTTTGTCGAAGAGTCCCTATCTCTGACTGTACAGATATTGGACCATTTGTCTCTGCTCCAGCCCCAATTTATGAAGAAGCCTTACATAACAAGGCTGAGAGTGCAGTCATACCAGCAGCTCTGTCAGGCTGTACTCAGGCACAGTGGTGCTTTGAGCATTATGCATTACGTTATGCTGATGTTTAGCAGGTGTAATGTTTACCATGTTCACCGTTGTAGTTTAGCGCGTTAGAATGTTAACATGTGCAAATTAGTACTAAACACAAAGTACCACTGTGTCTGATGGGGATGCCATTAGTTTTGCAGGTATTTGGCATGTGACATATTTTGGCATGATGATGGTGCTAGAGGGAAAGTCAGGGGATCACCAAAGTCACTATGATTCATCCTCTGTGCCAATCAATCCAGTAGATTTTGAGATAAGTGAAAACTTCGACCTGCTGGTGACTCTAAATGACAAGTCTGAGGATCATTAAAGTCTTCAGGATTGAGCTTCTGGGCACCATGAATATCTGTACGAAATTTCATGGCAATCATGTGTAGATGTAGAAATATTTCCCTAGATGACCAAAGTGAATACAAAACATCCACTGGGCACCATGAATATCTGCCATGAAGTACAAATTTCATGGTGATCCGTCCAATAGTTGCTGAGGTGGAACGAGTGACTGACTGACTGAGTGACCTTTTATAATGCACACACAGCATGTGAATTATATATTTTAAATGCACGTTGCTCTGCCTTGGATATGCTTTTACACCATATGGGTCAGTTAATATTTTATCATTTGCTGTACTTGTTCTTATGTCTCATTACTAACTAAGGCAAATTTCCTGTGGTTGTTTTTCTCTTGGCAGTGTTTCTACTTCAGAGTCCACTTAACGTGATTAGATCTCAGTTTCTTCATTTTAACACATCATGGCACACTGTTTGAGTCAAAAGAACATTTTAGTTGTTGATGAGAGAAATCAAGACTTACTGATACCACACACTCACACATTAGTGAAGGCCACTGTAGGGGCAATAAAAAATACTGGAATTAGAAAAGTTGCTTTCCAGAAGCATAAAAGAGCCTCGGCCTCGTATTGAAGGGCTTCCTCCCACTGAGGTTGTAAACTGGTCAGTGCATTAGCAAGCTGAGAAGTGCAGTGAATATCAATTAGGCAACTCTGAGCCAGCCGAGTGATAGTTGACCGCAGAGAGAAAGAGACACAAAGAAAGAGAGACTGGTGGGGGGTTTATTGATTTTTTTTAATCGGAAACACTTTGAAATAACTCTGCTCTGTAGAGAATTGACCAACTTTCAGATTTGATAGTTTGCCACATAAAGTTTTACAGCAAACATGTCAGCCCATAAACCATTGCATGCACACGTTAGTAAACATGGATTTTCTGGTAAAAATAATATTCTTAATTAAATCCACATTATGTTCCCTCAGTTTCTCTTGAATGCTTGTGTGAGTCTGTTCGGTTGGTGTTTGGGACTGACGCCCTCAGTCGGAGCTGAACTGTGAGATATACTGTATATACTGACACTTGCAGTGAGACTATGTAACTTTTGAGAGAAAGCTAATACGTTCTCCTTTGTACAAACAAAAAGTTGAGTTCATAAGTAATAACATGCACCCCAATACTCCTAGAAGTTCTGCTGCCATAGCTTTGCTCGGTCTGGTATGACCAATAGCTCATGGTGGCTAAAATCAGCTAATGTTTGTGAAGTTGTCTAACTGACATTACTGAGACAGTTGGTAGTACAGTACTAATAAATATTTGTGAAATCATTCATTTTTGTCATTTCATGAGCCATTATATATTTATATACATATATTCATTTTTTTCTGTAAAGTTTATGTTTGTATTAAAATGAGACATTCCCAGTGAAAATGAAGAAGTCTGTGTGTTGGATCCATTAATACTACAATTGGGTGGGGCCAAAGTCTTAAATGGTCAAATTCTACATATTGTGGCTTTAAACTGCGTTCAGATTGAATGCAAAGCAAATTTTGAGGTGTATAAAGTCATAATATAAACCACAATAATAATTCCTATTGAGTTATGGGATAATTTAACTACATTACCTGATTATTTGGCCACTTGGGGCAGTGAAAACAAGCTGTAATACTGCCTGTTTACTATCACTGTGATGCAATTAAACTGTGAATCCAAGGTGGTAAATGGACTACACTGAGCTATACTCCAACAAACACAGAGTCGGGTGATAAATATCTGTGGGGTCTTCTACATAAAAATAGTCATATTATCCATTGCTAATACAAACATATTAATGTTAAGGTCTGACGTGCCACAGAAGCAGTCGGTTGGTGTGTATGTTTCTAGTTTTTTTAGATTAGATTCAACTTTATGTCATTACACATGGTCAAGCACAGAGCAACGAAATGCAGTTTAGCATCCAACCAGAAGTGCAAGTAAGTACCAATATACGGATAGTAAATAAGTTTCTTTCAGATAATAAATTAGCATTTTAAGTGGAACAGGTGAAAATGTACAGATTGATTTGTTGAGGTAATATGTACATATTATACAGGTTGATTTGTGCATTAAATGTAAGTAAACTATAAGCAGGAACTATAAACATAATTTACAAAAAGCAAATGGGCATATGATAAGTTAGGTAATACAGAATACAGGTTGAGTGAACATTAAATAGTGCATAATAATAAACAGCAGCTGCCTAACATTACTAGACTAGTGCAATACTCAGTACATAGTTTTTAGTGCAAACAGATGTCAAAGTGTTTTGAGTGCAGAAAAGTTCAGTAGTGCAGTGGTGATGGTGTAACAGTCTTTGGTCAGTCGGGGGAATGAGGAGTTGAGGGGTTTGTGTGGTGGTGGTGGTGGTGGTGGTGGTGGTGGGGGGGGGGGGGGTTCGTCAGTGGGGGGCAGAGTTCAATAAGGACACAGCTCTGGGGAAGAAACTATTCCTCAGTCTGCTGATAAATAGTAAGGTAGAACCAATGTCTGTACATCTGTTACATTGGTTTTTTGGGGTGAATAAGCACACACTGCAAAAACACTACAGTGGTCAAAGTGGGGGGATTTTTTTTGTGTTCAGTCTGAACACCTTTATAGGTGTCTATATATGTCTTCATAATATACTTGCAAACTTCCCATTCAGACATGTGAAAATCCATCAGGAAAAATGTATCTATGCATGAATCTCATGAATTTGATGCAATTTATCAAAGATTTCATATTTGTGTATGATAACAAATCAACTATAGCTCATAAATGTAGCATTGAGATTATTTTTCCCTAATTTATGCATGTTTGCTAAAATATGTCTTGAAGTGTTTGTAGTTCATGAAACCTTTACAGTCCTGACATTTTAAACTTTCACTTCCCCAAAAACCCGTGTTTTGACAGCCGTTAAGCAAATTAATGTTTGCATGCGAGGTGTTGTCAGATATTGTGTTCACTGAGCCCTGCTGGAGTCTGTGCTGACCTGGGCTGTGTTGGTGCAGCGGAGATGAGGGCGCCTCAGATCAATGGTTCAGTGTGTTGGGCATAAAAGGAGCAATGTGCCCCAGAGAGAAGGGCTGTCTGTGCCCCAGCGCCATGCAGCTGTGGGACCCGGGCACCCATCCATGCCCTCTGCTCCATACACTGTTAGTCCGTCCCTCTATGGCCAAAACACTGCAAGCTGTAAAATTATTTCCACAGACGGCTGCACTGGAAATACATCTGCTACTGCAATACAATGTTATGTCATTTTAAAATGAGTGCAAGGTGTTTTACAACCTAAGTTATTGTTATATGAGGTGTTATAGATGATTTTTGAGAGGACTGAGCAGAGTTCTGAGAGCAAATGACATGTGTCAGCTCATGAGTCAATGACTGTCTAACCCGAGTTTGACTCACTGCTCTCTGTTTTCTACAAATGCTGCCTCATGAGCCCAGTGAAGCAACACGAGGAGGGTGGGAGATGTATTTTTGTATCAAGGATTTTTACAGTTGTTTCATCTGTTTATCATGTGCTGAAAGTTCAATGATCCCTGAAAACTGTTTGAGTATTTTGCAGAATGGGAGGCAGAGCAGGGGCTTTCTTGTGACCACAGGGCTTCAAGCCTCAATAGCACACAATATCAGGCCTCTTTAGTCCGCTCTAGGACACTTATGGCTTTTGATCTTAGATATTAGATTCTCTACCATACCCTATTTATCTCCTGTAGTAGGGGTGGGAACCTCTTAAAAGGCACTGACACATCTAAACAAAAGCTGTTCCTTGTGTCCTAGTTGGAGACAAGACAAATACAAACATGGTTATAGTTGGTCTGAGATTAAGTCAATTTTTTTTTTTTTGTAAACCAAAGCATTTCTGCTGTTCATCCCAGTGTAAATACTTGATCAGGCCCTTAAAGGGGTAATCCAGAGATTTAGTATTGTACCTCCAAAACATTAATATACTCACTAGAAACTACTCAAAATTGATGCAGCAGACTTTTAGTCCTTCAAGCTCCAAAAATGCTTGAGCCTACATTTCCCACAATGCAACTCAATGGCATCTTTTCATTGAACCTTAAAACTGTTGTGACACAGGCTTTCTGTTGTAGGCTACATGTGGAGTCTATAAACCCTGCTGAGGTAACCCTGATGATGTTTTGGCCAATACAGGAATCATCAGACCACTTATCCATGGGCCACTCAGTACACACAGGGTCGACAGTATCAAATGTATAAGCTGAACAGAAAGGAGTTAACCATGCACATAGACCATTAGTCAGCATAGAGTACACTTTATCGTTCCTTCACATTATACAGTATCTTTATTCTTGTTGGATTTCATATCAAATATACCTTTTAAAAGAACTACAATAAAAGACTACAATGTAAAGTATAATGTGTTTGAAATGTCAAGTGTTTGAAGGAACTGATCTATTTCTATGGACGGATTTGTTGTCTGTCCAATTTGCAGACATTTTCGGTTGCTGTTATTCTTTGAGTTAGCGGCCTCCATCCTCTACTGCTGATAAATCTGACATATTGTTAGGATTCTCTCCTGGTGCCTCACAATGTCCCTGGAGAGTGAAGATGCTGTTGGAGTCAGTGTCAGCGGGTTGTTGTTATTATTGTTGTGTTGACCGTGTGTGGGCAGGGGTCGCGGGGTTCAGGATGCCACGGCTGGTTTCCTGTGCAGCTGCGAGGGAGCCGTGCTGCCGCCTGCAATCATCAAACCTGTCCAGACACACATGCATGGTGGAGCATGACAGGCGGGTTCCCCTCTGACCCCTGATGCTGCACAGATACGTGCAGGGTGAGGCTACAGATGGCACAGGAATAAAAATGCAGCAGGTTTTGCCCCAAAAATAAATAGGAAGTCCACATTTGGGCATCTCACTGCTGTCTGCATGAGCAAAGATGTAAAACTCCAGTACTCCAGTGGTTTGGCAAACCATGCCAAGGTTAAATGTTAATTTCCTTAAAACTTACATTGAATTTCAAAATGTTCTAGGTCTGTTTAAAAATGTCTTGAAGGTCATATTTTATTATCTATAAAATACAGAGATTTTGCTGTGTGGTATTGTGATTATTATCAGTCAAAGCCTTCTTTTGAAGGGCTAAAACATTTTATACCATCAATCACTTTGTTAAAGTATGGGTGTCACTCTCTGTTGTTGGATATTTGAAACCCCTCGAACCTGTAAAAATCCACCCAATCATTCTTGACAAATAAAAAAACAATTTATCAGCACTTCAACTGCTGTTAATGGCTTGTTTGTTTTTCTTTCATTTTCCTCTGACAGATGCCACACTTGAAACGTGACCTTTTAAGTTTGCGTTTTAGACACGCTGCCACAGAAAGGGTAATGTGCTGGTGGAACAAATGAAGAGAAAGAAATAGCCGTGTCCTGGCCAACAGATCTGGTGGGATGGCGGGAGGGGGGGGGGGTTCAGGCAGGCGGCGGGGAAAAGGGATCAAACTGTGAAAAAAGAGAGGATGCTGCAGCTCTCCTCTGAGTCTTTTCAAAAACGCTGTAAATCACTTGGATGGGCCCATTTTTATCATTTCACACCAGATTTTGTCACATAGGGAGGAAAATTGTATGAGGTGTGTTTATGTTTCATACACAGATGGCACTAGGCGCTAAATGGTAGCAGTGAGAATAATAGAAAAAATGGGATACTTTCTCAGGTGCTGTGCAAAACATAGCTCTTCTGTGGGTATTCTGCATAACTAAATAGTTTCTGTTCGAGTGGAGTTAATGTGTAGAGATGATGCTATTCTAGGGGGGCATGCTGGCTCAGTAGAAAGGTGCACAGCGGGAGGGACCCAGATTTGATTCCTGGCCTGTGTGCACACCTGATAGAAATGAAAAGTGGTGACTTCATGAGATGGCAAAATTTGAAAGCTTGTTAATTTTTATTTTATTTTGGCTTCAAAATAGCTTCATAAAAACAGACAGGAAAGAAGATGAGAGAGTATTAACATTCAACAAAGATCCCCACTGGCTTCACTGGACTGTATGGAAGCCCAAAGTGTTCAATATCAAATAAATACAAAAAAATAAATGTAAATATGAACAAATTGTCTATAACATATAAATGAACCAACAATTTGTGAAATAGTTGAAGAAATCATCCAAACTCAACTCCTTTATTATGAATGATGTTACTTCATCATTAATTTTCAAATCAACTGGATTTAATTGGATATCGTCTTCATTTCCCCCTTTTTAAAAGTCAACATCACACACAGTGATAACAACTGAAAAAGTCTGAGCAGCTGGATAGAAGAATGCTTGAACATGAATCCATCGCAGATGGGGTGTATGCATTTCCTCCCTTAGATTACATTAAGGTGCAAAAGGAAGAAAAAGTGTGCTCCCAAATATCAGAAATGCCTCAGCAATACGCAATTGGTCTAGTTCATTCCTCATCAATATGCACTATGCGTGGGCTACTGCAGTACTTCACTGACTCCATCTGACTAGTAGCATATTGGCAAAACTTTTTCAGTAGTATATGAAAATTGCCTAAGATGCTGGCGTGTCCGTGGCCACCCACTGCCATATGCTTTGGACTTGGCACCCTTTTTTACATAGTAACTGATCCAGATTGATATATGAAATAGGAGTTCAAAAGTATATTTTAATATAAATTATCCACTTGGCCAGCCCAAACTCTCCCTGTCATGTATAATCTTGACAGGCCCTCATTTTAAATTCAGACAGTTTATTCTTGACACTCTTTTAAGTCAGACTGAGGACTCTGCAGCACCCATCAGTATGAAGGTGAGCATCTGTCTCTTTGTGTTAGTCATGTGATGGACTACCTACTTGTGCTTCCGTGCTTTCCACCACGTGCATGCTGGGGAAAAAAACTGTGCCGGTGAGACGGGGGTATAAGTGAATGAAATAATTATGATGTTCTGTCCTATTTCAACACATCATCGAAAGGCACTATATCCCAGAAAACATGCAGCATCACTGCTTCACATCCAGTATTTATCACGTTTGACTAGCAACCTGCAGCTAATGCCAGCAGATGTTACTGTGTGCACCTGTAAACACACCCAACAGTGAGACCTTTTCATAAAGAGCTAAGTTGCCTTTCAAGGCCTAAAATACGTTTTTTTTTATATTATTGTTTATTTTCTTACTTGGCACCACCCAGTGGTAGAATCCAAAAAGGGCTCTGTGGCAGGCAGCAACCATAGCTTACCTTCTGTTTTAGAGTTGAACCGTCATAAAAACTCACTCACATCCATTGAGATGTTAAACAGAAGCGGTTAAACTTCACGTGGTCATAGAGCACTTTACAGTAGGATTTACACTGACATGTGCAATACTCTATACAAACAATTAACACATAAAAATAATCTAAAAATACAAAATATAATGTAAGAAAATAGTTGAAATATCAATACAATAATCAAAACCACAAGGACAAGGAATCTTCAATGCAGTCCTGATGCCATTAGCTTAAAGTAGTCATTGAGGACATGTATAATTTAAAATGCATAAAAACTCAACATATAATGGCTTTAACTTAGGACTAGATCAGAGTAAATCAATCAGTCAATCAATCAATTATTCATGTTTATTTGTCATCATATATTGTACAATCACAGTGAAATGTAATGTAAATGTAAATTGTACTTTAAAAAGAGTTTAATATGTGAACGTTTGATATGTGTATGAACACTGTATCACACAGTATTTGAGGAAAGAGAACATTTTTGACAGCTTCCCTATAAACTGGGAGCTTCAGAGCAGGGTGTAAACGATATAAGAGTATAATCGCAAACTCACATTTTGAACAGCATCCAGGATGGATCCTGTACAGAGGAGTTTGAGTCACTGGCTGAACCCAAACCAGCCGCACAGTCATGCCTACTCAGCCTGTTTGGATAATTAAATTGTGACCAGAGGACTGGCAGCCAGCATCAACTTCTCTACATTTTGATGTCCATGAATATGCATTATTACTGTGCTCTGTGCATTTATCTAATGTCCATGTGCATGTCCACTTTCCTCCAAGGCTTGGTTACCATCATCCAGCTCACCTTCACTGATGTTTCCTGCTGCAAACGATAATGATGCTTCACTATTTAAAGTTGGGATTGCTCTTTTTTAAATGGCAATGACACATCATCATTTCATCTATGCAACTCTGTCGGTGAGATATTCTTAATATTATTATAAATGTGTATTTAATCACTCTTATTATCTGGCTCTTTAGCTGCAAAATGTTCCACTGCGTTCACCAGCTAGCCGCTAATTTTGCCTGTCTGTGGTTTGGTGTGATGAAGGTGTGTAAAGTTGTGGGCCGCAAAACCAAAACAATCAGCTGAAAGACCCTCACATGCTAAGTAGAGCTGAACATTGATCATACCTGCTTCAAACACGTGAATTTAAAAAATGAAATAATCAAGGTCTTAAAACTAGATTTTGCAGAGACCCATGACAGGGCCTCAAGATTAGGTAATAAGACCCATTTTAAAGGGGAATTACACCAATTTTCAATCAAAGTCTGTTTACAGGTGTTAGGGAGTACTACTGCATATGTGAAAAATGATATATTAAGCCTTTTGTGGCTCCAGAGGGAGCTGTGTGAACTCTGATATTAACATTACACACCTGAGTCTCTGACCGGACTGTAGGGAGTTGTGTTGCACTGTGGGTAATGTAGGCCCTGGATTTTGATAAGGAAGAGGAATGTATGGAATAAAAAAGATGACATCTCTGGTTCTGCTGCATCAATTTTGACCCTTTTTGTTTTTTCAGCTGTCTACTGTGAGTCTGATAGTGTTGTAGGAGTGTCATGCTAAATCAGCAGAGTTCTCTTTTAAGGACATAATCTTGCCACTTGATATTGTGCTTTCCTGGCACATATTCTTTGAATATAAATATTCAATCAAATTAGCACAAACCAGCCACCCTGGCAGCTGCCCTTTGCCCCAATGTTAATCCAGCCTTGGCACTACACTTATTTACTAGATATACATAAAAGGATATTGTCCTACAGAAGAGTGCTTACAGTGCCGAGTTAATGAGCTTGAAGTGACCTTGTATGTTTTGCATATGGGTTTATGGTAATAACACTGTATTACTGTAATATATATTCCAGTGTATCGCTCATCACAGTATTAAAGCCATGCTTTTGTGAGGGACTGACAGTGATTAATCAAAGCAGCAACAGTAACCCTTCATCACAGTATTAATGATATCAAGCTCGACTCACCCTTTCAAAATAATGCCTTGTTAATTTACACACAATGGGGACCTGACACCGCTGTCCACGGGCGCGTTCCCACTCTTGGAGCTTCCAGCAGTGTGCTGCCCCCCCCCTCTCTCTCTCTGTGTGTAGAGGTGAGGGGTGAACGGCTGACTGATGCAGTCGCAGGGAGGCACTGCGCCGCCCTGACGCGCTGCCGGGGCCACTGATATTTCAATAAAAGCAAGACAGATAATCTGCCTAAAACATGAAACATCTCCACTTGCTCACTAACACAAAAGAAACCAAAAAAAACAAAACAAACAAACACAAATTGTAATGGAATACATGGCTCATATTGCTGCCTCACTCGTGACAAATCCACTGACACGAACATGAGAGCGGCGGCTGTGGAGGGAACCCGGGCTCACGGCAGCCTGTCGGCATGTTCCTTCAGTACTTGTTGACAGAGAGGCGTGTTTTTTTTTTATTGTTTTTTTTTTATTGTTTTGCGGGAGCGACACGAGCGTCGCTCGTCTTTACGCATTCCCGCTGAGCACACCGTGTACGCGTGCGTGCGTGCGTGCGTGCGCCTTCCTCCCTCCTGCCTCCCCGCATCTGACAGCGTCCCTCCCTCTTTCTCTCTCCTCCTCCTCCTCCTCCTCCTCCCTCTCTCATCAGGCTTTTCACCGGCAGAGCACCGACGCACTCCCTCTCCCTCAAGCCGGGGAATAAGCACGGAGCGGCGGCAGGAGCAGGGTCGACCTCCCCCGGTGCGCACCATCCATGGTCCTCCCCTGGATGTCTGTCTGACAGGAGGGTATGTTGAGATATTCATTATTTATTTATTTATTTATTTTTAGCTCTGCCAGCGTGCTCATGTCGATAAAAGCCCAGGCTTGGCTGTGTCGAACGATTTGTTGAATGTCGGGCTTTAACGTTTCCGAGATCTTTCCCGTGTTGGCCATTGGTCCCCTTTTACGCGCAGGTCGCCAGCGATAGGGGCGCTTTTGTTACACTCTGCTCGTGCCTCTCGCCGCAGTGGAAATGCATTTTGTCCCAGCTGCAGATGTCCAAAACACCATCATTGTGTGACGCGCGTGGACTTTGCCCGCTGGCCTGCCGTCCTCTGAGTGTTACTGTGGGAATGAAGCAGGGGCAAGTTGTAGCGTCGTTTAGCGCCCAATCAGTGCTGACATCCAACCAGCAAACCTGCAGCCAGGCACTTACACCCATCCGGTACCACCCCCCACCCCCCTAAAATCTGCTGCCGGGACAGACACTTTGGGCTTCAGAGATCAGCTGTTGTCTGCTTGCTTGGGTTTGTGTCTCAGCCTGTCAGGGCGGACTGGATCTGCAGTTGGCTTAGTCGGTGTGCTCTCCAACACACCCATCACTAATTATGCAACAGCCACACTGAGGGATGCACTTACACACCAGGGACTTGCACAGTGTTGACAAGCCCTCTCCTCACCACATTTAAGTTTGCTTTTAAAACAAACTTGGATCTGTTTGCGGTGACTTTGTGCCTTTTGTCCTCACGGTGTAATAATGTGTCGGTAGTGTGTGAACGGCGTAGAATCCACACTCCGGCTGAATGCTGGGGAGACACTGAGCTACAGAGGTGAAGCAGCGCTCTGCCTGTCTCTGCCTGCATGCTCAGGCAGGCCCATGTGTGGAGGTGGCCTCACCTTTGCCCCCCCTGGCTGTCACAGGTTTTGTGGAATTACATACAGTATTGAAGAGGGATGTTTCAGCACTGCGCGGCTTGGCTTCGCCTTCAGGACACTTTGCGTGGACTCTTCTCCATGTATCTCTGTGCCTGTGTCTTGTATATTGAGTAATTCACAGTTTGATGATCTTTGCGATCAACTGGCATCGCCAGATGACATTTCCAGGAAAGGTCTTCCTGCAGGCCGCACGCACCGCCGGCCTCAGCCCGCGGCAGACCTGCTGTCGCACGCCGACCGCGCCGTTAACTTCGGACACACTCCTGTGCCTGCTGTGTCAGCCTCGACTAGTCAGCCTGCCAGCAAGGCCCCCCCCCGCAGCATCACCTGACGCTTCTTCTCCCCCTCCCCCATAACTGCCATGGAGCCATTGCATCATCTCAGCACCTCTCCACTGTTTGCTCATCAGCACTCGGGACATGCATTTGTGACTTCAGACACATCGAAGTGAGCCAGAGATTCTGTATAGCCCCTTCTTGTTCACCGTAGTGGGTGCATGTGTCCGTGTTTGCGTGTGAGTTCAGGACGCTGCTGGGGTTCCGTAGCCCAGCATGCTGCCTACCACCATTTGCAATTCAAATGAGGATGGATGAGGCATCCAGTGAAGCTGCAGCAGCCCTCCTCTCCTCCGTGTCTCACTGGAGCCAATCATTCCCTCGCACTTGCAAGTTAACTTAAGCATTCTCATTGACTTCTTCGCTGGAAAAGAAAGCAGTTGGCGACCTCTCTGTATGAAACAGTGTCACAGAAGAACATTTTCAGTGGGCCATCTTACTTGAGTGCCTAGTTTATTTTGTACATACTGTAGCTCTTGGCACAGGCATGGAGCGCTGCATACAGTAATCGTATGGGGTCACCCTGATGTGACCACTGACAATGGCAAGGCATGCAACAGGTAGTGTGTGTGTGTGTGTGTGTGTGTGTGTGTGTGTGTGTGTGCATATGTCCTGTGCTTGAATGTCATTGTGGTTAGCCCAGCTGAATATTCGTTGACCCACCATGTTGAAGCAGCTCGGTGAATGTGGTCGTGTCTCTTCCCGCCCGCCGAACACCAGCGATTAGTCACACACGCATACACAGAGACACACACTTGCGCGTTTGTACTTCCGTGCTTGCGAGGCCGCTTATTGACATCACGCATTCCCTAGTTCCTAACCCTAACCGTATCCATCCATCACACCCACTTGCCGAACCCCCATCGTTACCCTAATCTTAACCTGAATCCAATTTTAACCCTCCAGTTGTAGTCCTTAGGAGTGTCAGGACACCAACCCCCACCTGCTTTCTGTCGTGGCCTCTCAAAACTGACCTTTACGTGTATGTGTAAAATAGGATGATAACTTTAACCCTTAAACAGCCCTGGGAAAAGTGAAGATGTGAAATTGTTCTCCTGAACACACAAGAATGTTCAGGGGTTTAGTCGGCGACAACATGGAGGCTTCACACATTAACTTGGTTAGTTGAATGTAGAATTCGGTGTTAAAAATCAATACTTACAACCTTCCTTATGCAAATCAAACATTGTTTACGCACCATGTAACTCATACTTGATACCTGATAACTGATGAGTGGCGCTGTTTTATTGATTGCCGGCTGATACAGCTGTAATTGCAGTACTACAGTGGCACCATGCACTGCAGCTTTGGGTTTGTTTACCCAATATGCCCGGAGAGCTAATCTTGGACCTAAATCTCTGTTTTACATGGTCTCTTATCAGCTTTGTTTGGAATAACCAAAAGAGGATAACACAACATTAGTGCAGCTGAATCCAACAACAACAGTCACAGCGGCTGCGTGCTTTTGTTTTTATGGGAATTGAATTAAGCCTCATCAGGACGCTGCAGCTACTGCAGTCCTGTCCAAATCTTGTTACGGTGCAGGCTTGGAACATCATAGAGTTTCACTGCGTGATCTGTAATAGTGAGCCCAGGGTCTCCAGCTACACTGTCAACAGTCATTTTCGGTGGTCAAATCCCCTTTTCCTCCTTCTGTTGGGCGCCTCTTCCCAGGCCAGTTGCAGCCCTGTTGCTGATCAGGGCTTTATTTTTAGCTTTGGTTCTTACTCACGCGGCTATGGGCGATTTATTGCCTCTCTCCGATTGCATCAGTCTGTCTGCACTTGGATGCGAGAAGAGAGGACGCAGAAGCTATTTCACGCCGGTTTTGAGACGGTTTTATTCCACCATCATGTTTCCCACCTTCAGTCATACAGCTCCACACAGTTGATGGGAAGCATCACTTTGTCCTTCTGAAGGGGGAGGCAGGGAGCTTTACCCCGAGCAGCAGCAGCTCAGCTCGCCTCGGCCTGATGATTACAGTGAGTCAGCAGGTTCTCCATTTTTTTCTCCCCCCCCCCCCCTCCTTTGCATACCTACGCTCGTCTCCCTTGCTCCCTCTCGACCTGCCGCCTTCTTTGAACAAATCCCCTGCCTCTCAAGGATGAGACTCATCATGTTGTTGTCTGGCTTTGATCTGCTGCAATGATACCCATGATGCTGCTCATTTTTAGCCTCCCCACACAGTGAAGAAGAATTTTCATATTTCAGGCAGAGTTGGTTCACTCAAGGAAAGAGAGCAGTTGCCACTTCTTTCAAGGCTGTTTTCCTCTGCCTTCATTGAGTTCTGCAGTGGAGATACTTCTCTCCAGCTATTACTTCCAACAAACTAAGCCAGCAGCTATTGTTTTCTTTTGGCCACTCCAAACTTGGCAATCATTAATTAGAGCCGTTGCATTCAACAGTTGTGGAGGAAGGCTAATTCCATTGTTGACCCCCCCCGATGATTAGAGTGTGTGATTGCCTGAGTCTCGCTCATTACTGTAGAATTCTGGTGAATTGAGGAAAACTAGTCTCTACTAGGGTCGATCTTAGTACAAAGTGTTTATAAATACATAAAATGAGATCTAAAAAGAGGATTAGGAAAGATTAGTGTTGTAAAAAGAAAAAAAAAAGAAGTAAAAATTCAACACAGTACCATGCTTACTGCTGCTACAGAGTATAATCCAGAGTTGATTGCACAAATGTATTTTTACATGATGAAGTTGCATGTTGCTGGTATAGTAAAGTGAAGCTGCTCAAGTTAAATGTGTCTTCTGTGGATGGTGGTCCCATGGTAACTGTACGGTGATTAAAAATAGTTGCTGCTGCTGTGTGGTTAACGAGATATGCAGCGCCGCCGCGGAAGGTGGGTACACTCTGACCTCTGCGTTATATTTCACTGGTAATTAGACTCAAAGATGATTGCGCACCGAATGCCCAGTGAAGCAGGTGGGTGTAGTCTGTGGCTGGCTTGTCGGATCGCACCCGCTACTTCCCGGCGAAGAGAAATGTGTTTGTCGAGGGTCGTGTCGGCTTTGTTTGTTGCGCCGCTCTGCGGAGGAGTAGATACACAGACTACTCCCAGTCCCTTCGGGCCCGTCGTGTGACTCCTAAACTGGTCGGACAGGTTGGAAGGCAGATCCAGGCACAACCGCAGCCATTACGCCGCTCTTTGTACGCTCACACTCGGGGTGTGTGTCTGTTTACAGTTCTCAGGTTGTAATCAGTGGATGCACGTGACACATGCCTTGTGTGTTTTCTGTGTGGTTTGTGCATTTTGGTTTTGTTGTTGTGCCAACTTGCTTCTTGCTGTGTTTGCGGCCTATTGAAGAATCAACTGTACTGTGCACACACGCGGGCAATCTGGACTACGTGGCAGAAGCATACAAGTTGTGTACACACTCATTTCACCATCAAATCCCCTCCAGCACTTCATATTATTAGATCATCTGTGCGAAATATCTACAGATCTTCTGTATGGTGTCTTTTGTCATAATGTCATGTTGTTAGTCATACTTGGGTTTAGTTTAAAGGATCAAATAGAATGAGGGCAACTCCCCCCCATGTTAGCCAAGTGGCACCATTAAAATTTGCTGTTAGCAGTTCTTGGTTGCAATGTACCCCTTGATGTACCCACAACTGTCATTGGATTACTGTGATACTGAAGAAAACTGAAGAATGTTAGGGTTTATCAGGCAGTTTCTGGAGTTATAAGAAGCATCTTTTTCCTTTGACTTCTAAGCGGATTTATGGACTCCACAGGAGGCGCGCCTCACAGCTCCTCTGTTGTAGGCTATTGTCAAAAAACACCATAATGTTTCCCACTGCATCTTACACGTAGTAGGCTTCCATTCATACAGATTAAAATAATCAACTTGTACACACTTAAAACTCATTATAGGGCTGCAAGTAATGATTATTATCATCATTGATTAATTTGCAGATTATTTTTACCGAGTAGTAACAATTTAGTGTATAAAATGTTGGAAACCAGTGAAAAATGCCCACCACAAGATCCCAGAGCCCATGGTAACTTTCAAAGAAAAGCAAATCTCCACACTACCATACTGATAAAATGCATCCAAAATAAAATGGCTTTTACTCATAAGAATTAGTTCCTCTTTTTTTTTTTTTTTTTAGCTCCCTTAGAATTACAGTGATTGTAATCTTCTACCCCTGCACCTGCAGTGTATCCATCATAGCTGAATCAGCTGCATGCTCCGTTGTTCCTCTTCACCGCCTTGCTCCTCAGTGTGCCAATAAGTGTCCTCTCACCTCATTAATAAGGTTGTTGATTTATAATCAGAGCGGGCGCGCTCACCTGCAGCGGGCTTCTCCGTGAAATCATCAGACTGATTCTGCTGCAGCAACATTAGGTGGCCTTGTTTTGGAGTGTGTCGATATCCAAACCTAGAATACAGTTGACAACAAATACCACAGCCATTCAGCGCGCGACAGTGGTTTGCACAGGAAGTGTAATGTTGTTGTGTTCCTGGACGGTGTACTACGGCTGCGCGCCTGGTGTTTGATCACCCGTGTGTTTGTGTTGTTATCGCACCCCGCACAACATTCTCACTTCTCCTCCCCACCTGCACTCTGGAGTTGTGAGGCCACTCCTCAGTAACGGAAGCCACTCCTAGTTTTGGCATCAGCGGCTCCCCTCTGTGATAGTTCGCTCTCTCAACCGCAGGACTTTTTTCTCTGATTGTTCGGCGGCTTTCAGAGCTTCTTTTTCCCCCGCCGGCCCGCCATCAAATGTTTCGCTCTGCACGCACCGATCATTCATGGATTCTCTGTCATGCATTGATTATTTTTTTTTTTTTTCTCTTTTGTTTTTATGTTGGCAGCGATAATGAGAGGCTCCTTTATAATTCATGCCATGATTGATGTCCCTCTGGTAGCAGTTTTCATGCTGCAATCTAACCAGACACTTTTACGCCAACAGCACGCAGCGCTGCCAAACACTCCGGTCCACAGATTAAGATGCTCGGTGTTGGCTTTCAGCTGCCATTTAGCAAACCATACTCTGTTGTCCACATGGTAGTAGTGCTTGGCAAAGGACTGATTGTGCCCAGAAAAAGTTTACAAGACAACTCTAAAATGTTCTTGAGCCGCACTGACAGGCTTTTGCAGCGTTGCCCTCTCTCTGTGCCTGTCCCCTGTCTATACTTAAACAAATAGCATTGAGCTACTTGTTCAGCATCTTTTCAAACCCTGTGACACTGACACCAATAACACAGAGAACTCCTGTAGCTTCCTTTCAGCCCCAGCACTGATCCTAATAAGGAGATGAATGGCTCTATACAAACAGTAGAGTGAAGCCGGGGACTGGATGTATGCCCACTGCCTCTCTCTCCCTCTCTTCCCTGTGTGCCAAACTGAAAGCCAAAAAGAATTGAGTTGGCAGGCCGAGAAGCCGTTCACACAGGTGACCTTGTTGCGGCGGCGGCGCTGCAGGTGAATAACTCCGTGTGGAGCTAGAGGAAGGACGTGTTGGTCAGTGACCGCCGATAACTACGATATGATCCTCGTCTCCACCGCAAACTGACTGACAGGACTTCCTGTTTAACACCGGACAACAGTGTGTGTTCTGATGTTAGGAACAGGCTGGATAAGTTCAGTAAAGCTTGTTGAAAGGTCTACCTGTCTAACGTAGGCTTTGTAACGTGTGAATTTGCTTCTAAACTCTGCCGTCAAAGAAAAACTACAACCAGCCAGCTGGGTCGGCCAGCTTCCTTGCTACTGTAAACTACATTAGTGAAGCTTGTAAAAACAGGTCTATGTTTTCAATTCCCAGTTCAGAAAACACACAAAAGGCTGATTTTACTGAATAACTTAAACTCTCTTAAGGGGTATGAGAATATTCTTCAAAATGAGGAAGTCAAAGATAATACTAATCAACCCTTTAAAACAAAGAAACAGCGAACTAGATTAGCTGGCTTGTTATATGTTTCTGGACTGACATCCACCTTTTAGCAATCTTTTGACAGTACAGTAAAATAAATGAATAATGACATACAGCAGATAGATAGATAGAAATGGCTTGTAGTCATTTAATGTCACAGTAAGTAATGTAAATGCAAAATGCTAATGATAACATTTAGGAAACCTTCCCCTACCTTCAGAGATGTCACTTCCAGAACCAGCACCAGTTTAGGTTACACAACATTGTGTGTATAAACTTGTATGGAAGTCAGGTTTCCTGGAATTGGATTTCTAAAGTCCCTGTGATTAAGTGTGATTTTATTTGTCGGGTGGGGTTAGCTGGGTGTAGATACGAGTGCAGGATGAGTCATCAAAAATATTCTAACGTTGGACAAAAAGAAGAAAGAGGAATATGGGTCAATATTAGCTTTCTTTCTTTTTTATTTTTGACTTTAAAGCTCCAAATGGTGTTCTACCGCTGGTCCACAGTTTATTGGATCGGGGTACTGTGTGTACCCGGGTTGAATACAGAAAATGTGGATATGGTTTTTGGGGCTCTGTGCAGCAGTGGTGGATCGGAGCTTTAAAAATGCTATTGGGGGGGGGTGACTGTCACACTTGGAGGAAGTAATCCCACAGTCAGTTTGATGCTGTCCTCAAGTACATTTGATTTCATTTTTATGAGGAAGCTCTATTATTTTACAAATGGAAAACAAGCCCCATAAAAGATTGCCCAACAGTCTAAAAGCATTTGTATCATTAAGTAATAATACAGATTTGTTAATTTAATAAATGATGCCGCCTTTTCAGCTCTTTGTTGTATTCAGTAAGGAGAGAAACAAAATAGAACAGCACTGGAGGCTAATAATTGATGTCTAGTTCGTATTGAAAATGCTTTTCTAATCTTTTACACCGTAGTGTCAAGATGAACTGTGTAAGAGCATCAACGTTTTTTAAGTCACCGTGCCAGCGACAGCCGTGGCCGGAGGCATTATATTATCGGGTTTTCCATTCTTGTGAACGCAATATCTGAGGGAATTTTTTCAAACGTCCTCTTTGACTCAAGGATGAACTTATTAGAATTTGGTGGTCAAAGGTCAAGATCAGTGTGACCTCACAAAACAGGTTTTTGGCTATAACTCAAGAATTCATACACTAATTATTACAACATTTCACACAAATATCTAATAGGATCAAATGATGAAGTGACATTTTATATCCAAATAGGTCAAAGGTCAACTGTGAAATCATAATTTTCTGCAAAAACACTTTTCTCGAAATTATTCAACGCCATAACTCAGGACCAGAAGGGGAGATTGTGAGCATATTTCACATTTGGTTGGATACCGACTTGGTGACACTAATCTTGGGTGCCCTTCTTAAAACTGTGCGGACTGTATTTATCTTCGTTGCTGCCAGGTTGAAGAAGCGTTTGAAGCATCCACGTTTTAGAATTTGTAGCTTCTTTGCAGCAACATCCATATTTGAAGCATTGTCTACTGTCATGGCTACAACGATACATTCTATCAGGAATTTGACAGTTTTTTGTTTCTCTTAATGAACTTACACTCCTCTGTAAAAATAGTCTCCAAGTGAAGACGGCATGTTTCTCTGGAATCCTACATGTCAATATAGTAATAACTTCAATTTCACACAAAAATACACTGAATACCTTTTGTTACATTCATTTAAAGTATTCACTACATATACTATATGAGGTGGTAATTCTGGTTGCAGTTTCAGTTAGAGGTTTGCAGTTGTTTTATTTCGACCTTGTACCTGCTTGATAATATACAACAAGATGAGAAGCAACCATTGTTGGAAGTAATTTCTGCAGAGGAATATGAACGATAAAAGCTTCAGAATTCTTCAAGTTATTGTCTTCACTCTTATTTATTTCTCTCAACAGAGAGTGGGAAGCTCTCACCATAAACGTTTCCCTTGTAAAGTGGTTGCATTTGCACATGTTGCGTAACAGATAGGAAAATGTGGGAGTGGAGTGGTGCACTGGCTGGGATTATATACTGTATATTTGTGTTGTTCATTGGTAGCAGGCAGCACTTCTTTTTACAGCATATCTGCACACTTGGTGCTTTAATTGTACATAAAGAGAATAAATCGTGTGTGAATTTTACCACAAAAACTAGAATAACTCTCTCCCACAGGGGCAGGATTTATCTGGGATCTGGATCGGGATACAACAGCGACAAACCTAAATCAGGTGTTTAATTTAATTTTGACAGCTTCCTGTTAACAGCATCTTTCACATGACACAAAAGCAGCACAGGCTAGTGTTTGTTCAAAGAGTTGGACTGTGTTCAACGATGGATAATTCACTGCTTCTGATCACTTACTGTTTAGCCTGAGAGCAAACTTGATTCTGTCTCTACACCTGAGTCATCGCTGCTCACCATTAGTCCAGAATTCTATCTTAACTGTGTTTGTGACACCATTAATTTAGCCTCTGGCAGTCTTTGAGTTTCACTGATCATATTTAAGGCCTGTCTGGCCTGTGGCTAAGCTGTCTTTTCACAAGCAGCCAGCCATAGTTCTGGCAGACTCGTAGTCGCCCCAAACTCTGGATTGAGATTGAAAACGGAACCGCAACACTGGAGGTTGAAGAAATAGTGTCACATATTTACTGTACAGACATGAGACACTATTCCTTTAAGTATTGTGTCCAAGGACAGGAGGGTAATAATGTTTTATGAACACGGTGCACTGCCAGCCACTGTGTTTTCACTTTCTTTTTTAAGGGGTTTTTTGAACACCCGATGGATGCGACAGAAGTGTTTATTGAATGTCTTCTGAAGAAGTAAATGGGTAAATGTTTGTTCTCGCAAAATGAGGATCTAGTCAGCAATCTGCAGACGCTGTGCGGTTGCTCCTCCATCCGCCTCCACACAGTCTCAGCCAAGATGGGCTACGTGCTGCCATTAGAATTTACAAATAGATAAACAAACAAAGCAAATTAGATAACTCAAACCCTGTCTCAATGACACGTTTGACATTTCACTGGGATCGATACGCCCTCACTGCAGCTGCAGCCCCATGAACACAATAACAGATGTACTTGCATGGGTGAAGCAGGGCAGGGCCATCATCATTCACTTCTCTGCGTTGCTTTGTGGCATCACTTAATTCTGTAACAATTCCAGAAACCCGCATTCATAATTCATATTTATAACATTCACATTTTTAATATTTCATGTTGGGGGGGGGGGGGCTTCTCACTTACTGAAAAATGTACTATTGGGTAGTACACAGAGATGGATTTCATGAGGAAGTCCCACTTTTCAAGGATCAATGTTTATGTAACCCTAATTCATATTCACGTCATATCGTTAGACTGGACCATAGACTGGAAATAGACACACTACTCCAGAGAATGAGCAGCATGCAGACTACCAATAGAATATTCAGTCCAACCACTATCATCTTGTACTGCGTGTTTGTCTTCAACTCCCACAAACCCTCCCATGCTCTCCACTGCTGCTGGCTGCCTGTGGCTGCTCATGTCAGATTGACAACAGAGATTTTTCTTACTGGGGCTAGTTGGGGGCTTAATTACTTATTGTTGGCGCCACAGGACCCAGTGTAACTTGCCATTTGTGATCTCCCGTTGTTCTAATTGTTGGTCTTGATTCCCGCATTCGCGTTCTCATTTTCACTAACTTCTGGTTCTGAATAAATGAAATCAGATGGGATATGGTGTCAAACATCTGGTAATTTCTTGGTGGGGATGCAGTGGAGCTATTGTAATCCTTGGTGGGGCTATTACCCCGTCCAGCCCGACCCTAGTGCTGCCTATGCATGCAGATTGCTCCTCAGATATCAAGCAAGCTGACATTTTAGGCTGGTGTGCTTGTGTCTTTCAATTATGTCCCCCTCTCTCATATAATTCTCCTGTGCTTTCTCTGCAATGTAATGTTGTCTTGAAGAAAAACACAATGTACCAATGTATTTTTTCTTCTCTCTTATTGGGAACAACTCCCCCATCCTCCTTCTTAGTCAGTAGTACAGAGTATTATCCACACAATGTTCAAGTAAAGTCATTGTCTAAATGGAATGACATTTTCTTCTGTTGAAGGGTAATCTGTGTTTGTTCCCACTCTAACAATGATTTTCGATGTTCAGTAGAAAACAATTTGCAGCTCCGTGGACCTGACAAGCTTTGTGCCGATGCCTCTGTGTAGCGTTTGGCTGGTAGTTATAACTGCCACATAGTCCTGGCCTCAGCCAAGGTGGCAACAAACTGTCATTCAGATTCTTCAATTGGTGAACAAATAGGAAATGAAATGGCTCTAGTCCAACCAGGATGGGCTATGTGACGTTTCACTGGCGTCATTGCAGCCTGACTGCAATCACAGGGCCGTGGACTGTTTCGTGTTGGAAGATGAATGAGCTCAGCAGGGCATCCACTTCTTTGTGTTGGCTCGGGTACATCAGTTATTCCTTTATCATTGCTCGTCATGCACACATTCATAATTCATGCTTATTATGCTTTCATGCTTATTCAGATTTTTCATACTTCATGGTTTAGGGTGATTATCTGTTTTTCAACAACTCCTGTCCGGTGTAGGTTTGTTGTGTTTGTATGAATATTGAATGTGGAGATTGAAATTACATGGCTTCAGCACATTAAATGTTGTCATTCATATGATTAGGGAACGAGGGATATCGCAGCACTCTATTAGTGCTGATTTGTCCTGTTTTTGCCTTTGAGCGGTGTTAAAGGCAGTATTAAGGCTGAGCCATTCATCTAATTCACATAATTATATCTGTGAATTTCTTACTTCAGAAGTTTTGCAGAAAGTCGCAGTGTGTGTGTATGTGTGTGTAAGGCTGGAAGTATGTGCTGTCAAAGATTATTCTTCCCCAAAAATGGAACTGTCTCACTTCCAGACTGATAACCATGCAAATTAAAAATATATTTTCAAATTAATTTCTTTAAACCTAAATGCAACTAATGGACTGTGCAAGCTTTTCAATTGTGTATATATTGTGTAAATAATTCAAGTGTATAACAGAAACTTTGATTGATTTTGACATGACCATTGTAGCTTAGGTCTTGCAGGACCTAAAATAGTCAAGACGTCACTCCTCCTTCAGCACTTTATACCCTTTAGTCTTTACCATCTGACAATACTGTATATAATCTCTGCCTCGAAAAGAAGTAAAAACTGAAATTGAATGAAACTGAACTTGACAGGCCCCGACAGACTGTGATTCTTCCTAACACACTGTACAATATGTACATTGTCTTTGCACACTCAGTTTAAAGCATTAGGCCCATTAGAGTTTAAGGCATGAGGATAGACTGACAGTAAGGCATAAATAGTGTGTCAACATAAAGGAGTTTTTTTGTCTTTAAATACCAAATAATAAGGCTGGGTAATTTTACAATTAGGGTTTTCAGATGGATGATCTGAAATGGATTCTGGATGATGAAAATCTGGAGATGAATCTGTGCCTTTGAAAAAACAAATCAAGACAATAAATTCATGTTCCCCAGGTTAAATTGTGCAATGTGCTTTGTGCAGTTTTGTATTTATCTTATCAGTGGCAATAACCAGCTCTACCATATAAATGAATACCGAATATAAAGAGACTAGGCAACTTGCACTTCATTTGTCTGGAGAATACTTCATCCAGTCACTGTCTCTCTTATCTCTCAGTAGTCGTCCCTCCATCCCTCCCGTCTTTCCACTCCATGCCCTCTCTGGGCAGTGTTGCACTTGGTTCACCCTTCCAACCCCTCATGATTCTCTTATTGAAATAACGTGGGTATCTTGACCAGACTTGGCGGTGACATTGATTAAACAGGGCGACAGGTTATTAGCCATCTCTTCTGTTTACCCAGCTGAACAGACTCCAGCAGAAGTTGAGAGCAGGAAGCAGAGTGAAGATCAATGTCGGATTCGGAGCAAGGCTTTTTATCATGCCGCATCAATATCAGGTGTCTGCCACCGAGTCATCCTTCATACTTGTTTGATAGAATCTCAATTTAACCATCTTCTCAAGGTTATTACAATACCTCTTTAAAAGCCAGGAGTGGGGGCGAGCTTCTGGTCTAAAACTGCATCAAATTGTCAGCGGCGCCATCTTTTATCTGTCAGGGCTGTTTATTAGGGTCAGATTGAGCTGAAGGCTGATTGCTGATGTTGTTTGCCAGTTGGAAAAAGTTAACTTATACTTTTGACCCCTGTGGGTGAATTCGTCCTCTGCATTATCCCATCCTAACTTCTTCAGAGCGGAGATCAGCCATTTGCCAGTGCCAGGGGATGAAGTCAAATTCAGTGCCTAAGCCAATAGCAATGTGAGGAGTATTTTTAATACCAAACACACATGACTTTTGGTGTAGGAGGAAACCACAGCAGCCAGAGGAGACCCACGCAGACACGGCACCATCATGCCAACTCCAGACAGAAGCAGGGCTGAAATTTGAACCCAGGGCCTCTTAACGGCCTACCACTATGCCAGCATGCTGCCAAGTTGATATATTTATTCTCAGTGTCTCAGTGAGTTTGACAGTTTACATGCCACAAAGATGACAAGAATGATGCAAGGAGATGTAATACCATCATTGTGACACTGATAACAGTAGAAAACGCTAAGATCTAAATATCAATTTTCTTTGATACCACAAAAGAACAAAGGAAATACTGCACCATAGATTTGGTGTTGCTGTAGGCATCACCAAGATTCAAAAGGCTACAGAAAGGCTAACATGAACACTCAAGAAATACTTGGACACAGTCTGTGTAATGTCTCCCGTTAAAGTTTGTGATGGGAAATGATGGAGCCAGAAAGCCAGAATTAGGGCAGTGAGGGTTTGTGGTGCTGGGGTAGAGTGAGCAAGCAGCAACCACCGCATTTGAGTGTGATAGCGAGACCCACCTGGCAATCAGACAATGAAATTAAAGCTGCACCAATCAATATTTTTGTATCAACAATTGCTCAGACGACTATGTGTTATGCAAAGGTGGTCGCTTGGTGTGACAAATGCTCCAAAAATTATTGACCAACTCTGCATGTCCGCTCAGCATCTGTTTTTACCATCTTTTAGCTCACAGTTTTGTTTTTAAAGCCCACACAGTCACTGTTTCGGTTCAGTCTCACTGCTCATCAACTTTGTTTTGTTCTTTTTAGCCGCAGCAGGAAACAGTTTTCAGCTAAAATGCTCTGATAATCCCACTACCTACACAGGTACGCTACCTGCTTAGCAACAAATGCTCGGATACGAGTTAACGAATAGCTGGTGACAGCGACTACCAGTTTAACCAGTGAACCAGATATATTTCTCAGGAGTTGGTAGACCAGAAAAGAGCTGAAGGGAGCGTGAACATTGGACATGAGTCACTACATGAGTTGAGGGCTTTTCAGTTGATTCAGTGCAATCAAGGCGTTTTTGTAGCTGGCAATTTCTGTATCTTGACTATCAGAGGGACTGCATCTTAACCACCTCTGCATTTCAGTCATGGCTGTTGACATTTTTGCTAACAAGTGAGTGAATATATGAATATATGAGTAGGTGACAGCTTCAACTAACCTTTCCTCTGATATTTCAGTTGATTGTCTGTCTTTGTTAGCTGTAGTTTGCTTCCTGCAACAGTTTGTTAACCAGTTTTGAACTGAAATTTAGTTCAAGATGTGCTGGACAGTTATTGATTTCATGCTCTCAGCTTTTTGCCTGGATTTTTGCACCCAGTTTTGCAGTCCTCTGTCCAGAGCCTGACTGACACCTTCTTTAACTATTCTGGTCTGCACACATTCACCTTGAGGCCTTGGGATGTGACTTTGTAATGAAACTTAAGCTTGCAGTGCAGTATTTGTTAACAGATTAAACCTAAAAGTCAATATTGCATTGAGTTTTTCAAAGAAGTATTGAAATTCTGGTTATTGCACAACAAGGATTGGTGTGTTTACTGCAGACTCCAATTCTTGTCTTACTGGAAAATCTTGTAAAACAGAATTCAGACCATCATGTGACACCAAATGCAAAAAAACTGAAACTATGGATTGGCTGTCCTTCCTTTGCATGCTTTGCAGACTGCCAACCTTTCACCAGGTTTAGAATCCCTCCACATCACATTAATAAAGTAATAATAATAAAGTAATAATTACTCTGGTCGGCCATCTGTAAAACCCGCCCTTGCAATAACAATATATTTGGGTATAATTATGAACTAATGGCTCATTAGCATGGGATTAGACTGAAGATTGATTATGTTAGCTGTGATCAGGAAGAAACAAATGTATTACTAGATGACATGACAAGCTGATATCTAAAGTTAAATTAAAAGACCAGTAATATTAGCACACTGTTGCATTGGTCTAACCCTAATTTGTATACTAGTCATGCAGCTTAGACTCTGTTGCATCACTGTGGCAGACAGTGCCTGAAGAAAGGTCTGGCAAAAAAAAACATGGTTTGAGGAAATTCATGTCTACTTAGGTAATTATATTTGCATTCCTCTCAGCCAGTCTCAATAGTCCACAGAAAACGCTCAAGGACCCGGTATTGAGCATTGTTTTGTCTGCAAAGAAGTGTGTGTTTGTGTTTGTGTGCAAGAGAGAGTGAGAGGATCCACTAGCACTCAATCCCCTCCACAGACGAGGCTGACAGGACAGATAGCCATTTACCTACAGAGTGCTGGGTCAGCACATTCAGCCTCTCTTATTTCAAGGCGGCGGGCTGCCAGCTCTCCCATGAAAGGAAGAAGGGGAGAACTGAACGGTGTTTTTGTTTTGGTGTGTCGCTGCCTCTCCTCGCTGTACGAGTTCTACTATGTCCAGCTGACTTACAGTCGGATTGTGTTCACCGGTGTCCCGCCTGCTGCTGCTGTGTTAAGGGGGCTGATAGAGATGAGCACGAATACAAGGTCATGGACTGAGACGGCATGCCAACGTGCTCCACCAGGCAGCACACGTCACTCTGATTTGGCTTGTTGGACGCATTTTCATCACGTGTCGTACGTGTCTTGAATATTGTATGTGCAATCATGCAAACTTTGATACACCACTTTACACCTGGTAGTTCAATATTAATGGAACTCATCACTCTAACTCTAAATCAGCAAGGCTTTCAGATGTACTTTTTTACAGATCAGTTTTCAACTGAGGATGGCGTCTGGGTGGGATGGGGGGGACTGTTCGGGAGGTTGGGGGATGGGTAGAGTGGTATTGATGCAATAATGTGATTTGCAGCTCTGCCTGGTTATATGAATCTCCAACTGCCTGCAAATGAACCATGTCCATGACCACTGGCAACACCCCTAGCCCAAGCCTGTCTTTCCCACACCGGTGGAAGTGAAAGTGAGCTGGCTTTGAAAGGCAGCATTTATGGGATGCAGTCTCTAAATTCACTCCATATTCCTCTGTTCTTTCTCTTTCTCTTTTCTGATCTGTGTGACACAAGAAATCGCCATTCGTAAAACGCTGATTCAGACTGCCCTCAGTTCATTGGACGTTCAGTCTGTCACGCGATGACTCACCGCTGAGCTGACAACAGCACTCTCAGCAACCAGTTAGGAGCTCCACTGCTAAAAGCTACTGACTCGGTCAGTGAAAATGGTGATTCAGTATAGTCAGTTCATTTTGAAAATTTGTGTAGAGATATTAGCTTGTGCATGTACTGAACATATCTTTTTTATCAGGTAGACTCCTCCAATGGGCCATTTGACCCGTGACCTTCTGGAAAAGTGCTGCAAGCCATTTATTAACATTTAAAACTGCAGCGCTGATATCTTACTAGGAAGTGAGAAACAAGAGCATTTATTAATAACTGCAAGGGATGCTTCACAACCTGGCAGCCCCAGAGTTGTTGTTATTGTGTTTATTTCATTATGGCTTTGTCTGAAGATCTAAAAGTTCTGGTAAAAGCTAAGTAAAAAGAGGGCCAAAAGCACAGCTTCCTCCACCATTAGTTGCATTTCTTTCCTCTTCGAGCGTTCTTTAGAGGTGTCACAGAGCGCCCGTTCATGTCTTAAGGAGGACACAGAAGTTGCCTTCAAGCAGAGGAATACATTATTCAAGAGGGTGCACACGGGAATAAGGAGGGGAATCATAACCAGCAAAGAAGCTGCTGATCTGAATATTCCCTGATAGCTCCTAATAAACAGAAGCAAACATCAGTATGAATGTAGAACATCACTGCGCACATAAGAGACTTGAACATCGAGAAGTCGCATCACATGATAAGTAGCAGCTTGTGCCACGGAGTATTCTTACAGATAATTTAAAGGGTTTGATGATCAAAAGGAATTATGAGTGCCATGCTTGCCACACTCAGACCCCCCCCCCCCCCCCCCCCCCCCCCCGAATTATTCATCAACTCAGGTTCCAGGTCAGCCATGGTTTAGCACAGACTGATACATTTTATAACTGGCAGGTTTTTACTAAAGGTTCCAATTATACCCCAATCTAGTCTAAGGATGCACTCATTAAATAGGAGATTATGTGTAATGCTTTCTGCTATCGATCTGTGAGGGTCTCTGTGGTGATAAACAGTGCAGGGGAAGAACAGGGCGAGCCACACACATACATACACACACACACACACACACACACACACACACACACACTGATGTCAGGCTCACATTTTACCTGAGGGCACGGCCTGCGGTGAATAAAAGACAGCATGCCCACCTAACACCCACCTTCAGGTCAGACTAATTGCGATTTTTGGCTTCAGTAGGCACCAGCCCAGACCTTTTTTTTTTTGGATCAGAACTTATCTTTGTTTTATGTAAACCTCGAGCTGCATATCAAAAAGCTTGTTCAGACTTTTCACTTACTCTAAAGAATTTAAAATATTAGGTTTTCCATTTTTGTGTGTTTGATGTTTGTGTTGTCATGTCATGGTGTCCTACCAGTATAACAGTGTTGTAACAGTGAATGACCCACCAGGGCAAACCAAAGCCAGTATTTGGATCATTACTCATTGGACCTGTAGGCTTTGCACTGCCTTGCTTGAGGACCTTAAACCTGCATTCATTGATTTTTCTGGCCACTTGGGGGCAACAGAAAAAAGTTGTAAACACAACATTGACATATCATCACCTTTTAGGTTAAGCAAATAGCAAATAGTTGCTTATCCACGCATCAAGCAGTTACAGAGCAACATTATCATTCTTTTGGAGTCATGTTTCTGGTCATCTGATGAACAGAAGTCCAAGTTCACTCTCTTTTTCACGCTCTGTTTTTGGTCTCTACCAACTCTTGAGGAAAACATCTGGCTCTTTAGCTGCTAAATGTTCCACCATGTTCACCAGCTAGTCGCTGGCTGTTTTCTGGTTAATATGCACTCTGTGTGATGGTGTCTGTATTATTTACTCGCTACAGATGGATTTGTAAAGAAAGAAACACCAGCTGTATCATTTTGATGCTTGAAAAGATCTGAGTGTATGCCACAGTTTATGGCTCTTTTGTAAAATGCTTTTACTGATTTTAACCTGCACAGCTCTACCCACCCTCCAAACAAACACACACACACACACACACACACACACACACACACACACACACACACAGACTGATGCAGTAAGTTTCCTGTGCTGCAGTGGCTCCTGGCATGTCCTTAGTGGGAGGATAGCAGATGAGCATTTGTGCCCTCAAATAAACACAATGCAGTATCAGATGTGTGAGTGTGTGTTCACCTGTGTGTGTATTTCTGCAGCAACAAGGTCATGTCAGTCCAAGTGTGTGAGCCCTCACTGATGTGTGTGTGTGTTTGTTTCCCAGATTAACAAAGTCAGAATTAAGTTGTTTTAGCTTCAAAACCTGGCTCTGCTGTGTGTACATTTTACTGTAAGCGTGTGTGGGTGTGTGTGTGTGTGTGTGTGTGTGCTTGAACAGCTCCCCTGTGTAATGTCCCAGTAGGAATGCATGTTAATAGAGGCAGTGAGGAGTCTGCTGGGTGTCCCGGTGTGAACTGGAGTAACTTCTTGTTGCATAACTGTGTCAGCCCATGGACTATTTCTCCCTCCGGGTTTACACTTGGAATGTTGTTTATCTCCTCCTGATACTGTAAAGTGTGACACAGTAGAGCGCTACTTCAAATGTATAATAAAAACACTGGAGTGAAATATGGCCTGAATAGGACAAGATTATTTGGGAAAAAGGCTGTCTAGCACATGTGCTGTGCCTGTCTCGGTGGTGAATGCAGGAAGGAGACTTAAGGCGGCTCTGAAATCCTTGGTAAAGGGATTGGGATCTGAGTTAGGGGAATTCTGCCCGTTCCGTCTTAACTTGTCAGGCTGTTGCGTTCGCTGTCCGGAAGTCTAACACAGCAGATCATAAGAGTCAATAAAAGCAGAATCACTTGTCAGTGTCCCACAGCTTGCCTGAGGATCACTCTCTCATTTGGATCTGCTGCAGTAATGGCTGTTTTTTCGTTTTATTTATGGAATCAAGATGCCTCAGGCTTAAAGCAGAACAAAATAATGCCAGCCAAAGTGTTAAGTTTCATTGATTTTGCAGTTGAATTTGGGCATGGTGTTGCGGTTCATTTACAGGAGAATAATTGGTACATGAACCTTTTAAACATCTTTCAGGAAGTCTGTTTGAATCATAAATGGTTTGATTTCAGTATTTCAAACTAGAACGCACACTATCCACTATAAAATCCAAATGTCAAAATGTTGTTAGGGACCGAGTCAAAACTCACTGAACATGAAGAAACATTTTGTTCTTTCACCAGCATTGGCACATATTGTGTTTCCACACGGCATACTTAAAACAGGATTCCCTGGAGTGTTGTGTGTTTTACAATACTTTTGATTTTTTTTCACACTGAAGCACCCAACTCTTCTGATTATTAGCTTTCATCCATGATCAAAGTCACTGTGAGACACTGACTTTTATAGTTTGACTTTTTTCATATTCCTTATATCAGACTGAACTGAATAATCAGCCTTTCATTTAGTCAAAAAAATCAACTTTCAGCTACTAACAGCTTTCTTCAGGAGTGGAATCCTGTATGTGTGGGAGATTGTTGCAGTGAGACTGAACCTGCTGTGTGTGGTCGTAAAATCTGATGCTGGGATGTGAAAACCTTAAATCTAGAAACTGCAGGAGCTTGTGTTTAACAAGAGGGGGTAAAGACACTTCTTCACTGTCATAACTTGAGCACTGTTGTGCCGTTTCCCTTCCCTAGTGCCCTCCACGAGCCACACGTCTCTTGTACAGTACACATTTTACACAGCCCTGATGAATACCACTTTGATGTGCAAGCTGAAAACTATAATGGGTCGATTTCCGTAAAAATTTGTGTGCAAGCAGACTGTCTTGATCCATGAGGTCTTTGTATGAATTTGCCTTTAACACTTGAAGTTTAAACTTCTACAAGGCAAAAAGACTTATTAGAATTACCAGTACAATGTGCTGGATACTTGCTGTCTGTTTGCCTTGATGTAAATAAGTTTCCTGTCAACATTTAGACTTTATTAGAGTCTTTATTCAGGCCCTTCGAACAAAGTGAGATTTCATCTTTCTAATCTTTAGTAAAATACATTAAGTCAGTAGAAGCCTGAGTGCAGCAATAGCGGCTTTACTTTGAATTTGAGAAGGCTGAAACCAAAACAGCCTCAGTCTTTCTTTCTGTCATAATCAGGCTGCATATTTGCAGAAGAAAATAAATGGGTTTTGAGTCAGACTCATCTTCAAATTGGTTTTGCAGTGGTGAAGAAAAAAGAGATGCGAGGAGGCATCTCAATGAGATGTGGAACAGCCTCCTGACCCCCCTTCTACGATACCCATTGTTTTGCACCTCAGAGGCCGTGTTGAGAAAATCCCAAAATGTAGAGTTTAGTCAGCCATGAAACACAACAGAACCACAGCTGCTCTGTCCCTGTAGCAACAGAAAATTGATTGAATGGCAATTTTGCTAATCGGTAAATTGTTAAAGTCATTCATCAAGCAAAAATACCAAACATTTGCGTCTGTTTTCTTGCTTTTTCTGTATTTGGCGGTTTTTCAGCTGGGGATTTTCAGCTTTTCTTTTCTTTTATCTTTCTTCTTGACGTTTTAAGTCAACTCTGGAAATAATACTTTCTCCCTTAAAGTAGGGTTAGCAGCTAATAGCCACATAATTGAACAAATCCTATGGAGAATATGCAACCAGGTGAAGGCACATTGCATTATGGGTAGTGGTTGCCATATTTTTGAACTTTACACATATTAACTTCAGCATTGCACTAATCAATATCATTACACAAATATAGAGATTCAGTACATTTCCATAATTTATTATGGCAGTGTACATCACCAGGGGATTTATGTCAAACGTATACAGTTTAAATATATGGTTTCATATAGGGGCATATATCAGTCAAGGCACAGCACACAGCTTCCAAGCCGGAAAGCTGAAAAATCACACTCCATAAACGATTTGTTTCCCATGCCGGTTGTGAGAACGGTTATGGCAGTACAGCAAGCTTTCACCATTCAACCGTGTTTTTTAAGTTGGATAAGATATAAACACCTCCGTAACTTCTACCTCCACGACTACTACTAGTCCGTCTCTACTGTAGCTTCCATGTCCTAAAATGCTACAACACCTTGCGTTGCTCACGTCACAATCCCGTTCTCTATTGCTTCCTTTGAAGTACTATATTCACATTCTTTCTGTGCAATGTCTTGTGAATGCAATGAACATTTATTTACATTGATAATGATTCCTAAATGGAAAAAATACATCCTTCATCCTATATACATCCTATATTCTTCAGCTAACTGTCTAACATGGTCTGTGGCTCTTGTCCTCTGACTTCAGTGTGTTTCTGTGTAACCTTGTGGCATAAATGCTCAGCCCCCGCTGGCAGATTGTGCCACAGATGTTGAACAGTGCTGCAGGAAGCCCAGAACCCACTCTCTGTGTTGCTTTTTAAGGACAAGCAGCAGAGGACACATGGAGGAGGACAGATCAATGGCAGCAAAGAGTGTTCCTGGGCAAATCTGATACCAGAGAGCAAACCTTTGTAAGAGAGTCACACACTCATGTACATTGAAACACACATGTTTTGCTCTCTTTTTGTAAAGCACATCCCTCATATCCCATGGATTGAGTTCAGATGTGTGGATTGCAGAATGGTACTGGATAATGTTTGATTAGATTTTGGATTCAGCTTCTCTTTTTGACTTATTCTGACTCAGTGTCATACAGCAGAATGCTGTAGATGCATTTTCATGTTAGGCAGCTGCGTCTCGTTTCAGTGGGGTGTCCAGGGTTGGCAACAGTGAAATAGTGCTAAATAAAAAGTTTGGTACCATGAGCCTAAGACAACTGCCAATAGAAAATGTTTGATATTAAGGGCTGGAGATTCTTCTTATACTAAGTTGTGTCATTTTGACACCGCTTAGCGTTCCCCTAATTTTCTTCTATCTTTTTTTAAAAGCAGATCTGTAGACCTATTTGGTGTATTATAAGTGTTTTTAAAGTTGTACTTCATAAGATATTTGAGTCCTGGCTGATTTGGCAACACTCGTGGTTACTGTGGTAACAGTAAGGGCGGTTTAATACTACAGCAGACACTCCTTGATTATCTACCGTTTGCATTAGCAGTAACTTAATGTAGCTCTGATATGGCTGTACAAGATTGAACAGTAAACAGTGAGGCTGATATCAGTGAGATAAAATTCTAAACAGCAATGCGGGATTAAATGCTGAATAATTTCCTGTGAATCCCTTGTGTTTAGGTAGGCAATCTGAATCTAGCCCAGGAATGGCGGAATAGCAATAAAAACTACTATGTAGATAGTTAATTACTGAATGTAAATACATTGAATTGGTATTGCAAAAAATGCAGACCATACAATTATAAAAAATAGGGGAAAATCTTAAAGATGATAACTTTTAAAAAATAAAATAAAATAGGAATGACATAATAACCACCACAGCTGATGGTGGAGAGCAGAGCAGGTGGGGGGTGGAGATGTTGATACAGCTGATACCTCACTAGAGGTAAATGTCTTATCTTTAGAGTACAGTCATAACCTGTAGTAATTTCACAGTTCACGGAACATCACGTTCAAACTTTGCTTTAATGAACATAAACCACAACTGTAGCTCAGTCTGTGGGGACTTGGCTTGGGAACCTTGGGGCGCTGGAGAGGTGCCAGTTCACTTTCGGGGCACAGTCGAGGTACCCTTGAGTAAGGCACCGAACCACTAACAGCTATGGGGGCACTGTTATCTGGCCCCATCACGCCACAATCTCACCCCACAATTGCAGGTCCTGTGTGTGTGTGTGTGTGTATGTGTGTAAAACTGCACGTTGTAGAGAAAAGAAATTCTTCTTCTTTGTTTGCTTTTATGAAATATTCAGGTATTGTGGTGCCATTTGTTGTCATTGCTCATTTCCTTAAAACATTTATTTTTGGTTAACTGATTCAGTGCAGCTCCCTTGTCACATCTGTGGTGTGCTCACTCTTTGTCTGCTGACATTTAGATTTCTGTGAAAAAAAAAGGAAAAAGAAAACATCTGTTCCGGAGAAACTTAAACTTAACATCTGGCTCATCTGTAGTGTTTGCAGTCCAAATGGTATTTTTTAAATCCAATTATCATGTTATAATCATTAAAATAAACACAGATACATTTACAGATTAATTTATTTATCTATGTTTGTAATGTATTTTAATTGAAAAATAAAAAATAAACATAAGGAACCCTGCATGCCTTGTGTTACATTGTAAAGCCTTATGTAAACCCTCAAAAAGTGACAGAACTGTTTGCTCTTTGAAAACTAAATGCATTAACAGCTAGCAGCTTCATTCCTGGTTTTATTAACATAATGTAAGACATCAAAAACAAAGTTCATATCCTTCCTTGTGACTGTGTGTGAGAAGGAAAATTACAAAATGACATCCAATATGACCAGTGACAACAGAATGCCCACCACCTACTGAGCGCATTAACAATACAACCTCAATATAAATGCAAAGCACACTGAAGCTAATATTAGGACCTGACGCTCTGATGATTTTTTGAAGCTAGTCTCAACCTCTGCACATGATAATTACATGTCACTGTGACGGTTTCCACTGTTATTACAGAGCGCTGCTCTGGGTTGCACCTGCTGAGATCAACGCAGCTTTATCTGCGTGCTGTAATGGAGCTGTTAGCAGATAACACGCTAACTGCTTATTATTCCAGGCCTATCAGATCACAAAGGGCATCGGGGGAGAAACGGAAAGAGAGAGAGAGAAAGAAAGAAAGAACGGGATAAAATGTCTCAAGCACGCCCCTCTCTTAGACCTCGTGTCTTTATCTGCAGTCAAGATCATCAACCACCATCTGGTCTCCATGTAAAGCGGGAGGCCTTTTTGCTTGTTTGAGTGGCCTGGCAAACGTGCTGTGTGGCGAAGGGTCTCCTGCCCGGTTATGGAGAAAACCTCCCTGATCACAGACACATTAATTAGTCCAATGGAAAGGATCCTTCCTTTCGCAGCTCAGCCCTCCTGCTGAGTTCTGCAGCCCGCCACATAGAATGCCATATGGTGTGGCCTTGTGCCACCTTCTCCCATGGGCACCGGGGAACGAGCTTCAAATGGGCCATGACAGGGACAGTGGGTGATGCCGCAGGCTCTGTTGCCTCAGTGTTTTGTGTGAAATCATCTCTTGGTTGTGGATCAGTCCCGTAATTTGCGACAGAGACACAGCACACGTCGTCTCCTCTCCCCCTTGTTCCTGTGTGTCCTCTCCTCACACTCTCGTGGCACTGCGGTATTTTGCATGCATGTGGAAGAGCCTTAGATAGCCATGCCACGGCTCCATTCTCTGCATCCTGGCACCGACAATGTGAATCGGCCCTCGGCCAAAATATTTCCTTGTGCGCCTCTTTCCTCGGATGATGGAAAGGCTTAGGCTTGGGGTGTGTGTGTGTGTGTGTGTGTGTGTGTGTGTGTGTGTGTGGAGAAAAGGTGGGGAGGAACGTGGGCAGGCACAGAAACGCTCACAAACAAACACTCACACTCTGAGTCATGCGGGCCAGCCGCCGCCTCTTTGTGTGGCGACGGTCTGCACCTGCAGCATGCCAGCCGTGCAGCAGGCCCGCAGTCGCTCGGCCTCCTCTCACTCTAAGCAGTCCATTAGTCGACAGCGGCTGAGTGCTGCTCTAGCTAGCCGGGCAGCAGCAGGATGTGTTCAGCTGGCAGAGAGAGCTGCCGCTGGGAGCTAGAAGGAGGCCCATTTGTGCCAAAATAGCTCGCGTCCAACAACCCCTCCAGCAAGTATTCTGGATTGTTCCCGTGGGAGCGCTCTGCGAAGTCTGCTGCCATTAACATTTATGGTACCGCTGCATGTTCAGGTGATTAAAAAAAAAAAGATAGCAGCTTTTGCTTCCTGTGCTATGATTCACCACCTCTCGCAATATTGAATTTTACGTCAGAGAGGTTACAAAAAAGGAATTCAACTTCTCTTGTGAAACGTCGTTGTAATTCTCTGCAGCATGGTTTAGTTTTGACAAATTCCAAGAAATTCTGTACGCGATCTCAAATTCAATGAGATTTCTTAAAAAAACACTCCAGGCTTTCTCACGGAAATCCCAACAATACCTCCTGTGTATTGTCAGCTGATCCATCTTGATCCCCTGAGATAAATACAGTAAAAGAGTGTGACTATAACTCAATGCAACCTGCGAAGAGATGAGTCCTGCTGTGAGGGCTCCTTGACACCCACCGTTTTCCCGTTGATTTATGGCGCGCTCTACGACTTCTAAGGGTGAAAGGAAATTGGAAAAACCACCTTCGAGGTGACTACTGTGTATATAAATGGCAGCTTGGTGTTAGGAGGCAGTTAGTTTTGTCCTTCCTGCTGTGGATATCCAAGGCTTGTGGCTGTGTTGTTCTCTCCGGATTTATTCCCACAGAGGACAGCTCTTTCTGATGAACCCTGTTACAAGGGCATGGCACTTGCAAAACTCAGTTGAGCATGACCATTAGCATAATATTATGCATATGCAGGTTGACACAAGGCTCCATTGTCACTTTACTGTGCGGGACAGGCACAGTACTGAAATCTTCAGTAAATAAAAGCAATATTTGTGGGTTTAGTAGAAGTGGGAACATAGATTGACCTTGAAAACATCAAAAATAATGAAGAAAACAAAAGATGAAAGTGTGTTTTGTGTTTTTCCCCTAGAAACACGTTGCGCTGAAACACACACCTTGTCTTTGGAAATGGACCAAAATGAGGCTCTTGTTTAAAACAGAGTAGATTTTAAAGAAACCCTGTGTGCAGATCAGTTTTCCACTAAAAAGAAAAACTAATCTGAGCCTTCCGCCAGCCAAGCTAACACTGTGGCAAACAAAGCAGGTATTGTGTCAGTGCTTACAACAGAGTCATGAGGCAAGACTTGCAACTTCCCGGTTGGAGGGGAGGGATAACAGACTCAGGTATTTATCTCACTGTTACTATGGACTGGAGGGACCCAAACGGATGTCTATATGCTGTTACGTCTAAGATATCCAGGAACATTGTAGTGACATGAATGAATGCCTGTGCTGTGCTGTGTATAATCTGTTATTAATTACTGGGATTCCAAGTGGATAAGAGACGTTTTTCTAAAGTCCTTTTCATTCATGGAATAAGTAACTGTACTGGCTCCAGCTGTCTGTTAAAGTGATGACATTTTGTCATTCAGACCTATAGTAGGTGTCTCTTACGTGCCCGTTTGTCATGGCTTTACGCAGACATGACACGACTCCTAGAGAAAGAGCCAGTGCTTGATCGATATTGATATTACAATATCAAGGAAGAAGATTGTTTACAGACCTGTATTGAATGCGCTCACACTGAAGCTGCACCAACATTTTTTTTTTAATGAACGAAACGTCAAACAATCATGCGTAATGTGAAAGGGGTTGCTCGTAGCGATGAACCCACTGAGAATTATTACCCGACTCAGCACTTCCCCTCAGCCCTGTGGAGCTCTTTAGTGCCTCTCAGCTTATTGATCTGGTTTCACGGCTTTTACTGTTTTGGTTCTCTCTCACAGCTCTCGTCAGCGTCGTTTCCAGCTGCAGCAGCAAGCAGCTGTTTTCAGTGAACAAGCTCTGATAAACCCGCTGTACACTAGCACCAAAACAGAAAAAGTTAGTGACTGGCTCCTGAACATAGCGCAGCATTTAGCAGCTAAAGAGCCAGATATTTCAACTCCAAATGAATGCTCATTTTGCTACATGTGTGCTGGATGTGTAAATAGCATAGACTGTCTAAAAGAAGGTGACGTAGCCTCCGTGACGTCACCCGCTGGTTTGTGGACGGCCGTTTACTGAGGTAAATAATCAGGTCAAAAGTGGGGTCATTTTCTCATAGACTTCTATACAATCTGACTTTTTTTTTCGCCCCCTGCTGGTCATTAGAGAGAATGCATATTGAAGGCACTTCTGCATTGGCTTCACTTTTCGGACCTGGAGGTTACTGCTGGGTAAATAGGTAAAAAAGCTAGCCTCTGTTGACAACAAATAGTCCTGCAATCAATGTCCGCTTTCAAATTGATTTATTTCTGCACAAAAATAAACATAATGACAAAGTACAGTAAACAGTGCAGGAGTGAGAAGAAGTGCTAGATGCTTGTAAACACATCACAGCTGAAGAATATGAACACAGAAAAAGTGTTATAATGAATAAGAAATGTATACATGAGAACAAAAAGAAAAATAAATTAATATAGCTCTAATGCAGAAAGCAAAATCAAAGGGAAAGTGAGAGTGTGTTGCGTGGGAAGATGTGTATGTGTGTGTTTGTGTGTTGCATCAAAGGGAAAGAGAAAATGAGGGTGAGACTAACTGTGCGGTGAAACTTCAAGCAGTTTAGGTCATCAGATGCATCCTGTATGATATTGTTGAGAGACCAGGATTTATTGACAGCTTGACTTGAACTGTGCCACGGTCAAGCTCACTCTCTCTAAAGGAGAGCAAACTGCATCTTGTCTAGGAAACTGGGAAGTTTCAGGCCTCGGGAGTATCTTGTGTTATACTGTAGGTCATAACTTGTGCACTGCCTGCTGACAGGCGCTACACTAACACATATGTACATGTGATATAATAATGTTGTCAGCATTTTAACAATGCTTATCTTTGTGATCAAATTACCTTTCACCCTGCTACACTAAACAGTAAAAACACTTAAGAGTACAGAAACCGCACCGACCGGTTTGTTGTTTTTTCGCCATCAGCACTTTACCAAAGTCCAAAAACAGCTGTAACTGTGGTTCCAAGCTACAGGAAATAATTTTCCCGCTCATAGATTATAGTGGTGGAGAATCTGGTTTTGGATGTGCAACCATTGTGACAGTCTGTCATTAAGTGGAGCGCAAGCAGAGGCTTCACGCCGAGACAATTACACGCTGGCCTTTGAGAATGTAACAGCGCTTTGTGACAGGAACTGATAAAACAGGGGGCACATATGCTCATATACGGAAGTGTTAAACAGAAGATCAATTTAAAAGCAACATGCTGTATGCATCTGATGGGATAAAAGTGGAACAAACTGCGTTTTTCATTATCACTACAAAATATCCTCACATTTTCTTTCCATTTGGTGAAGAGAATTTGAGACCTTGCCATGAAATAATAATTATTCAGACATAAAGTGGGCGGTGAGAAGAAACAAAAACTGCTGGAAGACTTGTTTTGGGAGAGACTTTGACAACTGTTGCCTGAACGCTCACAAGACACAAAAGGGAATATCTCAAAAACAAGCATTTGAAAGGTAATTCCTTTAAGTAGCATTGATCTGTGTGTCATATTTGTGCTACTAAGAAGTGAGCACAGCTTTGACAGCGCATTCAAGAGCCAACAAGCTTTGTCTTGCCATGTGTCTCCCTGCCCCCGAGGTTCTTGATGACGCCTGTACAACCGCCCAATGGCTCCCACACCCATGTCCTCATTTCCCTGCTCTATCAGCTGCGATAGGGGACGATAGAAGAAGTGTGAGGGGAGGAAAAACAACTTTGTATCTGTATTCCCGTGGTGCACGGTGTCTGGCAGCTTCAGGGACAGACCGTCAGCGGTGAGACGTCCCCCCCCTTTGTGCACGCGCCACTGGTCTCCAGCACAGCGCAGGAAAGGTCAGCTTCCATTAGATGCACTGTGACAGTGTGATGTATCCACAGCAATTCAGACAGAGCCTGCTGCTGGCTCTTGGTAACCCCTCTCTCTATCTGCCAATGTGTGTGCTGATATTCATCGGAGTAGCGAGCACCTTTAATTCAGCCGCATGCCAAACTCTGTGCCTGTTGAGATATCTATGTCTGCTGAGAGGAAGGCGAGCGCGTGTTGTTACTACAGACTGCTGCAGGAATGTGAGGAGTCATGCAGTTGTTGTGGCTGTACTTTACTTTAGCCTCAGTCTTTCCACTCACGCTCCCTTTTGTCACCAGCCATTGGCAGATGCTCACCAAAGAAACTTAGCAGAGTAATGAGGGGGCACTCCAGCTGGGAGAAGTGTTGGGGCTGCATCGCCGTCTTAGGAAAAGAATATAGTGGAAAAACACATCGCACTGCTTAACGCACGCCGCTTTGTTTAAAAGAAAAGAAAAGGTGCTGTGGGCAATGCCTGAGTGACATCCATCAGTTTCACCGCGGGTGTCAGCGTGTATGACAGGACGTACGCGTGATGTTGGTGGATGAGAGCAGTGTCCTTGAGCCTCCCATCCTTCCATCTGAGCGACTGTACAAACTGCTGCTGACATGTTGCAGGCTGCCGTGGATCAGTGGGGCCTGAGACGTGCCAGAAAACAAGCGCCCTGCTTTCTAGGAAGAAGAGGATGATGAAGCGTTCGCATTTTATTGTCTAGTGCAGTAGCAGGTGCTCACAGAACTAAATGTATATTTAAGTCGCCCTTAGGAAGAGGTTTGCTTGTGTGGCTGTGTAGTCTTGTTTCCATCAGTTTGGTCTTGCAGTTGGCTCTAAATACTAAGATAACTAGAAGCCTTGGCCTCTGGTGCTATGGAGAAGAAGCTATAAGAAGCAGGTGCACATATCGGAGCTGTAGCCACTTCAAAATGCACTGTTTTTGGGACGAAAACACTGAATTTACTGAGTTGCTGAATTCTGCCAAAACTGACCAAGAATCTAAAAATGAACTGAATGAAATGGAATGAATACATAATCAAAGAGTAACCATGGCCTTGTGCTTACGCAATAGAATTTTAAGTTCGGTGGGTGGATGTTTTGTACCAAAATGCTCCCTGAGAGTCGTAGTTGACTTTTCTCCTTGTGACTCTGACCTTAAACTGTGTCGACCCCTGAAAAAGCCACTGAAGCTCTCATGAAGTGCACTCGTGACCCTCTTTTTAAAGTGAAGTGTGTGTAAATTGAACACGCTGAATCCATGACATCTCAGTCACGAGTTACAGCTGTAGCCATGTGTTCACTCCCACGACTATATCGGACCCAAATGCAAATAATTACTAGGAAACGGGTTTGCGTTGTGGTCGCTATTGTGTCGCTCCCTTTGGCAGCGCAGTGCTCTTCGTGATTACTCGACTGCATTGTGTGCTCAGCGCATGCTAATGGATAAAATGTGATTAAGACCACAGAGCTGAGCCAGGGATTGTACAATGGAATTAGAGTTGTGTATCGGCCAATGAGTGATGACTGTGCGCTGTCAGGGCTCAGACGAGGAGCAGGTTGTGTCTGCTGGTAGATGGTAAGAGGGAGGTTGGCGGCAGCGGCCTGCATCTCGGCTTCAAACCCCTCTACCTTGTCCCTGTGTGCATCTGTGTGCATCTCCTCCACCGCCAACCAGAGGGGAGGCTGTTTGACATTTCCTTTGAGTCGCAATGCCACATCAGCTTATTTCCTCCCTCTTGTCATTTCTTATCTTTCTCAGTTTATCCTTGATCCCTCTGTCTTTCCGGCCGCCTCATCTTTTGGCCTCTCATCTTCCCTCCTTGTTTCGGTTCGTCTCTCTGTTTCTCTGTCGCTCCTCTGAGGAGAGAGACGGATCGGGTGTGAAGAAGGAAAAAAAGGAAAAAAAAGAGTACTCCATGCTGTTACCATGGCAACTGCATCTAGTAGCTGAGCCAGTACTCTTCCACAGACATGCGCGCTGCCTCCCTCATTCTCCCTCCACTTGCCTTGCTTAGATTAAAGCTTACCTCTGATGAGGAGGAAGAGAAAGAGAAAGGGGCACGAGAAACAAGGGAAAAGGCTACGCTTGTTAGGGGAGAGTGGTGTTTGATGACCCTCCAAGGGAACAATGCGCTTTTCTCTGTGATGAATGATTATTACTGGTGGCAGATATCAAAGACAGACATTGTCAGGGACCTGCACACAGTGTGCAACAAAGGAAAAACACGCAGTGTATCCCTGCTCTGTAAGGTGCTTCCTTCCCCTCTGCAGGGGTGGTGCTCGTTTGGTTGACTGAGGCGATTGTGGGTAATGGTCTGTTACAGGAAATGAACGCCTTCGCAAGGCTCTGCTGCCTCCCTCTATGACATCAATCTGTATTAATTTGGCAATTAATCTGATTTCATGAGAAGAGATGTCTCAATAAGGGACCTCATTTACCAGAAACTAACTTTGGATTATGTGACTATTCTTAATTAAGTGTACACGTGTGCTTGTGTCCTCGAAGGGCTATTTCATTATTGGCTGACATGATTCGTACAAATCTTTTATGACCACTTCGGAGCAACTACAACTATCGATTTTGGGTATGGTGAGAAAAATGTGTCATGGTCGGCTGTGTGCTCATTATTGTGTTCGGAGGAGAAGTGAAAACTGTCCACAGTGTGGAACAGAAGTATGGTAGACTGGAGCTGTTTTCAGAACGCAGCACAGCTGAGACTGTATATTAACACAGACGGCTGTAGCTGAATGCGTCGTGTTATGTCGCCCAGATGGATGTTAAGTGAGGGGGGACGTCAGCTTCTGTCTGACTCGGACAGACAGAAGAGCGCACCTGTAAGGCACACAGGGGAGATGCCTGTTATTTGCAGCTTGGCTGAATCGGACTGGGAGGCGCTCTAACAGAAAAACATGGCGGCGCTCAGTGTTTGCATCCTTTCGCCATCAGCACACCGTACCCGGTGGAGATTTCCCACCACAACCAGGGAGTCCGCCTGGCAGTCATATCCACGAGTCAGCTGGGGGGGTTGATTTAGCAACTTAAAGCTCAGTGGCCAGCTCGAACAGACAGCAGGGGCGGAGTGAGGCCCTGAGTCGACATACCACTCCACGCTTCACTTTTGTCCCCAAGGAGGGGAATTCATTTCTGTCAAATCACTGTGATTGTAAGTAATGGGACGGCTGTGATAGCACAGAGGAGGAGGTGAAAGACGGAGGGAGGGTTTCACACTCCTTTAACTACGTGCAATATGTCAAGACCTTCCCTGGTTGGGGGTCAGAGGGGGGTGTTGTCTCTCCTATGAACCGGTGTGAACCGGTTGCGCTCCTGCCTCAGTCGCCAGTCGTGATCACCCACAACCCCCGGGTGCATTATGTTGATGTGATTTGCTGCTTGTGGGCCGGAGAGACCTCCAGGGTCATATAGAGAGCGGATTATATACAAGGTCCTGGAGTATTGGCTGGGAGACGCTATAATACACCGCCATTATTCCTATATGCTGTGCTGAGCAGATCCCACTGAGGATATGTTTGCACATTATGAGTCTTGTCTTCCCTTTATAAAAGGTCACAGAGGAACATGCTCCAGGATCATGAGCATCTTTTTCATCTAGTGGGGTATCCACTGAGTGGTTATAAAACAAAAAAGGTACCTTATATTTTGTGGGTCGATGGGTAGCCTCTTTTTCTTTCTCACTTAAATGGACGGCAAAAAAAAAAAAGTGGACAATGTCATCTCCCACAATGGATTTTAACAGCAGGGTAATTTTCAGCTATCTGTATCAGTCACAATGAACGTCATAATTTTGTATCTTCAGAATCACAGAGCAAGGGCTTCATTTTTAATTAACCACTTTCCACTGACATTCAGCGATCACACAGGGAGAAATCCAATGTGGGGGAGGCAGAGAAGCCAGTTTCTTAACAGGTGACAATGTAATGCACACAACGTGATTTTTATTTTTGCGTCATGCACATTAATAAGGCTCCACGTGGGCTTATAAGACATCAAATATACATTACATTTGCAGTGGTGAAACAAATCTGGTTAGAAAAGAATATACATTATTACACAAAACTCTATTGGGAACAAAATACTTCTACTATGTTGGCTTTTCTAAGCTCTAGAAGTCTAAGACATGGAAAATGAAAACAGTCAGAGTACAGTCCTTAAATCATCATGCAAGATGCAGTAAAGTCATTTTAAACGTACCTGTTTGTACGGAAGATATAATGTGTTAATTAGTGATCTTAAGAGGGAGATGAGAGTGGTGTCAATCTTCTCATCAGACTCTCAAAAAAAATAAAAAATAAACCTATTTCCCAAAATGTCAAACCATTGCTTTAACTCTTACTAATTTGTTCATGAGGAAAACAAAGGAGTCCAGCTTTGTCTGTGTGAAAAGTCCCAATTCATTTCCTCAAATATCTTTGATATCTTTCCAGTGAGCCTCTGTTCAGGCGTGCCTACAGTACACACCTCTCTGACTGCACTCTACTTTCTCTTCATCTGTTATTGTTCAGTCCGCCCACGCCTACGACCTGCAACTGAAGGCAACAAACATCCAACTGATTTCCAGATAGAATGTAGAAATTGACATAGTGAAGTGGAAGTCGATGGGGTGGGCTGTGGGGACGCGGCTGCAGAGAAAAGAAAAATAACTACACTGCTCTACACTGTGACATTAAGCTGTCTGTAGCTTTATGTTGTTTAATATTAATTCCAGAATATGTTTTTTATTAGACAAATCAAAGACAATGCTATGACGTGAGCCTATATGCCACTGTAACTGATATGCATTTTTAGGCAGTTACACGGTCCATTGCACCGATTGCACCGGAGCAATACAGACTGGAGCATTAGAAGGATTCGTATCCACTCAAGGATGAGTGATTGTACTCTTATCAGTTTTTTGGTTTAACACCTTTGTGACTGAAGGAATGCACTGTTGATAGCTACGAATACTGCCGGCAGTGCTCCTGGCCTAATTCTCTAATTCATTTTTTTGCGGGTAATCGTCATCTTAGTGCTGGAGGATGTCTTGCTTAAATAGATGATTGTTATCTGGCTCAGTGCGGGGTTTTTATAATTAAAGTAAATGTCCTTGACGACAAGGTGAATTGTCTGTGGAAATTGTGTTGTATCAGGAAGCTGCAGCTTTCGGAATTTGTAATGAAGGGGTGATCCTGCAGCTAGTGCCGTTATTGTTTTGGGGTGGATGAATTCACTTTCAGAATTTTTCACAGTCTACAGCTGCACCTCAACACCCCCCCCCCCCCCCCCCACCCCCACCCCCCCCCACCCCCCTCCACACCCACCCACATTAACACTTTTTTATGGCATTTTGAAGCGAAGGCTCAGCTCAGTTAAGACACCATTTGAAAATATTTGCTGTGTTCTTGTGTCTCCTCAGGTTGGTGTTACTTTGCTGAAGCGACAGAGGCAGGCCCTGAGTTGGAGGTGAGAAGAACGAGACAGGAGTCCTCCCAGACAGTAGGGGGCAGTGGCAGGCATGCAGGACTCAGCGTCGGACAGCAAGATGGCCAAACAGGTCAGCAAGGCCCTACCTGCACTAATGGATTACTGCTAAAGCCGCAGACCTCCCAGTGGTTGTGTAAAGTGGAAATGCAGGAAATAGTAGCTTTTACTTTATCAGTTAGGAGCTGGAATGTTCTCCTAAAGATCCACTTGCGTTGGGTTGCACCAGCTATTTGTAAATCCAGTAAAACTTTGCAAATATTTTCAATGAATCAATAAACTTTCTAAACAAGAAGTCACTTTACCATTGAAAGCTGTATCACAACTGTCAAAAATAACAGTTTAAGGGCAAAACAAGACATTAAACTGTTCTTATGTACATATGGAGAAATATTGGTGTTTCAAAATTCTACAGTTTAATATGTTATTTCCTATTTAATGATTTAGTCTGACATAACATTTTGAGGTGTAGGCTATTATATTATTTTATGAAATGAAATTTAAAATTCGAAAAACAGCATTTTATCAAGTCTCAGGTCAGTTATGTTGACTTGATATGTTTTCCATATTAGGCTACCTCCTTTACTCCTCAGTCTAAACGGTACAAGCTACAGTAGTTTGTTGTTTCAGTTAGCAGAAAGTCACACCTGGCAGTTACTGGCTGTAAATAATTGTGTGTGTATGTGTGTGGTGCAACCCATTTTAATTTAAGAATAATCTTAACATTTGAAACTAAGCGAAGAGTTTGAATGTGTGAAGGGCTGATGCAACCGGCTCCAAAGCTTGTGTTTTAGTGAGCTGAGAATATCATTACACGGCAGAAAAAAATAGGGTTCATTTGTTCATATTGCCTTCTTTGCAACAGGCCTCCGGGTCTTGTAGATAATGAAGATGACACTGATTATGGGGAAGTTTTATCTGGATTCATTAACTTACAGTATTTCTTGATATTGCAGCAGTTTCGCTTGGTCTGATGCAGTCTTCAAGTCTTTGTTCCAAAGAGTCTGAAGAGGCTATGATATATAGGGATAGCATCACTAATGACTGCTGTGATTATATTTTATTTCTGGTTTGTCTTGTAATTCAGTGATTAGTCTATTAACTGGGAGTCAATGCGGTGTGCAGTGGATGTACATCATACTGTATGTTTTTCAGTATTTGAATTGACTTGCACAAATTGCACACAGTGCCTAAAATCCAATATCTATTAAAACCAAGATGCTGACTCTATACCAGTGGGCCATTACAGTCAAATAACTTAATCTTAAGACACTGTCCTGATGCTGATGGAGTACTTCAAAGTGTTTTAACAGTTTTAAATATCCACTCGGGTATCAGGGATGATAGATAATGCCTATAACTGTGTCATTTGACTGCCTTTTTTTAATACTTATGTGTTAAGGAACAGAACTCCAAGTATCTGGACGAACACAGAGAAACAGATGACATGTCTGAGAAGACGTCCCCAAACAAAAACCTCAAATCACCCCAGAAAGGCTCCAAACGACTCAAAACCGCTCCCTTCAAAGTGACCCTGCTGGACTCGTCCGACTTCGAAGGAGAAATCGAGGTATGCACGATGGAAAACAATTTGTGGTTACATGCTTTCTGGAATTAGCCTTAACATGCTTTGAACAAACCGTTGACAGACCAGGTTCTTTTGTTTCCTTTGTTGTTATTTTCCTCTGTAGGCAGTTGTGTGTGTTGTACAGTGCTGCACCGAGTGGATAAACAGGCAAAGAGAATAAAAAGAGAGGTTGCCACGCTGAGAGCTCACCAGGGGGGCGAAGCCAAAGCAATGTTACACATTGCTGTTATACACACAGTGGCACAAAAAAAAAATAGTGCAGTGTGAAAGTCTATCTGTTATCATTACTCCAGCTGTGTGAAAAAGCACATTTCCCATGTGGTGGCAAAGGGAACCGAACGCATGCATACTGTAAGAGAGGAGGGAAGAGATAGATATAAGGCTAATGCCTTAGATAATGCATGGAAAGAAGATGGAGATTTTTGAGCTTTTATGACTTGCAGCAGCGTAGCCCTCTGGCAGAATGGGTCTATTTTCCCTTCTAAATATATTTTGCATGATTGTGGTGAAAGGAATTCAGATGCCTTTGCTGCAACAGAAAAAGCTATCTAGTGCTTAGACTCAGCCTTCCCTTCCACTCACTGGGAATCTGTCTAGACACCCAAATTTGGGACCTGATGTGTCTGTGTGGCACAGCTGCTTCTGTACCTGATATGACAGAGTTAAACGAGGCTTCTGTCTGGGACAGTTGGTGGCAGCCAGCCTGTGCCACAGCTCAGTGCTATGCCTCTGCATTTCTTAAGCAGGAATGGCGATGTGCTGTCCGTGATCTTGGGTGTCGGTATTGGATGTAACCAATGGAAATCTGTCTGTATTAAAAAGAGTCAGTGTTGAATGTTACAACAAATCCCCCAACCTAAATGACAAAATAGGCCATTGGCTTTCAAATTGACCCAAATTAGTGTATTCTGATCTGGCACCCCTGTCAGGAGGAAAACAGGGTTTCACAGTGCCTTGCAAAACAGTTACAAAGGATTATTTCATATGACTGTGTTCTTATATGCTACCTTCATGGTTAATGTTGGGTTACATTTTGGCAACAAAAACGACTTGGTTATGGTTTGGACCCTCATCCATTCTCCTCCCTAAGACGTTTTGTGGTGTTATACAGTAACATCTGTGCTACTCACTGATCTAAATCAGGAAATGTAGTGTATGAATTATATCACAAAATCTTCCTCTGCAGATAAAGCTGCCCACTTGTGATGGAATTCTCAATGTTCCAATTTGAACTTTTCTGAGCACTTTAAGGGCTTTCATCTATAAAGTTGTGATGCAAAGTTCAATATTGACCTTGGAATCATTTGGAAAAACATCTGGAACTTTCAAGCTTTAGACTATAGTTTTCTTGGACAAAGTTTTTTTTCTTTTATTTAAAGGGGCATTCCAGTGATTTAGCATTGGACTTACATTAAGATGGGGACTCAATGAAGACAGGGATAGTCTCTAGCATGGGTTAGGCTCCAGAAACATTGGATCTTACATGTTACATTAATGCAACTCAATGCTATCCTCCAAGGTAAATGATTCATCTTTCAAAATGTACCAGCCAATTTTTTAACACTGACTTTCTGTTAAAACTGTGAAGTCACAAGCCAAAGTCTGAAATAACATGATGCCATCAGTATTATCATCTCAAATTCAATTGATCTTCATGTGTAAAATCAGTGCCTATAAAACACAATTTGTTATATATATGTATATATACTCACATGAAACTTTTTTTCATTTATATGCAAAAAATGTTTTAATTATGTTTATATTCACTAGACTGAGGTATCATAAATGTATTGTTTTGTATATAAATACTGATTTTATTTTGGCACTAATATAAAAAATATCTTAATTAGATACTGAGGGTCACAGGATGTCGCTTTTGTCCAATAAAAGCCTTCAGCACAGGCTGCTAACAGGGTGTTAGGAAATCTATAGTTATTACATGGTTGCAAGCCAGGTGCAGCCAAGGAGAAAATAGAAGAGCAATGTTATTATGAGCCACCCCTTAGGATACTTATGCACAAGTGCATGAAACTTTGTGTATGTTGTGGTGTTGGGGGGGGAGGGCCCTTTTTATGTGCGAGTGTGTGTGGTAAGAGTATCAGGAATGTTACGCTTGCACCAACCTCTCTCTCAGCACTGTGAAAACATTCAGAAATTCCTTTGGGCCTTCCACACCACAACAATAGTTCACATTATGGTTATGAAAGCTTTTGTGTCTTAAGTGCTCTTCCTGAATATTCGTTCGCCCTCGCAGCACTGCCAATCACTGCCAGAGAAGGACGTACAAAGCAGCCTCTTGTCATTCTGTGTATTTTTTTATTTAAATTCTAGTTTGGTGAGAGCCTCAGACCTCCGGGTCATGGACAGGCTTGCTCTCGCTTCCTGTCTTTAATTGCTGGAGTGGAACGTCATGCCTGCCATATCCAAACCTCCCCTTTGCTTCCAGGAGCTGGTAATAACAGCGTTGCGAGAATGGCAGGCCTCACTTTGGAAAGCGCTCTCCCCGGAGGAGGTGCCGTGTTCATGGGTTAATTAAGTCTCTCGTCACGGACGCGTGGCTGAGCCTCCCCGTGGTCCTCGGGGCAGGAGAGGAGGCACCGTGCCTTCACCCACTTCTCTCACCCAGTCTCCCCCACGGCTGACTGAGGTGTAATCTGCCTGTCTATGCATGGTCAAGCCTGGCTTGGTCGATGTGTAAAACAGGGCTATTTTGGGTGGAATTGAGTGTTTCATGCCAGTTAGTTGTCTTTTTGCACTGCCAAGATTCTGCCTTGGGTGTCAATTCAGGTGGCAACACTGATCATGACAGTACAGTTGAATACTTTATTGCTCCAGAGCAGTGAGCGAATAGACCGGATCAGTCATGGGTTATTAATACTCCACATGCTGATTTGTTTATTTAATTCTGCTGGCTGCTGCTGAAGTCATACAGTATGCTCTTGCTTTACATTGACAGCGAAGCCGTTTTGAATCCTACAGTACCAACTGTACACATTGAGAGTGTATAAGCACTTGCCAAGTGTTGCACCACCATCCTTTCAACTGTAACGAGGCAAAGGCGAAAACACTTTTTCAAGTCCCTGCTTGAGATTTTAAGAAACAAGACAGTAGAGGGATAATACCACATCTGTTTCCCTGGCAACTGCTTGCTCCATGTCCCTGTCACCTCACAGAGTAGGCCCTTAAGGGTAGGAGACACTGTGTGTGTGTATGTATAATACTGTGCATGTGTGGTTCAGTTTTACATCTAAACATTAACAAACTACTTCCTTGTTATATATTTAACAGTGACATATGAGCCAATGCATGAATGATTATGATTTAATTGGCCCTATCAAATTTTAGCGAGAACATTTTTGATAAGAGGATTCTTTTGCTTGAAACAAGCAAATCTGGCTGCAATGCAGTGAGTGATTTTTACCTGATGGGATGCTGATCAGATCGACTATTGACAACTGAAGAGATAAAAAAAATGTTTTTCCCAGCTGATACTAAAGAACTAAACTAAACTACTGTGCATTTCCATCAGATGTTTCTGGTGCAGTGGCGTGTCTGCACGCGCTAATATTATTCTGTTCCTGTTGTCAGATGTCAGTAGTAGTAGTGTGAAATTTTGATCACAGCTCATAAATTATACCTTAACCAGCAGTCACCACGAAGCTGTTGCACTGCAAATAAAAATCATTATTTTATGATCACAACATTTCCTGACAAAATGAACAAAAATACATTTTAATGACAATTATAAACCAGTCAGTACTATAGGGAATTAAATTACTTAAAATAAGATTAGTGTTATTCTTGCTTGTAGATATCAGAACTCCGCACGGGCAAATACAAAGTCTTGCCAACCTAGCATGTGTGCCAACCTCCGAACCTCCCTGACAACTAATGTCTATAGTTTTATCTTATTATTGTTAAACTAAATGGGATGTAAACCATATAAATTACTATTGTTATCAATGGAAAGTGTCATGTCAGTCAGACTATTTTTTTAATCAAAATATAAGATCATCTCACTTACTTCAAATTATAGTTCTTGCATTGTATTGCGTTTCCCTCAGGTGTTAATATTAATACTCGTTTGAATTGATATTAGAAATGAGAAAAATATAAATTGGTCAAAAAGCTTCTAAGTGCCTAAATATCAGCCATCAGTCGACTTCCTGCTTTCAAGCTATACACCTAGGATATACAAATCTGGTCGTATACTCCTTCAGCACTGTGAGCTAAAGGGTTTATTTGTGCATCGTGAAAAAAATCCACATTGAAACTGCTTTGAAATGTGAAAACATGAACTAGTCACTTGAATGTGATAGTGCGAGCAAACGTTCCTGAAATGCTCACCTTGAACTCTGCCAATAGCAGATGAAATCTCTGCCTACAGCACAAAGAACCAATCTTCTCCAGCAATTCACGGTCCATTCTCACTGTCAAGTGTTTGATGCACGCCGTCTGTGACACAACACCAAATGACTTAGCTGTTTTATTGCACACAGAACTGGAGAACAGCAAAGTAATCTTGACAAGCACAGCTGTCTAATGGGGTCTGATATTGGTGAGCCAAATATTTCCCAAGACAACTGAGCTTTACCAGTAGTCGACTCCTAAGCACGTATAGTATTTCAGAAACATCGCGGAGAATCTTTCCTTCTTGTTGTTGACCTTTTTACCACTGCTGTGTCATCTGTGTTTGTCTTTGCAGAAACACTCCAAAGGACAGACCCTGATGGACATGGTGTGTGAGCACCTCAACTTGCTTGAGAAGGACTACTTTGGTCTGACCTTTGCCGACACAGACAGCCAGAAGGTCAGTGAACTGTGTGCCACAATAATCTCGCAGGACTTTTCAGTGCATAAACATGTTGCTCACGGAACAATCTGTATGCCTCTTGCTTGCCGGCTGGGGCGGGTATCTCAGGGGCGCACCATCCATCATTCAAAGATGAATGGAAAATGGAAATTTCCCTGCTCGGTCTGGGTCTGGACAACAGGCAATTGAAAAACTTGTGCAGTTGGAGAAAAGATGAAAAAAATGCCTCATCTACTCTTTGCAAGATGTGTGAAATTTAATTATACAATATAAAGCATATACATAGGAGGCAGGAATAATCTCATTGGTCGAGTTAAACCTTCACTGACTGAAGCCACAGTTTATCAGGAACATTTGAACAGATAAGAAGAAAAATTTGGACAAAATGACTTCAGTGACTTTTCTTTGTCTCTCTTGGTTTTCATAACCATTGATGAGCACATGGATGAGTCTTAGCAGGCTACCTTACTGGCTTACTTTCAGTCTATAGCTGTAGGCAAGTTTTAAGTCTATGTAACGCCACTGTGGCCATATGTGACAATTACAGGACAACTGTAAATGCTAAAACATGGTGTAACAATAGCACAAGTAGAGAAGGTTTCATAAAGAAAGCAAACAATCGAAAGTTTGCTAACATGAGCTACTATTAAAGTATAGCTGTAGCAAGGAGGAGTTTTACTTCTTATTAATTCATCTCTAATTTTATGTCGGTTTGTCACTACGAACGACTCCATTTCTCCATTAATATACAAATTTTGATCTTTAAAAGCCTCAACAGAAACGAACAATGTCCTTATTACTCATCGGAACTACTTTCTACATAAATAAAACACATAAATCAAAACTTTCCGCATGGCTAGATACAACTTTCTTTTCATAATATTGACTCTATTCCTTCAGAAATTCTCTGGTTCTTTGGTTCTGTCCTCTGAGGTTTAATTATTTCTGCCTCTTGATACATAAATTAAACTCCTATCAGCTCACAAATCATTTTGACATTTCAGGAATAGGTTGAATACATGTTGAATATATGTGTCCCTCTGATCTTTGCTGACTTGTAACAGTGCACAGATCAGGCTTATTATCATATAATGACACTGAACTGATGGGATCCAGGCTAGCTCTTGGCTCACATGTCAGATGTGGGTTTTGGTTTATGATTGACGCGAGCCTCCCTGAGGGCCGGGTATGTGATTGCACAACAGGCGTCAGAGGAACCTCCTGCCTTTTGAAGATAGGATAAGATGACAAGACTAAGTCCCTTTTAACATCTGGAGCATACTTTCTGTCACGTTCATCAGCTTGTGCACGCTTTGTCCGCTCACGTGTTGGGACTCGATGCATTGTCGGACGCCTGGGGCTTTGAATTGAACGCAATCTCAGCCCATACAGGGCGTTACAGAGGTAAACAGGCTTTAAGTTCAAATATTTTCCTCTAACTGAGTGTAGGTAAGGCTACGGCTTAGATCAATGTGACAGGCTCATCAAAGACAGGCTTATCAGAGCGCTGCCTGGGCCTACTGTCTGGGGTCATCGCTGATTGGTAGACCAAATAAGCCTGAGAATTGAAATGTCATTTCAGATGCCCTTCCTCTGTCTCACTTGAGGGGACCAGGATTTAATCTTCGCCCTTCGGAAGAACATTAATTCCATGTGATTGCTTTATGAACTAAGGTTGCAAAAAGCAAGAGCGAGGCCTTGAACAGTCAGTGATTAAAAGTTCATCCTGCTTTTCTGCAGAGAAAAGCAAAGCAGCAGAGAGCGCTTTACTAATTGAGTGCTCTTTGGCCTTGGCTGATATAAGATAGATTCAGGGGGACGATAAATGCTTGCGGCTCATTAAAGTCCTTAGCAGCCTGATTAAACACTGGAGGAGGTGTGTATTTGTGCCAGTGTGTGTGTGTACGTGAAGGCTCGGTCAAAATTGCCAGATACGCTTGCAGTTTTCCCAACATGGCCACAGGATTGCACTGTGCCGCATCAACCTTTCATGTTCCTGATTCCACCCTGACTGATGTGATACCAGCTGCCAAAAAGACTGTCAGCATTAATAAGCAGCTGCTGTGTGGTATTCAGGTTAGTGGAGATCACTGTCATCTTTCTGCCAGGCACAGGAAGCACGGAACTATAATATACTTTTTTTTTTGTTTTATTTCGATTTCAGCCATGCTAGCAGCATGGATGGCAATGTCAGTCAGTCGGTCAGTTGGTCCACCACTTTAGTCCGGAGTGAAATATCTCAACAACTATTGGATGCCATGAAATTTTGTACATTCAACATTTATGGCCAGAGGATAAAATATACTGACTTTTCACTTAGTGCCACCAGCTGGTTGACATTTTTGTTTTTTAGTGACAAATATACAATAATGGATTGCAATGAAATATGGTACAAACATTCACTTTCCCCTCATGATGAATTATAATGGCTTTGGTGAACACTAAGATTTTAATCCAGCACGATCATGATGTCTTTTTTTGTAGGTTAGTCAATCCTACAGTTGTTTTTTTGCCAAGTAGTGAAGCTGGACATAAAGGCACCACAATCTTTGGGTGTTCTGACAGAATAAAAGTTTCATATTCCCAGACAGACATAGACACTTATTCCCATGGACACTTAAGATAAATATACATAGCTCTCTGCAAAGGGTTTTCAAGGTACGCCCCTCTAAAGAGGCGGCGACATTTTGGGTGAATACCAATTCTATACCAGAGATGCACATGTGGGCCACAAGCTGAAACATGTTGGTCTCACAATAAAGTCGTTTCTGGAGTTTTTACCTCTTCATGTACGATTTAATTACAGCTGAATAGCACACATCATTAACTGTCAACCAATAAATTAATTTGGAAATGCAGATAAGGAAGTGTGTGTATATATACATAAAATTTATGGATATGTAAGTAATAGGATGATGGCAGGGGTTTTGAGTAGGAAAAATCCTGTTGCCACTTTACTTTAACTGCAAGAGTTTTCATTTTTGAGGAAATCAACTCGGAGTATGTTACAAGTGGAAAACAATAGTGTAATAATAGGATAAATATGCAATTTGAGAGTCCATCGAACACCGCAAGCCAACAACAACATAAAAAAGTAGATTTTTCATTAAATCGTTTACTGTTACAAAGTATTAACAAGTGTTGTAGCAGGGTAAGAGTACTGGAGGGAGGTATTTCATTACTTTCTCCCACGGTGCGTGTGTGTGTGTTGCTGTGCCTCTGTTACAAGTGAGTCAGAGTACACTGCACCACGGATGAGATGCTCCAGCAACCAAATCAGAAATGGTGCCCCTATAGGCGGTTCATAGCGCGACGAGATGTGATGAGATCAGATAGGTAACTGGCTTGCAGCGATTTTGCAACACAATGAAGAAACAGATGCTTGAATTCAAATCTGCTCTCTGCACGTTTGAGCGGCTCAGTGGGGGAGGGCTTAAGTTTCTTTATTTAACCATATGGAAAGGCTTTCATCAGGAACACTGACGGCAATTAGGCAAAATGTGACACGGGAGTGTGCATTAGGCATGTATCCAGTCTGCCCTGTGTGAATTCTGCCTTCTGTCTTCCAGAACTGGTTGGACCCCTCCAAGGAGATCAAGAAGCAGATGCGCAGTGAGTGTCTTTTCCAAGTCACTGACATGATAAATGTTTTAATAATAAATTAGTAAAGTCTTGTTGGCGTATGAACTGATGCAAAGTTTTGTGTTAATCTGTTAAATTTGCAATTACGATTTTGTACAGTTTTCCTCAGGCAGGCATGATAGTTAACCTTCCAGCCCTCATTGTAATTTCTCCTCAGACTCTACATGGCACTTTGCTTTCTCTGTCAAGTTCTACCCTCCAGACCCCTCCCAGCTCACTGAGGATATTACCAGGTAGAATACGTCTTTACCACAGACACACACACTCTTACAATATCAACAGTTGTAACTGCTCTGGCTGTGCTGTCAGATGCTCTTCGGAGTTAATCAGAGAAGAAATTGCTTACACATGTCAGTTCTGCAGGTGATTTGCTTTTTTATTATCCTGAAAAAGTGTGTTTACATCAAAGTATTGTAACAATTCACATGGCATATTTGCCCCGGTGTCAAAACAACACAAATCCCCCTATCCTTTTTCGAGGATTAGACCTGGAATGCTACTAACTGCCATGGATTAACTATGCTGAGTACTTGTTGGAGCTTGTCTTGGCTCGTGCTTGTTTGACTGCCAACACCCTCCTCTCCTCCCCTTTTGTCTCGTCTGACAGATACTACCTGTGTCTGCAGCTGAGGGATGACATGCTGTCAGGTCGGCTGCCGTGCTCGTTCGTCACTCACGCCCTCCTGGGCTCCTACTCCGTTCAAGCCGAGCTGGGGGACTACGACCAGGATGACCACGGTTCCGACTACGTCAGTGATTTCCGCTTCGCCCCCAATCAGACTCGCGAGCTGGAGGAGAGGGTGATGGAGCTCCATCGAAACTACAAGTACTGGACACGCTGTTGTTTGATTCATCCATGCACAAATCTCGTGGGACGATCTGCCGATGAGTTTTCCGTTGTGTCGAAACACTCCATCATGCATATGGCTGATAGACGGCGTCACATTACTGCACCATCTGTCGTTGAGATGTACACAGTGCGGGTCTTGCCTGGTGTGAGAACACTTTGTCAGTTAGAGTAGAGGGTCTTCACCACGCTCTGATTTGGCATCGCTTTTTGGCAAACGCCCAAATGTGATGGTTGGGGTGATGGATGGGAGGAATTTAGAATTGAAGATATCAAGCATATTACCAAGATAATTCTGCTCCCACTGTGCAAGATATGGGTTTATTATTTAAGAAGACCCGTTGCTTTTGGTTACAGATATTACCGTTATTATGCCCACAGGGGGATGACTCCAGCGGAGGCTGAAATTAACTTCTTGGAAAATGCGAAGAAACTGTCCATGTACGGGGTGGACCTCCATCACGCTAAGGTCGGCTGTTTGCAAAGTTGTTTTCATTTGCATGAAAGTGGGTTTCAAGGATGCATGCGGTGTTGTTCTGTAATCACTTCTGCATCTTTGCTGTCCCTTGTTTGCTGTAGGATTCTGAAGGGATTGATATAATGTTGGGTGTCTGTGCCAACGGCCTGCTGATTTACCGAGATAGGCTGAGGATCAACCGCTTTGCCTGGCCGAAGATCCTCAAGATCTCCTATAAGAGGAGCAACTTCTACATCAAAATAAGACCTGGAGAGGTATGCTGTATTGAGGATAATAAATGGGTACTTTATCTATTTAAAACATTAAAGTTAGTTTACTAATCATGAGTAGTGCTGCTCAACAAAAAAGAAGTTGGTTGATGTCTTCTGTAGCTTTGGAGGACCCTGAGGATGTCATAGTGATGTCACCCAGGGTTATCTGGGTTTGGGGTTTGAGACTTCAAATTCATAACAGAAAGCCTGCGTTACAAACTGTGGGTGTGAGTTTGAAAGGAGTGAATGTAAACCACCAACACTTACCAAGAGATTCTGTTGGATTGCATTATGGGAAATGTAGGATCCAGTGTTTTTGGAGCTTTACCCATACTGGTAACTAAAAGTCAGGATATTTGGGCCTCTGCTGCTTCAATTTCGACCATTTTTAAAAAATGTTTTGTCTTTCACAAGTTCCTCAGCTTTATTGAAATGCAATTCTCAATCACTGGATTACTTCTTTAAATCAATAGTTGGGAACACACGCACATTCGTTTTCTTGTGTAGAATTAAATGAGAAGAGTGATACCACTCTCAGGGGTCAGTTGTGATGAGCAGAAAGCTGTAAAATCCACCTTTATACCTCCAGTTTTGCTCCTCTGCATGGTCAGGGTCTATATTTTGGCCCTCCTCATTGTGCTGTGCAGCACTGCAGCTTATCCTCCATGCTGAGCCTCAGTGTGACAGGCTGTCTGGGCCAGACCCAGTCAAGTGACAGAGCCACACAGTGAGCCTGTGGTCGAGCCAAATAAAGAGCCCCTTTAACAGAGCTGCTGCAGCTGCAGCCACAGCCAGAATAGAGGGATAAAGAGTGTAAATATAGAGCCATGAAATAGTTTTCCTCCCGTTCAGTCCCAGCGTCTGAACATTGGATATTATTTTTCCTCTGCCTTGATCTGCTCCTTTCTGTCCAGTCGGCAAAATCCACATTTTCTAAATGTGTTTTCTCATGTAGTAGTAGTGTTTATGCCAGCACAAAGCAAAGACCTCCTTCTTGATTGAGTTCAACGTTCATGCCTGTATTAGATGATTAGATTAGATTTTATCCATGAATGTATCAGGTTGCCCTAAACTTTAGTCTGCTGAGAAGTACTGAGATGGTTTCAGCAAAACAGAGTAAACACACTTGGAGCTGCACCCCCTACACTGCACCTTCCTTCACATTCCTCTCTGTGTCCCTGTCCTCTCTCCCCTCCAGTATGAGCAGTTTGAAAGTACAATCGGTTTTAAGCTTCCTAACCACAGAGCTGCCAAGAAGCTGTGGAAGGTCTGCATCGAGCATCACACCTTCTTCCGGTAAGGATCGATCTGGTCTCATGGTTGGAGAGTTCCCGTTCAGTGCCTATTTTTTAAACATACAGAAGCCTCTCCTACAGCTTGTATTACTTACATGGCCACCTCGGCTTTCCTACTAATCTCTACTCTCTCACCCAGTGAATGATATAGCTTGTGATGTAGCTAACATGCAGAAGACACTGACACAACTACATATTTATACTATGTAAAAAGAAGATTCAGCTGTAAAACACAATTAAAGTTAACTTGAATTATACTTCCAGTGTAACACAATTGTATTTCCAATTACATGGCATGTGATCAAGAATGTTCACTAATTACCTTTTTTTTGTTTAAACAGACTGGTGTCTCCAGAGCCTCCACCTAAGGGCTTCTTGGTGATGGGTTCAAAGTTTCGGTACAGCGGTAGGACACAGGCTCAAACCAGACAGGCCAGCGCTCTTATAGACCGGCCTGCTCCGCACTTTGAGCGTTCTGCCAGCAAGAGGTACCTGCTGTCCAGGAGCCTGGACGGAGGTGAGAGCCACAATAGTTCCCCAGTAAATCTGTTTATGGAGGGTCTAAAGAGTGTATTTTTGAACTTGTATTCAGCTCCAATATTGCAGCTTTGAGACGGACCTTTAAATGAGTAGTTATTATTTCCCAAAAAGTCTGTTGCTTTAAAACCCTGTATCAGTTGAACTCTTGACTTTCCTCTTGCAATGATCCAACTCTTGTTACCAGCAGAGTTCTCACGGCCGGTATCAGCCATGTGCGAGAACCACGATGGCCTGTCCCACCGCAGCGCCAGCGAACAGCGTCGCCTCCGCAGCCCCTCCGTGGACGAGCAGGAGACCGAGCTGGAGCCCAGTTTGGAGCAGGACGAGGAGGACAAGGACCAGGAACAGAGCCAGGAGACGGAGGAGGACAAAGACGAGGACGGCGACGTCACACCAAGCAAAAAGAAAGAAATCATGGTAGTCAACATTTCCTGACAAACTGTGACTTTTTCTGAGTATAAAATGTTTTAAAGTAGATCCTTTCATGTTTAAATTACGGATGGTCCAAATGTGTAGAGCTTTAGTCAACTTGAAGACAACCCCGGCCTTGGTGCGGGGAGATGGTATGGACTACAGGGCTGCTGATGTAAATAGGTGCCCTACAAGCTTCTCAGGCCAATTGAGGCTTATCCAGCCTTTTTAGCATTTACTAACGCTTCGCCTTTCACTCCTATTCACTCAGGCTTATATGCTTACACTGCACTGCTCATAAATCCCACTGACAGCTTGACAGTTTTTAACCCTTTCTCATTATGCTGAGAAATGCAAACTCAAGCCTAGCCCTCTGTTGCTAACATGCCTTTCTTTTTTTTTTACTCTTGCTGGCGATAAGGAGGAGGCTGGGTCACCAGTTGACAGTAAACAGGAGGTATTTGGTGTCTGGCGATTTGGTCCCTGTCTGTCTGTATACCTGTCTCTATCCGTCCGTCATTTTATGTTTTTTCCAAGTATTTCTGTCTAATTGTATCTCATTGTCTCTGCCCGTCTTCCACTGTCTAACTGTGGCAGTCGACACTGTTATCGTAGGACGAAACTGTGCTGCATTGCACCATGTAAACAAGGGATGTTGCAATGGTTGTGTCTGGACTTATTTGTCATAATTAAGCATCCCAGCAAACATTTGACAGTGATTGGTACAATGAGTGAAGCACAGCATTTTTACAATATGACCTACTTCAAAACTTTAGAAAGTAGTTTCTGTCTCAATTCCACAATTGGTCAGAGCAGCTATGATGGCTAAAAATACCTGCACTTAAATTGATGGTGTATTTGCCACATCACTATCTATTCAATTCCAAAATGTCCGCTGGGATGTTTTTTTCAAATAATTTCCAAATTTGTCTTGGCATGGTAACTAAATGCCAAATCTAGCCCTCCAGTCTGTCCACCTGCCTTGTCCTCTGACTGACTTACCTTCTACCATCCTGTGTCTGCATCTGACCTTGTTCCTGCACTCTATGACCCTGCACTACTCACCTCTTGTGCTCGCCCATTCTCCTGCCCCAACTCCGCTCTCTCAGTTGGACCAGGATGCCACCCCTCGGCACAAACAGGAGGTACAGGTTCCTGTCTTCAGCCCTTGTGCTTTTTGTCCTGTGTGCGCTGCTGTTCCTTGGATCAAAGGATGTTTTTTAATTTTAATTTTTTTGGAATGTCATAGAGATTTGAAACATCTGGCAGCTGTGACCACTGAATACTTTCAAGTTGTGGCTTCCAAAATCTTCAGTTTTGTCGATATAAATGAGTCCTCCTCCTATTAAGTGCATATAAAGCATCCAGTGGATGTTCCTCACTGTTTGGAATATTGTGCTCTGTCTAGTAAACGGAGAAGTGGTCAGATCAGTTCAACAATCTAAAAATACACTATTAAAAGTTAAAGCCCATCATTCAAAATCCTACTTAAGTAAAAGGATGTAAGTGTTATCAGCTAAATGTACTTGAAATAGCAAAATTAAATGAACTTGTTCGACAGAAAAATAGCCCCTGTGACTGAAAGATGCTGTTCAGTGTGGATCTGTGGGCCTCTGGTTATCTCTTTCCATTGACTTATTCATGCAGCCTCTTAAGTACCACTCGAAGTTGTACAAAGCAACTGAACCATAACTGCTACAAACACTGGAGTCTGTGGCCAGCAAAGGTAAAGGAAAATGTTATTCCAACTGAGTTAAGACTTTTGCGCTTCAGTCTGAACTTTGTACCCAGACATTTTTATTCAATCTTCTCTTTAGTTCTTTATAATCAAGAAACTACCTGTAAAACTAGATTATGAACATAGTTAATAGAAAAACTACCATAAAAATCAAGAACGCATATTTTATACCTAAAAAGGAATAAATATACAGTAAAAAATAGTGTTACTGCAATGTTACTCCCCTACTGAAGGCACTATTACATTATTATATTGTTTGTATAGATGCATCAATGCTTAAGTTGCATTTTAGTGTTGTAGGCTAGCTTTAAGCACTTGGTATACAGTTAAGTAGTCCAGTGGTTCCCAGCCTGGGGGCGGACCACCTCCAGTGGATCACAAGATCAATCTGAGGGGTTGTTCACATTTTCACAATAAATTCTGACCTCCTCGGACCTCGTTATTTAAGTGAAACCATGTGAGAAGTTCTGAAAAGGTCTCCAAATGTTTGAAGGAAGTGTTAGCAACTCCCAGACACGGTCCCCCCGACTAAACACTTTTCTTTTGTGAAGGGTCGCAAGCCCAAAGGTTTTAATTATCCAACAAGGTTTCTAAATGTTACATGTTCATTTCTTCAGTCATCTATTTTGCAGGGTCTTGATTGTTCATTTGTCTCTTGAAAAATAATTCAATTGTGGCTATAATTGTTTTCTGTGAGCTTCAATAGCATCTTGAAAGTCATTTCTCTCCATGCACTACAGCACAGAGTAGTAAAACAGTAGCATTAGCATGTGTGTATGCAGTGTTGTCTCACTTCCCGCTCAGTCACGCTCATCAGATGCGTTGACGTCCTGCTGCAAAGGATTGTTGACGTCCCGCTAATGCGTGCCCTCTTCTCTTCCCGCCTTGTTCTGTTCCCCTCCTCGGGCACGTTCTCCTCCAGTTCCTGGATAAGTCGCAGGATTTCTTGCTGAAGCACCAGGCCAGCATCAACGAGCTGAAGAGAACCCTGAGGGAGCCCAACAGCAAGCTGATGAACCGCGAGAAGCGACTGTCATCCACCTCCCCGAGTGGCACACCAGAGAAGAAGGCTGTGAGTAGGGGCTCAGGCATGTGGGTGGACGGGTGGGCGGGGGGTCTGTGGGCTCTAAGGTCCACTATGGTCAATACCTCAAATCCAGCGGCCTCTGATGCTTGACATTCCATTAAAGGGCATTGATATTCCTGTCTGGCCGCTGTCACGTTGAATCCCTCTTCCTGCTGCTTGACTCGAGGCAAAACAGGCCATATTTCTGTCGCATGGAGACACTTGTTTTTCAAGTTTTTTTGTGTGCTCTTATTATTGCCTTTGAATTATTCAAGCCTGAACATGTACTGTACCGGAGGGACTGTTAAAAATAAAAGCACAGGAGCATGATTAGTGAAGGTAGTTATGGTTGAGACATATATCTCACTCACAGGAACAAACCTACAGTAAAAGTCTGCAGTTTATTTTAAGACGCCTATAATGAAGTGCATTCTGCCTCTCTCTGGTGTACCAGAATAATTCTGACAATATCTCAGAGGTACTTGAAGATGACTGACAAGCAGCACAGAAGGAAGCATCTTGATGAGATTAGTTTCAAGATGTTTTTAGAGATTTGCTCGATGTGAGGCACTTGAGAAATAATTATGAATATAGTTATCTTTTTTTCTTTTCTTCCTTGATTGCCTAACAGTGACACAGTTTTCTTTATGCCAGATCACAAAAAGCTCTCAAGCTCTTAAGTACATTTTGGTAATTAGGCTTTAGAAGATAGAGCAGTGAGATTGTAGTCTGTTCTGTAGACAGGATGGTTCTGTCTTTGACGGTGCCTAAGTTGTCTTCAAACAATCTCTCATCTGCTGTCCGGCATGATCAGATTATGCCCGTAAAATGTCAAACGATGTCTGCTGCAGAAAGTGTAATCTGCTGTGTGTCTCATTCCAGGTAAAATGGCGCGGTGGCTGGGTGGGTGGGTGGGATTGTGGGGTATTATTCGGTTTGACTGACAGTCGAAGGCTGGGAAAGTCTCTGTGCTCTTGGCTGCTTCCAAGAGATTCTGTCGAACTGAACTCTTTGAAGTAGTTACAGGAAGAAAAGATTTGCATTGCAAATATCTGCTGATTTGGTTATGTGGATTTGGTGGCTGTCAGGTACACAGCATTGCAGGTTTTTAGTCTGAAGTTCATTAAAAAGTTTCCACAAAATAATTCAGTTAAGTCCTAGTTAAACTGATTCTTTCCGCCTTTCCCCATTTTCTCCCTTTTGCATGAAATGGTTTTACTGTGCATCTTACTAACTCACCCCCTCATTTTGAGTCTGGGCTCTAACGGCTGTTCTTCCTTCTCTTTTAAACTCTCTCCTCTGCTTCGTGTCGGCCAGTTGGTGGGCCGAGCATTGGGAAAGGACCCTGTTAACAGCCTGTCTGTTGAGGGTTTCGTCCAGAAGACTCTGGTGACTTCACCTGAGGTTGCACACCTCTCACTCTTCCTCTTTCATGATACAGTTTACTATTTATAGCCTTTGTGGTTTGGTGCACAGCCTACCGTGCATTGTCATATGTCAGTCTTCTTTAGAAAATACTACCACATATTGTCCAATGAATCACTGTATGCAAATTCATGTTTATCAAACCTCACTATGCCAGCTGTACATTTTGTTCCCTTTTCTGTGATTCAAATGATTGTGTAGATTTCATTGTTTGCAGCATGTCTGTGCTTTGCACGTCTAACTGTGTTTAATCTATACCAACATGTAGGGCTCAGAGGAGTGGGTATTGATTGAAAAACAAGAAACTTATCAACAGGACCACGACTGGAAGGCAGAAGAAAAGAACAAATCTCTCACATCTGACGCCTCACGGGAGAAAAAGGAACTGGGAAAAGAGATAGACGTTACCAAGATGATACATAAAGAGGTAACAGGGTATGACAGGAAAGAAATGAAAAGCCATATTGATGAATTTCCATCAACAAAATCGTCCAGAGAGGCAGATGTATGCTCGGAGTCTCGGCCAGCTAGCAAAAGTCGTTTTGTGATTCAATTATCTGAGCATGCAGACTCGTTTCAACACAAATCTCAAAGTAAACCATCTCAAGCCTCAGAACCAGAGGCAAGCAATGATGTGGCCCCGGGCTCGCACCAGATAAAGGATCATGCAGCTTCTAAACCAAGGAAAAAGAGGAGACCCCAGAGTTTAAACCTGGGAATGCCTGCCGAGTTTATCTACACCAAAGGAGGCAGCGATTCTTCCGGGGAAGAAAACAAGGGCTCAGACTCAGACAACAGTCCGGAAAAAAACTCCAAAACAGGAAATCATTGTGAATCACCCCCAGTGGTGACGATGAAAGATGATCAGGGATCAGGAAAAGATCAGACTGTCAGGGTTTTAAAAGACTACAATAAAGAGGATATATCAACAGAAGAAAGCAGGGAGGTCTCCACTGAAGGAACAGAGCAGGTAAAGAGAAAAGTCAGTCAGTTTGGGCCAACCGATATCGATTTAGGGTCAGTGAATGGACCCGGAAAGATAGAGCATGATAGTACATTAGCAGTTAAAGGGGAGTGTGTGATGAAGGGGCGAGGGAAGGGCCTTATTGACAACAAAGAGCTAGCTGAGGTAAAACTGCGGCAGGTCAGGACACATGAGAGGAAGATCAGCAGCTCTGGGGCGGAGGATATTGAGGGTTTCCTGGGAGACCGAGGTCAGAGGACGTCTCTCCACCGACTTTCAGGCAGCAGCTACCAGGCGGAAATCACCAGGATTGTCCCTCTCAAGCCGGAGCGGTCAAAGAGCATAGCGTGTAAGGATGAAAGGGACAGGACAGGGCAGGACGAGCCCACACGAGCCCTCAGAAGAGAGTACCGCTGGTCGGTCGGCTCTCCAGACGGACCCTCGGACCTCAACTGGTCTGACGTCTCCACCTTCCACCCAGCGTTTGCGGCAGATTTGGAGGGTCTCGCTAAAACGGAACACCCTGACGACACCTACCAGTCTGGCAGAGGACCTGCAGAGAGTCAGTCGCTCGGCTCAAAGATTTCAGCGCTTCCCAAAATGGCTCCCCCAGCCCCGCCAGTCAAAACACAGAAGGCCAGGGAGTCCGGACTAATACTGCGGAACAGCCGAAATGCCGGCAGGGAGCCGAGCCTGGACGCAGCCAAGAAGAGACACTCGGTAACTCTGCTTGGCATCTGCTATTCTGTCATTGGAAATAAAGCATCGCATGAGCTTCAGACAGACTCGCACGCCATTTTTCTTTTTTTCTACGTTTTCAGTGACTTGAAACACTCATCCATCTTACCTGTCCGTGGCTGTATGAAGAGCAGGCGGAGCGGTACACTTGCTCCGTCTTGTGGCAAAAACCAATCAAAAAGTTTGGACATTTTCCCATATGGCAATATCCCAATTACCCCCCTCCCATTGCCCTCAACATGCACCACACCGTCTGGCAAATCTGTACAGCTCACCACTGGCTGTGAAAGTAAAAAAAAAAGAAAGAAAAAAAATCAATATCTCATGTTTTGGTTGTCGGTTTGTCTTCGCCTTCTCTAACTTGTGAGCCTCAAATTTCTTTCCCGCTCACGTTGTTCTCTGTCAGAGGGTGGAGAGAAAAAAAAAAGGCTTGCATATTATCATCGCTCTGATGGTTTTTGCACATCACCGTGCTATTTTCAAACTGGAAATGCAAAACAAAACAATTTATTGCATACTAATGTCACAAATTAAATTACTCATTTGGGGGAAGAAAGGGTGAAAAATACTGCCATCCATTACTTTGTTACAGACAGCTATTATCTCCCAAAATTAGAGATAAATGGGGTATAGAATTGGTTTGTGCACAAATGATTGAGAAACTACTATCAAACTGCTAAAGTTACATCGACAGAATTTACAAAATGTGTCTTGATCCTTCAGATTGGTGATAATAAATCATAAATCAGGTGCATTATTCTCCCCCACCTGGATAGGAAGCTCAGTGGTGTTATAAACACATTGGTTCCTCTAACCGTGAAACCCAGCAGGCAATGAGCAGCCAGACACCACAGCTCAGTGCCTGACACAGTCAGATTTGCTGCTTTCATTTCACTGTTGGTATCATTAGGAGCTTGCACGCGTTTGGCACTAGAATGAAAGGAATCTGAAGTGAACAGACATGACAGCTTTCATCATTTCCCACCTTTTCATCTGAGTCAAGCTCGTGCATATATTGGATGAAATAGGCATGAGAAGAGGTGTTGCGTAGCTCTCACTGGCGAGTGACAATCATATCAAGATCTGATTGAACTCGTGGAGTGTGGGAAAATATTAGGTGCTCCTCCAAATATGTGGACGCGCTCGTCACTTTGACAGGCCTTGAGACGCGCCCCGGCACCTTTTATTGGACATTCAACATTTTTTGTTATTTTATTATTTGACAACATTTGCATACTCCCTTGTTGAGACTCAAGGTGCGTAGCGTTGCAACACAGCACTTTCTCAGTGGGTCAATGAGTGGCTGCTGCTATGATAAAAACCTGCTCATTACACAAACTGCATGATTATCTTGCCCGGCCTCTACTCATTCTAACAGATAAACCCGGCTGCAGATGTTGCTTTTGTCGCAGTAAGCTCACCTCTTTTCTGTCCTCTAAACTGTATGCTATGTTACTTTAGAGTAGCGCTTGAAATTTGTGCCTGAATCCATTTGGACCTGACTGGATCTGAACCGACCCAGTGGGCTTAGATTGGGTCTGGCTGAATTTCTCACCTAAACTTGGGTTTGAGTCCTTTCAAAGACATACAAAATACAGAATTACTAGCTACTATGAAAAAGTGTGGCTACATTCAGATTCGGAGTCTCGCTGTGCAGTACACCAGGATCCCAGTTTAGGTTTGGAGTGGAATATTTTGTGCTCAGAACACGCTGAGCTCATATTTTCAGGCTCCAGTCAAGCTCTGCTGTTAGGACTTGTGTCTGTGTGGTGACCGCTTCAGCTTGTGCTAATCTTCGGATGCTCTCTCTGCCCTTTCCTCTGCTTCCCCCTGCAGGAGCCTGTCTCTACTCCTGCCATTTATGAGGAGCCGTTTGCTGATTTCAAGGTTATTCATTTGTATTTAAACCCCCCTTCACATGTTCCACCCACCATCTCTTTTCCTCCCTGCACCCCTCACGGGTAAACTGCATGCCTCCCAACTGACTGCACCAGTTTCTGCTGATATATAAAAAAGTGCCAAAAGCTTGAAAAGATTAAGTGTTTTCACTGGCTACTCCGCTGCCCTCATCCATCACGATGATCTGTTTGAATTGAATGTGTGGGTTGAAAACGAAGGCCACTGCGCTCGGCTATAGCTGGCACGATCTAGTTTATTTACTTATTAGCTCGTGTACTAGTCATCTATTTTTCGCCTGTGACCCCTTAAAACAGAACGGTTTCACTTCTGAGCCCTCGTCACTTCAGCCAAACTGTTTTTTGTTCCCCTTGTTTTATCTGAATGCTTTTAGAGACATGTTGCCTACAACGGCAGAGAGTAGTGACCACAGAAGCTATGATGTTGAGAATGAATAGTTTTCAAGCTGACTGGAGAAACTGCGTATCAGATGGAAAGGTTGTAATGCCATAATTTCATGCCATCATTTTAGGCTGATTTTAGGTTTCTCATAGTCATAGAACCTATATAATACCTAAAAATTAAAAATACTGCACTCGGATAAGCTTCAGAAACTGCAGTTTTATCTAGTTTGTTTAAGAAAATAAACTTTATTTGGATTATTTACAGTCCTTAATTATTATATTTAGTTTTAGGTAAGACTATCCATGGTTACCTAGCTTTATCTGGCTGGTACTGTTTTCACCTTGTGAGTCTGTGTGTGTGTGTGTGTGTGTGTGTGTGTGTGTGTGTGGACGTGTGTGTGTCATCCTGGTGTTCATATGTCCTCTGACAGTCATGTCAACTTTATAGTATCACAACCATGCAAGATGCAGTCACGGAACCTTACAGTTGTGTAGTTGAGATCCCAGTGAAGGCCGAGTTCGAAGATGGGTGTGGTCCAAGCAAGGGCACTGGAAGTGTGGGGGTAGGACCCCCCCCCCGTCCACTGATTCAGTGCAATCTAGATTCTAACAACAACAAACTAACATTCAACCTTTGTTATAACAACTGACAGCAACTAACATGATACATGTAACATAGCCTACACATACAAACAGTATTTTGCGCCAACGTCTGTTAAGAACGACCTTGAGATCCTTAATAGAAATTATTATTTAAGGTGAAGGATTAAAACTTTAAAACGTGGATGTCCCTAACTAAACACACTACAGCCTGATCTACACATAATTATTACTGGCTGCAGTAGCCCTCATGATTTTTTGAAGTACAAATATTTTTTATTTATCCTGTAAACCCTTGGTGTGTCCCAACCTCAAGGTTTGAAGCCACTGTTGTAACACTGTTGTAAGTCCTATGCATCATCTTGCATGATTGCACGTCCTTTGATTTTCTACTGCATATTCAGGATACATTGCATGTACAATGGCTTTGATTTTTGAATCCTCCATGAATCACAGTAAACTCGCCACCGTCAGGCATCAGGAGGATACTTCCACCCCATTCCATGTCATCTTCATTATCCGTCCATGTGCAGTTATGTAACATTAGAGTGGTGATCCTGTATCTGTGCCCGCCCCAGAAGGAGCTCGGGGACAGGAGGCCCCAGCCGAGCATGGCCTCGGAGGAGGAGCAGGAGCGGGACACGGTGGCCTGCATGAGGGAAACCCAGCTGGGCATCGAGCGCAAGTGCTCCAGCATGACGGTCAGCTCCACGTCCAGCCTGGAGGCTGAGGTCGACTTCACCGTCATCATGGACCTCCACTCCGGCATGGAGGACTTCTCCAAGGGCATGTCAGAGCTGGGGGAGAGGGAGCGACAGCCCGAGGTGGGCCGGGAGGACTTTGAGGAGACCTCCAGGTTCTACTCTGCCCGTCTGATGGGCTCCCGGGACAAGTCTCCCATAGAGGAGAAGCTTCCTGAGGAGGGAGCACATCATGAGGTAGACGGATGAATGTATCTATCCTTCATCATCATCACCCACTGGATTCACCCTGCTTGGCTGGACTTGGTGCTATAACAACCCGCAGTTTTACATTTTTTCTTTTTTGTTGTCGATGGACCATTTCCCATTGTTTGAATTTAATTACATTTTGTTCATGTTTAATTTTGTTCAAAACTCCACATGTTTTATTCTGTTTGTTGATGTATAAATTTATGAATTTTGCCCCTATCTTATTTTTATCAGTTGCGTCAGTGTTTCTTTGAACCCCCTTGCCGCTGCTGCATCATTTGCATGTCGCCATCAAGCCGAAACAACCCAGTAAATCATCGTATTTCAGCGTTTGTTCCGTCAAGTTAGGAGTGTTCGAATGCTTTGTTCTGAAAAGTGTGCTGCTCGTGAGCAATGCGTCGCTCTCCCAGGGTCTTCGGGGATCTTGCCGTGAACAAGCTGTTTGATGTTGTTTGACTTTGCTGTTTGTGTTTCACGCAGCCTCCCGTGGCAAAGAAAGACCCCAGTGCTGTGAGCGTGGCCCACATGCTGAAGAGGTCCGACACCAAGACGGAGACACACACGAATGGATCAGAGATGCCCCCCAACATCACCAATGCCTCACCGCAGGTAAAGCAACAACAAGAGAACACAAACCATACTATGCTGTCATGTTGCTGTAAATTCACACATCTGCTGTGTTTGGTTTTTCAGTGTCCCTTTCAATGTAATTTGCTGCATTCATCATGATACTTTGGTTTTTGTACAAATCTCACAAACAAGATCTAATGTGTTAACTGGTGAGCTTTGGAGGTGTTGGGTGGCGGGCTCTGTTACATAGCTGTTTCCTCCGTTTCCTGTCTTTATGCTAAGCTACACTATTGAGCTGCTACCTGTATCATGAGCTTATCATATACACTTTTTCTTCTCTCTCTCTCTCTTCTTCCTTTCCTCTGTGTCATATTTTATGCATTAACACGGATACATTTGAAGCTCCAGTGTTGGTTGAAAGGTCAAGTGAGGGAAACACTCATCATAGGATGAATCCCATCAGTCACCCAACAAATAGACTTGCAATAAAGCATTTCATATTTTTGCCGAGTTGTGGAGATGCTTTTGATTAGAGAAGGAAGCCTTTTCTTTTGGCTTCGCTGACATGAGGGCCATATTCCCCAGACAGGGATGACATAATGGCATCATTATGGAGTGATTAAAGTATTGACAGTGTATTAATGAGAAATATGAAAGCAGGTGCAAATCCCATTCATCTCCGGAGGCAAAGATTTGAGTGCTGGCTGGCTGTCCCACAGGTGCCTTATTAAAATGTAATCATTCCCGGGCTTCTTAGCCATTCAGCTAATGGTGTGGATGAATCCAGGCAATGATGTAGAGAGGGCCTTTGAAGTGCCAGATCAGTTTTGAGTCGGATTTTTCTATGATGTCAGAGTAAGACACAGAAGTGTGTGTGTGTGTGTGAGTGTGTGTGTGTGTGTGTGCGCGAGAGTGCGCACATGCACCTGCAGTAAATGGAAGATGACGTCATCGCCAGGCAGACAAAGAGCTCCAGCACCCACACTGTTCAGCCAGCAGAGGGAGCCATGTGATCTCTGTAGGGAGACAAAGGCCGTGCTGCTCCCAGCTGTCTGCATGTCAGTGACAGGCTTGCGATATATGTAGCACTGTCACCAGAGTGTAGGGAAAGGAATTTGTTCAGCTCGAGCAATGCCTTTATAAACAGTTCATCTAGAATACACATGCTGTTTGATTGTCAGTTTGATTGTCATGGCTCTGAAATATGTTGTCAATACAGAACCTTTTCGTTACTTGTTTAGACGAAAGTCTACATCGAGAGCTACAGAGATGATATCATATTTTCAAGTCTCTTCTTTGTATGACACTTAAACACTATTTTACATTACTGTATTGTTGATAAGTACATTTGGATATAATAGGCCTACATTAGAAGCCTTTACATAGGTCCATTCAGTTGCTTTACAGAGTGTAGCTGAAACAATAAAAAATTTAAATCATTTTCACAGCTAATAAAACCCACTCTTGCTCAATTCAATACACTCAGGAACTTTGCTGCTAGAGCGTCACTTGGTCTGGTGTGACCAGTAGCTTATGGACATGTTAGCAAACTTTGACAGATCACTGCTGTGTTACTGACATCACTGCATCAGTGTCAGACTTTATAACTCAGCACGTCACAGGTAACCATTCTGTGGTTTTATCACAAACGCCCCAAAAGACGAGAAATGAACACGCTAAAACTTTGTCGAACAGTTACAGTTTGTGCCCTTCTCACACAGGTGTAACTAATGGCACTAAAGAATGCTCCAGCAAGGGCCTGTCAATGAGCCAGCATTAACAATAGACCTTTGTCACGGCAGACATCCATAGCAGGGAAAGCGCCGGCGAGACCAATTTCATTAATGTTGGCTCAGCCGGGACCCTGGAACCAGCTCGCCTAAATGGAATACGCTCGTTATTTATGTTATCAATTACAACCTGTGCTTTTTTTAGGTCTACACGGCTTACGCCTTGTTCCAGCTCCATACTACAGCTTCAGGTTGCCAAGTCACGATGTCTCTGAAGCTATTGTAATCCAAAAAAACTGGATCAAATGGCCATGTATACTGTGAAAGGGGTCGCTTGTACAGTAGAGACAAACCTACAGAGAATCATCACCTGACTCTGTAGCTCCCCTCGGCTTTAGGGAGCTTTATTCTGCTGCTCTCAATTGGCAAAAAAAGGAAAATAAATAATGCTGCTTTAATAAGATAGAATATCGTTCTGTATGGCTCCCTTATTACCAATGACTAATATGCAGATTGAAGTAATGCTTTTTTATATGATCACTTATTGCGTTTCTTATAGCCGTATTTCATATCGGGAAATTAATAAAGACTCTGCCCACTAATAGTCTCACTATTACACTAAGTCACACTGTTTCCCTCTTTCCCTCAGAACTATGGAGCCGTCAGCCCGCGGGAAGCTCCTGCTGCCCTTAAAGAAAATGGCTCCCCTGTAAGTATCTTTAGAGAGGAAATGCATCAGTGTGACAGCGTGTGTGTGTGTGTGTGTGTGTGTGTGTGTGTCTGTGTGTGTGTGTGTGTGTGTATGGTGACAGAGTAAGACACTCTAGCCATTGTGCTGTCGCTGTCTTCTTTAATAGCTTTGACCTTTACTTCCTATCCTTCTAAATAAGTGTGGAAATGAAAAATGTTTGAGAAGAACAGATCTGCATTGTGATCCGTGCATGTGAGCCAGATGTTTGCCACAGTGCTGGTATTTGATGTTATTATGGTAATGACTCGGTTTTATGAATGACAGTATGTGGATGTGAAAGTTTGGATGAGTAGATGAATACGTGCTACCTCCAGTGTTTGGAATAACTCATATTTCACAGATCTGTGATATTCACTCCAGGAGTCTGAGACCCCCTGGTGAGACAACACAACATGTTTTGTTATGAGCATGTTTGTGTGTGTGTGTGTGTGTGTGTGTGTGTGTGTCCCTCCGTGTGTGTATGACTACCCTCTAATCAATGTGCTGTAGGTAAAAGCTGGCACCCAGGAGAGGGAATCTGTCGTGTCCCCGCTGACCATCACTGCTGAGAGCGTCACCTCAGCAACCACAACTCAAGTTACCAAGGTAACGCCTTATCTGTTCCCATGGCTACAGTTTAATGCCTGAAGCTTGGCATCAGTCCACCATATCTGTATCTTATGGTACACTCTTGAATATGTCCCATCACTCTTTGTCTACATAAAGGAGTAGATGGCCAAATAAAATAAATAGATGTAAATAATTTTTTTTATTGACTTATAAATAATAAGGTTAGGATTCAGTTGCCACAGAATGTAATGCTTTTAATTAGTACTGTAAAACAATAGGGATTCAATATATTTTCACTGCATAAAAGCTTTTATATTTGTTGTTCTAAGCAATAAGGGACTTTACTGAGAAAAATTATCCAGTGCACAAAAGATGAACTGATGTTTCTGAAGACAAAGCACTGGTACAGAAACAAAGATGGAAATATAAATACAATTAAACAATAATACAGCTAATTGCTGTTTTTGTCAAACAAAGTGGAATTTCTAATAGTTGGGAATGAGCTTATGATTCATTAAATGTATTTCTATCTGAATACGCTCTGCAGACTGTGAAAGGAGGCTACTCAGAGACCAGGATCGAGAAAAGGATTATAATCACAGGAGACGATGATGTGGACCAACACCAGGTGAGGAGAACTATTAATGAAATACAGAAGCCCTTGCACTGTATGTTCAATAAATCATAAAGCACAGGAAGCCAGTATGTGAGAGTTATGACCCGTGTTTTGATCCTTTATGTCCCCAGGCCCTCGCCATGGCGATCCAAGAGGCCAAGCAGCAGCACCCCGACATGCTGGTGACAAAAGCAGTGGTTATCAGGGAAACAGAGTCTCCCACTGAGGAGCTGCAGCAGAAAGCAGAGGTATGTGACAGTTACAGTGCTGACAGTCTGGTCATGTGATCAGAGTGCAGGTTACAAGACTGCCTGCCTCTGTATGCAATGACTGTTGAAATTTCTTTTTAGAATGGCAATAATGCGACTACAAGGACATGCAAAATGACTACAAAGAGACAAAAAAATACCACAAAGATACAAAAAAACACCACAAAGATATACAAAAATACCACAAATGACACAAACCCACCACAGAGATGCAAAACAACTTCAAAGGGATGCAAATTTACTACAAAGACGCAAAACAACTACAAACATTGTAGGGAGCCTTTTACAGGGGCCCATTGCCTCATATCCGTCCATGTCCATGTGTGATGACAGACGTGTGTGTCGTTGTCTCGTTGCAGTCCTGATCGGTCATGGTGGTTCCTGAGGCGGGGGGACAGGAGAGGATCCTCCAGTTGTGCGTCCCCTGCCCCGCCCTGCAGTACGCCACCAACCGGACGTGAGGACTCTCCACCCCGCCTGTGTACAGACCGACACGAGAACAGACTGCGTTCCGTGAAGCAGTAGACCTCCACTCCTGTCCCTTTAGACAAACCAACTGTGACTCGGCCTCTGACCCCCACCCGGGCTTCCCATCCTGTCCCGGCCCGTCCCAGCCCTCCACCTCCTTACGGAACAAGAAACATCTTCTACTGGACGATTTACCACTTGGTTTAAGTGGAATGATGCAAGATTGAAAGTGAAACCTGGTCACAGCTGTTACTATTTGAATTCACCTCTGTAAGAGTCATTTGTCTGAAACTATATGTGCATATTATTTAATCTAAAACATTTTGACTCCTTTGAACCCTGAGGGTCATTTGAATCAATGAATTTTCAACCCCAAACTCCCCCCAGCCCTACAAATTCTTTCTATTTTAAGTCCCAAACATCTGCCCCGTGCTACTGTCATATATGAAATGAATAAGATGTAAGAGCAGAGGAGGGTTGAGTGAAATGATGGGGACATTGCTGGTGGTGGTGGTGGGGTGGGATGGGGAAGTTGGTACCAAGTGGCAAGGGGCAGCCTTTTGCTTATTGTTGCCACCTCCTGGCTGTGACACCTTCAGTATAATCAACAGCTGTCTTATTAGCTTTTTACATTTTTATCTATAGAGGGTCTAATTTATGTCCAGTGTTCGCTTGTTTATGAAATATGTATAATATCAGATGATTATAATCTGCATGATTCAATTACAAATTAGCTGAGGGAATGAAAATCAATAATAAAAAAAAAATACACGGACACGTCCTCATTTGAAATCCATAAGAAGCTCTGAGATGATGGGACTGAGCACCTACGGAGAAACTGTAGAAACCACTGGGCCGGTGAGCGGAGGACACACAGTGATCCTGGTGGACTCTGCTGAAGAAGGACAGTTATGTGTGGCCCTTCAGTGGACAGCTGGAACTCTGCTTTGGTCCCGGTCTCCAACGTACAAACATCACTGTCCTCGTCCCATATTCCCTCGCTCACTGTTAAACCATTCTCATTTGGGTGTCTGCTTGCCTTCTACAGAAAGAATTGCTGGTCGCACATTTTGGGAACAGTTATCGGATTTTTAGAGAAATTTTAATATAAATACTGTTTTATCTAATACATTTAAAAAAATGTGATATTTTTTTTTTTTTTTTATTGTTTGATTTTGCTGACTTCCATCATGAAACAGAGTTTATGTGTTATTCTTGTGTTTTTGGATGTTTTCAGTCGTCCCTGAGAGAGCATCGTCTCTTGGGCTGTTGCTTTGCTCGATGCTGCGTTTCGCTGTAGAACTTACAAAGTCGGTCAGAGAGCTCTCGCCCAAAACTAGAAATGCAGTGAATTGGGGGACAGGCTTTAGCTCATTTTGTTGTGCCGGAAATATCTGGCTGTCTTTATTCAAGGTTTAAAAACCTCATGAGATGTCCCTGTCAATAATCAATACCAGCATGATATCCATTCCTTTAACCTGCTGTAGTTGACTGTTTGGCCCCAGGGCGACAAGCTGTGAACACAACACAAATGGCAGACGTGTTGGCAAACAGTTCAGTTTACACATCCAGCAGACACCGAACAACATTAGCATTCATTCAGAGTAATGTTTCTGGCCACCTGCTAAATGTAAGTCCAGTATTCACTCTTTAGCCTCTAAATTCTACACTGTGTTCACTGTGAACTGTGAGTAGACTAGACTAGAGTAGCTGTAAAACCAAAACAGTGAGTTAAAAAAAGCTAACACGCTACATTTGTTGTATAAAAATACTGATCATAGCAGCTTTAAACAGCAACTTCAAAAAAAAAAAAAAAAAAAATTTTTAATGAAGGTATAAAAATAGTCTTTCCAGTTGTAAAGCCTGAAAAGTTCAAAACCACAAGATTAACATGGGTACTTTTTTGTTTTCTGTTGGATTTAAGTTATGGTGTATGAGTTTGTAATTGTATTTATAGGAGTGGTGAATGTGAGGCCTGTGCTTTCCCTCCCGGTTCCTCTTCCAGACAAAGCCGAGACCCACCGTGTGACATACATGGATCCGCCCGCAGAACCAGCAGGCTGTCGCAGAACATATATCCTGGATGACCTTTAATACTATACTATGCATCACTTATCATACACGAGAATCCCTCTGATGGAGCCTGACCCATGTTAGCCGTGTTGCCGTCATTGTTAACTTTGTGCTACTGTTAACCGAAGCAGTGGAGCGCACTGCCTGTGAGATTTGCAATAAGCAGCCATTACTCTTATCCTCTGTCCTCTAAAGGGAGAAAACTGTGAACTCTCATGCGTACCGAAGCGTAACCAAAACCTATAACACAGTTAGTGATATTCAACAGAAGCTTTTTCCAACACTTGTGACCATGGCTTTTGTCGCCCGCGTCGTCTAATCCTCCCACTCCCTGACTTGAAACTGTCGACCTGCTGTTAATGTGTCTGAGAACATGAGATACCCACACTGATTATTTGTATATCTTATTTTGCTCTGTTTTACTGTTTTCTGGTCATATGACACTGGACTGTTGTGAAGGCACTTGCTTGCAGTGATAGCAGCACATATACTGTAACCTGTCTTTGCTGTAGTATTGGACACACTGCTGATGGAGGAGAGGAGAGTAAGTTGTGAACTGTGGGCGAGGTGGTGTGTTGAAGGATGGAGGGCCCTGTGTTTAAATATGTATTATCCTGTAAACTATGTAGAAATTGAGAGGAGCGGGGATGTGTTTTTAGGTTCAAGAGATGAGGCAGTAAGTATAATCTGATAGGAATATATCCTGAAATATCCCACGAATGCCTTATGTTTGGAGTGGTGGTTAAGGGGGGAGCAGGAGCCGCTGTTATCACAGCTCTGCTGAAAGTGCTGTTAATCACCACCAGGCAGATGTAGAAACGACCTCTCCTCTCAGTCCAAGGTGAGGAGGAGCCGTCTTGAAAGTGAATTACCGTCTTGTAAAGAATGTGACATAGAGCGTGGCGACAGAAATGCCTCCGAATCTGGACTGTTTAGTCCTCAGCGAGATGAGAACATTTATTAGCCCCATTAATGTAGGAAAACCAGCATAGTACAGATTATGGATATGAGCTGTTTTTTTTTTTTTTCCCGTGAGGAGCATCAAACTGCTCCACTGTTTAGCCTCCACCTTCAATTCTCCACTGCCTTTTGCTCTACATTCCCTAGTGCTTGGTGGTGTGTATTTGCTGTATTTGCATTCAGTCTAAATGGAAAACATACATGCATAAATAAATGTTTCAGTATGATTGAAACGCTGTCTCTGATTCTTACAAGAAGGGAGAGGGATTTCACTTTGACTAGTTACCAATAATGTAACAGAGAAACTTGGGGAAATGTATTAACATGTATTTAAAATTAATAATTCATTATATTTAATAAATATTTGTTTTTTGGTAATATAAGAGTAATGGATGGTATTCTTCTTGTAGTGAAACAAAAGGAAGATTACCTTCTTTTGTAATGCCATCTTGTGGCCAGATTCAGAACATATAACTGGGGTGCAGACTCCAGTTATTTGTGTGCTCTTAGTGCCATCTAGTGTATTTTCTGCAACCTCCAAACTCAACATATTAAAGGACTTTACACACACATTTATAGAAAATGCCAAAGCTTTACAGCATTTAAATGATATTAAATGAATGTTCCAACAAAAAAGATTTACTATGTTTTGCAGATTTTACACATCAAGATCAGAGGTCATGAGGAGTATTACCAAGCCTATGAAAACGACGGTATGTCTCTGGAGGAGCTTTGTCGGGTCTGAAAAAATAATCCCTGATGATGTCATAGTGATTTCATATGGGTATATCCCATGTTAGGTTTTGAGACTACAACTTTTTAACAGAAAAACAATTTACAAATTAAATTCAGAATGTGCAGTTTGAAAGATGCTGCCGTTTACCGGGCTGAAGAGTCTACTGAAGAGATGGTATCATGTTGCATTATGGGAAGTGTAGCATCCAGTGTATTTGGAACTTGACCAATACTAAGGACTAAAGGTCGGGGTGTCTAGGCCTCTGCAGCTGCCATTTTGACATTTTGAACCCACCTTTAATAAATAGTAAATATGTCTCTTTCCCCTTTAAGTGTTAAATCCAGATATGTTGTGTCAATTCAATTGTATTCTGAACAAATGCCAAAACCAGAGGGATAATTCTCTTATACGTCAGTTCTCACATAGGTCATATGTATTGACGGATGGACCAACAGAGCATGACATTGTCTTATAAATCAATAATCTTTATTAACACAGTATAAACAACAAACAGCAACAGAGGAAACCCTCACATAGAGCGTATATGGACAGTTAGACCCAGTACATCTCAGAGGGGCTTGACTGAGACAGAAGCATAGACATGGGGCGGATCATGGTTCAGATTTCATGGTACACACACAGTATACACAAACCGGATCAGATGTCTGAACCTTGCACGTTCCTAAAGCCATTCAGTCGGTTTGCAGTTAGACAGAAGAGAGAGGACAGAGTACAGTCATGCTGAGCAACAGTTAGCTACAGTATGAAACAGTATTACATAAAAACCAAGTAAATCATCTCTTTAGAAAGGTTCTTTTATATAAATGATTTGAAGTGTACAAAACAGTATTTTACACATTTCTTGATGCATGATTCCGAGCAAGACCCAGTAGCCTACAGTACACTTCCCTTCAAAGTACAAACTACTTAACTGGATTACAAGCTACATACAGACTGCACTGTACCTCTGTAGCACAGCACGTCCACATGGCATCAGGAGACTATGGGAAAAGGAAAAGATCAGCAGCATTGTCTTTTATTTAGAACTCACACCTATAAAAATGCACCAGGCCCTCATATATTGCCAATATCCCATGCGAAACAGCAGAATTGCCATTCAAACTAACCGTAGTAACCTCAGAATGGCAAAAAGGATGCCCCCCCCCCCCACCCCCCAATCCCGACCACATACGCTAGCTATCAACACAGCAGCATGTAAACATCACCGCGGCTGCTTCGTTGTTCTATGTTTCTAATGCTTTAAATATACACATGATAAGTTAAGGCTCTTTAAGGACCTGAGGATTTTGAACATATGATGAGGCACACAGAAGGCAAAGAATAGCTCTAGACACAGGGCTAACTGAAAGAATGAGGAGCACGAGACAGCCACAAGGGTCCGGTCACCAGTGCAGTTCAATGGCCAAGGTAGAGGAACCCAGGGGAGATGCTCTCCGAAACAGCATGGAGCTATTTCTGGTAACAGGCTCAGTAACTATCGCATGGATGGCTTTAAGGACTCCAACGACTTTTTGGGAGTTCTTGGTCACCCCGAGAGGACTGGCATCCAGTGTGCAAAGGTTTTTAATTTTAATTTTGTTTTCATATGTATGCTGAAAAAGTTATTGGTTGCTGTAATCATTCCGTCTGTCCAAACTGGGCGTGAAGCGACCCCTTCTGAGTGCAATTCTTATATACAGTCCTCCCTTTGAGCAAAATTGATTTGATAAACTCAAAATTTCGTAGGAAAAAGAACGGAACTTTGGGAGATGACTACTTGACTTAGCCAACTGTCGAAGGCCTTTTTGCGCAGAACAAGGACGGTGGATTTTGTCCCTCATCTGTCACCGTGTAGTCATGCTGCGAAGGGCCAGGATGGAAAGGAGGAATGATAACGACGACTCATAACTCAATGTACATACAGTATGTAAGTATTACATTTATGGGGACAAAATCCCAATTTATACTTTACGTAAGTTGTTCCAGTTAGCATTATCGTTTTTTTGTTTTTTTTTCTTCTTCTTTTTTTTCTTGCATTTTCTGCAGATACATAACATAAAAAGAAAATTTCAGTCCACCTCATTAGTGAAATCCATTTTGTATCAACTTGAGCTGGCTCACTTCATCCAGTACCATACTGGTGCCATACTGGTAAAGTGTTAGCACAGTGCTGTGTATTGACAGATGATTTTAAATGCTAATCCTCTCGTCACACACAGTCCTTGGTAAGACGACCAAGAATGACAAACACCCAACACGTCCCTGCAGTCCTTTCAGTGACACAATTTTGGAAATATTGCAGAAACAGAAATGCAGAGATGTAACAGATAACAGATAATAGTTCATTCACTTGAAGAAAAGAAACTTCTCTGGTCTGTGTGACTCAAAGTTACAAGAATTATCTTATTTTAGAAGACAAAAGGTGCGCTGTCAAATCACATTCTTAACCTCCAGACTGGAAAATTTGATGATGTTGTTTGCCATGCACGTAATTGTTCTCGCCCCAGTAAGCCCAGACCGACTTCAAATCGATTAAGAAAAGAAAAATCTATAAAAGCTCAACATGTCATACAAAAAGATGCATATAAGACATTTTTCTCTTTATTTTTTTCTTATGAAAGCTGCTTTGGTAACAACATAGTCACGACATCGGTCAATCTTCTTTACTTAGCGCGGGTGCTGAAGGGGACTCCTTCCCTGTCATCTCAATGGCGTATTTTTTTAATTTTATTTTTTTGTCAGCATCTTCCTTCTGCATCTAAAATCTAAATGAATGGATCTAGTTACACCGGAGTGGGCTGTGTTTGCGTTCCGCCGTAGAGCTGTCTGCGCATCAGATGCAACGTCTGCTGGGAGCTGTTTGTCATAAAGATGTCCGCGCTGTGAAAGACAGTGCTATTGTGCTGAGGGCTGATAGAGTGGAGACCTTGGATGCTGAGCCGACTGCGTTGGGGCCTGAAAAGGTATTGAAAAGAACGAGGCTGTTAGAGTGTTTGCTGTGGGGGGATAAAAAAAATTAAAAAATCACACATTTCATGTTTTTTTAATCGGCTGCCTCTCCAGCCTGCTTTGGTAATTACGAGCTGAAAACATTAATTTCCAAAAATATGCTTGAGAGTTATTACGTGAGCAACAGAATGAGACATTGAAAGTATTCCCAATGAATTGCTCAACTTTTCATGCAACGCTTGCATTATGGTGTCACGTAGAGGCCATAATTACACAAATGTCTCATGTAGCACATTATTTTCCTACTCTCTCTGTTCCTCTGGAGATGATGATAGCTAATCTGCTCTGGCAAGGCGGCGGCAGGGGAGCGGATTTTTCAGCTCAGCCACGAGGGAGGCTCTAACTAGCTCTCCGCTGACCTGGTATCCTTGGGATGGTGATCTGCCTGCTGCTGCTGCCTTCCCCTCCCTCTCCAAATGGCTTTATCTGGACGATATAATCCTCATCGGTGGGAAGGGCAAGCTCTACGGAGGTGGTGTTGGTTTCCATGACGTTGGGCCGGCTGTGTCGATTCTTCTTGTACAGCACCTGAAGACGAATGGCGCAGGTGAAATCGAGAGGCCATGGAAAACAAACACAATTTTCTGATAAAAACCAAGCTGCCGGGTGCTTACTTTGTAACCGGTGACCTCGGACTCATTCTCCAGAGCTTTGACTTGCTCCCAGTTCAATATAATCTTGGAGTTTGACGTGTTCCACATTACTTTAACCGGTGGCTGACTGGGTGCTGAGAGGAGGAAATCACATTATTCACCTCAAACAAAAGCAGTGCGGTGGCAGGGAGTGACCGGCCGTTAAAATTAGATCGGATACTTACGTGGTTTTTTGGTGGTAACGTTGACAGTGGTGCTGGGAGGCCCCGTTCCAGCAGTGTTATACGCCCTCACTGAGATGTAATATGCGGTGCTGCCTTTCAGCCCACGGATAATAGTAGACGTTTGATTTCCCACAGTCCTTTGCACGCTGGCCGTGTCCTCCCTTTCACTTCTACTCCAGTACCTCAGCTGAAAAGCAACGAGGCAGAACCACAGACGTGAGCGCGGAAGACACGACGGACACCTTAAAAGCTTTCTGTTACACCCTGTCAATGAAGTGCAAACAGGAAACAGGGAGCCGTGAACTCAGCTGGATGGAAGATGTGAACTGGTCTGAAAACAATCTTCAGCAGCCTGTCACGTCCTGTACATTTTGCTCAACGTGCCACAGTCGTGCCTATCAGACACGTGTCATGGTTTAAGTTATGTGGTAAAGAGAGGGGTCAAATATGCAAAAGAAGAAGAAGAATAAGGAAAAAAAAAACAGAAAACAAAGAAGAACAAGAAAAGGAATCTTGAAAATCCCCTGCCATCAACTTCTGCTGATAACAGATTTTCTTTGTCACCCTGCTTGTCAGGGCTGAAATAGCTGGCACGCTTGACAGCACAAATATAATTTGTCTTTCCTCACAGCGATGGTTTGCTCAGGCCCTGCTCCTCTGTTGACTTAGAGTGGTCAACATCTTATAATTCTGGCATTTTTATGCAATCTGTGGATGGAAACAGTGCCTTTGTTCACATCTTGGATTTCAATAATGAGTGGAATTAAAACGACAAGAACTAACTGAGCGCAAAGCCACTGTCTGTAACCGCTTTGTTGTGTGGATTAGAAGCTAAATGTTCTACCCCTCAGAGTATTGCATCAGTACACTAATCAGGGTGGTTACAGTACTTAGGTAAACAACAAGAGAAACACAACTAAACCCACAGGCATGGGACTAGGCTGGACCATTATGCATGTGGCAAGCTATTATCTCCTATGCCCAAGGTGCATGAGCCTGAAACACTCATCAATAATAGAAGAGAACAGGATTCAAAAGCATTAGTTGCCATGTGCACAAACAAACAAGGTATTTCGGCGTGGCTCACCTCATAGCCCAGCACTCTTTTCTTGCTGGCATTCCAGGGCAGAGCTTTCCACGAAACTTCAATCTCAGTTGCAGAGAGGCTCTTGGCACGGACCCTGGTGGGCGCTCGGCCAGGCTCTGGAGTTAATGTATAAAGACTCTGAATGATTTTAAAAGTAACACTGAGCTTTGATGACCCCTCAAAGTGGGAACATCAAAACTGTTTCAAAGCTATTTCTTTCATCTGAACAACAGAGGGAGGGAAGTGTGGGGAGGACGTCTGCAAGTGCTGATAGAAGAACGCTGGCTGCGAGATCACTGCTGCCACTGTTTAAATCCTGAATGGAGCTAGTCGTGTATTCATGCATTAATAGTGGCTGAGCAAATAGAGCTACTCCATAACGTGCCGTGTAGGACATAAGATTATACGCACCTTCCTCAGCGGAGTAGATAGTGGTAACAGGTCCAAACGGCCCTTCCCCCTCATTGTTGTAAACCCCGACCTTCACGTGGAAAGGGGAGAAGGGCTGGATGCTCTCGTTTTTAAAGACATATCTGGAGGCTTCAGCAGACGGTACAGCGGCCTGCATCCACCCCGTGGCACCGTGGGGTCTGAAAGCCACAACGTAGCCGAACCCTGGCCCATTCTGCAGCTCCTCAGGAACCGGCTGCAGGAAAAGACGCTGTTTAAGCACTTTTAAGCTAAAAAAATACAGAATTTAAAATAAATTTTGTGCATTTAATCAATTTCTATGTATTCATTTAACTCTCAATATGACTTAGGTAATGAATTAACTTCACAATTCATGAATGAATTCTTGTGTCACAGTATTTGATTTATTGATTGCTGTCGAGATGAAGAGAATTTGAACAAATATAACAAAAAAGATAAATTGCCTACCCTACCTTTAAGTACAGTACATTTTCAAAACTAAAGACTAAACACAGAGACGAAAGACACGGCTTTCAATTTTTGAGCCAATGCCTTGCCTCAGATATAACATGCTGTACACACAAGAACTATTACTGGACACATCCATTACACAGTACAGTGCACTCAGCATGATACTATCCCAGCAGCTGTTGTCCAGACTGATAACATGCCTCATACATTTATAGCTGCAGACTTCATTCTAGTGGACAAACCCATCCTGTTCACTCTCCTGCACTAATAGATAAATACTCATATAAAAAAGCACTTAATTTCTTCCTTCTGTTTTAGCTCTGATGGAAGCAGGGCCTATGGATACTCAGCCTGTGGTCTAGATATCTCAACTCTGGGACAGTATGGATATTAATGGTAATACAATGATGTTTTCAGTATGTTTTTGGATTTTTCAAAACTTTTCAATACAGTGAATATTTTTGATTGCATTGTGGCTTCAATGGACTCACAAATGGCTCCAAAATGATACTGTTAATCGGAAATAATTTGTAAATATACACGGATAGATTTATATTGCGTGGATTACTTGTGGTGTTCCGCAGGTGTCAGTTCTGGGACCTCTTTTGTTGCTCATTTAAATTAATTACTTGATCACTGCATCTTCATCTGTTTCCATTTTTGTTGATGATAATAGTTTGTTTCTTTCACATACACCACATCTTTTTCTAAAAGCTTTCTTTAAATGTTAATAAATCCAATTTCATGATATTTACTACCAAAAACAAAAATCATCATATTCATATTAATTTAGTTTGCAGTAATATAAGAAAATCAATTGGTATTGAAGATAAAAGAGCTAGGTTGGTTTTTCCCCTATGTTTTAAACCCATACCTCACATATTGCAATATTGTTTGGGCTGCAACGTATTCTACCAACACAATTTACGAAAATAAATGTCAGACTTGCTACTTTTAGTCACCAGATCACAACAGTCAGATTTAACTTTCAATTTCCATAGTAAAAAAACTATTTAACATAGTTAAATTTTTATATATTATGCATCAGCTGTATTTGGTTTCTAGAACATTTATTTATGTTTTGAAACAAATTCACAAACCCACATTTGTATATTGTAGCCTTATTTATCCTAGTGATTGTACATAACATAACTTGTGTTAATTTTATTGTTGGCACATGAAATCATTGTTTTTTTTTTTTCTTCTATTCTATTTTTGGCTGTGTGTTGTACTCTTATGTTTCATCCTTAAGTTTTAAGTGTTTTGTTAAATGTGCAGCTAAACTTAATTTAACAAAAGTTAAAGCCCCACTACGGGTAACGCACTTAACTTGTAAGCACAAGTTAAAATTAGAAATGGAACAGTTCCCTGCTTTTATGTCAAAAGGAAAATGCCTCAGGGCTGAGGCAAAACAGGGGCTTTGTTAAGCAGAAGTTAGACTTTAATTGAACTCTTGCATATTGAAACATCAACACTGGTTCTGTGAAACGTTCCGCAGCAGGGGCTGATGATTTTGAGCAGCCTGAATAAATATAAGCTTTTGGAGCTGGATTGATATGCGAGGGCTTTGTACAAAAGACAGAAGAGAAAAAGAAAAAAAGAAAGAAGGAAAGGAAAAACAATCTGAAAAGTTGGGACTTCGAAGGAACCATTGAGTTTAATTATCTTATTGAAACCTCAAAAGCATTTTTCTTTCCCCACGGTGACAGCGGCAGTTATTGCCTCTCTGTTCTTAAAAATGAAATGCCATACATTAAGGCGTTCAGCTGTTATTAATGAAAGAGAGGCCCAGATCCACAGAGAATAATGACGTCTGGCTTCTTCCTCTATGGGTGAGGGGGTCCTGAGCAAGCTTGCTTACCTCCCATGTGATGACTAATTCAGAGCGACTGCCACCGCCTCCGCTCACATTAGCTGGTGTGACCTTCGGAGCTGGAGGAAGAAGACAGATCAGCTTAGCCCTGTTGACTTCACATGACGCTGACAAGGCACATGCCATCATTTTCCATGTTGCTACTCCCCAAATGGCGGAGAGAGGTAACTTGTTGACATATTTGGACTTCAAACATCTGGAAATCCTGTAAGGTCTCAGCAAACTTCTCGCAGCTGAGTCGTGTTTGCAGACGTGGCCAGCCTGTGATGCTTTTTATAACAGAAGGAACTAAAGGAACAAGACACACAAAGGCTCTAACCTTTGTGGATCCAGCTCTCTGTGGGCGGAGAGAGAGCTTATTTACTTTTTTTTGCCAAGAGTTAGATGAGAGATGAGGTGTGATGGGATTGACACCCCTCTCATACAGTATGTGTACATTAAATACGAGGCTACAGGTAGGAAACTGTTCGCTTAGCTTAGCATAAACAACAGGCTATGTTAGTTTGTTTAATCGGTACGATAAAGTGTAAAAACCACAACTTCTCATCTGACTCTTGGCAATAAAAATTATTCCTAGGTCCATCTTCTACTCCTATTCCTTTAAAGACATGAAGAAATTAAGTAAAATGCAGTTTTTCTTGGAAGGGAAGAACAAGCAAACGTGACACACATTTTTGAAAGAAACATAAGGAAAGTTTTTTCCTGTTCAGGCAGTACATACAGGTCCCCTTTGTCCTTGCTTGTTTAGATGGCCAGCTGGGCTCTCCGGTCCCGATGGTGTTGCTTGCCAGGACTCGAAACTCATACTCCACCCAAGGGCTCAGGTCTATTATTGTAGCTGTCAACCGGTGGCCCCCCACCACCTCAGGAACTGGCATAAAACACACAGTGCCCCCCTTCAGTATCAGGACACTTTGCGTGTGTATGTGTGTGTTTTCTATGTGTGTTGTGTGTGTCAGCTAAGCATCAGCAGCAGACTGTCCTCCAGGCTGACAGGCCTGGTAGGACTCCACCACAGGTACACAGGACAGGTGTAATCCCTCACAAGGACACATGATGCACACACTAACTCAAAAAGACAGGAAGAAATACACTGACTATTAAGATGCTAATTCCTGAGATATTTATTTAGCTCTCGAGTAAGACGTGTGATATGGCACAATGTGTATGTTGCTGGATTTACAACTTCATGAGCATCAAAATCACAGCTATACACAAAATATATTTTAAAAAATTAAACGATTCCAAGAAAAAGACAAGGTCAATTTCTTCTGTTGAAGGAGGAGCTCTGTCTACCTGCAAGGTTATAATGTAGTTCTGTTTCAAATATATGATCCTGATGTGGTAAATCAATGAGGCCAGTAAAACCACCTTAGATCAAAGTGTCCTTAATTCACAAAAATATCAATAGAACAAGGTATACAGTGCGGGATTAATGCACATTATGCCAGCCGTGCATGAATGATAAGGGCCCCATTAAAGAGGATGTGGGGAAAAATTACACCGCTGCTATCACTTAACTACACTATCAAATTACAGCCTTGGCAACAAGCTTGATCATCAGGATGAGATCCATGTTTCAGGTTTCCCAGGGGTCAGATAAAATGGCAGTCAATGGTCATGCTACAATTGCGTACCATTTGGTGCTGGGGTAAAAATTACATCTCCAATATTCTCACAGGCGAGGCAGAATGAAGAGCGGCCCCCTCTATGTGATTGGAGGAGGCCACGGCTGGTTGGAGCGAGCTTACCTGTGGTGACAGCCTGCCACCCGAGGGAAAATGGTGTCCTGGCCTGGATGGTGAATGCCGTAATTGGACTGTGATTATCGGGACCAGGCCTCCAGGACAGAGAGGCTGTGGTATCAGTAATTTCTTCTACATGGATGCTGGTGGGGGGCCCCGGGGGACCTGATAGATGGCATAGCCAGACAGGAAAAAGGAGCGAGAGAGATAGAGATAGAGAAACAGACAGAGGGAAGGAGGAAAAGGAGGGAGGGTGGAGGAAATGTAAATCAGTAAGGGATGGAACGATGGCAGAGGGAGTCGCGGTGATTTTAGCACCTGCGGCTGCTGTAGCGAAGTCAGTTCACTGTGAAACCTTTGGGAGCTATGTGCTCTAATTAGACAGTAAATTTCCTTAAAACCTCGTAGAGAGAAATTTTCTTTTTGCCTCCCTTTCCATTCCATGCTATTATTTCTTCATCGGTGAGACACAGTAAACATTAATCACTAACAAACTCCTTCCTTCCTCAGCATTTAGATGAATGATATACAATTTCAATGTTTTGATACCTCAAACACTGGTAAGCTGAAGAATCTCTTTAGCAGTGATTCTGAACTGAAGCATGTCCGCAGCAGTCATTATAGCGGCTTACCTCGGACGACCAAGTCAACAGCGATGGAAATGCTGTCCACCTTCGTTTGCACGGCGCACGTGTACTTCCCCGCGTGCCTCAGCTGGATGTTTCGAATCATAATGTCTCCTGCCGAATGCTGCTGTCATTCAACACATGCACAAGCACACACACACACACACACACACACACACACAACCGCCCGCACAGAGTTCCATAAGCAACATGGTTAAGCCTCCAACTATTGTAATTCAAGAACAATACTGACTTTGCAGCCACATGGGAACAAAACCAGCTGAACAGAAAGCTCATTCTCATGTATGTGTGTTTTGAAAAATAAATCCATAACTCCTCATGCAGCCTCCCCTTTCCTATTCATAAGAGGGCACAGAAAACCCTCTCTCTGCTGGGCACAGTCTTTCATTTTATCATTATAATTACAGAAATATACTTGCTCAAAGAGTGTGAGCTTGATTGCGGTATAGAGCAGTTTCAGTTTTAAGTAGCAGCCTAATGGCCAGTCTAAACAGTGAGTTCTTTAAGGGAGCCTTTTTATTCCATCTCTAATTGCAATTCCCGTGCCTACATTATCATTTCATCAGAGTGGAGCAAGGCAGGTTCTGTAATAAATTGGACATGGCGGAAAGCTGTGGCACAATGGAAGTAAGAATTCTATGGAGTGGGTGCAAACTTAATCAATGTGTAGATGTAAAGTAATTTATTATGGACTGTAATTGATGGTACAAGAAGCACCTAAATCATAGAAGAAACAGGAAAGACACCTCAGCGCGGTATTTTTTTCTTTTTACGCCTACAGTTTCTGAAAGAGCCTTTTTAGGAAAAATAAGCCTGCGTATCACATGCTGAGATGTAAGCTGCAAACCTTTTAAAGTGTACAGTGGCTGACTGAGACTGGTTGCAGGGTGTGTATGTAAATTCCCCTTTAAAATAAACCACAGGCAGCAATTTTCTGGCCATAAATAATACACTTGATACAAACATTCCCCCTGCACTGCGGCTGAATTTATTATGACCCTGCTAAAAGAAGAAGAAGTATAATATTGATGTGCCAATGAATCATCAGAGTCACCTCTTGACCTTTACTCAATGCAATCTATAAAGGGGTTGAAAAATAAATCAATGTCTTTTGTGCAGCAGGAGTCACACTAATAAAATAATACTAAGAATAATAATAATTCTTCAACAAGCCACAGTAAGGCTTCTTTCTTAATTATTAATTGTGTACTCTGTAGTGTGGTAGGCTATTAAAAAGGTTTTTAGAAATGCGAGGATACAAATTTACCTCAAAACAGTAATTTTATTGGTTTTCAGCAAGTTTCTCCATCCCTACAACTTTGATTCCTAATCCCCTGCTGCACACGCATCCCCAGATGTTTGTAAATAGGAAACCTGCCTTTGCAGCTCCCACAAACACGACAGCCTTTTTGACAACCGGAGGCCTGATAGCCTTGCAGGTTCTGAGCAACATGGAGGGATTATGGACTTACACCTCCCACTTTTTCAAAGAATCCGCCGTGGCTCCCGAAGTGGATGAGCTGCTCGTTGAAGAACCAGGTGAACTTGAGCTCCAGAGATGGGTCATGGCTCACTTGGCAGGGCAGGACCACGCTCTCCCCCACGGTGATGTCCAGCGTGGACGGCAGGGTGGTGATGATGGTCGGCTCTGAAACACACACACACACACACACACACACACGTTTGATCACGGGCACTGCTCGGCTCCCCTTCCCCAGGCATTGCAAATCAGCACGGGAAATGGCTTTGCAAAAAGCCAAGCCCTTCCATCATCCTTATGGATATGTCAGCCTCAGTTAATAGAAGGATATATGGGACAGAGCACACAGCAAACTAGGGCGCACAGCTACAATAACTGGTATTAGTTTCGGCCTGAGCCTGTCTCTGTGGGGACCCGGAGACGTGTCTCTCCTGCATCCTGAGAAGCCTCCATGTGTCACTGCCAGCTCAGGCTTTAGCCCAGAAATTCCCAAAACACTCCACTAGGAAAACAGTAAACAGCAGTGAGCACTTCTTCCAGTCGTCAGTACTCTCTTTTCAAGCCTGCAGTGCATTACAATATCATCACAAGGGAATACGGCAAGCGTCCCCTATCTGCGCCTGTGTGTGAGAGCACAGGAGGAGGAAGGTGGAAGGACGTGAGAGAGGCGAGATGAGAGGGAGAGGCTTTGTTCTCAGAGTGTACAACACCTGTCTCCCTCTTGGGGGTGCTGTGATTACTCGGTTGAAATTGCCATTCTGAGCACACAGACTAAATTAACCATGGCAAATGATCCCTGGACAGGCATAGATTCATGTAGAAAGTGCCGGCAGTGCAGTCTTCATCCAGAGTGAATTCGATACTTTCATTGTATTGTCCCCCTCCCCTTCCCTCCACACACACACACACACACACACACACACACACACACACACACAAAGATACCTCCACCACACGCTCCCAATGTGATTTATCTAGTCGTTTTCTGATATCAGGCCAGAATGCTATCAGCTGGTAGGTTTTGTCATACACACAATGAAAGTGTCTCTGAGAGCCCCAGTCCTCTATTGCTGGGGCTAAATGGTGAGCGATGGCGGTGCAGTAAAAATGTCGTAATAACACGCGGGGAGGTATTCAAGGACCTGTGTCTGCTCTGTCTGCTCTGCTTCCAAAGGCCGGCTACACCTTGTAGAACAAGTGCAGGCAGGAAAAAGAAAACCTAAAAAATTGAGAGGGTAAGGAACACACTTTTCTAAAGAAAGACTGTTTTGCAGTGGCTTTCATGGTGAGACAGTTACTCTTAATGAAGTGAGGTGAAGGAAATAAGAGAAAAAAAAGTGAAGGAAGGATCTATGGGGAAAATATTTCCTCCTCTACCTCTGCAATATTGAAACATTGAAAATACTGTAAAATTTTTATTATTTTCTAACATAACCTCCTCTCCTTGTGGCGTGTGCTGCCTGGCCTCCAACTGCCTCCGGGGATTCACTTGGACAATGATGGTGGGAATATGCTCCCTTATTACCCTCCTCTGTCATCGTTTGTGACAGATTATGGACGACCAAGGTTGGTTACACAACCACACACCGGGCTCTTGAGCGTAATTTGATTGATTTCTGTCTTGTATAATGCCTTGTTACCTACTGCCACTGTAATCGAGAGGACAGTAACCCACTCACTTAGCGGGGTCAATCAGAGACAAGATGGAGATGGTGTTGGCGGGCCGAGACACACGCCACATCTCAGGAAGTGCGGCCGAGGGGGGTCCAAGCGCCACTGACGTGGGCCTGTTTGTGCTTTAGACGCGTCAGTGTTAAACATGAAAATAAACTCATTAAACATGCCAAACCAATGTATGTTATTTGAGCTGAATATGTATTTAGAAATGTAATTAAAAGCATAAGTGTTTAAGGTGTGATTTCCCCTGCTGGGAATAATGTAGTTAGTGTAAATTTCACTTGTTCTGTACTGAATGTTTTGTAAGTCATAGAATTATTTTAAAAAGCTTCAAAATGCACTTGTGCTAATGCTATAACATTCATGACTGATGCTTTTTGAACCCATGTACTTTAGCTTTTATGACTAACGCCCTGGATACACTGTACGCATGGCAGAACCTCTGGCTTTTCCTTTCGGTGCTCATGTTAAAATGTTAGAGCAGCCACACAACACACACACGTACCTATTTTTTGCACGACACGGTTCTCAGCAAAAATGTGCAGGGAAAATGAGCTGTTGATAGTTATATTGACATCATACCAGCACCATTACAGCTTTCGCTACAGTTTCAATGTCTACCATCTGTAGAATATCTGACAGACTACACGCGTTCCAGATGCAGCAGTTCAGCGAGGCTGCCTTTGCACACAGGTAGAGGGAGGCAGCGTGGCCCAGGAGTAAAGAAATTAACTATCCATAAACATTAAACTAAAAGGAGGTAACAACAAGATTTGCTATCAAGAAAATCTTTTCAACAGAAATCAAGCTTTGACTTTGAGTGGCTGAATTTCATCGCATTTTCATGCAGATAACCCTCCCTGTTGAGTAGTTTTTTTCAATCCAATTGTTTATCTGAAAATAAACAAATAAAAAATAAAAAGAAAAGAAGTAAAACTATTGTTTTTGACAAAGTCTGATAATTTAGGGTATGTCTGTTCAAATCCCATTTATCAACGTGCAAGTTATGATTTTGTTGTTGATGAGCCTATAAACTAACGTTTATCTAATATGAGGCGGGTTTAATATGATGACTGAGAGAGAGGAGTGACGTTCAGGTATCTTTGTTAATATCCATTCAATGACCGGCTACATTCCAGACTAATACGCATTTGCGAATTAGTCTGGCGATGCCAGGCTACGTAGACATAGGTGAGATTAAATGTCTGAACACACGAGCATCTCCATGAGTGCTACATTCGTGTTGCAGTTCATATATAAAAAAAAGGAATATAAGGTCTGGTAGCGTCTTTTAAACTGAAGAGCCCCAACATTGCTTAATGTTTAAATGTATGAGAAATTGATGAACATGTTATCATTTAAGAAACTTCAAGGTGGACGACTAACAGCAACAACAATAATAGCACTACATGCCATTTTGAGGCAAAAGAGCTGAAGGGGATGTGAGAGCCCAACAGATGAATTTCTGACACTGGCTCACAGTGGGAGTGCTCAGAGAATCTGTGCAACAATAACATATGGTTGAGCACAAAACAGAGCTAACGGTTACTAAATGACTCCCCACTCCTCTCTGAGGTGTGCTGACATGCCTAACATGGCCATTTTCACAAGCCTTGCTACACACAGCAGCCATCATGAATAATCCCCCCCCAATGTCTGCCGTGTGGAGAATCCTTTGCAGCTTTATAGTTGTACTGTAGTTCGACTGTATAGTTTTTCACAAAAGCAAACTTGTAAAGAAAAGGCTTTTTCACCTTTTTAAAGTGAATGTTACCGTTTCCTTTTCTAAAAAGGCTGTACAAGATCTGACACATTGAGTTCATGTTGTGGATTTAAAGGTAAATCTAACATTTTGCATTCCATGTTGCTGAAAAAGCCCTTCAACCCCTCTCTTAGATTGTACTGGAACAAAAGTGTTGTGGCTGTAATGAAAAGAAATCTTTCCACCCCAAATTTTTCCTCCCCTTGCTTTTCAAATGAATAAACCAAGAAGAATGCTTTTAATCAGCCCAGCACAAACTGCTCCTACGCGCCTTTTTGAATGCCACTTACTTTCCATTGGACAAATCAAAATTCTCTCAAGGACGAGCTCCAATTGCGGGAAAAACCTTGTGTACATCTCTCAAAAGATACATACATGATTCACAGAATACTGTATTCATAGGCTGTGCAGAGGCACATCTGTAGCAACCTGCTGGTGATCACTGACAGATGGCTGCTGATTATTTTTCTATATGGCTGTCAGGAGTCACACATCACATTTATCTCACATACTTGCTGGCAGTCAACATGAACTAAATGGTTTGCTTGGAAAAGCGCCACCCAGAGTTCATTATAAAGCTGGGATGTTTTAAGTCCATTTCTTCCATTCAGTGGAGCATAAGAGCGGCAAGCAAACTGATCAGATGATTTATATTCTGTTTGACACACCTCCAAAAGCCCCAAAAATATATTTTTTATTTAACAAGAGTAAATGGGCCAGCATACTTAGTTGTTGAGACATTTCACTCAAAACCACAAATTTCAGCTCATGATGGCGCTAGAAGAAAAGTCAGAGGATCTGTACATAAAAAAGACAGACATTGCCATCCCTAAGGCCCTGTTGCTTACACAGCTAAAAAGGGTCAAATACCTTAAAGACAAGTGGAAGCACAAAGAACATGATACAATAACCACTTACACAAAATACTCCCTTTTCACTTTCCAAACACCTCTAAACACAGCCCGTCCTCATACCAAAAATGACAGAGGTCGATTGTTTCGGGGGTAAAGAGGACCCTTGTTTACATAGGCGACCTCTCACAGTCGTGTGAATAAGTGCATGTAAATGTCGTCTGTGCCATATTTCCGTTTATTGGTAGAAGAGCGCCAAAGTCAGCATATGGAGGAGGTCAGGGTGCAGGGGTGAATGGGCCAAACCTGGGACTTTCACCCGGGAGACTGCTGTTCGTATTCCGTGTGAAACCAAATGTCGTTGACTCATTTAAAGGTAACTAACTTAAACTTAAGCCACGTAACAAATGGTCTTATTTCAACCCAAACCATCGCCTTTTCCAAAACTAACTAAGTAGGTTTGGTGCCCAAAACAGACCAAACTGTGACTGCATCACAACGTTAACAACGTGTTTATTATATATCATATTAAGTCATTAGAAATAGGCCTATTCTGTCGTTTTGGTAGAGGATGGGTTTCCAAAGCAAATGGTTGCAATGACATTTCACAGTGTTGGAAAGACGGATTGCCTTCAGGGTCTGCAGAGGTAAACAGAAGTGAACACAGTATGATCTCAGAAGTTTTGAACTCACTGACCATCTGTAAAGATCGGAGGCAGCCCTAATTGCAACGGCTCATCTCCAGCGTAATCAAAATTCAGCGAGCACGTCTATAATCAAGTGCAATTAATCTGCTAATATCCCCCCAGTGTTGGAATAATGGGGACATTAACAGGGCTCATCTGTTGTGACTGCACCTCCGCTGTTTGCTAGGTGGCTCATTCACAGCAGGAGACACAGAATGTCTTTTGACAGGTATTTTTCAGCATTCATATCTCCAAAGTCAATTTGAATAAACTACTGTCATCTCCCATAAGGGCTTCTCCCGCAACACAAATTTCTCCCCGCTAAACAGGTTTCCAATCCTCAATGAAATAGAGCATGTAAATTACCCCATCCCATTTTCCAAACAATATCGATTGTGACAGAAAGGCACAAGATCATATACAGGAACATTTGTACATCAGCTGCCGAAAACAGCTTTAACATATGATGATGGAAAGGAAGCGAGTGCGAGAGGGTGTCAAATAAAACCCATATTCCCTTTCACAAGAATAATAAGTGGATAACGGCGGCGTCTATTTATGCTGAAAAGACATACGCGGGTGCGTTCCCTTGAAGCTTGATTGGAAAATCATATATAAGCCATCAACATGAACCTACAGCGAGAGCGGCAGGTATCACAACCCCCCCAATCATACACACTGATTGGCTGGTGGGTTCTGTGGCATTTTCATTTCACACTGTGTGATAAACAGGTAAAAGGAGAGTGTAGAGTGTAACTGGCAAGAGTATAGCAATGTTATGCTTTTCATTACGCCTCAAAGTCGAGCTCTGTGCTTAAAATTTCAGGTTCATGTGCAAAAATATATAATACAAATAAACTGACATTTTACACTGTTAATTTCTTCACTTCAATTATGCAAAGGTTGCTGATTACTTTTGTAGAAAGGCAGAGTCGTCAATGGGAGTCTGTGAGTGAGTCATCAGCGTAAATCAGTGGCAAGGTGCACCTTAAGCTTTCCCCCCATCTTTGACTACTGCTGACTTCCAAGCATTCATAATATATGAAATCTGTCTTTTATAATTCAACAGAAAAAGGAAACATGCCTTGATAGTGATTTACAGAGGAAAAAGCTGGTCTAGAGTTTTTTTTTAAAAAATTCCATTATGTGATGTTTTTATCTGGTAAAAGGGGAATTACTGTAAAGATAGACAGTACAGGACATCCTCTTGCTGCTATATACAGTAGTCACTGATACAGTATACTGACCTTAATCAATGTTTTTCAAAGTATTCAATCAAAAAATTGCCGGTAGGGCTAAAACTTAATTGACCTTTCTATAGGAATGGCTTGGAAAATTGGAGAAAAAAACATTTTAACAAACGTTGTCACTGCATTTCAAAGGATTTTACAAATTGCTAACTTGATGAAGAAAGACAACCTTTGAGCAAAAACTATGAACTTCAGAAAAAGAAGAAGTTCTGTCTGTGACTTTATGAAAAAATGATTTTTAATTTCAGAGAGTGGTGAAAACACCCAGCAGTTCTCATCATACGGTCTGGGGAATTCAGACAGATTTCGGCATCACTTATTTGTTTTTGTTTTCTATTTATTTATTTTTGACCTGTAACAATTCATGCAGGTAAAAGGTCTCCTAAATACCAACACATGCAAATGATAAGTGTGCAATGGCTGCCATCGGATTTATCTCGAAGATTTGAGATAAAAGAATCCAATAATCTTCTAAAATGTACATGTAAATCTACACAATTTGAAATATGAGGCATGAACTTTTCTCCCTGAGGCCAATATACTGAAGCTCAATAATTCTATAAATCTACACAAGCCAGCCAACAAGGAAGGTCAAGGCAGAGCAAATAACAATAACACAAATGAACTGTGCAACCTCTGTGAAAAAGGGGTCATGGCGAGGGTACAGTTCACTGAATATGTCTGCAAATCCCTCAGAAAGTAAAAAAGGTGAGAACACTATCCCCTGTGGAAATAGGAAAGAGAAACAGCAATGTGCACAGAATAAAGCCACTAAATGCACAGAAATGTAAACCCAGTTCACATTCATTTTCAAAGAAGGCAAGGTGCATTTCATACCATACACAAAGGCATTTCAAAGTGCTTTACATAAGGCATTAAAACACTTTAAAAGAAAGAAAAACAGCATAAAATCCAAATTAAAAGAATAGAAACCAATCTAAAAGAAATGAAACATTGGGAATTAAGGACAGGAGTGTAAAAGGGTTCATAATGAGGAGTTAAGCTTCAGTCAAAGGAAGGGCAGACCATAAAAGTCTTTAACATGGATTTAAAAGTGGTCAAAGTTGGTCCAAGTCTAATATCCTCTGTGGTACACAGTAACTAAATGGTGTTTCTTTCCATGTTTACTTCGCACTGGGAACAGTTAGCAGCCCTCTGTCTGATGCCCTGTATTGTACCAAAGACAATTACCTATTTTGTCTGCATTTAGCTGGAGAAAGTTCAGAAACATCCAATCATTTATTGGTCCAATTCCCTTGCAGAGAGAATCTATGGGACTTGGCTAAATATAGATGTCATCTGCATAATTATGATAATTGATATAATCCTTTTGTATAATGTAGCCTAATGGAAGTATGTAAATGTTAAATAGAGGATGTCCAATGATTGAGCCTTGGGGAACCCCACACATCATGTTGGTGGCATAATTTGCCCATTGAAACAAAATTGTTCCTGTCTTAAAGATATGACCTGAGCCAATTTAGAACTATGTCTGAGAGCCCAACCCAGTTTACAGTCTGTTCAGTAGTATTGAATTATTTAATACTGTATCCTTGATGGTGAGTAGGCCTGCCTATGTGCTGAGTCAACCAAATGTGTCCAAAATGGTAAAAACTTATTTCCCTCTGCTGTGAAGTATAATAACAGCGCCAGAGCAGATATGCAACCCCAAACCCAGATTATCTAAGAACGCCGCGTATCCTCTGACAGTACTGGAGGAACAGAGGCAGTGAGCTGAATGTTTTCAACACCTCTGCAAACAGACAGCAACTGAGGTGTGTCTGTCTCTCTAGTGATGACAGCACAGAGAAAAACGCCCCACTCCTCGTGACTTATCAAAAGACAGAGAGAGCGAGGTGGTCGGAGGCTTCACAAATTGGTGTCCTTCTCTATGTTGGTCACGTTTTATTTATGAAATCGAAGACTTTGGGTTAGCTTTTCAAGGGGCAGGATGAAATAACATGCAAGCCTAGTGCTGTCAGACTGAAAAACATGCATTTGAAAAAGAGGGTGTCTAGTACTTAATTGGTCAGGGTCCCTGCTGACTGAACAGCGAAAAGAGGCAGTGATGAAATGTAAATAGGGAGGAGGAAATACCTTTAACTGTGATGCTTCCTGTGCTGCTTGCCACGCCAAACTGGTTTCTTGCCACACAGGTGTAGAGACCTGCATCAGATTTGGTTGCATTCCATATCCGAAGGTTACCGTTGTCCAGAATGGAAACCCTGCAGTTAAAAAACGCAAGTCATTTATATTACTGCTGCAGCATCAGCTTGTACTATTAGTAACAAATACTGCATACATAAGCATACATTGTAAAGTTTTAACTGTGTGGCATAGGGTTGACATAGCAGCAAAGATAAGTGACTAAAACATAGCAAAGAACATTTCTCAGTGTCTCTAATTAAGTTGTGCTTCTTTGCAGATGACAACAATGATAAAATAGGATTGCATTTTCAGGGATGATTAATTCAGCACATGATTTCAAAATATCTAGGACAACAGTGGCTTCATGCCCTTTATACAATGGCCACAAGTGCTTCAAAAAAGGTTGAAAGGCCTTAACAAATCTTGACATTTTCTAAATAACAAGCACAAATGGAAATTGTGCCCTTGACAGCAAGGTACTGTGGGAAATCAAGGGTGGACCAACTCATTAAAGCACGCTGAATTCTAATTATCTGAAATACTCTGCTGAATCTGCAAACTGTAAGTATGGAACGAAGTCAGCCTGATTGTGAGGTGGGTAAAATGATGTGTAGCCAGTAAATTGCTCTGTTCACCTATGAACAGAGTCAAAGGAGCCCAAGTGAACCGATTCATCCACTGTTAGATGGCAATGGGAGTTTTAGAGATTCATGCAAACTGAGAAATTAACTACAGGGGGGAGGTGATTTTGTTTAATGATGGTTCTTTAAGTAGACACAAACACATGTGCGTTATCCCACACATATTCAGGAACATGCATAAAGACTTAAAGTGGCACCAGTTGATATTGTCATATTAACGATGGGTCAAATGACGGGGTGTAATGTGGAAGGGGCCACAAAGAATTATCACCGAACTTTGCAGTCACTCTCAGACTTTCAACTCATTGTTTTGGGTTTATGGGCCACAACTTCACTGTTGTGCTATGTTTTACTCTTTTACCGCTTTCAATGACAAAGACCACTTTTACCTACACATAGTAATGGGATCCATCCAGCCACTTCAAGCTTTCAGAAAACATCTTTACACCAGTGTCATATTTTTAAAAGTAATACAAAGGTTTACACCCATTCAGCTGACAGATTATTGGCTATTCCTTTTAACCTCTACTGTATATTCCATGCTCTAACTGTAAAGCACAAATTAAAACAATCTGCCCCTACTGTATCCAAATACTTACTACATGGCTGGATTAATTAACAGTTCAACAGGACCTAAATTCTAAAAAACAGACCCTGTGTATCAACACACTAGCCTTTTCAACGGGTGTCACCGCCTCACATCAGCATGTATTCCTCTACTGCTTTTGATTGATTAAAAACAAGTATTTGACAGTGAAAGACAATTGACGATGCAGTCTGAGCTGAAACAGAGAGGAGGTTAATAGCCGTGGTAGAAGTCTAAATGACACATGACGCAGGAAACAGTGTGCCTGCTCTCACTGTTGTTATGTGAGCAGAGTGTTTTCTTGTTTGCACCAGTGATGCGTTTAACTGGATGTACTTGTGAAATGTGCCTGATACAGTGTGACACAGCGTTATATTTCCCCCCACTTCACTGTCTACACTGGGTCTTTTTCAAGTGGTGGATGTGATAAGAAAGTGCAGAGACAGTTAGTGTAAGAGAATCTACTTCTAAAACCACATGGTGCTGCTGAGTGGAGACTTCTTGGTTTATATCAGGCTGAGAGAAAAGTGCTGAATGCAAAATAGCCAACAATGGCCATCAGTTACATGAGGGGGGCATATCGCTGTGAGGGAGGCCCACAGTTAATGACAACAAAGCCGGAGACCGATAAATTTGAAGAAAATGGCCCATTAAATGGCACCGCGGTCCTACAACCGACCATAACCCAGAGCAGAGTAAGCACAATTAAAACAACTACTATACATTAATAACACTGCATTGCCTGCGCTCTGTGTGTATAGCAAAGTTGTGTTATCTAAAGGAAATTGCGAACTAAAGGTGATAGTTCTGGATTAAAGTGAGTTTTTACCATATATGCATCTATTACCAATTAAAGAGTGGCCTTTTCTGCAATCAGTGAGAGTGAAAAACAAAGGGGAAAACATATTATTTTAACTAGAACAAGCTCTGACCCAATTCAAGTCAACCAGCCCAAGGCTCGCAGCAATACCTCAACAAAACTAAATACCTGCATTTGTGCACTGGGCTCTGTGTATCCACAATCCCCTTATCCTCAGGGACATAATAGATATCATGTGACTTGTGCACCATGCGTCTTGCGAGAGGAGGCTCTGCGCAGAGCGAACAAGTGGTGCAGCATGCGAGCACAATGGCTCTTATAGTGAGTTAAACCCCCAGTAGCCCTCCTGCAGAGCCAAGACTGTTTTTGGTTATTCAACACGTCGTGTACCTTTTTTCAAAGCTTTATATGAAGACTGGGGCGGCACTTCCCTTTTACCGGTATTACAGAAAGAGGAGCAGACCGGCTGTCTGCATAAGTGCTCATCATTTTAGTTTGAAGCTAATGGAAGATGAGGTCAAATACAGTAGAAGTCAACCCAAGGCACAGCAGTGGTGAATAAGAGATGGAGGCCTACTATTAACACGTTTCAGTTTTGCTCCTGCCTTCCCTCTTCCCTGCCGCGGCCCAGACAACATGTCTGCGCAATGTGCCCATTATATGTGGAGACATTTCCCACCTCCATCCCGAGAGGATGCCAGCGGAGGGGCAGGTATCAATAATTCACAGGTGAGATGAACATGAAGTGCCACTCCTTTCATCCCTGCCTTGCACGGGTTGCAATGGACACAGCAATAATTCGCTTAAAAGGAAGCGATTATTTTGAACCCGGCGAGATGGCCGAATGTACTCGTGTAATCCTAAAAAACACAGGTGTGTATTTTGGGTGAGATCAAGCCTCCGAGGACAGGGGCTGTACAGTGTTGATCCTCCCTGCTCTGTGACAAGATGAAAGAGACAAATAACATCAGTCACACAGCAGCTATCATGGGGGCTGTGAAGTGGAAATCGCAGGAAAGAGCCTGGTCGAAAGTAAAAGCCTTTTTTTTTGTTATTTCCTTACATTCTCTTTGAGACGCTGTTAACAGATGCAGACGTTGCCTTTTTGTAAGCGTCCTCACAATCAAAAAGGCACTTGAAAGCCTTGTTTTGATGTTTCATTCAGACATATTTTGTCTTTGATCTGTTTGATAAATTCTACATCGTGGAAAAGAAACTGTCACAATCCAAATAATGAGTCACAAATAAAAAAGAAAGAAAAAGGCAAGAAAATTGTGCGGCTTTGAACTAAGTGTGAGCCTGGAATGTAGAGCATGTGTCTAATAGTGGAGTGCTGAAACAGTGTAATCATGTTGGCTCGCGTTCTCCACAAACACACTAACTCGCTAATGCTGTCGAAGAATATGAACGCACTCATGAAAATTCAACATACGAGCAATATGCCTCATCGCAGGGCCATTCATGAATACTTGAGGTGCCATGGCTGATTGGTAGCATGACTGCAGGGTGGAGGCCTGTATCCGTCGCTACTTAATTAACAGGGTAAATAAAACAGGCTGGTGAAAATAGGGGTTAAGATTCTATCAGTGAAATTGCTCAGCCATGAGACCACAGGAAGAGAGATCGTCACAAGCTTATGGTGATTCCACCAAATAATTAGTCTCAGCTCAGGCCCTCTATACACAAAGATTACTGCCTCGGTGCACACACAGCTTGCTCACCACTGCAGCAGCCATTCACTTCCAAATAGCAGTCAACTAGATGGGAAAAGTAAGTGTAAAGAAAAGTACTGCAGGGGCTGTGTTTGATATTGTGTTTGCCCGCCGCGGTAAGATCACAGATAAGGTGAGGTGTGACTGTGTTACTATTTCCGACCCACGCTGACCATCATCGACCTACCTGCAGGTGATGTTTCTAATCATAATTGTATCAAAACGCCAGCGTTGCTAACAGCGCTCGGAGGCGGGCGGCTGTAATGCGGCGAGTGTGCAGGGAAAGAGGCGAGGTCACCATATCCTCTGAGCCGGGACAAGGGGTGGGACCTAACTTCAGGTGTTGATCTATGCTCTTGACTGCTTTAAAAACCCTGAAGTGTACAAGGGGGAGGGGCTGTCTGAGATAAATTGAAAGGCTGTCTCTCCTAAGGTTCCCCACAGTGTGCTGTGCTGGAGAGAAACGGCCTTGTCAGCGACATAAATCAAGCCCAGCTGTGCAGCGTGGACCCAGGACGCTAAAACCTGCCGAGCGCGATGCAACTGCGGCACGGCTTCTCAGATGTCTGCTTTATGCAGCATCATGACTACCCAAATGTGCGTGCTCTTTTCATGTGAAGTTGTCAACACCAAGGTTAACGGTCAATTAGAGACCGCAAAGTAGGTAGACACTTGATTTTTTTTTTTTTGGAGTCTTTCGGGCAACAAAGCGATTGGCTCACACCGGGGGAAACAGGGACACCTGGGCATTTAATTTTGACAATTCTCCAATATATAGGTGTAATTGATATTGATTTTTGCTGGACTCAGACCTGTACCAACGACTCTCACCTTGTCACATGGATCATGGGCTGCTGCAAAGGACCTGAGCTTTGCCTCATGGCTCTGTGATAGAGGATGATTAATGCTGAGGTGATTTGAAATGTAAAGCTGTGCCCAACTAAGTCTAAAAGCCAAGATAGAGTCAACCAAAGTGAAGACAATTTAGGGCCATACTCAGCCTGGACTTTATTTTCCATTTTATTTCTATTTTTTAACCACACTAGCAGCATAAGCCTAGTGGGTTGGACAGTTGACCACTGTGATCCAGACTGAAGGACCACCAAGAGGTACGACAGGGTGGTAGGACAGTTGTGGTTCTGAACCGAATGTTCCGGCAACTGTTCCAATCTGACCAAAATCTTGACTTGTTGGTTTCACTGTAAACCTGCGTGTAGTGTTGCTTACCTGGATTCACATCTGTTTAATACAGCCAAAACTTAAACAAACCTCACCCCAAATATTTCAAAATCATGCCATAACACTATTTAATTTTAAATATAGCCGTGACCTGATGATTATCACTGTTTCTTCTCCACAACTGTGTAGACACAGAGGTCCAAAAGTGGACTTAAATAAAGGCCTGCAGTACCATAAAACTGCATGAGATGCTGTATGTCCAGATCATTTTGTCTCACATGTGACTACTGATGTCTTACTGCAGAGGAGCATCCAACGTGTCAAATTGAACATGGATGCTTTTTGGTTTTATTTTTGGGCTATCTTAATGCTACAGGACAGGTTTGGAGAGCTGTGCGCTTCTGTGAGATGACGGTAGGATGGAGAAAGATAGAGTACAGGTAAAAAAAAAAAAAAAAAAAGAAGAAGAAGAAAGCCAGACTGTGCTCTAAATATGCCAGTGAGTCAGTGCTCAGCAAGATCCCATTAAACATGTCTGGTAGCCCAAAAAAAAGGAGCACAAATCACTCCCTCAGTGTTAGACGATATTAGGGAGCTCGATTACAGTTTACCCCAACAGTGTTTGAGCTGAACGAAAGCGCCGTACCTTGCAGACAATTACCATCAATCGGGTAGAAAATGCCCGTCTGACAGGGATCTTTTGGAGGCGTCAATCAAAGCTCCACAACAATATAACAAGAGCCCTTGCGACCGCTGTTGCAGGAGAGCTCTTGCTTTAAGACAGAGCATATGATTAAGAATGACTGACACAACATAAGCACTCGTTCTCCACGTCTCCACAAAGGCAAACTCTGCAATTGTGGAGGCAGGGTTACAGCATGTGCTGTTTTTTTTTTTCTATTTGGCTACATTTACAGTGGAGTAAGTTGCAGGCAATACTTGAAATGACTTTCCTTTTGGTTCACTGTGTATTGACACTTGTCTTCAGGGCACCGGCTCGCATTAAAGCTTCTTTGGCAATATTGTTGCTTTGTAAAAACACGGCCAGGGGACATGGGTGCGACGCAAGTATTAATCTCTTAGTCTATGAAATGCACACTACCGCTACTGCTCCAGTGTGTATTACCATAATGTAAGCAGGAAAATGGCAAATTCCTCCCCATAGCCTCAATAGCTAGGATTTTCATTTACTCTTTTGATAAATTCAGCAGGAATTGTACACTTGCGCAATGCAATATGAAAGTAAAGGACCTAGGTACAGTTTGTTAGACCATTTAAATATTGGATGTTCCATTCCAGGAATTGGTCACTAGATTTATGTTCTAAATAACAAAAAAAAAAGTTAAGCCTCAATTTTCATAATGCTGAGATAAATTAAATTAAATGTACAACACATTTTAGTGTCTGGTCTCACTTCAACAATAAAGGGAAAAAAGTGCTCAGGATCACATATTGTCCCCCCCGGCATGAAATTGTTAACTTGTTATCAGTGCCTATAATGAAAAAATAACAATCAAACAATTCTCTCATTTTCTCACTGTCTCTCTCACAAACACATGCACTAGCACGGTCTACTGTTTAAAGAACTTGGTGTAAATGAACATTCTCGGAATAAACGTGTAAAAATGTGCATTTTTTTTATAGGAAGGTGTCTTAATGAAGCAGGCTGATTGAGAACGTTTTAATTCCCACCTGTGGAACATGATGTGATTGTGTTGGTAATTGCATTGCGAGGAGAGGGAGTTTATCTGCCTGGGCTGGGGAGAGGTTTGTGTATGTACTTCCAGAGGATTCCTTTAATCACAAATTGCTCTCCTACGCCTTCCAGAGATATTTATCTCTTCTCGTGTGCTGAGGTACCCCTTCAGGAATAAAGAGCACACACATGTTCCACGGGAAATTGTCAGAGGAACCAAGATGGATTACTCACGCTGCGCTGGCGGATTCTCACTTTGAAAAATGATATCAGCCTCAGTCGCCCAGATAAAAATAATCCCGGCGAGCAGTACATGAGATGCAGACGGGTAAAGAGGGTTCTGACCTAATCTCAGCAAACATCTCAGAATTCAGTTTATCTCTGGTCTGAGATTTATTTGAGTTTAGTCAGTCAGCACCAGATTCTTCCAAGAAACGTCTTTTACAATCCCCCTCCTTCTCCAGAAAAGGAAAAACTGCTAATATAGCAAATGTACAGTTGGATGATTATAAACTCATGGCCCCACATGATCTGAGGTCTCAGTGATTTAAGGATATACTCTGTGTGTGAGCGATGCAGTGGGCTGTTGGAGGTACCTGTGATCATGACTGTTTGTCCATCAGGAAAGTGTCCTTCAACATACATCACCCTGACCAGAAGTCAAACAGGCAACCTACCACAAAATACAGACAAATGCCTGTAATCTACCCCTGCTAGACCTAAGCGAGCAATGTGAAGATCATGGGCTACTTGTTTGTCTAATCCAAATTTATCTGGAGATCACATCGTGTCAAACACATGGTCCCCCCCACCCCACCCCCCAGAGCCACAGATATATCAAACTGGTGATTCATATTCATCTACAGTGAAGTGACGTGTGCAGCCAAAGGCCACGGCTGGACACACAGCATGAAAAAAACAAAAAAGAAGAAAAGATTGTATTATGAAGCCTTGTAGTTTAGCTACTTATTGTTAATTATATATACTCAAGCCATATTAAGTCATCTGGGTAGGCTAGTTAGTCTGCAGTAGCTGCCCTTCATGTTTAAATTCGACATGCTTGCCGATAGCGTTCCAGGTAAGCTGCTGACATTCCACGATCCACGGTCACGAAGGATCTGTTATTACTTTGATTACTAATCGAGCTAGCCGTTTACCTGACCTTCCCTTCATAAGAAACGTAGGACTTTGGCTCTGCCCACCGAGGTTCAAACCAACCAATGACATTATTTCCACCTCTTGAGCAGCTCCGACTCTTGAGACATGTTTGGATAAATAAAACATTTAATCTGCCATGCGGATGTGTGTGCGTGTGTGCTAACAGGCACCTTTTGAACAGCATCGGGTGTTGTCTGCAGCTGCCGGGATCAGCGAAGCGCTAATCCTCGCTTTGCTCCCATTCTCAGGCGAAGGGGACCGCACTCGTACACGTGGCTTTTTTTTTATTTTTATAAGATGCAGCCAGGGTGGAGGGGTGCAGGCAAAGACAGAATGAAAAGCACCAGTCAGCTGTCCATGGCTGCCTTGTCAGGCACTAAACCTTTCCTCAAGGCAAAGTAATGAAGTAAGTCTTTCTGGGCACATAAGCTTTCAGTATTCAGGCCTGGCACTGCTCACTCACACTGCTAACCTCCGCAGAGAGTCAGGACTCCACTTCACAAGCAGATGTTCAATTAGAGGCAAATGAGGAAATTAGAGATCATATGAGAAAAAATGTGAAGTGACATTTAAACATGAAAAACAATGTTTTTTAATAAGTATAACAGCGTGCAGCCTAAGAATAGGGAGACTGAAATGGCAGTGCGGGGCCGTTCACATCATTTAATCACCACCTTTATTAATACACCTGTTTCAATACAGCACTTATTAATTCCAAGTCTTCATAAAATCAAGCCCTGAGACATTTGATGAGACGCTTATTAAAGTCTACTCGAAAACAGAACAAAGGCCTCGTTGAAAGATAAGAAGATGTGCGATAAGTAAATTAATGCAAAGTCCGCTGCTATGCCTCTTCCACGGTGTTGGCGTTCTCCTGACACTGATTCTTTCTGGATTGCGTCTGGCAGAGCAGATGGGCCTATAAATGGAGATCACTCTGCGAGACATCTCTTCATTTACGTGACAGCCATGCTTATTTGCTCCGGCAACATAGGAGGGATATATAATATGCAAGAGGGACAGTGTACCAGTGGGTCATGACTACAGATAGAATCCGGCCAATCCGGCTACACCAAGTGTTGCTCCCTCCACAGACTAATGGGCTCATCAACACCCAGGCCACATGCAGATGCTCCTCCTCTGTCTTCTCACTTTTAACTCAGTGTGCCACTCAAAAGCTTGTCGTGCTGAGCTCGCACCTACCGCTCAGACATTAACAGACTCCGCTCAAAGCTATGAACACACCTAGCAGATGATTTCCAAACTGCTCCGGGCACAAAATGAGTCAGAGAACATCCTGCGAGGGCAATTTCTCACGCTGGCTGATTCACGCGCCACACTTGCTCTTCAGTGTGTGTGTCAATAGTTTGGCAAAAGTAAAAAGCAGATTAAAGGAGGCCTCCAAGTGTACATCTGAGCTCAATTTGTGACAAGTGACAAAAAAACAAATATGGCAGAAAGCAGGGGCAGACATTAGGGCCAATTTTCCAACGGCATTTGATTCCTCAAAGTAAATTGAGCTGAATTTGAAATAACTGTCCCATTAGTGTGTCAAGCTGCTCGGATGTGGCCACTTTGAGATTTGAAACTGTTTTTCTTTATGACAAAGGTAAGTGTAATTTGGACGTTAAACATGGAATTGCTGTGCAATGAGATACACAGCTCAAAGACTCATGGCTGTTTTTATTTAATCTTTAACTCTTCAAGGGGCCTGGAAAGTGAAATTACGGTCTTTAAAGCCAAGAGGTCTTTTTCATATTTTTTTTGTCATTATCCCATGTTTAATTATGTTTGTATATGTGTGAGCAGCATTAAGGGGCTACAACTTTTTCTACAGCATTTTGAATGCATCATTGATAGTTAAACTTTGTGTTTTAAACACTCGCGTTGTTACACCGTGATTTGAATCAAAGAGCAAGCTAGTTAGCTTAGCTTGCTACGGTAGCTTCAAGTTTCCGAGGGAAACAGAAACTCTCAATAAATTCAGGACGCTGCACAGGGACAGACGTCTCCGATCAGCCACTAATGGTCCACAACCAACGCTATGTGGGATTATTGGGAAACTGGAAAATATGTCTTGTATCGACGTTTTGACCCCTCAGGGCTACCGTAAAATGTGTCTCTGGGCAGCATTGGCTCAGGAGGTAGAGCGGTCGTCTCGTCATCAGAAGGTTCCTGGTCCAATCCCCAACACTGAACCCCTAAACACTCTAGATAACCAAGTTGGCACCTTGCATGGCAGCATCTGCCGTCAGTGCCATGGGTGCATGTTGGCATGTGTTGTTGCTTTGAGTGTTCGGTAGACTAGAAAAGCGCTATATAAATGCAGTCCATTTACTGTGACCGTTTTGGCTTGACTTTAATTTTCAAACTCATCCTTCACACTTGTCACGTCTTGTCTGTATAACCACAAAACCTTTTGCACATGTCCTAACCACAGCCACCATTCTGGCCAGTGATGCCAGAAATTCCTGCCATCTGGCCAGAAGACAGTGGTGTAAACATTTCTAGCCTTAAGCCTGCTCATTGTGGCGTTTTCTGTAACCCATGGCTGTCCCGACCGATTGTCTGAATAAGCAATGATTTACTCGCAGTGTGTGAAAAAGACGCGGTTTATTTGCACTGACCAGCCATGAATGCACTCACAGACGAAGGTGGTGTTGATTTAGAAGCTTTAGACCACTGACGAGGGGTGTTTTCCAACAAGATTAGTGATTCTGTCTTATCATTTCACAACCAAACCAACCAATAAAGGCTATTTTGATCACTGGCCAAGCAGACCATCAATACAATGGTTGCTATGAGATTTCTTGGCTGCAATGTGCATTTATTTATTGTTCAAGGTTTTAGTAAATGCATCAAGACTTAACCTTATATACTTGATAAAAGAAGGTGGAATTGGTGTTACTGAAAATGTACAACTATTAAATCTTCATGAAGTGAAGCTGAGTTGCAATGTACAAGCTAATAGAAAAATACTGTAGCAGTTTAAGATCTGTGAATTTCAATTTCATTTGCACCCAGAATACAGGAAAGCACTCTCTAATTTTGATGACATCGTGAAGTAGCGTGGGATCATGGTAGTTGTTGTCTTCACCACCATTGCCAGTTAAAGTGTATCTGCCGTGACAGGCATAAATCATGTTATGTGGTGAATTCAATCATGGCGTCACCCATTGCTGTTATAAGTGGTCAAAACAATCATACTAAAAATAAATTTATGAGCAAGTTGAACGTTGTTACGTTATGCTGTGTGGCAGAAGAAATGCTGTTTTACTGTTCATGATTATAATTCTGTGATTTTGACATTGTGGCCAAATGAAACACACCGTTATTTAAAAAAATATCAATTTCTCCGGGTGAGAACATTGTTGTTAACATTTGGTATAATGTAATTACACAACTCAACTAAATATAAAACATGTTAAATATTAAACCTTCATCGTTGGCGATATTTGGGAGGTGCTTTATACAGTCAACCTTCCTAGTCTTTCCAGTAGCATCCTTCCTTTGTGTTTCCTTCTATGTGCCGTGGGACTGTACATTTCCAGTTGTTTGAAGCCACTAATCTTGGGGGGGCGGATTGATAAAACTTCGAACAGATGTTACCTTGGCAACAAGCTTCCTGTTCTCACCTTGTTCAAGGATGTCATTCAAATGACACTCCCGAGTGCACAATGACAGCCACATCTAACACTGGTGCACCATTTTACACAGTTCACAAGTTCAATAGATGTGTAACTGTACCTAATATAAGTTTCTGGCTTTAAATCATTGGAGAAAAAGAGAATGTTGAAACATTAGTGCTCTCAGCTTTTTAAAAACACCCGCTAAAATACATAAAAAACACACTGAAGATCCACAGCTCATATCTGTAGAATAAATAACATGCCAAATAAACCGTTGCAGTACGTTAAAGAACCATCAGCACCATTTCAGGCCCTATAGAGCGATCACATAACTATTTCTTCTCCCATTCAAGTCATCAGAGCAGACTGTCTCACAGATGCGCTGCAGTGACACCTCAGGGTAGATACACAGTCATAGATATAACAGAAAAAGGTTTTCATTTAAACCTAAAGGATGATATAGCTTGTGGAATCCTCGACTCTAAACTGAGTTTCTGACTGTCACAAATGCTATTATCATTAACTGGCTCTGTCCAGTGCTCAGACAACGTTAATAATTTATTACTGAATCTGAAATCCTGTAATAAATGTAACTGAAGTACTATTTAGCAATTAGTTTTCAATCACACAGAGTATTTGGAATTTTAAATAAATACATCGATACATAACGCACATTTTTTTTGATATATTGTATGTCTTCTGTGTTGTGCACTTAAGGAAACAATGTGAGCCCAGCTGGCATTTTGAGTGGGTAGCAGTTTGCCAGGTGCATTTTGTTCTTGGAGAACCATCTCCCCTCTGCAATTACAATACACATAAAGGACCAGATTCTGCTTCCACAGGCCATGTAGCCACCAGCAGGGTTTATATTTCCCCCCAAGTCTAAATACGTTTTTGAGAGGTATGATGCATAACCTAGGAAAAAAAAAAAAAAAATCATAGAGTACAATAAAAGAAAAAAAAGTTTTTGCATAAAACATTTGCATCACACTGCCATATCTCAGACCCATTTGAGATTTGTGTGACCTTTTGGACTGTGCTTACTAATAGGAATTGCCACGGATACCTGTGGGATGCTGAACTTCTGACTGTCACTCAACTCCTGGGGGAGAACAGGAGGGGAACGGAGTGTGAATGATAAAGAGCCCAAAAAATGATGCATTAACCAAATATATATGTATATATATATACATATATATTAACTAAAGCAGTTCATCCTCTTTTTTTGTAACGTGCGCCAAAACACACAACAAGGCGACATGTATCCACTGTGCAACTGAGGAAACGAGCTGCGGCACTAGAGTGCCTGGGAAACAAAAGTGGGGGAATTTGTCCCGGCCACACCCAAAGCACTTTAATGCCTCCCTCCCACGATAAACACCTTCTTCAAAGGAATGAAAGATCCGGCACAAATATTTGCGTGGCTGCCAGAGCCGATAGAGATAAATACTCAGGGTCTTTAAAAGACGGTGTTTAATTCAGGAGGGAGCGACGTCCGGACAGTTGACAGTTGAGTGCGTCTGGTGTGAGCGGCCTAACAAACTTGCTAGCGCCAGTGACATATTGAAATGGTGTGTCTTCTGGGCTGCTCTCCACGGCTGACACGGCCCAGTTACACACTCATCAGCAAGACCTGCTCCGCTCTGCGCTCTCAGCTGCTTTGTTCCAGCTGATGTCATCTAAACCTCGTCCCTGCAGGGTTGTCTGGGGTAGATAAGACCCCCCCCCCCCCCCCACTGGTCTTCTGCAGAAAAAAGGGGGTGGGGGTGTGGGGGGGCTGCTGCTATGAAGATGGATTACCCAGCTGGTGACACTAGTTCCCTTTCCGCTGGAGCCACAGTGGAGTGCTAACGCAATTAAGGCAATTAATCTTCAACAAAAGGGGTCCACAGCTTCCTTATATGTTTTGCACCTTTCTGTACAGGTGCATAGCCAAACAGACCTGCTCAGACATGCCCGCATACACAGACAATACATACATACAAACACAATTCTTCATCTCGGTTTAATATATACAGAGCAACATAAAACATAAAATTAACAAGCAAGAAATATAGCACAGTTCATGTGTGAAAAACAGGATGTTGTTTGTTCCTTCATTGGTATCAGTGGCCTGCTTTAACTTTGTCTCATGATTTTCAAAACAACCAGCAGGACAAGACTGATTGTCTGTGGTCGACCTACAGGCAGGACGGCTATTACTGGGCGGCCGTTTAAAAGACAACCGTTCTGATGATTACCACAACAGATGCAGAGCATTTTTATCGTGTGGCATAAAACCCAGGGGTGTATGGATGTATGTCACAGAGGAGCGAAAATAAGGAGATAATAGGAAAGAGAGTGAGGGGGAGCTGTGAACAGCAGATTTAAAGGCATGGCATGTGTTTTCAGCCTCTGTCAACACTGACTCCACTTCATCACTGACAGTACAGTCCGGCATCATGGCAAAACATTTCCTTTTAGTGTAATACAGCTGGGACTGTTGAATTTTAATTTCAAATCTGTGCTTCTTTCTTCTTTTGGTTCTTTTGCAGGTGGTCTGAGCCAATAATTGTTTATTTAGTGCTAGCAAAAGCATTAAAACATATTTCTGAACATCAAACAGACTTTTCAAAACTACCACAACAAAGACAGCGTTAAAGAAATCCATCTGCACAAAACACTTAAATGATTCAAATCTTGAATCCTTCATTATTTGTCACGGCAGTTGGTCAATATGTGATTTGTAGTTAGTGAGATCACAGGCACACACAGGGCATCAGTTCATGTCAAACCAAAAGACAAATGTGAAATCGAAAAAAAATAAAAGTACGAATTTGAAACAACAGAATCTAAATGGCCCAGGTGCTGTGGGTTTGAAATGTGTGATGGAAGTGGCGCAGGGCGAGTGAAGGGCACCAGCAGCGAAACCACTATGCAAATTCCCCGCCACTTTGTTTGACAAGCAACAACACTGCTTTGTATATATGCAAAGCCTGGCAAGACAGTGTGCACACAGCCCTGCTGTCAGAGCAGAGTCATGCTAGACCGGTGACACCCGATGGATGACCCCTGTCTGCGATGAGGCTACTGGGCCAGACTTCGCACTTCATTCAGACAGACACACACACACACACACACACACACACACACACACACACACACACTGGCAGAAGTTATCACATCTCAGGGGTCAGACGTGGCAGGGTGCTCAGATGGCCCTCTGCGCCTCAGAAACTTGGAAACGAGTCAGAAGTCGAATAATTTGATTTCTGGAGCCTTGATCACCCCCGCTGAGGTGAAAAGTACTTTATTAGCACTTTGAATTTACTCAGCGGCAGGTCTGTTTGGTCACCACTAAAGAGCTGGCGATAAAACCCCATTAACCATTACTCAGTTAGGCTTCATGCTGCTTTTTCCCTTAGCTGTTCCATGAGTGTCCTCACCACGTGAGTGTCCTCACCACGTGAGTGTCCTCACCACACATGGACATAGAGCAATAAAATACAGAACAGTGGCTGGAGCCTATTGGTCTATACCTGGATATTGTACTTTTCAATTTCTATTCAAATTCAAATTCTTTGTTCTCTCTAATCTCACCAGTTCATTAAAAAATGTAATTTTCTGCTGTGTTATGAAAGTCCCAAAGTCATTTCATTCCTACAAGGGTATTTATTAGTATTTTTGCCCTATTTATTTTTTTGAGGAGTGGCGACAGGAAAGGAAACTCGAACCCCGGGAGGTTGCTACTACATGGACAGCATCATAAAGCCCTGGGTCACTAAGGCACCCAGCTATATGGGACAATTTCCATGGAGCAACAAGGCAGTGACCCCTTGTGCACAACTATTTTGCGGCAGAGTAAAAACAGCCCTGCATTAAAAAACAAGGCAAAGGGGCGGATGTGGTGGGTAAGGGTCATTCTAGATAACGAGACAATGAAATATGAACCAGAAAGGTCAGTTTGAGTATATGATCCACAAGTTTAAAGGCTTTTTTTTAATGCTATGAGACAGGATTTCATAAAGCTGTAAAGTTATCACGGCTGCAATTATTTGATTTTTTTCTTCTATCTATTAATGATTTTTACAAATATATCTTGTTGCAGTGAACAAAACATCTCACTCCAGAATAATAATTTTGAATTCCATTAATCATGTGGGAGTTCACCTGTTTGAGATACCTGCCTAAAAATAAGTGTACCTCCCCTTCAGAATGCATGTTTAATTGTTGACTGTTTTTCATATCACATGTGACTCTCATCTGATAGCGCAACCAGCTGGGGGCATCTCACATTGGAGATGACGTAAACTGAATGTTACATATCCAAATGTGAACAAGGTGTTACATCTAGAAGGAGTGACACATCCTGTGGGGTTCCGTACCTGGCTAAATATAATGATAATGCGAGTGTGGAGGGGCCCGGCTGTCCTTGCATCCCAGTGGGGTAAGAGCAGGGCAAAAGGTGTAAACGTTGCATTTACCTGTTGCTTTCTTGGAGCGGCTCGCTGCCCTTCCGCCAGGAGACCACGCCCCATGGAGACATCTTGGGCTTGCACTCGACCAGCACGTCTCCTCCCACCTTCACCAGCGTCTGGCTCCTCAGCTGGTTGTGAGAGAAATCTGGGGCAACAGCTGAGACAAGAGCAGCATATTAAAGCCAGTCTTTGTAAGAGCCTCACATCTCCTCTCCCCCACACGATCTCTCATATTATTCAATTCTATCTCGTCATTTTTCCACCACTTTGTAAAATTAGTTCAGAAATACTTTCATTATCGCCATGGATGATTAAAAGACACTAGATTTAACTCTTTACAATCAGAAAAGTTAATAATCAAAAAGCTCAATAGTAATGCCTATAAGTGAGGTTGTGGAGTTGAGGATATTGATTCATTCATTCTCAGAAGAGACAGAAATGTCTTCCTACTTGAAAACTTTCCACTGCTAAAAAAACACACTAGAAATAGGTTTCCCTTTTTCAAAAGGTGTGCAGCTGTTGTCACTGTCCCTAACATTCTTTTTTCTGAACCTCCACCTTGAGTTTGACCACTCGGCTGTGTTGAGCCTGATTCCTATCAGCCACACGATCAGGACGAGACATGTCGGAGGATGAATAGTGATCGAGGGCTGCCCCCAGCCCCGGCTGCAGAGTGACAGGCTTGACAGGGCAGATGGGCCAGGCTGCCGAACAGAGCTGACTCTGGCATACATCACTGTCAGCCGGACGCGTTCATCTTATAATGAATGCTTTTCAATTAGCGGGCAATAAGAGAGAGGCCGGAGGTCGTCTGGCGGTATTGAGTAGAGGAATATGACGGGGCAGGTCTGAGAACAAATGTGGACAAATGTACGCTTGCGCGCGCACACTGTGTGATGTACTGTCCACCGAGCTGGTGCCTTACCTATAACTCGGAGCTCTGCGTTGGAGTAGACCTCGCCATGCTTATTCCCGGCCACACACTGGTACATTCCTGTGTCGGACAGGGTCAGACGACTGATTGACAACGCCCCGTTGGCCACCTGCACGCGCTCCTGTGAACACAGAGACACATTCCTTTAATATGCCTTATTCCCGGCGCTCATCTACATAAAAACAGCCTGCCAGTGGGCCAGTGAATTATGGTCCGGAAGTGACAGACGTGGCAATAAATCTAGGTTTTCATCACTAATGGAGGGAAAGGCTTGGGTGGATGGAGGCAGGCTAGCAGAAAATGACCCTAATCAATCTGCATGTTTATGAGAGTGAAATAAAACCATGCCCTATTTATATCTCCGCCTGCACCACAGGGCCTGTTTCCACTTCAGCAGGAGGAGGGGATAAGAGGGGAAAGAATATCGCAACATCTGAGGTATAATGCATTGTGAAAATTGCTTTTCTGATAGCTATGCCCTACACATACTAAGTGCTGTGCACATGGTCAAGCTGTACCTCCTCTTCATCTGTCTGGCCTATCGTTTTTTCGCGCTCCTGCAGGAGGAATCTTGCTCGTCACTGAGCCGTCAAATTAAGATCTATTTAAGGACAGCTGGGCCTGATGAACTAAAAAACTCAGTTGGATCAGTCGGACATTTAATCCTCAATATACGTTTATCTCTCCGAACTTGGGTTCTCACTCAACTCCTTCACTACAGTATTAAATCCTTGAGCGGTTTTCATACATCTCTATGCAGCTGTGGCGGGTTTTTCCGCCTCCCCGTGCCCTTCATCTCCCGCGTTTTCCTCGGGCTCACCCCATAATGTCATTAGAGCCCATTTCCATAGGGGTGCGGCCTGAACTCCAGTCACGGGGGATTAAGGTACTGTCACATGAAAAGAGAGACTGTCCCCGCTGAAAGATCACAAACTAATCCTGTGTTTGAGGCAGGTTCGTGGCTGAATTTCCATAACACTCCGCGACTCTGGATGTGCAGGGGCGAATATCCCTGCTGGCAAGGGAAAGCAAATGGTGGCGTATATCAGTCTGTGCATGGAAAGCGCTCCCATTTACGGCTGCTATTAATTAACCATGACGTTCCTCTCAAATCAGCAGTTTTTCATGCCGGGACCTGGGGGGACCATCTGTACGCCTTATGCTGAAGGAAAATGATTGGCAATGTCATTTGCCAACAACACTGGGTTGATTCGTTTGGTATAAAGCTGCGTTTAACATGTAAAAGAATGGATGGCATGAAGGAATGACTTTTATGTTTAGAGTAAAGTGAGCTTCTTGGGTTTGGCTGCTGTCTACAGCTAAGTTCCTCAGAATATCAACAGTAATTACTGGACATTTTACAGCTGTAACATGTAAACAAGTTACATTTCATATCCTCATAACAATATCAATCCACTACTGTGGCTGTATGGAAGGTGGAGAATAATCTTTTTTTTCTTTCTTTCTCTGAAATGATGTATAAGAAAGAAAAAGCTACAAGTAAGTAACGTGAAACTGGTTTTGATCTGACTAGTTTGTTCTCATAAACAATAAAAGGAAACTTTCACTGCAGGGTGTAACAACAGGACATTATTAGCGCCCACCAGAACCACATGTATAGTACACATCTTCTGATGGAAAACTCCTCCATTGAAACTGCACCCCATGCTCTTGTTTCACTTGAAACAGTTCAGCATATTTGATGAAGCTGATGTACTTGCATGATTCTTTCCTGGGTTGTATCCACATGGTTGAATGCACTTATGGTAAGTCGCTTCCGATGGAAATGTCAGCTAAATAAATGTGATGTAATGTAGAACTGTCGAAGGACTATTTGATTTATCTACTGTACATGCCTGAGTGAGAAAAAACACTATGAGTAGACATGAACTAAGCTCAACAGTGACTTTGCCACAGCAAGAACAAAAGCTCCAAGCTCTGCTTGTTTGCTCCACTTGAGCCTGAACGAACGGGGAAGGTGGGGAAATCAAGATGTAGTGGAGAGAAGTACATCACATTCCTGATATTCAAAGGCTTTGACATTAGAGTCCGCATGGAAATAACCTCTGTTCAAGTACACTACTGTAAACCATTTGTATGGTGGTCCCACACTCCTCTTAATGGACTAGAGCCTGTTTCACGGTGGAGTTTCCCTTTTTAATTGCACCGCCAGTTAATCCTGTGACCATTGTCAATAAAGTAGCGGAGAGTGAGGTCCTTAAGATGAAAATCAGCCACAAGGATAAAAGTGTTACAATAAACCATCACTATTTTGACATGGGACAGTGACACAAAGCATCAATGAGTTAACATCAAGTTGTTAACTGGCTGTCCAGTAAAGAGCCCCATACTTGTAGAACCAGTTTGAGGGGTACTATTATTAGAATGAAACACTAGGAATAGTTCGGGTTCTTAAATATTTTAAATGACTGACATTGAAAAATTGAACGCACATATACTCAGCTATATATATCATGACCCCCCAGAAACCTACTGTACTGTATAGTCAATTTTCCCAACCAGTATGACCCATAACTAATGTTGACATATTGATTGCTCTATTTCTATTGCTCAAAGTTAGAAAACTGTCAGCAGAAATAAGTTTCAGTGAACTATACAATCAGAAAGGTCTCAATTGATTTGCACCGTAATAAATAACAACAAATGGTGCATCCTCTCCCCACTGCTCCTTACATCACTGACCTTTCCCTCTTCCACTCATTAAGCCACTGTGGTTAATGGTGGCATTTCAAACAATGTAACACCTTTGCTGATTAATCCATTCACCCTTGCATTCTGGATATATCCATTTATTATGTCTCTGTTGTGGGGAAATGCTAAAAATCAACACAGTCATTGTACCTTTTAATCACACTTCCGTTGCTTTGAATCCGTTCGCTGAGGTGTGTCTGCAGCTATGTCTATCTTTGAGGATATTTTTAAAGCTGTTGTGTTTTCTGTATCTGATGATACAGTATGCACCAGACATTGTCTCCAATATTTACTATTTTTAAGAAATGACCTAATAAGAGAAACAAGCATGTGATTTCTTTCACACATAAAAACAGATGGGCTGTCTTTTTTTCGAACAAACAAACACAAGAGTGTCGTCATCTTAAAAAAGATTTTGATAGAAAATGTTAGCCATTGGCTAAACAGATTGTTGATTATTCTTCCCTGATAGCATACCAAATCTTTTTTTTTTTTTTTTTTTTTTATGAGAAAGGGGCTGTACTGTGCAGAGTGTTGCCTCTAGTAATGTAACGGCAGACTGGGTTTATTCCAACAACATGTATAACATTCAAGTATTGATCGATATCCTCTGGTGTGTTTGCTGCCTTTTTTGCATAATGAAGCAAATTAGCATAATGCCTGTTTATTTATCAGGTGCAAGCTGTGCTTGAGTATCTAATCAATCTTTTCCAAACAATCTGGCTGAAGGATCTGAATGATAATCCAATATGATGAAGGAATATTGAATCATATTTTTGCAAATGCCAACAACAGATTTCAGTTAAGATTAGATGTACAAATAGGCTGGCTGGAGCCACAGCAGGCTCATCTCTCATCATTGTACACATAATGAGAATTCAGAGGGGGCAGGGAGCAAAAATGAAAGTAGGATGTACAGTGTTTGTATAGAGACTCTTACTTTTTTCATCTTTGGTGGCACGGGATTAATAACAGCACTTGGCAAAGAGAGATTTAACAGAAGATTAGAGTAGCTCTTACATCACTGTGCTTTCCAGGCTAGCATGAAATACTTGGCCTGTTTACAGTTTAGTCTCTTAGCACAGCAAAGCACAGCAGACACAGTCTAATTCCTTTGAAATAAATGCTGTTTTGCAGGAGTGAACAACATAATGTACTGCTGCACAGGAGGCATCATGTTGTAATGAAGAAGACAATAATGCATGGTAATTAGTCAGTCAAGCTTGAACAAACAGCACAATAAAGCTTTGAAAATACAGTACATGCTTGCTTACAGTCTTCTTTCAGCAACATCGGGTTTGCAAGAAACGTTTGTTTTTTCTAACCTTGGAAGCAGAACTATATCTCCAATTCCAGTGGTGGAGGAAATATTCAGACCCTTTACTTAAGTAAAAGCACAATTACCACACTGTGAAAATACTCTGATACAATTAAATACCATGTGTTTAAAATGTTCTTTAAGTAAAAGTGAGTAGGTATAATCAGGAAAATGCACTGAAGGAAAAATGGCCCCTGTGACTGTATTACTGTTATACATTATATCATTAGATTATTATTACTCATGCATTCATGTAAAAGCAGGATTTTATTCTTGTAGATGGTTGAACTATTTTCTACAGGACTGCGACTATTTTAATTATGGATTAATCTGCTGATTTTTTTCATCCACTAATCGATTGATTGTTTGATTTGTAAAAAGTAGTGAGGAATGCTTTTAAAATTAGCCAGAGCCCAAAATGACGCTTTCACAATGCTTGTTTTGTCAAACCAGCAGTCCAAACCTCAAAAACGACTAAACATACATTCAAATTATTAAAAGGAGAAGCAGTAAATCTTCACATATATGAGGCTGGAACCATGTTTTTACATGAGAAACGACTGAAACGATTATCAATATTAAGTGTCATGTTTTGTTAGTAAAGATCTTAATTGGTAAAGTAACTAAAGCTGTCAGATAATTGTTTCCCTCTGAGATGTTGTGGAGTAGAAGTAGAAAGTATCATGAAAAGAAAAGACAAGTCAAGTACAAGTACCTCAAATGTGTACTTAAGTAAATGCGCTTACTTACATTCCACCACTGTTCAATTCTACAGACATGCTAGCACTTGGCAGATCTCACCTCTTCAGACTCCAGGTTCTCTCCATTTTTCATCCACCTGTAGGAAGGCTTCGGCTTCCCCGTGGCCTTACACTCCCACACCAACGAGTCATCAATGAGCTTCTGGACATCTTGGGGTTTCTCAATGAGATGAGGAGGGGCTGAAAACATTGAAAAAACACCATTACCATGGAAAGCATGTCACCCAAGTTATCCATAGTGTGCTATTTGCTAGATTGACATAAATGTATATAAATGCAGGAAAAAGCATTCACTTGTTTTTAGGAGGGTTGTCGATGCTCAAACTTTATTGTGTCCTTCTAAAAACCAAACCTACATCCTTGCAAATTACTGATTACTGAAGATTTTGACGGATTTTCTGTGGTAATTGATGAATGATCATAATTCAAAACAAATATAGGACATCAACTCAGGATTTGATCAGCTTTAGTTAGTCCGTGTATTAAAAGACCATTCAATCAGGGGTGACAGCAGCTTTCAGTCTTTTCATTTAAGTGATGGGATTTTGAATCCTGCATTTCTTTTAGTTTAAGGTGACTTATCACTGAAGTTCTCCTGTCAAGGTTTCTTTCAGTTTCCTAGTGTCCTTCTATTGGAACAAAAGCGATGAAAACCACATCCATATACATTAGACTGGCTACTGGTGCCATAAAAACCCTCCCCTCAATGCAATCTGAGTAAATGATGGTATAATTATACAGGAGGAGAATTGATTCTTGCTGTGTCATGCAAGTAACTCAAGGCTAGTTAATGATTAAACCCAAAAAAAAGGAAAAAAAGTGGTACATAAAACTAGATCTGTGAAGCTCTCTCTGTGTAATGCTCTGTACATTCTGGATGATGTGTAGGTCAAGCCACTATCATCCTATATCACACGAGGCCAGTGGCAGGACAAGAGTAATGGCTGACCGCACTTTTCCATTCCACAGATCTCACCTAATGCCACTCTCAAGGTCTGACCTTTGTGAAGGCTTTTCAGTAACGGTGCAAATCCTGCTCTAATTAGCTTCTGCTATACAGTATTTCGCCTGCCTCGAGTAAAACAGGATAACACAGCGAGAATTCAATAACTGCAAATGTATCCCCACACTAACTCCGTGTGTAACAACCTCCAGCGTGCAGGCGATGTGCGAGGATGACGTGGTGTGTGTGTTTGTGGGTGTTCAGAAACGCAGAGCGAAGACTGATAAAGGGTGGGTGGCGGGTACAGAGACCGGAGGAGGGGTGCTTGTGCAGCCTTGTGCATTAATGTCGGAGTCCTGCCCAGATCCAACATCTAAATCCGTACAGTAGTGTATGAAAGACACGTTTGTATTTGTGGATCATGAGTCGTACTACGGGCCTCTAAGATCCTTCTGGCAGCTGAGGCTGCGGCACGAGGTTGGCCGAGGTCGTTAACATTTAACTTGTGTGGAGGCTGTGCTGTTGCCATCTGTGCAAAGAGTAAAAAGGGTTACCATTTCCTTTTAGTGAGAGCTGCTGCTTCTGTTGTTCATCCTGCTACAGATAAGAGACTATGTGGTGTAACATCTCTGCTAACCTTCTCTTTATTGGAGTTGCTTTGATGTTACAAAATAATAAATCAGTTTATTCATGCTGATATGTTTTTTTTTTTTTTCAGCTTTATCACTAGTCCCTATAACAGAAGACGGCCTGTGTGCCTTTGTATGTGTTTTGAACAGGACCCACTAGGAAGGCTGGTGGTAAGTCACACTACGAGACTCAACCATCACCAGTCATTTAGCTTCACATCCATTCATGCTACCGCAATCCTCCATCAGAGCCCAGGCTGAGCTGCCCCACCCACTGCACCTTTCAGGACTGCATTGTTGTTGGTGGTTTTTCTTTTGTGTTTTTTTTTCCTCCTCACTGTCAGGGTCCCTCACTCTATCCCTCACCCACTGCGAACGTATCGACTCTCAGTCAACGCTTACCAAATGAAAGCAGGCAGGCCATCTCTGCCTGCGCCGGGCCGAGGGCGCGCGCAATCAGAGCGAACGTCAAGAGGCTCAAGCGGAGGAAAGATGGGAATTTGCCTTATCAGTGAAATCGCTACGAGATAATGCAGCTGTAGAGTCTGCAGAAAGGCAAATGTGGATGCGACGGAGAATCTGACCTGTCGCAGCTTTCCATTAACTGACCTAAACAAGCGAGCGAGCGCACATTTCTTCACCAAGCTGTTTCACAGATGGAAATTTTACAAACCCTTGTCTTTGGGTCCAGTAGTAGTTTAAAAACTGCCTCCAACACAGAATTATGAAGAAAGACTGTGGCTAAATGTGCCCAAACTGAAGAGAACTAAATTTTCATGAAGATATAATTTTACCTCAAAACCAAAAATGTGATTGTAAAGCTATGAAAAAGGTGAAAGAACTCTTGTTTCAGTTAGTACATCAAGACAAAAAGGAATTTTAAAAACAATAAAACTAAAAAATTAAAAAATATTGTCCATATCCATGACAATCAAAAGAAAACACATTAGGCCTACTGTATAAGTGTTTTTTTTTTTTGCAATTCGGTACACTAACTTTGACATTTAAAGTGTGAGAATGTTTTGACAACGACCATAGTGTCATAAAGTAACACCTTCATTTCTTCCTGTCTAACACAAAGCCCGGCTCTCTCTCTCCACTGTAGCTTGCTTGGATGTACAAGAGATACCCTTATCGATTCCCCCATTGGCTTACACTGCTGACGAATGTCTCAAAGGCTTAATTCAAAGGGAGTTCAAAATAAGATTACTGATTTTTATCACCTGCCTGCAGACGGCAGGGAAGAGAGGGCGAGCAAGAGAGAGAGAGACTGACAAAATACATCAAAAATGAGAGAGGAGCAACAGCTCAAAAGGACAAATCAAACCCTGGTGGATCACAGCATGCTCCTGGGCTGTTAGAGTGCATTCACTACCACAGCCCAGGAGCACGCTAAGAGCTTCCAGGGCTGTTGTAAATAATGGAAAATTGGTTAATGCCCCAAATGAGTTATTTTTGACAGCTGACACAGCATGACTTGAAGGGGAGAAAATCAGAAGGAAGAAAACAAAGAGCGGTCAAGGTGGGAGGAAAATCTATATATTTTTCAAAGAGCAAGTTAACTGCCTGGCAGACCTGCACAGAAATGTCCAGGTCAAAATATTATGAAAACATAAACGAAATGAAATTGTTTTATCCACATGTCATTCATTATTATGGAAAGTTACCAGGCTAGGTAAACAGCTACAGTAAACAGCTGTTTTAAATTTCCTCTTTCCTCCTCTCTGAACTCTTTCTTTTCTCCACAAGTTTCAGTCTGATGTTGAAGTCATGAAAACCATGGATCTTCTGCTCCACTAATTAACGTTTAACTCAAAGAAAAAAATCAATTCTGACTTCAGATGCTTAGCCTGTGTCCCAGTTCCACACTACATACTAATTGTTTACAGCATTTACTTTGTACTAATCCTTGTGGCATATTGTTTGCAGTTAGTATACAAGAAATGACCAGCTGAAAATACTAATAAATATTAATAAAATATACTTCATTAGGATGTAATATGAAACTGAGAAAGTTTTATTTCCAGAACGAATCCCATTTGAATGTTAAATATAAACAAATAAATGAATGTGAATGAAATAAATGTGTAAATGTCAATGTTTTTACGGGCAGATTATTTTTGCCGGTTTTACTATTATCCAAACTCAATAGGTGTGACTCTGTGACAATGGGTGAGTCCACTAACCCCCGTCCCATGGATCCAGATGCTGCTGTGTGGATTATGTCCCTGACATATGTGCCACTGGTCTATGTATAGTACATTTAACGGCTTTGATCTCTAGTCAAGTTGGATGTCAATCATGGTGCCATCTGGTGGAACCCAATACAAGGCTCACCAACAAGGTCGCATCCAAGGGCTCAGCCTCATCCGCATCACTCCTTTAATCTGGATCAAAATATTAGAGGCATCATGGCTGACAGCCTTTAATCATTCTGATGTGCCGTTAAAACGAGCCTCCCTCCTCACGCACGCCACACAAGCCTCGGTTGATGGCCGCTGACTGCTTTATGAGACCGGTTGTGTCCGCTTTTGCTGCCTCTCAGTCTGAGCGGGTCTGACAGATGTGGCACACGCTGGTCAAATATTCATGCACGTCAGGATTACCTACCGTAGAAAGAGAGCTTCCCCTTCACTGTGTTCATTCCCCTGGAGTTCTCGGCCACACACTCGTACGTGCCGGCGTCCTCCTGCTGGAAGTACGGGATTTCCAAGACGCCACTGGCTTTCCTCATGTCTACTTTCCTGGGGAAGGGTACACCGTCCACTCGCCTCCAGTTTATAGATGGTACCGGGCTAGGAGAAGAGACACAGAGAAGTTTGACCCTCTGAAGTCACAGCTTGTAAATGTTTGTGAATGACTTATTGCTTCTAATTGAGCAAAATCTGCAGATTATCATATAATAATATGATAATACTAAAGGAGAACCGTTATCCCTCCATTTTTTAAATGTTTTTGCAAAAAACTGATAAAATGCATGACTGATAAAAATACTAGGTGGGGAAAAATGCTGAACCTAATTACAGCATAAAAATTTCTTTTAAAAAAACCCTTGATTTTCCTATTTTCTAGGTTAACTCATAGCCCCTTAAGTATTTGGATTTAACATCTCAGATTTCTCTTAATTTTTCAGATTTTCTGAGGAACAACATTTAGGGCTTTACTGTACAAAGGTTTTGTTCCCTGATGAATTTAAAACTGCAAAAAAGACTCCGTAGAACTACGTAGAATAAAGTACAACTTTGGGCATATTTTCTAGTGCTGTACTCTTGGTTTCAGTACATTGCGTTACAAAACCTGATGTTTTAACTGAAGATTTTTACACCACAGCATGTGCCCTCTAATTTCTTAGATGTGCAACTTTCTTTTTTATGCTACTGAGCATGCAGAGCCTGACTAACTGCGGGCTTACTTTCCCAGAGCGAAGCATTCCAGCTTTACAGTGGATCCTTTGGCAACATGAACAACCTCTGGAAACTGAACTTCAATCTTTGGCTCATATTCACCCATCACACCTGAAAGAGAAATGCAAATGAGCGTCGGTGTTAGTGCAAGAGGAGAAAAAGTTGTATTTTTGATCTGTAACCCAAGCTAAACAACTCATATCTGAAAAGAAAACCTAAATAAAAACAAAAATTGTGGCTTCTGCTGTTGTTGCACGGCTGCTGAAAACCCTTTTCAAGCAAAGCCGTCTTTTCACCATAAGCTGAAATGTTTTTCAACTTCCAACGCTGTGCAGACGAAACACACTCTGCTCTCAGCGCTGTCACAGAGCGCTCTCCCATTGAAAAGAATGAGAGAAAAAAATAAAATGAAATAAAAAGCCAAAACACAGCTTTCCAGTGGACACGCCACACACTGATGTCGAAAGGGAAAAACTACTTTTGAGAATTTGTGGACGGTTTGAGCTTTTACATCCAGATGAGTTTCATCTTGTTGTAGTGCTAACAGCTATGAACCAGAAAATGGGCCCATAAAATCCCCCTGGGTTCCGCCACTGTGTCTACAAAGCTTCCCATTCACTGTCGGTGAAGCAGCTCTGGTGGATTATAATATTGCTGCTGTGCATGCTAACAATCTCTGGATAAAGGAGAAGATGGGAATGTGGGCTCTCTGGTGTTCAAGCCTTGGGAGAGACTTATACATAAATAAAGACCAACTTGTCTACCGTCGTTGGAAAAAGCACACGTCTATTATTTTCTTCCCCTTAAATGACACTTAGGTAAATTATATCAATGAGTTCGTAATTGGGTGTACTTTCATTTCTCCTAGCTGTGCCAACTGTGGCTGCACAACGTGGTATTTTAAGCCACTCTCATCCGCCAGTGTAACAATAGGTTTTCCCCATTTCTGTAATTCAGGGCTGTGTTGCACAAATAGCTCTAGAGATGGAGGAAACAGGCCAATTTCATCTCGTTGATTCGGTGAGGCATGTGTTCTCAGGATGGCTCCCTGAGTGACTGTGAAAGCTAATTCAGATCCTTATCACAACTGTCTCATACCGGAATGTGACCACAACACTATCACCCATTTTAAGCAGACAGGTGGAAGTGGACGGGTAATTGTCTCATACCATAACCTTTTGTAGGGGACACCTGTTCAATGTGCCCCCCCGCAACCTGAGCCCCCGTGACCGCGAGGTAGGGCTGATGTTTTGCTGCTAGGGCCGCTGCTTTGGTGAAATAAAAGCATAATGAAAAAGGAAAGGGAAGGAAGCAGGGAAGGAAAGTGCTTGGAAATCGCTTGAAAAAAAAAATCACAGAAGCTATTCGCAATTCTGTCTCTCAGCCAACAGACAGTGAAGTAAGACATTTCAGAATTTATTCCCACAGAATAATCCCGAATGCCTATTATTCTTAATTTAAATGATGTACTATATATGATGTCTATTACATGCTAATAGGATTGAAACTATTTGGAATCACTAGAACATTTAGTTTACTAAATACAATGTTTTGTCTTTTAACAGATACTTCGGCTATAATTTGAAGAATGTCACCTAGTTCTCACCAAAACCGCCTTGTCCTTTCTTTTTCTTTCTTTCTTTTTTTTTTAACAAATGCAGTCTCTGGACTGCAAAGCTGCAAGCAGAGTCCTATATAACCACAGAAGAGCTACAAAACAACATTTATTTACATTTCTAAGCAATATAAAAAATGAATAATAACTCACTATAATGTAGTTCTAAGCAGATATTTATCAGTGTTTGATGTATCAATTTGTCAATCCATAATTCATTAAACGATTAATGAATGCTTAGTAACATAATATAGCATTGGCCAATCATTGTCAGCCAATATTATCTTGTCACAAATATATTGGTACTGCCGTATAAGTCGGCCAATACCTAACAAGACTTTTTTCAAATAGCTGTTTTTCAAATGTTAAATGTACCACCCAATGCATACCTTGGTTGCAACTCTTTAATTACCAATTTTAAGTAATCCTTATGAAAAATGTTTATGATGTATGCATTTTTATGTGTTCATATACAAAAATTATATCAGCTGATCAATGATCTTCAATTCAATAATTTGAACATTATCAGATTATTAAAACTTTCAAATACCAATATAGGTATCAGCCTCAGAAATCATTACACCATACACTTTACATCATACACCAGTAATGGATGCATCACAGGAGGCATCACGACTGTTGACCAAAACATGAGAAACGACTAAGTAATAAGCATTCAAGTGTTTGTATAGGCTTCTGCTAATAAATAGGGGGATTAAAATAAAGCATTACCCCTAATACTTACAGTTTACAGTTTCCAATAACAACGCTTAACAAGTCTGTTGGATAAAAGGTAATGTTCACTCTTGGAAGTTTTTTTTTTTATTATTATTGCACCAGATCGAGTAATTAATTGGAAGACCAAAAACCCACATAAATGTCATAAAAGACATTTCTAGTAAAAATAGCATTATGCTTTATATTTCTTGTACTGCATTACATCACATATGAGGAACACACTTCTGGGCTCACAATTAGATTACTTGCTGGCATTGACCTTTCCTCTGGAGTACCTTGATAAGGCCAGCCTAAAGCATCAGATCCACATGTTAAAGGACATGGGGAAATTAGCAAAGAAGGAGATAATTAACCTTTGAATTTCATTTGTATTCCTTAAAACCACTTGTCCTACCTTCAGGTACCAACAAAGCCAGTTTGGCTTTTTGTTTATCATAACCAGGACTGGAACACATTTTCAGCACTGCTGTATTAAATCAACCATTCGGTCCCAGCAGAGAGTGGAGGAGCTGCATTATGACGAAAAATAGATGGAAAACACCATCCAGAGACACGATGAAAGTGGAAAGAATAAAGCATAACAAACAAGATGGAGACTAATAGGGAGACTAGTGTAGTATTCTTCATAATTGCAAGTCCACTTAATTGCAAGTGGATTATTTTGCTTATCGAAATAAAATATAATAAAATTCATGATTTTGAAGAAATGCACCTTTAAATGGAAGCTTTGTGACTGCAATATTCTGTTAACATTGGACTTAACATGCCTTTATTAATTATTATTAATTAGGGTTAAGAGTAGTAACAGAACGAGGCATTCTCACTAGTGGTTGTGTAAATATGTAGTGTATAAAATGCACAAATCTCCCAGTAACAAAATATTGGGGTGTGGTGGAGGAATAATTGGCTGTGTGCAAATACAGAGTAAATATATACTGCAACATTTGCATCCAAATAAGGGGCCCAATGACAGGATAGTCTAATTAGCAGACTCTATGACACAACACTGTGACATGCAGCCCAGTTAACCGGAACAAACGTCTGAGCTAACTAGCCAGCCGCCTTATGTGCTGTGGTCGCTGATGTTTTGCATGTTAGCGGGTTAGTGTGTTGAAAACTGGGTCTCACCATCACTGCGGAGCACCAGCGGAGTGGGCGGACCCTGGACTCGGGTCTTCGTGACGGTGTTGGTCACCACACAGGTGTAGTTGCCGACATCTGAAGGCTCCACCATGGCGATGTACAAATTCCCCGTCTCCTGTGAGATGAAGCGGCGAGTGTCCTGCTTCACAAATGTCGGGTACTCATTAAAGATCCAGGAAAATATGAGATCTGTGGACAGAGAAGAAAAAGAAGTTTCCAACTTTAAATGAAACAGAAACAAAATTTTGTTTTCTTTTTTTGTAGGGGTGAACGGAACTGAGATATTTTGGCTGTGGTGCTGTGTGATACGTTTTCAGACCTCCTGATGGTGGCAAAAATGGTGACAAAGTCATGTAATGCAAACTTGATGACAGGATCTGTGAGAGGTCATAAACAAATGTAATTATCTGGACTCACTTCAAATGACCATTTTTCATGTGCACGAGGTCTGCATACCCAACTAGGGATCTGGGAGACACTGGGGTATGTGTTGTCATGACTAATTACAGTTCCCCACACAGCCAGCTACAATCAGCAGCAGAGATAGATTCTAGGGCTGATCAATATGGGAAAGTAAAAGAATTGCGATTTTTTAGTATAGTATCAATATAGTGCTTGCGATTTAGTAGGCTTTTTTTTTGTTTGTGATGTATTACTCACTATACACACGCACTAAATCATTCTATTCGCATGACCAACACCACATAGGATAGAGTCAACATATAAAATGCTCTTTCATGTAGGCCAGGCATATGTGTATTGATGAATTGATATGAATAACATATCTGTATTTAGCTATTAAATTGTAAAAACTTTCAATCACAGTACAATATTAAGTAAGGTCAAGCCTTGTTACATATTCATCATGGCTTAACTTTTTAATAAAATCTGTAAAAAAGAACATCAAAGCACTGCAGAACATTGCCATTTTGAATGTGGTTCATAAGGAGTCATGCTCTCGAACATTTCGGTCAGTGATCCCTGCCGGGTGGTAGTCGGCCTGCTTGGCACACCGGTCGTCTGGTTTTCTTCAGTCGTCACACAAGATGCTATGCCAGTGCCAGAAGGGTCTTTGTCAAACGGTTACTGTACAGCTAAAGATCTGTGCGTGCAAGTGGAATTAGTACCAGTGTTTTGAAGAGATCTCCAGTTTTTCAATGAACTTCCCTGCTGCCATCTTTATTTGGTTTATGACACATTCACAACTTGGGAAACAACAATGAAGAATCTTATTTATTGTGCATGAGATGAAATATTTTTGTTCCAGCTGGATAAATTAGTTCTTGAGTAGTCTGTTAATTCTTCTAAATTTAGTTTTTTCAGTCAAGCACTCTATCTGTTCTGTCTGACTTCTGTACAGCAAGTAATGATTACACCCCTCTCAATAACTCTGTATGATGCACCACTTTAGTTGAGGCAGAAAAAATAGTAACCAGTACATAAACAAATAAAAAGTAATAATTTATTGGTTACGTGTTAATTCAGCTTAATCAGGAATAATTCGTTATATAACTGGTTAGTAGGCACAGACACTCTAATAAGCAACTTATCATCAGATACTTGCTCATTAAAATGAAATCCAGCAGCTACTTATCAACTAACTTATCATTATCTTTATTTTTTAGATATTAGGTGAAAGATTAAATTTAAATATAATATCTGTAACTGCACGAAGACCTGATGCTCTTGAGCAGATAGCATTTGATCTACAAAAGGGACACATTTAAACCCACACCCTTTATCCTTGGTTGATTCATAATTACTTATTTGACACTATAATGATTCTTCTTTCATTGGGCCAGTTAAAGGTGTGACTTATCAACAGGAGGTTGAGCATCATGTTGGCAAGTACCTGTCAGACTGCTAAAATCAATAAAACTGTGTTGGAGTTTAAATGTCAGCCTTTCCCCAGTGTCACATAATTGTGTTGGAGTATTTCAAAATAAGCAAAACATGCATTTTGAAGTCTTGAGATCTATGTATCAAATGATTTCTTTCTTTGTATCTTTCTCTCTTTCTTTCTTAATCAAACTGCCTGCTAAAAAACACCCATAATATAACAATTGTCACTGTGAATGTGTTGTATTTACCTAAAGAGTTAATGTTCACAGGTGGTCCCTATATTTACTGACATATGTGCTGTTATTTTCTACACAACCTTGTGAATGACTTCAGAAAAGGTGATAAACAAAGGCTACCTCAGCATTTTTCTTCAATTAGCACGTACATGCAGGTTTTTTAAACGCAGGTAAACCCTCAAAATAGGCGATTGACTCCTTTCCCATTGCCAATAGACGAGACTGCCTTTCTGTTTTTTTTTTTTGTTTTTTTTTGATGCGTCAGGTTCAACGTCACAAATAGACCGGAAAACAAGGTTAAAGTTGAAAGCAGCGTGGGGGCCAGTGACAATGTTACGGTGGCTTTTACTTCAGTCTCTCTTTCAAACTAAACAGCAACTAATTTTGAACGATGTTCGAGCGGAGACAGATGGAATTTGTGGCTGAGATAAGAAAGAGTTGCAGAAGTTACCGACAGAGGCGACAAGGGGTGAAAATGAACGTGTTCACCTGGGTGCCACTTTTCCATCACTGCCGATCGGAGCTGGATCCGATATATAACAGTGACTACTGCAGAGTCATTTGAGTTGCTTTTCACATAGAGTAAGCCTAGACCATACTCTTTAAAATATTATTTAGAGACCCAACAACTTCCACCATGAGCAAGCACTTGGCGAGAGTGGAAGAACTTTCCCTTTAGAAAGCAGATCAAGACAGACGACTTAGTTTATGCAGTTATCTGGATCATTAGGCTTCCAGTTTGACATCATGAGATGCTTTTGAGAAAGAGAACAAATTATAAAAATCAATGGTCAGTTATTGAGATTTAATAAGAATTATGTAATCACTATGCAATAATAATTAATGACTGTTACAGTAGATGAAATTAAGTAATTATGGGGCTCCATTAACCTGGTCAATAATCCACCGTAGTATGAACAAGTGGTTAAACTGAAACAAATGCTCGGCAGAAAGATTTTGGTCTTAAATGACACAATATGATTAATATAAAATCGACAACCGGCACTTTAAATCACAACATCAATGTCACATTCACTGGTACCAGTACCATACTGTAATTCAACCACAGACATCACCTCTACCATGATTTCACAGAGATATCACTAATGCGATGCAGAAATGATTACACAGCATCCGAGAAATGAGATCTAACCTCATTTTACAACCGGGTATCCTGCAATTTCAAGAAATGAGTATATTATGGTAAATATAATAGAATATTTTAAAATTCAAATACAGTCTGCACTCTATATGTGTGAAGTGGGAGAAACACTACACCTTTCACATTATTCTTCATAATTCATGCCTCCATTCTTCTTTCAGTAGCTGCGTTGAATGAATTGGATACAGAATATCAATAATAGTATTCTATGGATCGGGCTTGCTCACGTGAGATCTAGCCTGGATGAGCTTTCCACATTATTGATTTCAACTCATCGAATCTGAATGTTGTGACGTAACGTGGTGCTGTGGAGTTTGGCAGCTGGTCTAACTGACAGGCACATGCGATTCTCCTGCTGAGCTCAATCAAACCCTACCACTTGTTAGCGGACTGGCAATTAAACAAAACAGTCTTGGAGGAACCCTTCCATACAACTCCCAATCCCTAGCTGCTTGGCCATTTATCACAGCATGATCCCATGCTCCTGCTTGCTTAAAGGAGCAGGTACTGTACTGTAGGGAGGCATCGGAGGCGGCCGATCAGCATCATTTGGTGCTTGGGCTTGGGCTTTGGCTGCTGTGCGTGTGGAGCACACAGCGTGATGGCACAGCGGAGGTCCATGGGGACAAGGGACACTTCAAGGCAGGATAAGGCATGTTGTTTGTGTTTGTTTCCTCTCCAGTGCTTTTGGACTGTGGCTGCACCTGCTCTCGTTCTATGTTTAAAACCCATATGACTACATGGCACAACATGAGCTGCAGAATGCCGCAGAGAGTGAAAAGATAATGAGATGTCTCACACAGCTGGCCGAACAGTCCTCACAAAATCATCCAGAGCATTGATTTTATGGGTTACACAATGCTCCCTGGTATAAAACAGGACATCTCCAAGACAAAATGTGGAGACAGCATTACAATCACTGTCATGGTCACAAGAAATCAACCTTCTTCGTAATATGATGACAGCAGCACATGAACTCAAATTAACAATTTTTAGAATAAAGTCTAAAAAGGCTGATGTTGCAAAAGTCTTTTCAAAGCAGGAAACATACAATAATTTTGATGTTGCACTAAAACACAATTGTACAGTACAGTAATTTGATTACTATAAGACTTAACTACTTGTCCATAGTTTTTAGTTTAGTTTAATTAAGTTGTGCAGACCTTTTTTTCTGTTGTGTCATACCCTTTATACATTCAGACATCTTACACATGAAGACAGATGAGATTCAGCCCTTTCCAATGAGAACATAACACTAAAATATGCACCAGATCAACCAAAGGCCTTGAGAAGGACCATTCTTAAAGTCAGGGGTAATATACAAATACTGTATTTGTTGTAGTGTATTTAAAGATAGCGTTACTAATAGGCCCCACCTTAGTCTTTACATGCTTAGTTGTACATAACGTGTGCTTAAACTAATATTTACAATATACAAATTGGTTCAGGGCCGTGTGAAGTGGCAACACGGTACAATGAAGGGGCCCCACAAACCAAATCCTGCTTAAGGCCCCCAAAAGTCTAGGGCTGGCCTTGCATTGGAGAGAAGTTGGCAAGGAAGGGTTCTTTGTGGCTTCCCTCTAGGTTAAAGATCACTTTGCATAAGTCACAATGAATAAAGCTGCTTCACTCACAAAAGGAGACCTAAGAGCAGCTTCAAAGGACAGGCCTCACTGAATATTCAAGGGCTGAACAAGACGTGCAAGTCAAACATGTCCGTCTCCTCACACAGCTAAGATCCTGCCCAGACTGATTTGTGATAATGTAAAGATGGAACACCAAGACAAAGATGGTGGGCAGTAATCCCAAAGTGGGTCTATCATCCTTCATGACAGCCCAAAAAGGAAAAGGCTCTATCAGCTCCGGGCACCTGTGGATGGACGCACATACAGTAACAGTATGTGTGTGTACTGTCAGCCGGTAGTTTCATGAAGACAACTTCAAATAAATGAATGTATTCTTTAAAAAAAACCTGGGTCAGTATATACAGATAATAATAACAATAGTTAAAATGCAACCATTATTATGGAATATTTGATTTACTCCATACAGTCTTTTGCAATATATTTACTTATCCATTAAAAAGGTACTCTAGAGATTACCCTGAGACCCCTTTTAAAGACATATTCCCCGATTTAATAAAACCCTGTTCTGTATATTCATCTGTGAATACTCAGAACATGTTTTAATTATAAGTTATATATCATGTCGAGTAGTTCCTAAAATATGGGTCAGGGGTTATTATTACAGACTCTACAAAGCTCCCTCCAGAGCCACAGAAGACATTGTATAACTGTTTTTACCAGCTGAGTAATGCTCTCCATGACGAGTATACTGACCTTTGTTTGTAAAATCTTTGCAAGTGCTCCTTTAAATTCAGAACGTACTTATTCTTATATTTACACATATTTGTACCTCACTGCTGCCATAGCAGTTGTGTACAGTGAAACACATACATCTGACGGCTTCATCCACAACATCCATCAGATGACGTGTGCCGGGTGGACGCTGCCACTCAAAGCTAAGTTCCAATCAAGTCTGTACATTTCCGTCTAATTTGCTGTAGATGTTTCTCTGGCTTTGTAAATATGGCATCATCGAAGTCAACAATGAAAAGATGAGCATGTGCACTGGATCTTCTGCTAACAGTTGATTTGAGGTAGATAAACACGATGCAGCAGGTGACAACTGAACAAACTGATTATAAAAATTGAGCAATTGCAGTAAACGATTGTGACTGCTTCGACTGGCAGGCCTCATGTATCTGTTACAGTCAGTGACGTCAGCCAGCGGTTGAAGAAGCAGCCGTGTTTTTTTTTTTTTTCCTGTAATGTGATTAATTTCTACACTGTACATGTCCTGGCTTGCTTCTCTTCCTCCTGCTGCAGCCCCAGAGCAAAGCCTTCCCCCGACACTGTCCCTAGGGGGGTTGGCCCCTACAGCTAAAAGCAATAAATATTCAATATTTGGACACAGACAATATTTATGACAAGGATGGACAACAACAAATGTATTATTTCTTTTTAGCTTACAAACAAAGCAGCCATCTGTCAACACAAAAGGACGTTTGCAGTTTTACTGTTACATCAGGATGCTTTGGCATCATAATATGTTACCAGCATCCGCTGCCTCATCATTAGATATTAATAATACATGCAGGAGCACACGGTGACAACAATATGCATTTTTAATCACCCAATTACAAAGCAGTGGGATGTGGGCATGCTGCAAAATGCACAAACTTACAACAAAACGGTGCACACTTGTCCTTTCCCAGGCTGAATAATTCTCTGATTACAGGCGTCAGTGGCATGGTATTACATTCATGAGTGGGGGGGGGGGCTGCTTCTGGGTGGTGTCAGACAGGGTAAAACACGCTGATCTGGTACAACATGAGCTACTTTTGCTGAAATACTTCCAGAGCCATGGAGAGGAGCGCTCACACAGCCAAGAAACATGGCCACAGACTTCAGAAATGTCCCAAAGTCAACTGAGGAAAAGAAAACAAACTCACAATTCAGTCCTATTAGAATCTACACATTCACTGATTTAATAGATCGTCTCTGAAAGGCTGCCTCTTTGCACAGAAACAAACTAACAGAAAAATAAACTCAAAAATCCCCTCCTCAGTTAAACTACTGTCATCCAACACTGTGTTGCTGAGTGCAGCACTCCCATATCTGCTCCAGGCTCCAAGAATCCTCTGCTCCACTGTTTCCTTTACAGGACCGGACAGGATGCACATGCTCTGTGTTCTCAAAGCCTCGGGTGGGAGCGAACAAAAAGAAAAAATCTTCTTTTAGGGGAGATGCACAAAAGTGATTTCAGTCTTGAGTGCCCCTTAAAGGTCTCTCCCCATTACAAAATAGAGGTTGCAGCATTAGGTCCACGACTAAACACAGTAAACGTGTAGTACAAAGAGCGCAGCTGGGTCACACTGGCAGCCCATTAACGCGCTTGGCTTTGAAAAAGAAAGAGTGTGACAGCCTCTCAGCTCCCCTCGCTGCCTCTGATCCACAGTGACAGACTAGAGGGGAACTGGACTGCACATTTGGGAGAAACACACATTTTGGGGGCGGTTTGGTTTAAAAACAATACGACTCATGCTGTAACAAGGTTGAGCTAATCCATTCCCCTTCCTTGGACTCTTGCAGACAGTAATTACCATATATTTCTGGCATGCTCTGTCCCTGGCCTGTCAGATGGAGAGTGAATGCGTGGATGCAGCGGAGGCAGCATCCCGCTCTGCCTTTGTGCTGGGATCTGGACTGGCAGGGTGCGTCATGCCTGATCTGCACTCAGGCTCTTCTTCCTGTCTCTCTGCTTCCAACTGTAAGAGCAGGTAGGAGCTCTGATGGCACGGGTCACATTAGAGGACTAGAAACAAATAAATATTCCTGCTAAATTAAACCCCTGCTATGTGATGACTGTTTCTGTTTCTTTCAAACAACTTAGGTTATAATTCCCACTAATCATTATTATTAAGTTAAATCTACATAATTTCATTAATTTAAGCAAAACTTACATATATTTGTACATATATATATATTTGTAATAAACGTTTATACTCTGTGATGTTCCAATCATTTACTTTCTACACCTAGGAGTTTTACATTGTATTAAAGACTAAAAAACTAAAGAAGTAAAATGCTATGGTAGAGATGCAGGTTAATGTGCTGAAGTAGGTCATATCTGTACTCTTAACATAACTGTTTGTTTAGGTGGTCTGTGGATGTGTATTGGGGGTAAAAAGAAAATCTTATTTTTAGAAATGAAACATTTCCTCTAGGAGGGCTCACTGTTTTGCTTTCCTCCCCCGCTGCTCAATGTATAAAGGTTGACACTCATTATGCGCATAGGTGACTTGTGCATGTATGTATGTGTATATGTGTGTGGGCCAGTGAGGAGGTGTGACACACATGCCCTATGTTTTTATTCACTATGAGATGCCTGAAGGTGTGACAGGCCTGGTTTGACACAGAATATATGATCAAATCTATATCACATGACAAATCTTCTGTTATCGCGTCAAATTAACCCCCCACTGTAGCTTACTTTAAAACAGAACACAAACAAATGTTATGACTATGACTTCCGATCCCAGAGGAAAGCGGAACGAGATTGCACCATACTATCTGATGCAGCTTTAGCACGGGCTCTGGCTTGCATCACTCTTTCAACAGGTAAGAGTGAGCGCACAGGGACGTACGGGACAACACCAATCCTCAATGGTCCTGCACTCATGAGACAGCCGGTTACAGTGATCCAGCCTCTGTTCTGCCGCAGGTCAAGTCAATAACCTTATTTTACCAAGAGGGAAAACACATAAGAGCCAAAATAAACATCTCCAATGTCATTAGCTTTTTGAAAGAGTTCTACACTAGTTTATCATGACACCACTATAGCATTGTTGCAATTGCATCAGAACCAGATTTTTTATTCCACATTTTCTTATTATGACAAGCTTGCCTCTTTTTTCATTTTCCAAACTTGACTTGGCCCCAACTGATGCCAACTCAAGTCGACAAATCAATCGTCAACAAATTCCGGTTTCTCAAATGTGAAGATTCTGTCGAACACTGTTGTACGTCGGAGGATATTTCCAAGTAAAGATTGACCAGATACCATGTGTGCACAACAGCAAATGTAAAGGATTCATGTGTTGGATATGACTAATTTATCACAATTTAGCAGTTATACAGCAGGAAAACAAACAGATTTTACCAGAAAATACTAAAGCACTTCATGGATGACATAAACCGGGATATTGAGCATCCGCAGTTTAAGTAAACCTGCTTGGTTCAGTGCAAATCTCACACCGTCTGAGAAAAGTGAACAATCCCACTTACTGAGCTGAACTCTCTGCAACAGTAGACGCAGTAATATAACAGTAAAGGCCAGCCAGCTATGAGGTGTTATGGATTTAACTTAAAAACTGCAGTCCAGTGCTCTGCTAGGCAAGCTAGGCGCTGTGGACGGAGCTGTCATGTTTTCGCCAATTGTTATTTTCCCCTTGCACAGCAGGTGACAGCGCATTTCTTCTGGGATGAAATCCCCGCGGGCACCGAGGGGATTTGTGTTTATGTAGCGGCACCGAGGAGCCCGAGGACATGACGTGTGACCGCGCAGCCCAGCAGAGGCGCCTGCACGCCGTCCACCATGAAGAAAAGGAAACAGGGACGTCTGAACTCTGTACATGTTCTGCTCACACACGTGGAATCGGGTGAACATGCGTACATGTCACCCTACACACCTTTTGCTTTGACTTTCATTCGCCACACACGGGCGTGCACACACTTCAGATGCACCAACAACAACAGCTATTGGTACTGTAAACTTTAAAGGAGCTTAAAAGGAGATTTAGGAAGCATGTCACTCACTCGCGTCTTCTGGGAAATGCGCGCGAGCGACACTCAGACTCCTCTGTGACCTTTTCATACGTGATTAGAAACTCCAATCAACTCAGAGTGTCACCGCCTGGAAATACACTATATCCCATTTCATGCTGCTGTCATGTCGGCTGCTTGTCACTGAAGTTTCTCCTCACTGTAAGGTAACTAAGCCACATTACTTCAAAACTGTAAGGGTTTGGAGAAAAGGCTCTGTGGGCTCGGCATGGATGGTGTGACAGTAAGATGTGATATCGTTTCAGAGAGCTGGAGTCCCCAGACAGACGAGGAGGGGGAGGAATATGACTGAATGTGGGATTGTGAAAGGAGATTACTCATGGAGATTGCAAAATGTGTCATCTGCTAATCAGATTAAGAGCAGAATAATCCCCGCTGAAAAAAAAGAGAAACCACTCAATATGAGTCATGTGCAGCATCATCAACAAATGCAGTAAGCATGTTCTTCCTTGCGTGTGTGGAGAGGTTTGATCAAAATGTGATGCCACCTTCATCAGTTTGTATTGTCACAATTTGCAGGATATGCAAGTAATTTAAATACTGTTGCTAGGCGACTGACAACAAACATTGATGTTGCCTTGTTCCTTTTTAAAAAATGATGATTGATTTTGTGTTTTGTTCTATATTTCCACATTATGTTGAGGACACTGAACTCAGAACTCAGAATATCAGAAAATGTACACTTACAAACTAGTGAATCCTACATCCGTGGGTTGCTCAAATTAGGTTAATGATAAACTTTTTAAACTCAAGCACACATAAGGGCAGTACCCATATGGGGATTTGCACCGCTTCTGTTAAATATGACTCTTTAATAATCCAGTACAGTACCATTTTCATTAAATGTTCACATGATCATTCTGAACATTTCACAGCCTCAATATTCAGACGGGTGACAGATCAAAGGAAAAAGCTGAATAAAGGCACCAGAAAGTGGCACAGCCGTCTTTACGGAATATTTAGTGCTAGGGAATACTCGCAAGTCCAGTAGCTAGTGAGGTAACAGTTAACACACAGTTGTATTTGTACCATCTACTGTCTGTCGGCACACCGTGCCTCTGTTGCAGCAGTCTATAGTATGAATGAGTATGAAAATGATGTGAAAATGATGTGAATCAATTGCTATGGCCTTCACAGTCAGTCGACCTCAATCCAGTTCAACACCTGGGAGAGTTTGGAGCCACATGTTAGAGAGCCCCACCAGCATTGGAACACCAAATGTGGGAATATCTTTTGAAAGATTTCTGTTCATCCCCCCCCAATAGAGTTCCAGACATTAAATTCAATAAGTGGCGTATTATTATTGATTATTATCATATTGTTATTGATTATGCTTATGAAAGCAGCAGGAGTAATAACTATTGTAATATGCAGTTGGAAAACACTATTGACTGGGCCCTGTATAAAATTCCTATAACATCCCTATTCTATGATCCTATGATACAAACATATATATTCCTATGATATTTCCCTGTTATCAGTATCTACTACCCATCTGTATGTTGACTACTATCACCAAATGGTTTGATTCATAATGCTGATAGTATCTTTCTTGTTAGCGTATACTAGTTACAGCACAGTGACACATATAATCTCACCTACCTAAAGCTACACATGCACACATCCACTGAACACACACTCATGCACACCATATGAGGCGTAGCTCTGGGTTATGCAGCAGACGTGTGCTCTCCTACTAGCAGCGCACTAACACACTCGCTGTACTTCCACATTCCCTCCAAGATTTCCCATTTCCCATGCCCTTTCTTCTGTCCGAACACGTCTTTCTGCATGGACAAGCCCATGCTGCATACAGCGGGCAGGACAGCTGTCTGCCATGCATAATGTGTCCTCTGAGAGCCCCCTCTGGCAGGTGGAGACCCACCAGAGCCTTGGGCTTACACAGAGGGTCCTATCACTATGGGGAGGTCTGCAAACATATGCTGCTGAATAGAGATGTGCAGAGTTTTTTCTTGAACGTGCCACCCACATGAAGAATATGATTAAAATGCAATGAGGTCCTGCTGAAGGAGCGAAGGTGGGTTAGGTGGCCTGACAGTCATTATTGTCTTGTTATCGGCTGTCAGTCTGCTGATGCCACACTGAGATGCATCTCCTCTACTGTATGCCTAAGGAATGGCATGAAATATGACTGCAGATGAATGACTGTATGAAAGATTTTCATGAAGTAGAAGCATGCAATGGAACACTACAGGCGCATGCTTATTTCACATTTTATTTTCTCATACATATTTGGGTATTCAGTGTTTGGGGCAGGGTTGCTTTGCTTTATTATACCTGCTCAAAGCAACCTGATGCAAGGTCCAATACTCTCTCTATTCAGAAGCAGGGAAATTGGCTCATAACATGGACCTTGCAATGGCTGTCCTCCGTATAAGAACGTTGTCCCCTACACAAACAAACTTAACAACACAACCTTTCAAATTGATTTCGCTCAATTGTAAATTGTACAGTATTTTCCCCAGGTCAAATGGCCCTCAGAATCATGAATATAAAATTGTATTCCTTTATCATCATCATTTTTGAGTTCCTTTTTGGGCTGCCTGCAGATTTTTATATTTCCTCACATCCTGGGCGCATTCTCTCATATCACGGTGGTGTAGTTGGCCTTTTCCTCATTAGTCATCTTGTTTCTGTAAATTTATGTGAAAACATACACCATTGTATATCTTCTGACAGCCCAAACTGATTTGTAATAAAATAATAACATAACTGAGATCGATGACCATGCTGCTTCCTGATTTTGCCTCTAGTAAAGCTCCTAGAACACTATGAATGTACTGTCCAGAACATTAAATTGTTCCTGATCATAAAAGCAGCAAAGTTCAACTTACTAACATCATACAGGAACTTTAAGAGACATGAATCAATGGTTTTGCAAGTGTTAACCATATCATGTGTCATAGCTGACCATTTTGCATTACCATGCTGCTGGATTTTATAAATGTAAAAGTATTTAATCTCCTCCTTACATCTCTTTTATTTAAAACTTCTGTTTACATACTGTAAAAATCAGAACAGTAGAGCTTTATGGAACAGAGGAATAAGATATTAGGCTTTGGCTACACAGACAGCTGTTAGTACAATCAATTAATTGTTGGCTTTGGTCTTTTCATGGACAAGAAAATTAAAAAAGAATATTGTTTATCCTTTAAAGAGCTAAAAATAACAAACCTACTGGTGTTGTCCTGTGATAAATAATTTGAGTAATGTATGCACCATAACATTTCTGGAAGTAGTCACAAAAATATTAAGAAAAAATGAATAAATACAAAATCTGTCAAATTTCAAACAAAAACCAGATGTACATAAAACAACAATGATCTGGTAGATTGACTAATCTCCAATGGTATATTTGTAACAACCAGTTACTGGTTGTCGCCTACCATCTACAGCCAGTAAACAAAACAGTGAGTGCTTTCACAAGCTGAGCAATCGCCAAGTATAATTAAGTTTAGGAACATAAATTATTATTCAATATATTTCATGCCACTCATTTCCCCTTTCGTGCCAATCAAATTTCACAGAATTCATAACATAGGATGAAACTTCAATTTGCTGACTTTCTTGTCCACAGATATCCTCACCCAAATTTCAAGGCAATCGCTTCTGTTTAAGCATGACGTGGAAGAAACAAATCTATGTTGCCAGATTACCAGGAGTATTCCCAGCTAAAAGCAGAGGCATGTGCCGTTTTAGATGTGAGAAAAGCAACATTTTAGGTCAACAAAGAAAACCAGTAGTGGCAAAACACTTAGGTCTTTGCCTGCAGATTGATTGCTTTTCATTGTTGCCAGTTTGAATACTGCGATGCTCCGACCAGCAGCTTGGCTGAATGTCTGTTTGCGTGTGTCTCTGTGTATGTGTGTTTGGTGCCAACAGCCTGGCCAGGATGTGTGGGGAAGCCTGTTGAATCTTGATTCAGTGTCTGTTGTTTTGCTATTTCATTCCCACTAGTGCATGAATGGATGGATGTAACTGGATCTGAATATATTGTTGTGTGCTGATATACAGTGTGCACTGACAGCTGAAGGTGTTATGGTGAGTTTGGTGGATTTTCAAGGTTGCTCTTCATGCCAGATTCTCACTGAAGGGCTTCGTCTTTAACAGGGGGGCAAATGTGCTTAACCCAAGCAATATTTTTACCATTACGTGTCAGGGCTTGGGGGCAAGACACACACCAAACGCTGTATTTGCACTGCATCTGCTTACTGCAAGTCGGACCACACTAACAACCAAGTGATTGGTTAGTTTATCCAGCTGAATGACATGGTGATAGTAGCTTCTATTCTAGCTGAGAGATATAACTCGCTAAAATGGACTTCTAATTGACAGCTTGTATTGGCTCTGTATATTAGTGAGGAGACAAGTGTCATGAGGGGGCTTTTCATGGGCCTGAAGATGCCTGACATGTTAGAATTATTTCCCCGTTGGTCTTAAAAACCAAACCTTAATTGGATTACTTCAGTACAAATTGGCAGATATGAAAAGAGTCAGCGAAGCAACTGTTCACAGCATAGAGAACAATCAGATACAGGCCGTGTCAGCAGAACTACTCGCAAATAAATCTAAAATTTCTGATTGCCACCGAGCTTGCCAAGCTTTCACCAGGTAAATCCCCAAAAGGCCACAAGCCCCAAACAATTACAGTCAATTCCAGGCAAACAGCATTTTTGCCACAGCAGACTGGTGCATGAATCAGTGATATCTGTTAGGCGGCTGTCAGTGGGGGGAACGTAATCCAAGCAGCTGTCGCGTTTAGCTGTTCCAGGAGGGGAAGTGAAGAAGCTACGGAAAGGACACATCTGCCGCAATTAAACCGAAAATGTGAAGAACCGGAAAACTAAGTTTTAACTTGTACATTTTGCTTCATACCAGCCACATGGCACATCCAGTTCTCGCCACATGTGCCTCGATTATCTGTGGGGTGTGTAGCAGCTGAAGAAGAAATGGCAGGGCTGTTTGAGCATAACTACTTTTGCAGTGTTTGAAGAGAGCAGTTGTGCAAATATTCACTTTCTTGCAGAGAGTTGGAATCGGAAAGTCGGCACCACTCGAATGTCTGTACGCTTAAGGTGAAGCTCGAGCCAGGGAGACGGTTAGCTTACCTTAGCATTTAGACTGATAATTAAAAAAAAAGAGTCCAGTGCATAACCTCCTGTAAAACCACAATTTGCTTTTCTTACTTTTTGTTTTTTGTAAAGATTAAACAATATATGACATGTTACTTAGTGAGCTTTACAGGTGCTGATAGCATATTACTTGCATCTCATCATACTTTATATAAATTCATCCAGGGCATTGTTTGCCTTTTACTTGAGAATAAGGAATAATGACATTGAAATGAGGCACAAAAATAAGGCTCTAATCGAAGCAGACTCAGCTGTAGGCTCCTGACAGCGAGGCTGTCGCACTTCCCATGGCCTAACCAAGATTGATCACACCTAAGCAGTGCAAGAATCCTGTGGAAATCTATATTGATAGATGTAAGGTGTTGATTACCAAGTCAAAGGTGTCATTGACACAGCTAGATCTTAAAAGCACCAGCCCAGCCCAGGTTTTTGTTATTCAGTCAGCTAGCCCCTAATTCTCGGTGTGTGCTTGCCAACGGGGAAACAATCATTAAAAATGAGAATGTGCTGTTTTACCTCCAGAATGTGGTGGGGGGCCGCACAGCAGAACCACTCCTTGACCTTCACGGACTGATACAGAGCTTCTTCTGTGAGTCTTGAAGTTCTCCAAGTCTGAAAAAAAATAAATAAATAAAAGGGCAGTAAGTCAAACAGCCCCACAAGTCAGAGGCTGATACATCTGATCCTTGAACACATGAAAGTGCTGTCACGAACAAATGACTGTTTTTCTCACTGTATTGTTTTTCTTCTTTCTTCTTACTTGTATTCAAGGTCACAGCCTTATGGAGCCTGAAGCAGCGTGCAGCAGGCGGGGAAATGCTCACAACAGGTTGGCAGTTTATTATAGAGCTCACATGGATAAACAGACTCTGCACACTCACACAGTACCAGACAGCTCCTGGCCTATATTTCTCTGGACTGTGGGAAGGCTTAACCCTGACAAACACAGTTCTTGTAAACTACACAGGGCCAAGGTTCAAACCCACACTGTGTGTGAGACGGCAGGGCAAACCACTGAACCACTGCACTACCCTCATAAACAAATTATATACAAATGCAGCATCACCATTATCCTCTCTAGTGTAAGGAGCATTTTCAAGAGTGAAAATCTTTTGGGTGGTAAACAGCCTTTGGCTCTGCCTCAGGCCAAATCACCCCCTGTGTGCGTCCGTGTATGTTGTGGATATCAAAACTTCAGACAGGAGTGAATTACAGGCTCCCAGTGGAGGCTTTTGCTGAAAGAAGACAGCAGTAAGAGGTTAACAAGTATTATAAGTTGAGAATTTTATGGAAAGAAGCACCGCCGGGTAGAATGGATAAATGCCTGAAACATGCCTTCTACAAGGGTTGGATCTAAGGGAGTAAAGCAAAATGTATAACTGTACTAGAATACAAGTGAAGATAATTGATATGTGTTTTATTTTGATATAATTAATCACATAATCATGCTGTAAAACATACAATATAATTAATTAAGTTGGTGTTGGAAGGCAGGATGCTTTACTGTGAATATGAATGCAGATAAACGGTACAGATGTGCAGATAAATATGTATTTAGTTGTACACATGTCAGTCCTCCAGATTTCTAGGCACTCATTTACTGTTTGTTTGTGGCTGAATATCCAAAGTAACTGTTTCCTCACCTTTTAATTTTGCCTCTATAAAAAACACATATAAGGGTGTTTATTTAGAATGAAAAAAGTGGAATAGTAATAAAAAATAAAAAATGTTCAGTGAAACATTAAAAAAATTAAGTTTCCAAAGCAAACACTTTGTAGTTTAACCCTTTAACTGCTTAAAAAATATATACATTTGAGAGAATCTGATAATTTGCTCAATTTACTGCCTATTTTTCTCCTCCCTCCCTGTTGCCAAAAACATTTTCAGAGCATCACAAGAGGAGCTTGTTTACTGTGAACTGCAGCGGATCTCCTTGGAGCAGGAAACTACTGATTCTGGGTGTGTAGGGACATAAAAGCTGTGTTAAAAAAAATCTGTTGAAACTGATCCGCTCCTTTAAAAAACAAAACTGAAGATGATTAGCTGTACGGACGCTCCAATGCTGAGACGGCAATAAACCTGAAGAAAGTATTTTAAGATTGGACTTTTTTTTTCTTCCTGGTTTTAAAAGTCATATTCAGTGAGACATTTTGAAAGGCATGTTGCATATAACAGAGGGCATACAGTTTTACCTGCCAAGTAATTGCATGCTGGAAGAGACACAGTTGAGAGGGTGAGAAAATGAAAAGAATCTGGACTATTACCATCCCCTCGCTCTAGTAATTGTATATTCCAAATAATGAATGGGAGTCCTGCAACGAGCTAAATGCGTTCTGAAAAAAACAAAAAGCCTGTGAATCAATAGTGACATACACCCACCAATATGAGCCACACAGCAGGCTGCAGCCCTGCTGCTAAGCAAAGAGGGCTGCTGTGGCAGGTCACACATCAGGGGTTTTAATAGCTCCGGTGGTAATCAGGTTACCTTTCATTCATCAGGCAGACCACCACTCAACATTACAAAGAAATTCCTGCTATGGTTTTAACAACAAAAGTGCTGTTGAACTGAACTCATTTTCGCGTGACAATTGATGGAAACAGGTCATAACCACTTACAAGGTTTCGCTGCACTAATGAAGTACATCCTGGCAGAGCTCAGAGAGCGTAATTCACGGCATCACTTGGAGGCTTCATGTGTGCACTGATAACTTGAGTGGGAGGGGGGATAAATCTGTGCCGATTGGAACTGCTTCAGTCTGAGAACAGCTGGAAAGCCATTTAATATAATGATGCACAGATAGTATATAGAAATAATAGGAAAACAAGACTGCGGTTACATGGCAAATTAAATTAAAATTAAATCAAATAGCTTAAAATAGTCACAAACAACCTATTCTTCTTCCTTGTCTTGTTGCATTTCCACTAAACTACATTTGAAGTGTATTTTTTGTATTTGATTATTCCCATTTATTTTACTCTGTTTATTTGTATTTTATTGTACATGTAGGTCAAAGTGCATTCATATATATCTGCTTTTAAGAAAAAAAAGACCAATTAATCTATCGACAGGTGATATGGGGTCTCAGATTTACCCATACATATTCTCCAAATTGGATTCATTAACCTTAATTAACCTTGCTCTATTATATGCAGCATATTCTCAAGTCACTGCGAGCAGCAGTGTGGACACGAGGGCTCTCTTTACAGACCCGCTCATTGCAAAACTGCAACCAATCCACTTTCAAATGAGATTACTGATTAGTTCAGCTCCAAGTGATCTAAATGTAAAATTATTGGGCTCACTGATTTATGAAGAGGAGTATAAGGTCAGTTAATATATGTCATATTGGCTGCAGGACAAGTCAATTAAGAAGCAGCCTTTAATTATTTTTTTAAACATAAATCTCTTCTTAACCCACGAGCATAGTTTAACTAATAGCTATTTAAGGCTTTTAAACCCTATTCAAAAAAGCAGCTCCTAATATTTTTCTAAAGATTAACACCAGATTTGGCACTTTAGGGTCAATTTGATGTGTCTACCTCAAGGATGTAAAATCTCTTGTTTAAGCTATATTGAGACATTTATACAGCCTTTAATTCAGATAATTCACTGTAATATCACCTGGAATTAATTTATTTAAAACAGTTTAGATAGAGTGCCTAATTTTGGACAATTTTAAAACCTGTTTCCATTTATTGATCATACAGGTGGAGCATCTATAATGTCCTAAATATCTTCTAGTCGTCTTCATCTCACAAGGTTTATTGTAGTATTAGTGGATAGCATAAAAAAAATAATAAAATAAAAATAGTCTTTTGTTTTCCTCTATGTGCCTCTGGGGTGTTTGCACCTCAGCTCAGTCAGGTACAGCAGCTGAGAAAAGCATCCTTGGACAGCCCAAATGCCTTCCTGGTGTATACACGCAGAGGACACCCTGGATCACTCCACATTTAAAAGCATTTTGTCAAAACACACTTGTGTGAGTCCACGGCTGAGAGTGGAACAAAGCGAGATTCATGCGGCCGGGGCGGCAGCACAACCTGTGTGGGCCCCCAGGAGCTGACTGTTACTGCTGGTGCTCCAGTTGACCACCGGCGACAACGGAAGCCGAGTCATGGTGTTGCAGTGTATTTCATCAAAGGGTTGTGTTGTGGTGTTGTGTTTGTGTAGAGGCAGTGCAGGTGTGTGACCAAGAAGGGCTCCAAACTTTAAGAGACGCACTGAAAGACAGTCAGAGAGCCGACTGAGGAAATGGTTTGGTGTAGCAGTACACTCTGAATGACAGTAAGACAGGCACAAACTTCACCAAGTCCTCAAGACAAGTTTCATTTCTTCCAACCAATAAAAATTTGAAGAAATTAGCCAAAAGTAGAAGAAGAAAAGGCCTAGCTGAATGTTAGTTTACTAAAGTAACACTATGCTGATGCCGGTTTTTAGACATAAAATACACAAGGCATGTCTGTTACACTGACAGTGAAGTCGAGAGCGAGATATTTTCTTTCCTTCAGTTTTGACTGACGTGTTTGGTTGTTTTTCTCTTCTTACCTGTCAGAAATCTGTCCACCGTCCTTTGTATTTCATTTTGCTGTCTGAAAGCTGAATCTTGATAGAAGGTGTGAAAGCACTCTTGTTGGTTTACTGTCCCCTGCATCAAGCAGATTTATTCAACTTTCCGCTCCACATTTTTCACAGCCATGCGTGCCCCCCCCCCCCCCCCCCCCCACCCCCGCAATGTCTCTGTACCCCCCACAAGGGGTCGTGCCCCACAGTTTGATAACCACTGAAGCACGCCTGAGGTTCCCAATCTAGGGAATATTGCAAGCAGGGCTGTAGCTAAAATTGAGAAATGGTGGAAATTAAGTACATTGTTTGAGGTAGTTGTATTTGGATATTTCCATTTTATGCTACTTGATTCTTCAACTCCTCTGTATTGATAGGGCAATATTGTATTTTTTACTTTACTGCATTTATTTGACAGCTGTATCCACTTCAGATTGTATGTACAAAATGGATAATTCATGAAAAACCTTTTTTAATAGAATTTTTTTTTTTTATAATAATTTCTGTAGTTTAAAGCAGCTATAGTCAATATTTGCATAACAGCAATTTTTTCACTGTCATTGAGGACACTGAGATCATGCCTTCAGTATTGTTTTTTTGGAACATGGAGGTTTTATAACCTGCATAGGATGAGTGCATTTGACCGTTTTTTTTTTATTTGTGTAGACAGCGTTTTACTTAGGGAGATACAATCTGCAGAAACTATTATTGCATAATTAAATGAATGAGGAATGTGAAGGGTTTTTTTCTTGTGGCTAGTCCAATATTTTTTTTGGGGGGTGGGGGTTAGTAACTCAGCATTTTTAAAACCCTGAAAATGGCTGTGAGATTATTAACAACGTATGATAGACAAAAAATGAATCAAAACATATTTCTCCTACACAGATTTATGTTTATTTCTTCACAGTTTTCTCTCTCATCTCTCCTTTTTATTTTTTTGTATAATACTGGATAGTTTTACCTCTTCAGGCCAATAAAAATATTAGAATAAAAAACTGCATGAGGTGGAAAAATCACTGTGGTGAAAATGCTCACAGAAATGTACAGCCTATGATAAGGGGTTGCATTACTTTGTTCTAATGGGTCCACAAAAAGGATGGGAATCACTGAACTGGACCACAAGCATATAGTGCTTATTGACATAGTGATAATTTGAATCCTGGTAATAGTAAATGTTATTCTATGATAAACCATCAGTGCTACAAAGTGCTTCACATGGACAGAGTTTTGCAAAAAGCTCCATAAATTGTCACCCTAAGGCTCTGATCTGAAGAATAAAGTAAATGCTGCCATAATGCCTTCACTACATCTACTACACTAAATTCCACTTGTAGTGGGTCTGATTCTTTTGTCCAACATCTCAAGTGTGAATTATTCACACACCGTCAAAGTGGGAAAAGAAGTGTGGGATTAAACTGCTCATAACATGTAAATCCACTCATTTGATTTATGTACTTGTTTGTCCCTGCTCCTTACTGGAAAAACAACACACCGTCTCCACACCAGAATAATTGAGCATCTAAACGCAGTCCATAGATTGGATGACAAATTCGCTGTCTACTGTCATTTCTACTCTGCAAATCACTGTCCCTCCAAGTTATATTTTCTGGGCTGTGAAAAAGTCGCCCAACACTGCCGGGGTGGTGACCAACTCGTCAGAGAGCTTAAAAAGGAAAGACGGGACCAAGATGTCTGAAGATGTGAATTTAATATGCATTCACGGAGGTTTATGAAGTATGCAAAATTCAATCTGGCCTCTGTGCTTAAATTAGGCTATTTATTTTTATAGCTTGTCATATTTTACAAATTGCTACTTTTCAGTAGCTTTTTCAGGGAGGCTGGCTGTCTGGTCATGTCTCAACTGTCACTCAAAGGTGGTTAACGTTGTGACAGGGCTAATTGACTTCACTGCTGTCAGTTGGCTTTATCTGTGGTTGGCGTCGCTCATTGGAAATCACTGATGAGAGCCTGCAACCAAAATATCTGCTCTGCTTTTTCTTCACCTGTGCTCATTGAATTACTTTGGCTGTACATAAATACTAAAACTGCTCTTGGACATATGGTAAAAAGATACAGTCCTTTCTTAACCAAACACGGCTTGAATTTATGGACAAAATACTGTTTTGTTGAGTCTTGCCGAAAAACAATCTGGCCACTCCAAAATGGCGACAGAAGCTTTTTATGAGTAGCCTCACCACTTACTTTCATCTGAAGGCACGATAGATGGTTAGATAAAAGCACCCAAGCCTCCCCAAAATGCAAGCCTATAGAACAAAGTGGACAAGAGCAAGAGACATCTAAGGTACTGAATTTATTCCCCAAAAAAAATTTTTTGGGCATTATTTTTGGCTGACATCAAAGCTGATGTGATTTGTGAAGTGGCAATGTCTACTTCACTAAAGCCACTGATTGTCCCTGTCCACAGCCACAGACGTGGCCTCGCCCGTGCTGAAAGGATGCTGCAACAGTGGTAAAATCCACCCCCCCCCACCCGCTACCCCCGTCCGTCCACTCCCAACAGCGGGAAAAAGAGCAAAAGAAGCATTGTTGTGAAAAGGGCTCGAGGAGCGCGGCAAAAAGCATAATTCACAACACAGTGCGGCCAATGCCTTCAGATGGCAGGGCGGATATCGTGACCAAACGAATATGCTTTTGAGAGCGCACACAGATGTTCACATTTTCACTTTTGAGTTCAAAAGAAAGCATGAAAGCACACAGTTTGCCTGCAAGGGCTATCTCAAACAACATATCCATTAAATTTGTCACATAAAGGAACAGCGGAGAACGCAACTCCTTTCACATTTTCCTTTAAAAAAAAAAAAGAGATTTTCTACAGCAAGCTCACACAAAAGCTTGGGTGTAATTTTCAGGAGGGAAGCGGCTAACAATGATTAATAGCCTCAGAACACGTAAACGTGATGTCCCATCTAGATCCATTAGCATAAATTATTGCTAACCTGGGCTGGCATTACAAACAATGATCCAGATTAGGCTGATGATCACATCCCAGACATATGAGCTTTCCAAATGCCAGCACGACTTATCATACTCCAACAGGCCTGTTCAACCGTGACCATGAGATTCATTACAACCTGCGACTCCTTAAGGATGCTCTCCGTCTTCAAGTAAATGGCATAATGTGTGTGTCTGTGTGTGTGTGTCTGTCTTAGCTCTGTTTGTACAGTTTGTCATCTTTCTTATTGAAACTGTGCTGAGAGATGTGCTGATCTGACTTATGGTCACATGGTCTCTCAAACAGCTTCACATTGTAACCATCATGAAAGCAGGATCTATTGCAAACTGGCAGTTAAGTATAATTCTTGCTATTCCTTAATCGTTCCTAACAGCTTAAATTCAGATTAGAAAAAAAAATAAAAAATTGACCAGGTTATGCACCAAACATAAAATACTTTATTCACCAAGCTAGGGGCAATTTGATAGAAGCTGACGTTTGCAGATATACAGTATAACATCACGACAAACAGATCAACCACATTAAAATAAGATTTTATAAAGTGACACAGAAACAATCAGTTTGATGTTTCCAACAGTGAATAATAACTGCTTGGGAAAGCACAGGCAAACGACCTCATCCTGTCTATAAGGGCGTCACATCAGAAAATGATTCTTGGTGCCGTTCTAGCGGCCATTGACTAATGATAAATGTTGTGCTTTAATTTGACAGACCTGTTGGTTTTCACTGGCTGACTAGTACTATTTATAACTGGTAAAATGTTTTCCTACAACAAAAATGTTTTTTCCTTTAGACAGAATGTGAACGTAAACCAAAAAAATACATAAAAGAGGAACAAATATACTATATATTCTGTAACCTGCTACAAAGGAGTTCAGTCTTTTTCTTTTTCACAATGACATCTTTACTTTTACAAAATCTCAGTCCGTCACCACACGCGGTTCCTAACTGTTTGTACGTCTGCCTGGATATGTATCTCAAAAAGAGGCACGCAGTGAATAAGCCACCTTATAGCAGGTCCTGAAGAGAGATATCTTGATAGTGTACTGCAGATAAAAAGCAAAAGCCAGAGTACACCCATTAGCTATTTACACCTCATTAACTAAGTCAATATACTCACTCCACATTATCACAACAGCTGAGAGGAGTCTAGAGGATTTATTTGCATTTAAATGAGGTATTCATGTTTCCCCTAAAGGCTATAAAGCCTACTCTGGTGACATCAGGAATATTTACCCATATATGCCTAGCAAAATAAAAGCTTGTCTAACACTGATGAGACACAATATAAGTAACTGAACACAAACTCCCACACAAAACCCATATGATATGTTTCAAGGCACGCTTCTTTTCCAAGAATGTTTTTCTTGAGAGCCTGACCTCATTGACAACTCCCTTCATATAATGGTGTTGTGGAGACTTCTGACACTGAATGAGCTTGTCGCAGCATTTACAGCACAGCCTTTTCAGTGTCACCCACGTAAGAGGCCTGCACTGTAATTCCAATATTGACTATAGAGGGTGTTCATCAGTATGAATTATGGGGGTACATCTTTTACATAATCACTGATATAGAATCAATAGACATACTAATCAAGGGCAGCGAGTATTGAGTGTGAGCGCCCACTGCCCATCAGTTATCCTTGCCTCAGGGGGTAGACAGCCACAACCCTCGCAAGGAGAAGCATCATCCATCAAAAGTTTGCGACACCGAGAGGAACGCTGAAGGATCTGGAGTCCCGCCAATTTCAAAGAATAACCTTGAAGGCGTTGCGGAGCATGTAGACAAGTGTTGACCGAGGAATATCATTCTGCAGAAGTACTGAGTTTCATTGTACAGCGTGTTTACTGTTGTCTACAGAATATGTAATAAGTGAAAGCTGAGGAAGCGGCAGCACTTGCACACAGTTTAGCAAACACAAATTCAGCCAGCAGGTTCTTTAGTTTTTTTCAGCAACACTGTGAATATTAAAGTCAAATAGGGTGAAGGATATTATAATGCCACAAAAGACACACAAAGGTGAAGTTTTTAATTAGAATTGAGTTGGAAATGTATGAATTAAGTTAAGACCAACATGCAGGTCTAAACTAAAAAACACCATTATCGTGCTTTGTCAATGCAATGTGACATCAACAATACCAATAATGTATTTTAGACAGATTACTCACCAGGAACAAGATTAAGACACCTCTGATGCCTATTTAATTAAACAAACGGTATAAATTCCTCATACTCAGAGCTAAATGACTAAATTAGAAGGCAGAGCATGTTCACGGAACACCGGTGCTCTCCTGAAGACAGGAACTCCTGCACCCAATGACTCAATTTCATTATCAATTTTAAGACCCATTTTTAAATGAAATACCAAGTTTTGTGAGAAACTAGAAGTTTAATCCAGTTTGGAATCACTAACCTTCAATTATGTGTGAAGTAAATGTTCAAAAACTTTTTAACTTCTTGCACTTTTGCCAGAAAAATATGCAACAACATAAAAAACATGCAAAGTTTTAAGCATTTTTCAAACAGACATCCTTTGCATGTACAGATAATAAATTATTAAGGCATACAATGACAACCAAGTCTGGCCAATTCCAATCAATGCATAAGTTAATTACTTAATGATTTAGGTACATTTGGTAAACCTTTGAAAATGTCAATGTTTTAAGGTGCATTCCTTTAATATGAAATCAGATGTTGATAATAATATGCAGCCTCAATAAAAACATGGTTTGATTATTTAACTAGTGAAGTAAGAAATGTTTCCATTTTGTGTAAATATTTAACTCAGTAGTACATTGTGAGTATTAGTTTAGAATTTCCTCTGTAGTTATGGTCATCTTTTGACAATGCTGGAGATAATTAGGATAAGTTCGCCCTTGATTTATAGTAAAAAAGAAAAGAAAAAAATTATATTTGAAACCTCAACAATTTGTTTGGTCTTTGTCCATTATGAGAGCATGGATTTAGGCATTCAGTTGCAAAAGAGCAGTCCCATAAAACTCTATAAAAAACGTGTGTGTAGTGCGTCCAATATGGGGGACTCTAGAGAGCGCTCAAAACTGTCATCACGGTTCACAAAAACATTGTTGATACAATGAAATGGAAACACCGTGCAGAGTTAAAGATGCATTTTTTAAAAATGTATTTATTTTTTTAGGTAGAATATTACCCAGACGGATAATTCTCTGTGTATTTTTTACTACGTGCAATACCTTTCACATTACACATAATCATTTGATCCTTTGTTGATAAGAAAATATTGATTAGTGCAGCTTTAAGTATGGTTAGCATGACAAAGAATATCAAAAACATAGATATCCTTAGCCAGTGGTTATACGAACAAGAATCCTTATGGATCTAATCTAAATGATACTGAGTCTTCTGTTTACTGTAAGTGAGGGATGTATATTTTCTTATGCAACCAAACTACCTCAAATATCAATTTCTACATACGCTCCCCACCTTTAGCAGCTTTCAAATGGCTCTCATAATTTCACACTGCCAGGGGTTGACACAAGACAGTGATAAAATGTGTATTTAATTCATGGCATGAGGGAGAGGAAAATAGATAATTTATAAAGCCTCATATATATTTAAAAGTCAGCGATAAATACAGCACATAAATCCACATCACTATACTGTCCCAGTTGTATCTCCCACAATCCCGCCCACATATGACCCCATGTGAGGTCCTGACCCCTAAAAACCAAACTCAAACATAAAGCATTGTGCTCCCGGTCAGTGCTGCAGAGCGAGGTTGGTCTCATGCCAGCTCCGGAAAAGGAACTCCACTCGTCTATATTTGATTTCTGATGCTGCCTGCCAGTTATGTATTTAGGAACATCAGGTTCACGGGGTCTATCTTTAAGTTAGAGACTCTACTATACTGGCGCTTGCAGGAAAAGTCAGAAGCATTTTGTGAAAAGCATTTCTTCCACTATCGCTGTGCTGTGACACAAAAAAGCTTTTAAACTGAGTTTTACTTGCGTGTGCAGAGTTAAGACATTTGATCTCCTGTTCCAAATGCATGCGTGGAAGCCTACAATTAAGGGTTGCTTACTCATATCAGCTGTAATATATTGGTAAATCTAATCTATTGGATCTGTGCAGCATCCAACAATGGCACTTGTATTGTAACACATATGGGCTGCTTTCTCTCTATAGATGTGTTTCATTTTGGTTGTCATGAGGTAGAGGTAGCTGTTAGATGTGCAAGACTGACCAAAACAGAACGAATACTCACTTTGAATCACAAAGTTAATTTGTACAGAGACACGTACACAGACAACAGTACATGCTGCACAGTTCCCAGCATCAAATTCAACCCTTGGTCAGAGTACAAATCTGTTCAAGTCTTGCTTGTCTTGGCCATTTCTGGTGAAACAGTTGGTAGCTGTTCATAGAAGGTGACAGGAGAAAGATGTATCACATAAAGAAAAGAGATCACTCACTACCTGCCTCCATTATTACGGATTGATTCCCCACTCCACCAGAATAGTTCACAATGAATCTATTTAGGATATAGGTGTTCTGTCCTTTCTCCCTAAAATCTTTGTTGAAGCAAGGAAGAAACTGCACAAACAGTTAATAATTACTCTACGTGTGTATTTGAAGCTCTAAAATAAATGTAATTATGCAAAATGATCCAGGTGTACAGTTGATTTACATTTTGTGTCTGATATATTTATCCAAACTTCACACTGCATAGTAACTGAGGATCAAAATCATAGTCAAATTACCCCTAAAACTAATTACCTCCAAAAGGTCACAATCTTTACTGGAGGGGCATAAAGTAGGTGCTGAAACACCACTAGCACCCAAATGCACATGGTGTGTATTTGACTGGCATGTGTAATGTGTTACAGGAGCTGAAAATCTCTGCCTCCCCTCCCTGCAGGAGAAAAAATCATTTACTTTAGTTTGCTTAAATTTCTGTAAAGAATTACATGACACTCTCCAGTAATACCAGTTGCCCTTTAAATTATTCACTTACGCCTTCACCATTCAATCATGCTGTGGAGTTAATTAAGCTATACCAAGAGTAATAAAGAAGATAGATGACACTCGGTCATACATGCACGCCCTGACTCTTTGACAACAACTGAAGGCTGGTAAGGTCAGAGCCCAACAATTGATGGAACTGTCATCATGGTGGAAATCCACAAGCAGAATCAGATTGTAGATTGACTTCTCACTGGTCCAGGGGACCAAACAAATGGCCTGAGACATATTGGTGGCCTTGTCCCCCAACACCAAACCTCAGAATCTAATCTCAGAAAGCGATTGCTCACTTGCAGTTAATGTCATCATTTATGCCTGTCCGATAACTGGCACATACAGTAGGCAATTATTGACTTCCTGCTGCTTTAGGAATATGAAGTCCGGAGGCTGTCAGTTAGACTCTTCAGGATCTGTCAAACCATCTATCATTGTGATGGTCAGAAATCAGTAAAAAGAGTCATTGAAAAAAGCATTAATCTGCAAAATGGATAGTGCTGACTTTGCATCTTGAAGTGTTGGTGTTTTAGTTTGGTGCTCCTTTGTTCTTTGCAGTGGCTGAAAATAAGGTACATTGTGCTATCTTACTACAGCCCGGTTAAAATGTTCCAGCAATTAGCATACAACCAATGTTATGCTTAATATCACTAAGAAAACTCTACCAAATGTGTTAAAACAGTAAAAGTGGCTCGGTGGGAGGTCAGATTTTGAGATACCTGTACTTTTCTTTACTATTTGTCCAATTATGTTTTTTTTTTTTATGTAACCTCCACTGCACTATATGTTAGAGGGAGATATTGTACTTTTGACTCCACTATATTTAGTTTACAGCTATAGGTACGGATTAGATTCATTTATTATTCCTTATTAAGATTTTACACACAAACATAGACTATTATAGATTAAACAACCCGACAGTACAAAAATTAGTTAAAATTAGGTTCATTTCGAACAGCCAAAACTGTGAAGTTAATATATTAATGTAGCACACATTTATCATCTATTATGCATAATAAATATTTACTTGTTGAAGTACATTTAGCTGTTTATACTTCTGTACTTTCGCTCAACACTGGACTCATCGTGTTTTTGGCCACTTGGGGGCAGCAATACAAGCTGAAAACACAACACTGGCATCTTATTACCGTATGAAGTTGATTGGTGAATATTTTGGCATACAGTTACCGATTTACAGATCCAGTAGTTAAGAAGCAGCATTAGTATTCATTTGGAGTCGTGTTTCTGGCCACCTGATTGTCAGTTCAATATTCACTCTCCTTTAATCTCTATTTTTGGTCTCTACCAACTCCTGAGGGAAATATCTGGCTCTTTAGCTGCTAAATGCTCCACAGTGGTCACCAGCTGGTCTCTAACTGTGTCTGTCTGCTGATTGGTGCTGAGCAGGTAGTGTACAGTGGGCTTTTAGATTTCTTCCCACTGAAAACAGCTGCCTGCTGTGGCCGAAATCAACGAGAACCGTGAGAATGAACCAAAACAGTAAAGTTGTGAGGCGGACAATGAGCTGAAACTATAAAGCTCTGTACTTCTCTGTTGGTTTATCACTACAAGCGACCCCTTTTATATTGTCACATTATAATGATACAATGTTATTATAAAAAAAATTATTTATAGCAACTTTAAGTAAAAGTACTTCCTTTTTAAAGTAGAGAGCAGCACTAATGGCAGTTCTATTATTTACCATAAAGAAGCCTTGCTTTGAATTTCACTTCACTTGGACTTTTTTGTAGGTTTGTGTTTGATCTGCAGTGATGACAGAGTAAACTCTAGTCAGCACACACTGGGAGTTAATAGTTCCCCAGAGAGTTGTTTCAATGTTCGTCATGTTATCAAGCAGAACCCACTATGTTAACCCGGAGTGCCACTGGCACTTCTTTCTTCTGCTGCATCTCTTCTTCAGTAGAAGCTCCGAAGCCACAAAAGTCTGCCCATAAGAGAAACAGAAACAAAAACAAGAAGCACTCACATGCAAAGGTTAGGCTGGCCTCTCGGCTGACGACGGTCCCAAAAGAGTTGGAGGCGAGGCACTGATACGTTCCAGCATCTTGGTCTTTGTTCAGATGGCTGATTCTGAGGTTGCCTCCAGAAAGGCTGTAGTGAGATCCAGATTTGGGACTGATTTCTGTGCCATTCAGTTTCCACCTAAAAAATAAAAATAAAGGGAGAAAATGAACATGTAAATTAACAAATTAAATATTGTTCAGTGTAGACTGGGGCCATGGAAGATTTCCAGACTACAAGAAGAAGAACGTGACTTGTACATTTGATTGTTTTTAGTAGGAAAGAAAAAGGTGGAGAGGGCCCAGAAATCATGCCCTCCAGCTTAGTGTTAATCTAAGCAGCACTGAACCACTGTGGTGCCAAGGACTTGACTCCCTGAGAATAGATAGCATTGCAGGCCATCCATCTTGCCAGACCCCAGTCAAAGCACATAAAAATGCTGCTTAATCATTATGGTGCAACAATTAAAACAAATGCCTGCATCCTTGCCTTCACACTTGTGCATTCTAGACTAGTCCACATGATAATCATTGGTATTAGGGGTGATCATAAAAAGAGATATAATCGCTTAAAATGGCAACAGATTCTCCAATCTCTCCACACCATTGCACCTTATTAGAAAACAAACACAGGTGGGAGGAAAATCAGTCATTTCAGAAGAATGGTTTCAAGCCAGGACTTATTTCAGCCAGGGCAAAAAAAAAAACTCAGATGCTGTTATTTGTTATCAGTGATGTTTAGCCATTAGAGCAATAAAAGGTTCTGCACGGATAAACCAGCATAAAAGGAGCATTTTATACCTTATTGGAAAATGGACAATGCAAATTTGATTAGGGCCCAGGGTGATTTAGCGGTTGATTATTTATTTGAGGATAAGTTCTATATTTCCATCTGCTTTTTATTTTTTATTTTCTCTGAATGATTTCAGGTTCAGCTGGGAAAACAGTGTATTGTTTCATTTGGAAAAGAAGGCAGCTTTGATGTGTAAAAAAGGGGCTTTGCTAAAGCCCCTTTTGTACAGTAGACAGAAGTTGTGCAAAGCTGTTTTTGTGTACAGCTATCTTAACTCTACTTGTTGTGCCAATTTGGTGCCTTTCAGGCATAAGAACCTTTATGAGAAAACACTGACAGTGGAGTTGCGTTATCTTTGTGGTATTTTCTTGCTATGTTACATCTTTTATAGTATAATATACCCTATAGACTGGACTCATCTGCTTATTTTGTTCCATAAAATAAACTAATTTTGCTGTTGTGGCCACTGGAGTCCGTACAGGATCATCATATAATACACAAGTAGGAGCTGATTACATGAAAAACAATGTCAGTCTATGTTGCTTACCCGCCTACCCGCACTGAAGTGTCTCACAAACAGCAGAATATTGGTGGGCCGGGCATTGCAGCACTCACAAAGCGCCTCTACAGACTTATTTCTTTTAATAGACACAATGTGTAGCACAATGGTCTTTCATGGCCCTTCTCCAGTTCAGTCATAAGTAAGTGCACGCTCTCAAGAGCCTTATTACTACACACAATAGAGAAGAGCCTGCGGGAGGGTGGTGGCTGCGGTCTCACAGGACCACAGCGGCGATTCATTTGCAGCTGAAGTGGAACAAACAAACAAAAAAAGAAAACAACACAAATATTTTCCGGCCAAGTAACACCTTCTTCTTGAATGAGAAAAGCAGAGCAGGCAGGGGGGCTGGAGGAGAGTGACGCTCCGAACCTCCGTAGCAGGCTCAGCTCCCTCTGTTTCTGAAAAGGATTCCCATCAAATATGAAAGCAGCTTTTTTCAAAGTCATAATTGCTCAGAAAGAGTCGGCATTATATCCATAGTGAAACGATTTAATCGGGTGACAGCTTGAAAGCTAAATGTTGCAAAAGACAGTTGTGGATTCGATGATTTATCTGTCTTTCTAAAACATTAAACTGGATAGCTTATTGAGCCTGGAACATGGAACAATCATGTCCCATGTTGGAAAGGATAAAGAATTTACCCAGTTGGAGGAATATATTGTGAATCCTTGAAAGTACCATATTGTGTATGTGGGTGTGGTAATCAAACATAGTGGTAGTTAAAGATAATTGCCCACCCAAAGCTGCAAATATTCTTTTGTGACTAATTGAATGCCCTATGACAGCGCGTGTCGCTTTAAGCCAATTAGATAACAACTTTAGAGCCGCTAAGTGACAGATACTCCTATTTCTGTGAAACTCGAGCACATTCCATCAACAGAAAAATTTCCGACCAGTTTGGGAACGGTGATGGAAAACAGCATGAGGGGAAAGAGCTGCAACCGTGTCACCGCGTATCCTCCTCCGTGGGAAGTATGGAGCAACAGATTACATCAAACATGTATAAACTAGATTATTTAATAATTCTATTTAAAATGATTTATGCTGGCAAGCAGGCCACAACAGCAGTTCCATTTGTTAGGCACATGCTTTATGTAATCATGTAACAACAGGCCGTGTACACAGTGGCATAATACCACACCATCTGGCTTATGAGGCTGTGAATGTAAGGCGGTCTTCCTTTTTCTTATGCATGGTGGTTTGATGTAGTGAAAAAGATATAACTTTGTACTGCTACTTTCTAAATGCCACACCTCCCATAGTTACAGTTAAAGTTCATTTTGGTTTTATTCTAAATCCAAATTACTTATTTTATATAACTTTATAAAATAAGTTTTAAAAATAGTAATAGTCGGGTGTGGCATAATAAAATCAAATCCAGGCACCATGCCATTTCCCATAGAAGTCTGAAGGACAAAATATCTGAGTTATAGGCATAGAGGTTTACATATAGGTTTGGATATCAGTGGTGGTGACTGAGTTAAACGCCTCAAGCGATGATTGAAGAAATTGACCTCTTATCCTTCTTATAGCAGATATCAGGTGGACAGTGGGGCTCATTTATTGGATTTTGTTAATTTAAGTAGTTACTTTACTGTATTTAATGTTTTAACCATCTCTGGTCTGTTTGCAAGTACCTAAAGTTCCCATATTAAAAATACCCCTAGTGGTCTAAAATGTGCCTGCGTGTACGTATGTACAGGGTCTACCTGTTAGTTTGAAAACGGAAAATTGAAATCACTCACATATCAGTCTACTAAATAAAAGGCTACAGCCATCTAGCTTAGCACAATGGGGAAACATCCAGCGTGCTCTGTCCAACCATAACAACATTTTGAATATAAAAAAAGTACACAACTAAATGAAATGTAAAAAGCAAAACAGTCACTAAGGGTTTTTTGCAGTTTTTAGTTATTTTATCCTTTTTTTGTAGTTTTAAACACTCAGGTTTTAAATGTTGTTTTGGTGATGGTATCTTGTAACTATGATAATGTTTCATGCTGTTGCATGCTTTTATTTTAAAGTCAGAGAATACTGTATATAGGTGTTGGTGAGTCAGCTAGTTGTTTTCATATTTGGAGCCTTATTTTCATCAGACAGTCATTAGTTTAATGTCAGTCTTCTCATCTAATCTTCTCATCTCTCATCTTGGGCATTGAACTATTTCTTTAACACCTGTGTGTGTAATAAGACTACCTATTGGTTTGGGTGTATTGTGTGTCAAAACACCTTAAAGAAGACAGGCATGCTCATATGCGTTGGTGTATTTTCATAATGTATCAGACCATATTTACTAAAGGATTTTCACCTTTCACTTGAGGATCTGGAATTTAATTGTTTTATGTCACAACCTACTTTTTTCCTCCCCTTTGAAATAAGAAAATATCCCATTTCCCTTCCTGCAGGTTTAGTGCAGACAATACAGAGCACACATCTCCGCTTGTTGCATTTAATGTAAACACTGCAGCTCCAGCTGTCACAGTTTACTGCGGTGTGACGTGCAATTAATGAACTTTGAACAAGATTTAACTGTTGTCTGCTCATTGTGACACATCTTTAGAAGGCGGCAGCCGCTATGACAGGACCGCACAGCGACCTTGACAGGAAACAGCTGATTAGGTCATCCTCTAAGCTGGCTCAATCCCAAGTATTAAATGTACCAATCCTTCCAAATCTCACCCCAGCAATTTCAGTGAGCAAACACGATTGATTTGAACTTCTACTCGCCAGAGATGCTGCAACACAACGCGAAACCCTTTCAATAGACTAATGGCCCGTGTGAGGAGGAAATAAAGAGGGGGAAAACAGCTGCTCTTTGAACTCTGCAGCAGAAAAAGGAGGTTTGAGCTGGCTGCATGCAAAGCTTAACACACATTCCTAGGCCACAAATAGCCTAGGAAGACATATTTCTAACAGGAGGTTGAGGGGAAAATACGGCACAAAATATAATTCATGTAATACATTGCTCTGATCCTGATCAGCCTTGATTGGCGAGGATGAACAAGTCTCTCTCTCCACAGCTAGAAACCACAGAGCCAAGAGTAAGCAAATAGTGGAGCGGTTTCATTCAGGATGAATGAAAGACTGAAAATTCCAAGGACACAATCACAAGACCCGTCGCGATCTTAAGGGATATTTAGACTTTCCCTGCTTAATTTCTGTTAACAATACAGTGAGGTAAAGCACATCTGAAAGTACCAACTCCAAACACGAGAAGTCTAATCACTGTCAGTGGTGCAGCTTCATTCTTCGTCAGATTAAAAACTCTCTGGTTTCTAGATTTAGAACAGATTTAGAACAAGTTTCACGCAGAGTGTATGGATTAAACTGTTTGAGATCAAAAGAACAATATGCGCTCGCTGTTGTAGTTTGTGTCTGAGTGTGAATCACACGAGAAAGCTGGAAATACATAATTCGAATGACTTTGCATTCATACTATACTATCAAGAATTATACTGATTAAATGCTCCTAAAGGCTGTGAACCTTTTGATAGCCCTTTTATCCATTCTAGTTTTCATTTCTATTTTTATGTGAAACAGATCAAATTATAATAATAATACGCAGTTTAACAAGCCTAAATCCAGATATGAGGCGAAAGTAGCAAGAAGCATCTCAAACACTTAGATCCATCTATTTTAGAAAAATCCTACCCTATTTTTGTCCATTTTTTTAATGCATAGAAAGGTTTTCATAATTTGAAATTGCTTATTTTTTTGCCTTTATGTTTTCAACACACACTGCCAACATCTCCATGTGCGAAGAGATAAGGCTATGTCAGGGTTCCAGAAAAACAAAACAACACAAAAAAATTCATGTTGATTTCTCAAAAACCGTAGTGATGTAAAACAAACAAATGAAAAAGTTATTTTTTTATGGATTGTGCCACTCCTGTGTTTCTTTTTTTCAATTTGTGATGGATACATTTTGAGCTCAGGCACTACTGTTCACATTATGCTTTGAGTTCTGTAAACAGGTAGTGATTTGCAATAGTATTTGTTCACATCCAGGTGACAAAAAGTCAACCTGCACAAGCATTGCATTTTCTGCTGGCTGCTCCTATTTGCACTGTAGCCATGACAGACAACAACTACCTGAATTACTTTTGATACTGAAGAAAAATATCCAATGTTGATGATTGTGGGCCTGATAATACTGATGGCCCCACAGTTATTCTTATTCATCCTTTCATTTATTCTTAGTGTTATTACTAGTCTGGTGTAAACTGAGTGCAGGTACAGTATGGTGGCAATTATGTTATGTCACCAAACTGTGTGTACAAATTGGTTGTCCAACTCTAACAGGTACAGTAGAGCAAAACCCACCTAGGGGTGAGGGAGATGTCAATCAAGCACAGTTTGTGTCCTGAGAAGAGGTCTAATGAGGCAAAATAAGTGAAAACACCTGCAGGGCTGGACCATGGGTATCCATGTGCTTTAAAAATGTACACACAAGATATAAATTTAGCATTCAAAATATATGATCACTAAATAAAATGTGATGCATTATTATAGATTAAACTATCAAATAGAATTTGCATCAATAATGAACAAAAATGTAACACTGACTGGGTCCACTCTGTGTAATGAGTACTTTTACTCTCTCACTATATATTTTACACTACAGTGTTGCTACTTCTACTTCAGTAAAGCATCTGAATACTTCTTCCACCACTGCACCAAGGTGCTGTGGGTTCATAGGTGTGGATAAGTCTGTGCCCACCTGAAGTGACTCATCAGTCTTTCAGTATAAAGCGTAATTTATTGGTCAAGTTGGAAATAACATATTATGTTGCAGGATTTATGGGTATTTAAGTTTCCCAACAGTTGACTCTTATTGGTAGAGCTGCTAACACGTGAAGAGGGATTGTTTAAGCGAAGATGGAAACATTTTCCATTGATATGCTGTCTAAACTTATAGGATCTTGACACTGTTGGCGGTATAAAAGCATGCAGCATCGATGGGGGGGGGATAGGTGAAATGCTGCAGTCAAACACTCACCGGTACATGGGCAGTGGGCTTCCCTGGGCTTCGCAGCTGAACACCACCTCCCTGTTCCTCTCCAGAGTCTCCACAGGGTACACAATGCTTCCAGGCTGCTTGGTGAAGACAGGACTCTGCAGGACACTGCTTTCTGCAGGACAAGAAGGAGAGACAACACAGCTGAATATAAACTTAGACAGCGGCCTGTTTGAAAAACAGCCAATTAGTCAGCAGCAGAAACGGGTTGGGGCTGCATTAAGTGTATAGAGGGGCAAAACCACAAGCAGACAAAACATATCAATTTGAACTGCCTGTCACGACACCACAGCACAGAGAAGAAGGATTTAAAGTGAGACGTGTCCTTGATAGCAATTTAGGTGGTAATAGGATATAGAGCCTGATTTATGTTGAACAATTGTCTGGAAAAATGCCTTCATTTACTTCTGTCAACCTGCTTTTCTTTGTTCATTTATTCATTTGCCCAGTGATATTCAGATTACGTGTCCATGCAGAGGTGTAATCAGCAGGTTTCATGTGGTTAGCGCTCTTTGTTGTAAATGACACAACAGAAGTCTCAGTTACTCCACTTAGGCGCCATTACCGCAGTGTGCTTCTTGGTTGTGGCTTTAGAAACTATCAATGATGCTTGGAAGGCAAGGAAAAGGAACATTCTCAATCATGCTTATTTCTTTGTCATAACTTTATTGTTCTTTACCTTTAAAGTTTAGGCAACCACCATCATTTAGATTTACTGGTATCTGATATCAGTCAGTTTTCTTTTTTTATTGACAGTTCTATCCAGTTGAAAGTGAAAATGGTTTTTGGATTCTACTTTGCCAATCTGAAATCTAAAAAAAAAAAGAATAAGAACAAGAAAAAGAAGCTGAAGAAGAAGACCAAGAAGAAGAATAAATATAAACCAAAATAAAGTTTAAAAAGCATGTTTCCCTTTACAAGTCTGGGCCCATTCCTGCAGTGGTGATGGTACAGTACTTGAAGTAGCTTCTTAGAAGATTTCAAAACATTTTTTAAAAGAAAAGATTCCACTTTTTTTTATTGGAAATATATATATGTGTATATATATACATATATATTTTAAATAACGGTGTAGCTATACACGCAAACTCTGCAGGTACACTGTAGGCTCTGCTGCAGCTGACATGCACCTTCTCAAAAATGTAACCACACGTCGGGGTGTTACGCCGGCTTTCAGCAATTACAATGATATGAGAAAATCAGGCATTATTTAGTAACACGGGCTAAAGATTAAGTCTCAATTTCCAGTAGAAGATGAGAAGGGACTGATGATTTGAGTCTGCCTTGGGCTCATTAGAGCTCTAGAACATTCACACATGTCCGGGTGTACAGCCGAATCATGGTCTGAACGTGTGGGAGTTAAGGCGGGGTGATGACATTAATATATTATCAGCAAGTTTTTTTGCCCTCTGTGCTTCCTTATACAGTTTCCAGGCTTGTCTAAGTGGTGCAGAATATGGCTTCACCAAGCCTTTCTTAACCGGGAACCTAATGAATGAGCATGAGCTGTGAGTGGTGGATGAGGACTTCAGGTGGTATAGGACAGCTGTTAACATCACATTTAAACTAAGTAAGGTCGGCACAGAACAATAGCTAGCTTGTACCGTATCCTGCTTGTAGAGTTTGTATTTCAATGGTGCAGAGACACTTGATATTGACATTTCCTCTCATATCTGGTAACCTAATTTCCATTGCAGCAAATGCCAATACACTTGTAAGGGGTATTTGCATTTACACTGTCTAGTTTCAACCAGTGATGTTAACCTACATTACATCCTACATCACACTGTAATTATGATGTTTGTTGCACATGAATACATTTTTATAACAAGTGCATTTTGAGTACCTCTTCTCATTTATTTTAAACTATAGCATACTTTTTGCATTTGTTATATATATATATATATATATATATATATATATATATATATATATAAATATATATATGTATATATGTATATAATATTATATTATATTATATATAAATATATTGCTGTATATCAATATATTCAAGGTTTATTCAATATATTCTGACTTCCATGCCATTCAGATTTTAATTCCATATATATAATAATTTCCTAAATGGCATGCCATAATTATATATATATATATACACACACACAATATATACACACACACACAGGTTCTTTTTTCTACATGTGTTTTTCTTTTCTTTTAAAGCAAATGATATACAGTATAATATTATAATAATGCAAGCAATGTAACTGTTGCACAGTATTAAAAAAATAATTAAATGTTGAAAAGATGGCATTGATTTGCCAAGACATTTTCAAATATATTGAGTTTTTTTTAAATCTTTTTATTAGGGGTGGTCAGTTAGACACTGCAGCCTTACTCCACTTTGAACCAGTAGTATGATACCTGCTCAACTAATGTACAACTCCCCACATGCTTTTGAATTCAGTATAGATGTTTGTAGCATCTGGATGATAACTCCTACTGATTTTGTTGACCCTCTGACCCTTCATATAGCAATGCCGTCAGGTCAGAATGTCCTTTTCACATACTCTCGCCACATACAATGATAGGAATACGATGATATTTAGTGTTGATATTTTAGTTCCCTCAAACTTTGATCTTCTGACATTTTCTTTATCGCCATCAGGTCACAACCTGCACACGCTCGCTTAACAAAACATTGATATTGGACAATTCTGCAAAACCTTGGATTACATTCAAACACAATCTATAATTGCAGCCTCTTATTTTGTCTACAAACTACAGAAACTTTTAAGCAACAGGAAGCTTCAGCATTGTGTTATGGAAGTAGTGACAGATGCACGGGGTAATGCATAATTCAAAGAACTGCTCAATAGGCAATCTAATCCAAGAAAATGTCTCCCTGCACACCTCACATTTTTACAGCATCAGAGCATGCTTCCAATCCCCCAGAAAGCATTCAAACCTCATGCTAATTTTAGTGCGGGGTAAGCTATTCTTTTTTCATGCAAAACAGAACACAGTGTTTAAAGGTATCACCTCTGACAAACATTCATTCTGCATAAGTTTGGAGAATGATATTATAAGGAAACAGAAAACAGTTTCTAGTTAAAAAAACACCAAGGAATGAAATCTCCGTATATGTAGATCCAGCCTCTGATGCTGTCAGAGCTGTTGTCATTACTCAAAGCTTGGCTGGCTGAAAACAATTTGTATCACACAATAGATTCTGTAATTATGAAAAGATTGTTTATGTTTTAAATTATAATTGTAACCACAGCTGCTCTGTGTAGAGAGAGAGTGCTGCTTGGTTTTGCTCAGGAACGCCTCGTGACCATTAACCAACATCCCTCCGAAAGAGGATTTTAAACAATTCAGCCACATGCCGGTTCATCTTTTCCCTTCTCATTGTTTCTGGCATCTGCTGGTTGTTTCTTGATCATCCCATAGTAATTACTCAGGTCATTCAAGGACACGACAAATCTTATTTGGCAAACAACTTTTCAATATTTTGTTTTGCGAACAGCCCACTATGCCTGCTGTAACCTCATACATTCTTGGGCAAAAAAATGAATTGACTGTGTGTTCATTGCCAACATTCAACAGTGCACCATTTGTAGCAAATGATAATACTGGCGGCCCCACAATAGCCGGGCATGGTTGCATTCGAGCCATTTTTTTGTCTGTAATTGTAGCGTGAGTCAAGGGCTTTCCAGCGACAATGCCCAAACCTCCTTGTGTATCCACTATCACCGAGAATTTCGAGAATAATTTCAACCGTATACAAAAGGTACGGAATGGCAGAGAATATGGCATGTTTCAAATGTTTCTCTGTATTATCTAAAGTCACTCACTAAAACACAAAAGAGGTAGAGTTGGGCGCTGAGGTGCAAAAGAGAAAGAAAAAAAGGAAAAAGAAGCCAATGTCTCCAATAGGCCACAATGGCTCCATTAATCCACACATGTCAGAATAAAAAACAAAGCTCTGTGTCAGTTGATAAAGTGACAGGAATTCTACATCACTCAATTTTATATTCAGTGAAGATTAATATCTTTATTACTCATAAATCATCAGAGCTGTGTTCTGCGAGACTGCTGGGAAAATATCTGTGAAATCAACTCCACAAATACGGCCAGCCTGCTTATTGGGGTTATATGCCACATCAAATATACCGTGTGCTAAATAAACATTAGCAAATATAGCATATCTTTTGAAAAATGCACTTTTTCGATTATAGGAGATATTTATCTTAAGACGGTCATCACATAAGCATTCTGCTCACTTTTGTTCTGGTTGTTGGTGTGCAAGTCTTCAAAGCATGATTACAGTGGGGTCGGAACGCAGACCTACCATCAGTATCTATTTATTTCATAAAAATCTCTATTCAGATTTAAATAGGAAAAAGGTGTGGCTTGTACTGGAAGTCGACAGAAATCTTCTAAACTGCTTTATTTTATGTGTTCAATTGTTTTTCTATTGACATTTGTGCCCCTTATATACATATACACATGTTTAACTGCTCACAAAGTCTGCAAAATAACATCATCTTTTAACCAGAGAACTTAATAACAAATAACAAAGACTTCTATTAATTTCTATTTGAACCCCACTTCAAAAAAATATGGGACGAGGGCCAGATGAATGTGTAGGTGGTGTGAAGTGTCCATGGTAAAAAAAAAAGAAAAAATGAATAAACTGAAATATATGAAAAGCTCTCCTGGTCATTTTGCATGCACTTTTAAGATGGCTCCTTACTTCAGCCCATCATCTTCCCGCCATAAGGGGGGGAAATAACACCAACGCAACATCAGCCGACCTGATGAACAGTTATCGAGGATTATTCACTACACCCAGCTCTAGCTATACTGACTAACTAGCACTAGCCCCATTAACTCGCCGGCTAAAAGTAGTTCACCAACTGAGCCTGAGAACACAACAACAAAATGAGACTAACATTACTACAAATAGAGCGATGTTGTTTGTTTCTGGTCAGAGCACATTATCTGAATTAAGCTTACATAGAGTATATGTACAGAACGGGGGGGGGGGGGGGTAACCCCAAGCTTTCTTTCAGTTCTTTGTGAGCAGCAGGAAACTTTCCTCTCATCCAGTTCAGGAGGCTGCTTACCATGTCCTCGTGCAGAAGTAGGTCACCATTAAAAACCTAACCCTATGCTTCCCTAACACTCAGGTACCTTTACCAGGCCTCCCAGTAGGCCTCGCACACCTGCACATCTGACTGTTACAGCCCAATTCATCTGCATTCGACTCAGTGGGAGAAACACGTCAGCCCAAAGCACCAGGTTACTGCCACAGGGAATACCCCCACAGCTCTGGAAATTGGCTGTTGCCTACATTACAGTGACATTCAGAGATTTCTAAATCTTAAATGGGAAGAAAAATATATACAGATGTAGGAAAAGTCCTTGATCTTTACAGTCCTCACTTTTCCCTGTGACAGTCTGAAGAGTCTTTCTCTCATTTGAATGTATTATAGTCGACTTCTGTATTTATTTTGGTACTTTAAACATTTACGGGCTACGTTTCATCTTAAGATCATAGGCCTTTTTATACTGTACTTTTTTACACCCTGTACCCTTTTACTGACATCTTCTTAAACATTTCACTATCATCTCAGGTATAATTAAACCTTTACCTGAGCCAAGGTTTATGAAAAGAAATGTTCCCACACAGTCTGTTCACTAACACAATAAGGGATACCTGCCATTCTTTGGATGAAGTTTGAGGAAAAAAGTAAAAAATCAAATCTGAAAACTTTGTTGTTCTTGCTGTTTCTTGGTTCCATTATTAGGTGAAGCAGCGTTTGGTCATCGCTACATTTCTTTGATCATGAATGGCCAGGAGGTACATAAACAGATTAACAATCAGCTAGCACAGTTTAATTAAATGATTAGGTCAAACTCGGTTCAACTCGATTGTGCATCATGCACCCGAACTGATTGCCACCTTAATTGTGAACAGAAAGAAACAACAGAACCCCTAAAACGATTGAAATGAAATTGTATAATTGGGGTTTTGATGTGCATGCGTCAACATTTATCCGTTGTGAACACATTATAAACAAAAATCATAGATACTGAAGAGAAATAAAGCCACAGGCTGTAACAATCAACCAGAAAGGGACAACCACATTGACAATTGATAAAAAAAATAAATAAAAAATCATCCTTAAAAAGAGACACATTTTTCTTTGGCATGGAGTGAGTTTTTTCTTAAAACCTTGATGAATTTACATTGTACAAACACTTTGCCTGAATGATGACTTAATATGTAATGTGATGCTATGACGTCTTGATGGGAGGTTCCCCATTTTCAATTCTCTTTCTTCTAAATAAGTACTTTATGCATTCTATTAGTTTAGTTTGTCTTCATTTGTACATTCAAATATTGGCCATTTGTTGTCTAACATCTTACTTTTAACTTGAAAGTTTTATGTTAAAAAGTTTGACTAGCTAATTTAACATTTCATTAATAGTAAACTGACTCTGTTGTCCTTGTCTTCACAAACAGATTTGTTTTTCTTCAAGGTTAATAATATTCAGTTTGGATGTGAGACTCGGACTGGTTATTATTACTTTCTATTTTATTTATTTTTATTTGTTAGTTTGGTATGCATTTGTCTCATTTTAAGGATGTTTTTAATTACTAATGTGGTAATTTGTCTCAGGTGTTTGAGATTTGGGATCTTTTTCCCCCTTTTGGCTGTTGTTTGTAAAAAACTACGCGCTAACCAATGCACCTGACCACAAGGTGTGTTAGTTCCACATATTTTCGTTACAAAAGGATGCACCACTTTATACTGTAGGAATATCATGTTGTCTGGTTAAAATGCATCATTTTAGCTATGATCCTGTGCAAAAGAATCTCTGGCACCAATACTGACCTGCAAAACAACCTCCCTTGCGCTCATAGAGCCCCACTCCATCGCCTGCTTTGTCTTGTGCAGCTTTGTGTATACTGGGTCTTTGAAACTAATCCACTCAGGGCTGGCAGGTTTTAATGTCATCCAACAATGCTACAATCAAACAGCTATTCAGATGGTATCAGCATCGATCTTCTAAGAGCTGCAATGGGGGGGTATTTTTGGACAGACTACGCTGTCTCTTGCTTAAGCTGGCCATAAAGGAGAAGATTAACAGCCTGAGAAATGGTTCTGATTTGGCCGTCCTGAACTGTCTTCATGCCTCCTGCCTAACCTGTTTGGAAAGGTTTTGCCATCATCGGAGCCATGAAAGAACACCCACAGAGATGAGGCGCAAACTGTACTGAGAAAGGAAAGGACATTTCAGGACTTCATGTGTGAAATTTGAAGTCGCAGGCTGGATGTGTTTTTATTGTTCGCTATGGTTAGGTTAGCAGGAATAGAGCGGTGGTTTGACCTAGAAGGAAGAACATAATGATTTTATTTGTAGAATTTGATTAGCACCTTTTTAATCTTCAGAAATATGTATTTAACATTAAAAAAAAAGATGAATAGAGTGTATGATTTCTGCAGGCAGATGAATCCATTTAGAAACCCCTGACTCATGGTTTCCTGTATAATCCCTGGAAGTATTGTTCGTGCTTTGGAATATAATACTTTTAAAATGACCGCTTCTAAACTGACTGACTAAACCGCCAATACTCTTAGGTCTGCTGTACATTTATTGTGCATGGTTAGTGAGCAGCATGGCACTCTAATGGGAGCATCTTTAAGCCCTACTGCACAGTCTGCAGCGCAAACAATGAGCCAATCAACTTTATAGGTAAACAATCTGCACCGGCATTGTACATGAAGTGCTTTGTTGAGACAGAAATAAATCATATTTTCTTATTCCGTCGCCCTCTAATTACAATGCATTTTGAACAGTATAATCGGGCTGATGTTTTTTCCGCTCAGACGGACATGCAGTCACAGACCTCACTGGGGTGACTGAATTCCCCAGTGAAGTGACAAATGAGTATACAAGCCTTAGCATGTATGATGTAACGCCTGCGTCGCAGCCAAGCAGCAACGCCTGGAATGAAACAACAAAGGAGAGACCTCGCCTCCGCAGCAGAGCCCTTCAAATTAAACAAGAAAATATGTGGTTTGTATCCGTCCTCCATCTGACCCTCTATCAGCAGAGCGACATCTTCTGTCTGTGCCTTCCAACACCATTACACATCACTGCTGCAAAAACAAAATTGAAGAAAGAGTTCCAAAAATGTTTACTTTGACCACAAATAAGAAGGCCTCAATAGGATGATTTACATACGTATATATATATATATATATATACGTATGTATATGTAGAGTCCAATTATAAGTCGACGCCTGAACAAAACAGAAGTATTGTGTAAAATCTGATAGCAGCTTGTGGACTATGTGATAATCAGATAATCAGGCAAACTTTGAATAGCCTTGCATATTGTACTGCAATAGTCAAACGTGCACTGATTTCACAGATACGGTCTCCACGGCAGCGGGGTCCTGAGATTTAATAAACGCTGACATGATTGTGATGAAAGAATTTTAATTAAAATTCACATCCTTAGCATTATGATTAACATGAAGCCCCTGCTCTGGTGGAACAGGTATGGTACGCGTGCCCTTTGGATGTGGGTAGTAAACCCCTGCAGCTCAGCCTCTCCTCCCCGGTCCTACCCTGCCTGTGCCAGGAACGTCTAATCAGTGTTCTCTTCCAGCCACTCAATTATCCCTGTCTCATTAGGAAAAAAAACAACAACCTACAAGCTGACGGAAAACTGAGAGAATAGTGTGTGATGTACAGTCTCGGTTGTTCAGCACCTGCGGTGTGACGGTCGCATAAATCATTCATTTCTTTGGGTTGAATGTGAGTGAGGCTGCATTACAAAACTAGCTCAGAAACGGCAACCCCATTCACACATACACAGGGCGGACGCTTCTTGTGCCCACAGACAACACAGCAAGGTGATTTCGACTGATTTTACTCCAAAAGTCCATGAATAAAACATGTATTGATATGCATATCAAAAGGCAAGAGTTGACAAAGCAAAACAAAGCCAAACAAAGATGTTGGGGCAGTGGAAAGAGGAGGGGAGAGTGCTTTCTACCTGCTCTGAATCCCTAACACCGCCAATTAGCCAGGGTTTGTCTCGGAGGCCATCTGGGGATGCCCCCTCCTTCATCTTGACATAATTGCTCCTCCTGAGGCTGAGCAGGTGAGCGCACCTAGGGATGCCTGCTCCAGGTTAGCCAGACACGCTCTTCAATTTCTATGGGTTGCGGCTGAGCTCTCACTAATACTGTCATCAAGCAGATCTTAACCCTAATGGAAGCTTTAATAGGCGAGAGAACAGTGTTAAAAAGGATGAAAACCTTGGTGAGTCAGATAGTTTGAATGTTGGGAGTTCTGTTACAAAGTACAAATTTGCTAAAATGGGACCAATTTTCATTCAGATGCTTTTGCCTCCTTAAGGATTAGATGATCAGACCCACCTCGCAGAGCAATCTACTCCTAATCAGCACATAATGAAGTGCGGACAGCTGGGCCAGTTTGGAGGTGTGCGCGGATGCAGACCCAGGGGCAAAAGGGGCCACGGAGTCTGCCCAGCAGCATGGTTCAGCTGGCCCGGCACCGTCAGGCTCACCGCAGGCTGCTCACCCAGTGGAATGACAGAGGTCAATGCTCATCCTGTCACTGGAAAATGGCCCGAAGAGATCAGGACAGCACTGCTAGAAGAGACCTTGACATATAAGGCCGCCCGACATGCACGTCAACCTAAGAAATGCCCTTCATGGGCAGTGGGCATGATTATGGAGACACATTAGGAGTGCATCATTCTGGATGGCAGTTATTGCAACATACAGGAGGGCTGCTGCCACTATGACAGATGCTACACGTACTTCAGTTTGTCAACAATATTAAACTGCAGAACTGATTGAAGACAATGTATTAATCAGTGAGCACCTTTAGTCAGACTGAAGTGGGGTTGATGTATGTTTGTGTTAATTCAGGTTTAGCATTAGAAGAGAGGTTAGTGCCAGTAGACTCTTATTTGAATTGCAGATGTTTGTAACGCTCATGTTGGACTGTTGGATTATAAGAGATACATTTGAATGTGATTACTGAAATATCCATAATTTCAAATTCAGCTTGCCTGAAGGACGCTGCTGTATTTTACATTTATTTTAAATTTTCTTCCCACCTTCAATACAGTAATTGGGTTTTATTTATTTCACTACATCTTTGAACTTGAGATATGTAATCCATCACGGTTACATTATGATTGTATGGGGACGCAGTTGTAAATGTAGAATGATTTGGAAAGTCTTTATAGCATTACCAAATAACAATAATCTCATACTCACTGTGATGGATCACCTATTTTCAGGGTTTTTATCAAACCCAGTGAAATGAAAGGAAACTAAAGGCAGCACATAATGTTTAAAAAAGACAATTTCAGAAAACACAACAGTTTTCCTTGTGAAATATTTGGCAGGACACCATATGTGATTTGTAGTGAATGTCCTCTATATCACATTTTCCTCCCTGAGATGACTGCATGGCTGACACCGTCTCTGAGCCCGCCAACAGCGAACTGATTAACAGTGAGTCAGATTCACTCTGTCAGTGTGCCATGTTCTCACTGGGGCCAAATTTCCCTCAACTGGTAAAAGAGTTTAAAAAAATCTTAATTTCGCCATCATATCTGTTTGATGTACAAAGTAAATGTAAAATAGAAATATAAAGAGAAAAAATTAACATTATAAGCTTTGTTATGGCAGAGCTGTGTATTGAATAGCATTTAGATTGTTCAATAAATATCCACTAGGTGCATATTTTATATAGCTAAACTTTCTTTAAACAACACTTTCTGTAGCAGCACAACAAACTGATGTAATTATCCCTCCATGTGGGCCAGCCCTAGTAGCAAGAACACAGCTAACTCTTTCATCAAGAGGGGATTATAATGGTAGATTCGCTGGCTGAGGAAACACGGCACGGTGCCACATGGCTAATTGGCTAAGTGAAGCTGATTCACTATTGGTCCTCCAGTCAAGTCTCGCAGTTCTGCTTCACGTGTCTCAAAAAGATGAATCCCAATTAAGAAAAATAATCCCATTCAATTTCAAGGCATTGCATTCAGTGACAAATAGTGCTTCCCGCATTAAATTATTCTACAAATATTCTGTTTTGTCGGCAGATTTCAATTGTTTAACAAGCAGATTCCACTTTCAACTAATGACATTAACTGTGGCAGTGATGACGTGTGCTCTTCCTGCTATGATCCATGAAAAAGGCCTCCTTATTCCTTTCTTTACTTCAGTTTGGGCTTGCCAATGATTGGAAAAGAAGTTGACTGAGTGTGTAAAGTGTAAATTCAACTTAAATTACATTACTGTGAAATAAAACATTCCTGGCCAATACAAACACGAATAATAAGTCTGCAAACTGGCAGAGGAGGGACTCTTTGATATGCTAAAGAGTGCCATCTGTTGCCAGCAATAACTTAAGTTACTGAGTTTTCAAAGTATGTTTTGAAGTACAGGTAATGATTCCCTTCTTGCTTGTATCCCTTCACCGACATCAACAGGAAGTGGTTGCCCCGTTGCTGAACCTATACTTTCACGTTTGATATCGCATAGCTATCGCCTTTGAGGGAGCGCGACAGAAGAGGGAATCGAGGTGTTGCGCAACAATTCAGCCCTGGAGTTCATCTCATCTCGAGTGTGCAGCCGCTTCATAATTGACTTTCAGGCCAAATGGAGCAGCATTCTCCATTCTGCATGCTTGAGCAAGAACACCTCCACATTGATCTCTTTAATGAAATGTCATAATTAGGCCTATAAGTCATCTATCTGTCTGTCCCAATATCTCACTATATGAATCCATTAGCACCAATAGAAACTCTGTTTCAGCAATGTGTTGGATGATGCAAAATGCACAAGTGTACTCCTGAACTGAGAGTCTTCAATTGTTTTACAATATCATTATAAAGGAAAAAGTTCCAAATTATTCTTTTTAATTTCGTTAGTTCCGTTTTGAGTTGATTACATGAATTTACTGTGATTTTTTGCTGTAGTCATAACTACAGCGGTACTGTTACATAGCTGTGTGGTGTGGTCTGCAACATAGCCGTATCTGATAAGCAAGTAGCATTGACTACTATAGCCAAACATTCATGTGTGTAAAAATATAATTTTCAGCAGCACTTTTGCTAGGAGGCCTGCAATCTAATTACAACCCTGTTATTAATATGAGGTTGCATGCAAGATTACACCAAGTAAGGTTGAGGGATGCAATGCGTTTGAGTAGAATGACTGTATAAATGCATGTGACCACAGGACATTGTTGTACTACGCAACAATGTGTATTTTGCACTTTTAATACACAGCCACAGTTTGCACTGTTGAACTTTGAATTGCTTCGTTATTGAAAGGTGCCATACGAATCAACTTACCTTGCCTTGTACTAAACTGCACACTTGAGTATTGCACTCGCATAGCAGTTTGTATTGTAAGAGTTGTTTACCTGGAAAATGCATAGTGGACAGTATTATGTAGGATTGTACAATTGTATTGTACTGTGCAGTGTACTGTATTACTGAGTGGTTCTACATCAGTGAGTTATAGCTTATACATTATACAAATGATCTAAACTGCCCCTCAGGGACAAATACAATTTATTTGAATAAAATAAAATAATACAATTTTTTACAATAAAAGGGTTGAGTACAGCTGTATTGCAGTTTAGAAATGTGAGCACACGAGCAGGATTCTTCTTTATTTAGCATACGAATTATAATAAAAACCTGTATTATTTATTTTTGTTCTGACCTTGTTTTTGAATGTCAGCCCTTTGCCATGACATCAGCAGTTTGTCCTATTTTCCTATTTGCAATGACAGTAGGCACGCAGTGGTCAAGTGCATACTGTGTCCTGCTCAGGGCAGGCTATGACTCACTCAGTGAATCCAGTCTTGGGGTGACACATGGCTAAATGGCTGCACAGCTCCTCCAGCTATGTGTCTGTCTCAGCATTAGTGCTCCGCCAGCCACGGACTGGAGCTGCTTAGCTGCTCACTGAGCATTTTAGATGAATAGTTGCATTGGCTGCACTTCTGGCAGGGTTGCAGAAAAGGTTGTGAGATACTGAAACACAGCCGACAAGTTGGGGACACGAATGATGTGAAGAATCAGGTGATAACCGGACATACACAGAATGGGGGTAATGGTTACATTCAGCTTAATAAAGTGACTTTGATTGAGGTTGGCTTAAAAGTAGAACTAGATGGATAAATGTACATATATTGGCAGATATAAGCTTATTGCAGATAAACTGTATCTGTGTAGGTTTGAGGTCAAAAAAACAAAAACAGAGTCAGTTATCAGATTTGTTTAATATTGCAATACTAAACTGCCCCCAGTGCTCACAAATGTTTCATCAAACCAGGCTAGCTGTTTGATGCTGTGAAAACTTTTTAACCTTAATCATGTTTTTGATGATGTGTTTGTAAGTGGTGATCTGCTAACAATAATGATAATGGCATCAATCTTGATCATAATGATGATGATGATCATAATGATGATAACAGTGAAGCTGCCACTGAGAAAATATTGTATTCTATCAGCGGCTTTGTTAGAGCCACACTATTTCGAAAAGCAGTAGAGCTGTAGCCATACTGGTCTCTCTCCAATTGATAAACTGTTTATAAATAACCTAATTTAGTACTGATTTTTAGATCTGTTTACCCCTTGATTGCTTAAAATATGTGATTGCTTAAAATATGGTCAAATGAAACGTGGGGTTATTTTGCTATCGGATCCTGTTCAGGGCCCCCACTTTCTAAAGCTCCAGCTTGGTGTCTGATTGTTTTTAATAGCCTTCTATTACCATTTACCTCTCAGTGTATAGTGTTAAATCAGGTCAGTCAGTGTATGTGTGTGTTACTGTGATCTATTTTACGGTGTGGTCTTTGTCAGAAAATCATCTAAAAATAAATGTATGCAGCAATCCAAAATGTTCCTAAACTGACAGGCAAGGGTTACAAACGAGGGGATATCAGCCTCCTATTCATCTGCTTGCTCCCACTCTCCAACTAGTATTCACAGTAGAGCTGCTTTGGTCTGTCAAGGAGCAGTTTCAGTGCTGACAAGTGACAGTTTAAAGAAGGAAACAAAAAACATCTAGTCCAATTGCAGGCGGCAGTATATAAATTTATAGACCATGTCTCAGCAAACATAAAAACATAGGTTGAGAAGCAAGTAAGTGAGTCCATTTTGTGAAATAAGGTTTTCATCAACTCCCTCACACACTGTAACTCCCACATAACATCCTGGCCTCGAAACCAAAGCAAAAGCTAGCACATCTTCTGAGGAGGCGGATCAAATATTGTGTGCAGATGTTTTCTCTGAGCCTCTACGCGGAGTTCATTAGAGATAGCGTCCTCTGTGATTGTTCGAGATAATACACAAGGGTCTGCAAGTGGAGCAGATACAGCGGTGACACATGAACCTTGAAAATGTATTTTCTCCACACTGTTGGAAGAATGCCTGCAAAGATGTAAAAGAACATCTGCACATATCTTTCACAGTTTCTTGTAACTATTAGAATCAATAGATCTGTCACAGGACATAAATAGTTCACTGGGCGGGGAATAAGTAGTTTGGACACTGATATATATACATACATATATGGAAGATGTTTTAACGCAAGGGTCCTTTTCACACCCACTGGTTTTGTAAAAGCAGAGAAAACGAAAATCAAACAGGATGATGATGTAATTTAAAACAAATAAATTACAGATATTTGTCATGCTCTTAATTTGGAAAGAACATAATTAGACACAAATACAAATAAATAAACTAAATTTTACCCAGTATGGACATTGTCTCCCCACAATTTAAGTCTAATCAAAGAACAGTTGACAGGGGCAACTGAACTGACCTCAACTTAAGGTATTTTCTTTTTCAATATCGCTGACCTACTTTGGTTTAGCACAATAATTAGCTACTGTAAAGTGCCTCTGATTTTATAGTTTTATACAGTTTTATACAACTTTTTATTCTGCCACTCTCACTTCTGATTAGACTCCTACATTTACAAAAATGTCATCAGCAACAATCAATTCAGTCAATCTGTTCTATTTATTTGCATTATTTATATTTAGCTGTTAACCTGTAAGCAGATTATTGTGTTATTCTGCAGGGGCAGCCTGTGGCATGCCACCAAGAAGGGCTATACCTAATGGAATCATTATTATGGTTGGTGTCATTTGGTGTTTCTCTTGTTTACGGCCACCAGAGACTGTCACCGGAAACGGTACTTAGTTTCTGTGAAGACTCACTGTTCTTTGTTGTTTATTTAAAATTATTTATATTAAATCATTTTCAGTGTTTTCTGCATCACAAATAAACTTCCCCTTAACCATAACGTTTTGAGAAGGGTTCAACTGGTCTGGAGACCAGCCAAAAGGAGGAGAGAGGGGTCCTCTGGCATTATGTGCATCACTTCTGTTGTTAGCTGTCATTTATTTTTATTTTACCAGATTTGAAAATTGTCATGTTTCTCTGCTCATGATACAAGTTTTGTGATGTTTTTTACACAGAAGATACAGTACTGTACCATCTTATGCGCAAAAAGCAGTTAAATCAACCATAAAAGTAAGTGTCTTTGCTTTTACATCTTTGTGGGCTCATAGGCGTCTTGAATCCTTGTGGAAGTTTTTATAAGTGGATTTCTCAAATTCTCACCACATAAAACCAAAACTATAGCTGCATGCTGTACCATTTGGGCAAGAAAGAATATATACCATACACATCATATAAGGGTGAACTCATCCTTGGTACAATTACAATTACATATGACTGTACTTATATTATGTATACAGCATACACATCACTAGTGGATTTCTTTTGCACAAATAATAGTCTTTGTAATGGATGTATTGTATAGCTTTATATAGCTTTTAATGTCATTTCTCTAATTTACTTAATTTCTTATTTTATTTGTTTTTATTTAATTTAAAAAGGGCTTCATCTGTTTTTGTTTTTTTTTTCTTAGTCGTCTCTTGAGCTGCTGTAAGGTGAATTTCCCCCGGGGATAACTGAATCGTCTTATTTATCTTATCCTAGGGTTTTTGTCTGACTTTTTTTTATTTATTTTGTATTCCCGTAGATGACTGGAGTTGCAAAATGCTGTTTATTGTTTATTTAGTTGTTACCTCAGCAATAACACTCTCCTTGGGCTCCATAAAACAATGCCTGTGAATATCACAGATGGGAGATGTATATCGGCGGATACTCTTACTTCAGCGGAAGATGCTTATGAACTGATTCAATCTGCGCGCGGACACACACACACACACACATACACACACACACACACACACACACACACACAACCGCAAATACACACACACCTCCCTCAGCAACTACTCTTGAGCAAAGTAGCAGAGCAGCTCAGTGGCGAACAGCACGAACAAATTTGATCATACTGGGCAGTTCCCAGGAGAGCTTGTGAGTATGAGCATAAATCATGTAACGCTGGAGAAAAAGCAAGTGTGCTCAACAAACAATCCTCAGATGAATACAGTTCAGAGACAAAAAGAGATATATGATCTCTATATGATCCTCTTAAATGAATATTCAAATAAATAAATTAAATCTAAATATCAATATTTAATGCATAGCACAGAGGAGGTTTTGTTATATTAGCATACTTATTCATATCAGCAGCAAGCTGGAGGCAGTTATCTTTACACATGAAATATTAAAGGGGCTGACACTTTGAATTATTTATTGTAACTAATTTAGATATGATCTATTTAATTGCTCAATTTGTTAGTCATTTGTTAAGTAACACACAACGTGTGTAAATTGTGTTATATGATTGATGAAAAACTTCAGCCTAATGAGTGTTATTCTTAAATACAACTAAAGTTTCTGATGGAGAAATGTACAGTGCTTGTAACTGTGTAGTTAGTGTGTATCTGTGTGTATGAATGTTTACTGGGTTGTGCATTCATGTTTAATCTATTATGTATAGGTTGAAGGAAAACTGATTTATTAACCCATATGTGTAATGTAGACATTCAGTATGTACTGGCTCCATGTAGGATGTTCACTATACTAAATTAAACAACTGTTTGTAACAAGAGCACAGCTTTGTGTTAACGCAAAGGCATGGCGGAGTGTGTCAAGCAGGCTAGTGCATTAAAGCTCAGGGTGTGGTTTATTTGCTTGCTGTGCACTGCAAAAATCTCAAGGCACGACTAGGATATGAAAGGTGGGCCACAAGCCATTAATGCTACACTGCATATTGTAAAGGAATTTTCCTTCTTGTTTGTTAAACTTCCCTCTTGTAGGTTAAAGGTAACTTAAGACAGTGCTTCACAGGTCAGGTCAACTGTCTGTCTCTGTTCACCTGTCTCACTCTGTGTGCCAGACAAGGACGAATTGGCTCTGGCCTCTGATAGACCAAGGTCTGCTAGATATCTTCTGTATTCAGTGTTAGACACAACAGGCTGGCACCTGGTTGTTGATGCTGGATAAGAGAGACTGTAGAGAGGCTGTGCTGTTACTAGGACAGCAATGGTTGACGTCTTTCCTTGTTTGGATCTGATATCCAACAGAGTCCTCACACATGACAGACTGAGTTAGTGATAACCCTATCTGGATATAGCGGAACTTATCAGTTCTGTGGAGGGTTAAATACTGATCTTCAGGTAGAAGTAAGTAGCAGTACACTGTGATTCACACGTGGTGTTTCCCTGTTCTCCTCGATCGAGCTTCAATAAATATTCCTGTGTAAGACATCCAGATCTCCTGAAACTTCTTGTTAGAGTGAACCAGCTCTAATATTTCCTTCACCACTATTACACTACTTATTTGATTATATGTATAATTCGGTATGATTAAAGTGGTTTCATTCTGGAATACAATTACTGTTTTTTCTTTACTGCTCTGTGTTTTGAGTGTGCCTTAATCATTACTGTACATACTCAAGCAGCAGGGATGGCTGAATTTGAAAACAAAAATAGTAGTAGTAGGACTGTAACATAGAAAAAATATTCATCACAATGAAGGAACATGTCACTCAGTGCAACGGTGTGGCTCATCAATGTGTGTTTAATTGTTTTTGGACAACAGTGGTGCTCTATGGCAGAGAGGCAGAAGAAATATAAGGCCTTGATACACTCACAATATTTGTTAGTAGGATCAGTTCATTGTTTGGTTATGATGACATTTTACTCGCCACCTCTGTAACCGCATGTCTGTTAAAGCTTTAAAAAAAAAAACAAATTTATTAAAAATAGTCTTGTCTTTGTCATTCGTCTTTGAGTCCAGCTGCGAGTAAGCGTCCCCTGAAATGTTCGGAATACGTGCTAGTCTAATGTAGTGAGGTCGCAACTGACTCTGCTATGCAGTTTGGTTCAACAGCTTTCCAAGAGGGCTGCTCTCTGTGTTAACTTGCGGTTGGACACATAAGAAGTGTTTTAGATAATCTCTGTTGTTCTGCTAAAGTCTTTTGGAAAACTGGTAAGGCTCAAACTCCTCAACCCTACCAATGCCCTTCTTGCCAGAGTCCATGTTACCAAATCCTCCAAAAACAGAGGTGGTGAGAAAAATGTGATCAAGGCAAAATTATGAGTGTGACACCCAGGCAGTTTCACTAGTACCAGAATTTATCACTTCAATTTCTCACAAATTCCCCCAAAGCATCAAAAATGGAATTGTTTGAGTTGTCGTAAGTTAAAATGAAACAACACACCCCTCATCACTGTGTTGCCCATTGGTGCCTGTTGTTGCAGTCAGCTAGTGAACAAGCAGGTGACTCATTTAAAAATGTAATTGGATTTTTAGATTCAACTGGCACATATGTTATTATGAAGCGTTTTTACTCATTTGTGCATGAAAAACAAATCAACTTATAACTCCCCAGGCTGAGAAGTGTTACTAAAGCCGCAATAAACATCTGTACAGTTCTTTTCCCCAAGCCTACGTGAGGTTCACTCCACTTGCAAATCCATTCTTGCACTCTGCAGCATATTAAAGCCAAGCTTTTCAGGTCTGCATTTTGGGCATTCCTGTTTTCAGGCACCTCTCTAATCCATATCGTCCATTGTAAAGTGAGTTTTGTTCCAAACTGATAGCGGGAGGGTTAGCACAAAGATCTAAAACATGCTCCATGATGCTCATTTCCAGCTCAGCTGAAAATACATTAGCATCGTGGAGGTCTGAAAGATTGTTCAAAGCAAATATTCAAGTCTAGTGAGTTTTGCGAGGAGGATAAACCAATAATCTAATCTGAGAGCGACCCCCATGGCTGTGGACGCTCTCAGAGGGTCTGTGAGTGCACCCCCTGCTCTCACTCTGTAGTTTAAAAATGTAGGAACTGTGTCCTCATTAACCCCACTTTTCCCATGATGTAAATCTGCATATGCTGCTCTAATTCTTACATCAAATCTGTCTAAATGAAAGAGAAGACAATTATTTATATAAAGACAATTACAGAGATCTGGATATATACTCTATGTAGATATTACCTGATATGACCTTCTTGTTTAGAAAATTTCAAAAGGCACCAAATGGGTTTTTATTCTTGTCAAGCTAGAAATTGGGCTCTTGTAAAGTCAATAAATATTACATTTAAATTTAAATATCTCTAGGAATGAGCTTAAATGTTCAGGATTAACATCCGTTGCCAATGTTTATTGTCAGTGCTGGAAGTACAGTAGTGTACTGAACTGAGAAGTGTTTCGATGAGGTGTCGGGAGGTCAGGGCGGTCGTGGTGCATCCAACTTTCTTACTGGACACTGGAGTTGTAGTCTAACCATAGTTTATCATCACCACAATCTTCCCCAAACCTTAACCATACCACAGATAACCGAAGTGAAACCGTAACATCTGGGTTTAGATACAGAAGTAAGAAAACGTCATTAAAAATCCAGCCTTGGAACATAACCTTACTCAACAGTATGTCATGTGGTTCACTCCACATGTTTAGATAAGGATGATATTTTTTGAGTTTTGCTTATTCAATATTTTTGTTTATAGCAGGGTTTAACTAGCATCGATGGAGGAAACAACTCTGTGGGTGAGTCAAGGGGTCGCAGCTAGCTCAGTCATGTCTGTGATAACAGCAGGAGAGAGGACTGAACAAAACTACACATTTGAATCAAACAAAAAAGTTTTGGTGAATTTTATGCATATGTATGAAACCAAGTTATGATGACACAAGTTCCTGCGCTGCCGCACTGGTGCGTTTCCATTGGAGCTGAGTTTTCACTCAGTAATCATTGTGTAACTTCGTCAAAATCATCAAGAGTTCAATTTCTAATACCAACTTCTTTAAAGTTCTTTAAACAAATTTGCTTAGAAAATGGAAAGTAAACCCTAAAAACATTTTTTTTTCAGAAACACTGATGAAAGAAATGCTCAATGATTGCATTGTATTCTTTGTTCTATAGCTGCCACACTCAAATATTCTAGAAAAATTATTTCAATAATGTTATCACTGGTTGTTAAAAAACATCATTCAACATAATCTGGTTTTTGCAATCTTCCAAGATCAACGTCCTTTCTGGCAAACAACCCCATTGGTGAAACATTAAAGCTTAAATTGTCAGTGAAACACCATTTTGTGGGACTTGACCCCTGGTCAGGGTCTTTTGATACTTAACATGACAATAATGAGCAGATTGTGTTCTCTTATTTGCAAAATGCTGGTAGATACGTCTCAAAGTTTCTTCAAAGGACACCAATTCAGCCAGCTAGCTCCTTCTGTTAGCCTCATAAATGTATTATATCTAGCAGACCTTGGTATGTATTGTTTCTTTTCCATAAAACCATCACTTCAGATTTGAAATGACACCATTACTGTTAGGACAAAGGAGTTATTGGAAATTGTCAAAAGCCAATGTTACTAAAAACAAACATTTGTTTTTCAAAAGTAAACTATTTTACTTTGAATGACCTCAGTGAGGCTTCAACTACACCCAACGTGATCACCAGCTGTCTGCTGTGTGATCACGTTGGATTGTTACACCTACCATAAGATGAGCGGAGATATGTATAGGTGGAAGCACAAGGCCAATGCACTACAGCTCAAGGTTCCCTTTAACAAATCTGATAATCTAATGTGCAGAAGAGGGCAAGGGGTTCACAACAGGCCTAATGTAATGGGATGTGAAAGATGTCCCACCCGAACGCAGACCTCATCAATAGAGTCTTTTCTTCATCTTGATTCGTATAATACCTGTTGATTAAACTCTGAGTGATCCGACTGATGTTCTCTGGTGACCCCTCCTATTTGTAAAGGAGACAAATTAAAGTCCTCCATCAAAATGTGATCAATGCCAGAGAGCCTTTGGCTGAAACGGGCACCATGGGATAATGAAGCTATAATTCAACTTTACTGCGCGGTAAATGAGTGATGGACATTTGAAAGAACCCAAGAAGGATTTCCTGTTAACTCGTCGCCTCTCTTACATATCAATTTGAAAAATGAACCTACATTTAACCTTTACTGCAGCTATAATATTTACATTATGTCTTTATTGATTCACTGAAGCACTGATTGATGGATTGGTGACCGTTTTAACAGACTTAATTAGGGTCAGTCATGCTCTAAAATAATACAAGTGACTCTGCAATACTTGACATGCAATGGCTTTAAATGAGTTTATAAGGTGATACGTCTCTTAATGGATGTTTTTAAAAGCTTTAAGTAACATCTTAGCTAGTTAGGTTTAAGACAGGGGTTTACCAAAAGCTTTACTTTAGGTTCAATACAGTTTTACACTCCTGACAAAATCTTTCCCTTATTTGTGATCTGTGAAACAAAGTGAAGCTGAATATTTTCATCCCCGCTTTGATGTGGTACACTCCCCCCATTCACATTCGGGATGGTATTGCCAACCTTTTCTGAGTGCCACATGCAACACTAAGGCAAAGCCAAAATTGCAATATTGCCTGTGATTGGAACTCTTTAGCAGACAATGGCTTACTTTAACAATAACTTCCTAGTTGAATGGATTCTACATCCTTATTATTTTACATCAATGGGAAAAAATATGTTTGCTTATAGCTAATCTACTTGAGGTTGCTTCTTTCTAAACTACGGCTTTCATGCTGTCACCTGCCCCAAATACATATGAATAAGGACTCAGACTTCACAAAGGCAGCTTTGGCATGCATCAAAAGTTCTTAATAAGATACTTTACCTGCAAGGCACCCCATAAGTGACTGCAGCACCAGCAGTTTCCATAGCAACATCATCTTCAATTTTTGTAGGTTCGAAGTAGTCTCACATCCAATCACAAATGTATGGAATCCGATTTGCACCTTTTCTGGTATCCCAATCTGTATAAAAAGAGAGACAGGTGAGATGGTGGTGAGGTTTTCATCAGCAGCACCTTTGAAAATCAGTTTTTGTCATTTCCTGCTCAGCATGCTCATTCCACAAGGTGAGGAACACAAAAAGACAGCAGGAGCATACAGCCTAGAGCACCGGGATAGTATAAGTTATGAACTGCAGTTATAGCTGGTGGACTAAATTTAAGCCTGTAAATTTATGACATGTTTAATCAGCGGTCTTTTAAAGTCTTCACAACACAGTATTTTAATCTCCATTTTAATCATCAGAGCCATGGTGCATCTTACATCCCGTTTCCACTTTCCTGAAAGTTGCTCCACAGGAAAAAAGAAAGGGTTTCAGTGTCGGATGGATGGTGGGCACATGAACACAAAATATCTAGTATACATTCATTCCCAAATCTCCAGCAACTCCAGGGACAGCGACTTTTAAGTCAATGTGAAAGCAAAGCCAATCCTGTAAGTTCTCATAGCATTGTTCTTGCTTGAAGCCGTATAGCTTTTATGCTCATAAAAGCGCAAAGCCAAAAGATGAAAAACACTGAAACATCTAGAAGAATCTCGCAACAATTTTGTGCTTTTCCCCTCAACAGTGTCTCCCCGGAGTGGGAATTAAAACTCAAAAGTTTCTTGAGTGGCAGGAAGGTAGCAGCATCTCAAACCCCAGTGACATCGAAGGGAAGCTGAAGCAATGAATGAGGCTGAGGTGTTAAAAGGCTGTCAGTGCTCATGAAAATGCTTTATACATTTTTTGTCAAAAAGGGAAACACAAACATTATGAAACTGTTTTTGTTAGGGACTGATACTTAATACTAAACTTAGACTGATACGTTTTTGACACATTCATTATCTTGATACAGTACATGCAGTACTAGTCTTACAAAAAGATGATTTACAGATTCGCACCAAAACGCTTTGTATATATAATTTTGATAATATTATAACTTGGCATAGTATCTGAATGTCTTATATTGTTATATTCAGGTTAAGTCAGATGACTCAGGAGTACCATCTTTTGGCATGTGAATGGTATTTTCCATGTTCAAGGATAAATATGAAAATAATTGACCAATTGTGTAAAATGGAATAAGAAAAAACGTGAATTTTTATGAATATGTTTTGAGTTTTGACATTATTCAACACTTTCCGTAATGTTTTGTGTGATGAAAATGTATGCATGAAGTCATTTGTGTTAGATGAGGGCAACACAGCTTAAGTTTGGTGAAGTTGCACCGTGCAGTTTTTAAAGTTTTTAAAACTTAACTGGATGAAGTAGACATAAGGTAATAACGATATAACTTGTATGCACAACTTGTGTATTTATAGTAACAAATAACTTCAGCAGGTAAAACAGAGAGCAAAAAACTCCTGTTATATTCAGTGAATTTAAACAATACATTTGCCTTCAGTAATGTAAAGTGAGGGTAAATATGATCAGTATAGTGACATAGCAACAATTTACCCCACAGTTGTTTGGTATGCAGGCCATGCAGCACCAATACTTGAATCAGCTTGAACAGGGGTTCATCTTGTTTGACGGACGACCCTGCATCTTGCCTGAGCCCTCTGCGTCGGCGCCCCCACTGTGTCACCAGACTGGCTCCATATAAATGAATGAGACTGAACGCTGACTTAGGAATAAGTTAAGCTTTTTCCAGAATGATGTATGATGATTTTTGACAATAAGAGCAAAGAGGAGGGGAGCGATTTTGGTGCAAAAAAATGCCGCTTGGGCTCTAGGGGTTAGGGTTGTTGTTGAAAGCAATTTCTACCTCATAAAATGTGTGCAAAGCCTTTGTGGGTTTGCAGGCTTCTAATTCTTTATTGTCTTTTACTATCTTTTTTTATCTTCTTTTATGATTTACCAACAGCCAATATGCATCACCTGAAAACCACCTGAAAGTGTATTCTGCACCTGTGTGCTCATAACATGCATATGCATCCCCACAAAGATGGGACTCTTCAAAACTCTTCAAAATGTTGCTCTGCAGCGGCACTGGAGTTCTCTCTAACTGTGGAACCAATTTGATAGGTATTTGGTTAAAAGGGGTTGTTGAGTAAAGCAGGATGTAAATAGGGCACAGTGAAGGGGGGCAGAGTTATCCAGTTTGCCGGCAGCTCTGAGGGAAGAATACAGAAATACGTTGGAGGAAATGTCAGAATGCTACTTGAAAAGCTGTTCTGGTGTAAGAATTAAAGCAACCCATCCACTTAAGAAGGCAAAATCTACCTTTTGCAGAGCTCCTCTAGGAAACAAGCGGCATTAATTTAACGTCTCCTGGGTAAAACTATATTTAGAGTTGAGGCTTGTTCGACACAAACCTCTCCAAAATTACAACTATTTGTGTAATTTTGCCATTACAGAGGAGTACAGAAGAACTCTGTTATTCCACCCCTGCTGTGATTGAGCATAGACAGCACAAAGTTTGAAAAAAAACTGTAAGAAAGCGTGGAACAAAACCAATGAAAAACACATACAAAAAGTCACCTCACATTCTCATTAATCTCAGATTCTCTACCTTCCGGCTCCATCTCCTGTCTCCACCTACAGAAAAGAGGCCTTTTATCTCCATACATCATATAGAGGGTTGTCAGAGTCTGTCTTGGGTACATCAATGATGCAAGGCTGTGCCTTACTCCTAGAGAGTACTTTTATGCATATTCAAGTCTTATAAAATCTTCTGTGTCTTATGAAAGCACCAGGCCCTGTGCCTATTAGGCTAATGCCTGTTTTGTCTGCTGTGTTTGTGTGCGTCAGCCATGGTGGAGCCTCGTCAAGGTTGAAAATCCTGTTAGAGGGCACAGCACGCATTTACAGGACTGGAGATACTCTTTGCACAGCAACTACCTTTCCTCTAGTTTGTTAAGGTCCGTTTTTACAGTATCACAGTCTTGCTTTGGCTCCCTCCGCCCCCTTCCAGCTCGACCTGATAAAGCACCCCGCCAGCTAAAGATAACACACTACTGAGAGCCTCACAAACTCGCTCTTGCCTATTGCTGCTGTAATCTATTTAGTTATTTGATGCCAGGAAAATGGAAGTTGATATATGTTCTGGCTACACAGAGCACATCCAGCTGTGTCTTGTTAACAAAGGAACTGGCTGGATTTGCAGGGACAGTGCTTGTAATATTACAACTGTGACACACATCCTTCGTATGTACAAATTTGCAAAGACATATTTCAATGCACTTAAAAAGCAGAGGCATAGATGAAACAAATGAAAATAAAACTAAGGTTTAATTGTAGTGATACTTTGACCCAGACAAAAAATAATTTATATTGCTGTTAGTGTACAGAGAGCAATGGAAAAAATTACAAATGAGTGAGGACAAAAGAGTGGTTATCTTAAATGCTTTCCTTCTCACTGCCACTGTATTAATTAATTCATTAACACTAATGCTGCCATAATTCCCTAATTTGCAACAGAGTTCAGCACCACTCAAGCATCATATATCAAAGATGCAATATGCTGCAACTGCATTTGGTAAAGAGAAATGACTGATGATGCTTCAGGGTATAAGGGGAGGAGATAATCAATGTATTCAGTCAGTAAGAAATTACCAGGACATTGAAAGATTGATAGATTTTCGCCCATCACACAAATAACAGCTTAATTAAATTTTTCATGTGCAGCACAAGTGTACACACTTTTTTGTTTTTTTAGGGGTTATAAAGTAGATGTGAGGTAATTCTGTGCATTACATTCTGAGAATAGGAATGTGCAGAAAAAGGTATACACAGGAAAAAGTATTCACTACATTAGCAACTAGCCGCTGTAGTTTAATTTTTTTTTTAACCTATTTTGTTTCCCTGAAAATCAGCACACTGTTTGCCACCCATAATTTAGTGATGGAGCGAAACAGTCGGGAATCGATCCATTACAAAAGCTGGCGCCAAGAGGAACCTGATGTCTTTGCGCAGGAGGTGCAGAATCGCACCTTGAATTAAATTAGCCTGGGAGGAGATAACATGTTTGGTTAATGTACTGCCCCGGTCCCAAGAGATCCTTCGTCCAGTGTTCAATGATATCAAGGCGGAAAGCCAAACAAGCAGAGGTGATCGAAGGGATGGTCTTTAATAGAGGTGTTTCTACTGGTTGTTTTCCAACATCTGCAGAAGATGCAGCCACCTTTATAATAAATGTGTTGAGGAATGTACTGATTGCTTTATGTTGGGTCACACCACAGCACAACCGCATAGTAGGAGTAGAAGAATAAGAGTAAGGAAAAAAGAGTGCAGCTACTATTTTTGTGATCAGTAATCTACTGAATTGATCCGAGTCTCAAATACCTTATTAACAGTCAGTAAAACACTAAAGTACTTATTTTACAGGGGTACAAAACTAAGAAGGCAAGCAAATACTCTAAAGCTGAAACTGTCAAATGTTACTTTTACTGTAACTAGATTTTTGATATTTTTACTCAATCAACAGTTGCCATTATTTTTCTGTAATCAACTAATCTATTAATCATTTCAACACCACATTTTCCTTTTTCTTTAACAAAGAGCTAGTAATCCACTCCCATCTCAGCTTTGATCAACAAAACTGAGCACATTTAATTAGAAAAACTGCAGTTGTTGCAGCTCAAGTTTTTGTAAACGCTGGGCTACATACAGTGAGGGCTGAGATACCAAACCTGGAAACCTTGCTGATAGACATTACAGTATCTCTAAGGGAAACATAACATTAGAAAAGCTCAGGGACCTGTATGCACTTGGTCTCAAAAGGAAAAATCTCTACCTACAGCCTAAATTACAAATATTTGTTTGCTACTGTGCAAAGATTCATAGCGTGCTTACTGAAGGACTTATTTATCAAAAAGCAAATGCAAAAATTGCAGGGACTTGGTCTGCTTGGATCTTGAAAGGAGATCATCAACCAAGACGGGCTGGAGCGATAAACAAGAAATACAGTGGTTCATGTTCAGAGATATGTTTATTGCCTTGATGTTAGCAAACCTTTTTTTCCCTTCCCTTTCAACACTTATTCCAGCAAATGACTATAAACATTTACATGGGCTATTCCTAGGCTACTCCTGATCCATGCTTTTGTTTCATCCATACTTGATTATTTTAATGTTTTAGTGCTACTGTGGCACTCAAAGTCTTCAATTGGTTCCGAATGCTGCAGCTAGAATCTATAAGGTGCTTCTGATGACTTACAAAATTGTAAAAGGGCTCGCCCCTTCATACCTGTCTGATCTCATTATACCTTATACCCTTATCTTGAGCACTACGCTCTCAGAATACAGGGCTCCTGTCTGTCCCCAGTGTTAAAAAGCAGTTAGCTGGCTGCAGGGCCTTTTCCTCACATCAGATCTTCTGACTCCATTGAGGGATTTAAATGAACTTAAAACACCATTTCTTCACCTTCACTTTTAATTAGTAATCAGCAATGTTGTCATCGTAATTTGTATATATTGTGATTTTGTTGGTATGTTCTGTACAGACGACATCTACTGCATGTCTGTCCGTCCTGGGAGAGGAATCCCTCCTCTGTTGCTCTTCTTGAGGTTTCTTCCATTTTTTTCCCTGTTAAAGGGTTTTTTGTGGGGAGCTTTTCGTTATCCGAAATGAGGGTCTAAGGACAGGGGGTGCCGTACGCTGTACAGACTGTAAAGCCCCCTGAGGCACATTGCTATTTGTGATTGTGGGCTATATAAAATAAAATTTGACATGTTAGTAGTTTTCCCCATACAGTATGATTGTCTACAGCAAATTAACAAAGTTTTAAGGTTGAATGGCTCTGCATCTCTTATCTTATAAAATAAACAGTCTTCTATTCCACAGCAAAGACAAAAGGCATTATTTTGTTCTTTTTTTCTTATTGTCCTTGGTTTAAATGGATGAACCAGCTAATTGCACTTTGATACAATGACTACAGAATCTCATTTATCCGAACCACAGACATCTGAAATGGTCTGCTAAACACACAGTGCCTTTCTGGAATGCCTAATTATTTCATTTGAGAAACAGATGAAATTTTGAATACCTGAACTTTGCATCATCTGCAGTTCTCTTCAAACTTATTTCATCACTTTACATGAACATGACGCTCTTCCTTGATGTAAGAAGGCTCATTAGGGAATTTTTCCTCTTTGGATACTGAACAAAAAAACTTCAATCAGCAGCAAAATGCGAGTAATGATAATGACCTGAGACACTACATCCTAATTTCCTCATTTAACAATTAGAAAACATCCATTGAGCAGCTGCAACATGTCCTGTAACTAATCAGCATATTACCAAAGAAATATTTAAAATCTGTTTTGAAGAATTTGGATAAAAGAGCCTCATCATGCAACGCTGATTGATTAGTTAAAAGCCATAATACAGTATATAAATCTCAAAATACACATAGAAACAGTGCATACTGGCATGTAAATATGTCCTTTGAGTCGTCTTTAAACATTCTCCTGAGGTTTTTGGCACCATGAAGGTACCCTCGAGCAAGATACTTTGGACTGTAGTGGTACTCAGCAGCTCACAGGTCTGACTGCGTGTGTGGAACATAACACCACAGCGAACACACTCAGCAATTTCAATTTGTGTGTGTTTCTTGATGAAAAAAACATTTTTACCTTTATATACTCAAAGATAACGCTTTACACATGAGCAAAGGTAGGTTTTAATAAATCACTTTTAAGTGTATATTTTCACGGCAGCGTGGTACGGTTGATTGTGTGAAACTGGCGGTAACAAGAATGTAATATATTTACCTAAAGCTGCTGAAAACACTCAATCACTACATCATATTAAAACAGGAAAATGTGTCACCTACTTCCTAGTGTCTCATTTCTAATTTAACCAATTCCAATAAGTCTGCATAACAATAACAAGCCCAAACCAGTTATTAGTCATTGATTCTGCTCATATATTTCATTAAGGCAGGTGGGACAAACTATCAACAAGAATTAAAACAAATACAAAAATCAGAGCACTCACTTATCATTTCGAGCTCTGTGTAATATCCCTATATCTCGACTTGTAATTTCTAACAACAACGTAATATTAGTTTTTAGTATTTCTAAGGTAACCTCTGAATACTCTGCTATTAGTATTGTATTCCTCCCAAATGCCCATTTCTTTCAAACCCAAAATCATGGATGATGATGACATCATTAGAGTTATTTTTTCAAACTTTGAAAAGGTCTGCCCAGAGCTACAGAGACATCAGCACCGTTTTGCACCTGCTGAGTAGTTCTGCTCATGACAATGAAACTGAACTTTATGAGTAAAATCAGCAGAGTGCCCCTTAAACCTTCAGGACTGATAAATAGCTATTCAGTGCAAAATCCACCTCAGCTCCCAGTAAATGCTAATATAATATCTAATCAAATCGCCATTTGAACATCAGTTCATTGTTACTTGTGCTATTTTCTTAAATCTAAAAAAAATAAAATTCCTTTTGATGAATGGGAAGAATTCCCTGAGAGAAATAACAGAAAACTTGTATAACAACGATGAATAGATATATGACTTTGCAACTTCACCTTAATTTACATCTCTTGTCCTAATTTACTCTTTTGACTCAAAATAATCTTCTTCTTTTTTCAACATAATCAAGACACATTTTTTAGTCTGATGCCCCAGTTTTTGAGTTCATAAACCCTTGTAGTTTTAGAAGAAACAGAAGGAAATGTTAAAGTTTTTTTTTGTTTTAATTAAAGCTCTTATGTCATGTAAATGAAGGTATAATGCTACATCAACATACAGTTCTTCACAGAGCATTGTATGAGCTAAATTAACTTAATGCGCATTATTGTTTTCCTGGCATGAATTTGAAAGAAATGTAAAGTGGAATTCCACTGTGCTGAAAACCCTAAAGCCCCCCTAAAAAAATTCTCAAATAAAAATTAAAAATGACCAATTTACAAACAAGTAATAGTATGTGCATCAGGTCAGAAACCATGGTTATTTCTAGGGAATGCACTTTGCTTTACCCATTGATTATCTCTAATTTAGCAGTTTCTGTTTAATACAATTATTTTAATCATTTTTTTTTTTTTTATCTACATGAAGGTATTGATAAGATCACCTACAAATATCATACTTGCTAGCTGCCTAGCCTACTATTGTTGTTATCTTGATATGGACATGCAGTCAAACAAACCACTTGCTTTGATATGAAGGGCACTGCATATGATTTGCCTTCTCTAATAGCACAGGCACCCAATACAATATGGTAATTCCTAAACCTATCTGTGAACATAATCTTTACAATGTAAAGAATTATTGTGGCAATAACAAGGGAGCAGCCCATTGTTGACTGAAGTAGGGTAAGCATATTTATAGAGGAAGACCTGTGCATCATGTGTAAAGCTCGACAGGACAGTTTCATCCACCCATATTTGCTCTCTCCTTATGCTTCTCAAAAATAATTGAGAAAAAAACAAAATGATCCATCCGTAAAAAGCTTGTGGCAGCATCAGGTACAAAGTGTGCAGCTGCTTGTATTTTATCGACAGTTCTCAGTAGAAAGCAACAGTGGTTGGGGTATATTTGTAACATTCTTTAGAAACGTCTCAGCCACTCTATTCTTTATTATTATTCCTTTAGTCTTGATTCAGACAAAGAAAATAACAATGTCCTGTGGGGGGGGGGGGGGGGAGGCGGTTTTATCGAGTGCCTATATTGTATTAAATGAAAGACGGAAGATGGCTCTCACACAACAGCCACACCCAGTGGAGCACAATACACCTCTGAAAACTGCTCTCGTGGATCTTTTGTAAAAAAGAAAACACACAAAAAAAAACACACATTCAAGTGATGTGTATTATCAAGAAGAATTGTCTTCCTGACCTCATCATCAGATGGCTTGGAAAGAAGATGTTGGCAGGCCTTACATAAGAGCATTTAATAATGCAGCACTCCCAGCGCTCGGAGCCCCCCCACCCCCACCCCCAAAGTCGGTTGCTGTGTGGCGTTGCTCTTATTAAGCACTCAATTAAAGCCATTCCCAAGGAGAGGCGGTGTGCAACAATGTTTGAATTAGGAAACGTTGCAGGCTCAGACAGTCTGTGAAGACTTACCCCAAAGGGCCGCGGTGCCTTGAAACCAAACGCCTAGAAGTGACGGAGCATCATAAGGCACTGCTAAAGCAGATAAATTGTTCTAATGTGATTGGATTACAAATAGGGCATTTACAGAACCAATGAGACTAGATAATAGAGCGGGAAAAGGAGCTGTCTCTATGAGCCGTCTTGGATATTTTTTCCCTTCAATCTACAAACTAAAAATGAATAGAGAGATGGGACTAGGTAGACAACACTGAGGGGCTCTGCTATATTACCGTCATGTGTGATTATCCCTGACAGTTGCGGGCTCCCAATTCACAGCAGTGTGCAAACAATCACTTTTGATGGCGAAGATGGAGCGTATTTTTGTGTAAATTACACTAATTCGTGGCCTTCCTTTGACTGAATTAAGCAGCTATTCTTCATCCTCTTAGAAGTGAAGTACAGCGGGTGGAAGGTTTCGTATGCAGAGTCATGCAGATAAAAGATTTGTTTCAATGAAATCCAGTCCGTGGAATGCACTAAAACATCAAACTGAAGGCATCTAATTTAGAGAAATTGCCTTTTGAGGAGTTTTTCTGCAGTAATTGTAATTTTTTTTAAACCTTGTGTTTCCCAAAAAAAGAAACCATAACTCAAAAATTGTATCAAGTAGCCTTACACTGAGCTCTCTCATATTTTTTACTTTCCTTCCAAGCTGACTCCATAAGCCACACTCACTTTGATACAGTGAAAACAAACATTCATCTTGTCTATATCTGCTCGATGGTGTGCTGACACTCCTGGAATACAGCCTAATCATAACCATCATACCTTTTTTTAGACTTTGGTGGAGGAATAAACATGTAATTTTCCCACATCTTGCTTGACAGGCAAGATTTTTTTTGCCACTCGAAGCTCAACTTGTCAAACAACTCTATTATTGCAGATTCAAACAAGTAATGCATGGCGCACATAAAACCACAGTGCACTCCGGTAAAGTAGTATCAGCGGCCTGCAGCTTCCCCATCCATTATGGTGTTGTGGAAAATTTCACAGCGCTGTTTACTTTGAAAAGCCAGCAGAGTGAAGCATAAAAGCAGCGGTGCTTAACAGCTGACACTGGGCATTTGTTTTTATTTGCTGCTTGTTACCTTGTATACCTGCAAAGAGTGATTTTAATCTGATCAGCAAAGTGGTTGCAAAATAACACCCACTTCAGATGTTTTATTGTCTATTAGGGTGTAAGCAAGGACGATGGATACTTGACAAAATACTGCACATTAGGCAGCATATAACTATTATTCTCATTAGACTCATCTGCTGATAATTTTCTCTATTTTTTATAGAACAAAACGATGAATTGTTTAATCAGTTATCATATAATTTGTATCTATTTTCTGACATTCATTTTGTCTATAAAATATCCGAAAATAGTGAAAAATCCCCATCACAATTTCTAGTAGTGTCAAACTGCTCATTCTGACCAGCACTACAAAAACTCAAAGTTTACATTCACATAGACAAACAAAAGCAGTAAATCTTCAGATTTGACAAGCTGAAACCAGAGAATTTTTGCTTGAAAAAAGATTGAACAATTAATTGATTATCAGAATAGTTGAATATAAATTTTCTGTTGACTCACTCATCAATTTATTGTAGAGGCTAGTAGACTGGAAATCAACTGTTTCTAAAATGATTACAAGTTAGTGTGAGAAGGAGGAAACATTAGGTTGAACTGCTTTGTCTGAAGGGGTCATAAGCAGAAAAGGTACTACAGCTCAACAAAACAAGAGCCTCATTTCGCTTCAACAACAAGAAGCAACAGGTCTCATCACCCCCTCCCTCCCTGACTCCCAGCCTGCCTCTGTACAGTTTAAAGCTCACTGACTGATGGTGAAACTATCATGGTTAATGTTGAGTGTCCATGTGGCTGTAATGTCAGCACTTGAAAGATATCCTGTAACAAAACAAGTCAATGTGAAGAGTTGTGTATGTAAGACAAGAAGGAAACACGTGATAAGTTCTCCATCACACTTGGTACAAAAGCAAAAGCAAAAAAAAAAAAAACACACTCTCCCTTTCTTCCATTCCTTGAGTGAGCTTTCCTGAAGAGACATGAATTAAAAATGACCTTGATGACACATTGCTACAATACTTCCTGCAAGAAACAGGGCGATGAAATTTTCATGCCGTGTCTCTAAATGCACCTATCCCGGGATATGCCACTTCTGCGCTCCGTCACTTCTGACAGGCTTGTTGGTCTTCCAGGACGTCGGCAACCATTAAAGGTGCAGTCAACGATTCTGGAGGAAGACACCTACACTCAGAAAGATTTCCCCCCAACATGTAGTGTTCTTGTTGTACTTAAGCAAGCGAACGCCCCCTGTTGCTGATTGGCAGGAATAGTGTTGTGTGGCTCAGTCCAAGCTACTTTGTGTCCCATTTGCTGAGCCATGGCTGTGACCGTGAGCAGATGTTCGCTGAATTTGACAAAAAGGCTATTGGATTAGAGTCCCTGAGTGCACCTTTAAAAGGTCTTCTTCCTGTGAGGTTGTACCTAAGCAGCGGCGGCCGCACGCCACAGCTACCGGATACCAGTAGACGCCAGTCAACACGCAGTTTGTCTCTGCAGCTCCTTCTTATGGAAAGTTTTTAATCATTTGATAGTTAAATGGGCTGCACAAAGTACTATCTGCTCCCCAGACTTTAATTGGGCCATTTAAAAAAAAAAACATCTTAAATATTTTTATTAAATTACGTCTCAAGAGAGTCTCTGCTCTCTTGTCTCTGGGTTTTAGGGAGCGATCATACCCTCGTTTTCACAAATCAAGACTGGAGTTGTAGAATAGTCTCCCTGAACCCTCCTTAGGTGAAGTTTTCTCTTTTTTTCCTCCGCCACTAACCTTTAGAATAAGTTCAGCTCCTGTCAGATGAGAAGTCTATAGAACGGATCACACACTGAGCTGCTGGAGCTGCTCCTCAGTCGGCCACAGACTAAACGGTGGATGAACAATGTGCGTGCATCATCAGTTAGATGCTCATTTGCCATGTGTCAGAGTGGAGCTCTGACAGGTGTTGTCATCTCGCAGACACATTTTCCCCCGACTGTGCCTGCAAGCCTGAGGTTTATTTTATGTTTCCGGGGCAGAAAAACATTCTGCAGGAATCCCTTTCAGCTACCATTTGGGTTTGGCGCAAGTTGGCACATCAGATGTGCTGAAGCTGCACAGATGCTCATATCTATTAAACATATTAAAGTAGGCTTACATGGCATTTGCTGGCCATCAGACTCCAGGCCCAACACAGGCGACCAGCTTACACAGTGACTGACAGATGCACTGATGAACGCCATTAGAGCGGTGATTCAGTGACATAGAGGCTGATTTATTCTGATCCACATTTAGGAGCCTCACAAGGGAACAAACTACCAGCACAAACACACACTGAACATTTTGAACATTTTTGTTTTGGGGTCACTTAAATCCTGAAAGTGCCTAAATCAAGGTGGGTGTAGCTCCCACTATCCAGGAGTGGATTTTAAAGATGTGTGCATGCTGTATTGGCGCTGGAGCTCAAGTTTTTCTCCCGGCTTTTCCGGCTTAATCCCGCGCTATCCATCCCGGACTGGGCGGTAGGAGGTCGTCAGAGACGGCGGCGGCGGCGGCATAATCACCAAAATATCCGCAGGGATTATTCATGGAGGAGAGGGGGGGTGCGGGTTGGGGGGGGGGGGGGGGGGGGGGGGTCATCGCCGGAGGATTAGTAAACATCTGCACTGATCGGAGAGATGCTCACACACACACACACACAGGCGCGCAGATTACTTTGCTCCCACCATGATAGTCCCACAACAAAGTATAGACACGAGGCAAATGAGATCAGCGGAGGGTGAAATTCAGAGAAGGCAATCCCGGCTGCTGCCTGCCCGCACAGCGCCGCTGCCTGCCCGCCGTCCGCCAAAAAGTTAGGATGTGGACCGGGCTGTATTTGGGTCTGAGCTGACACTGCTGCTGGGCGCAGCTGACGGAGATTTAACTTGCTGAAGTTGCCCTATGGAAATGAATGGAGTAATAATAAATGAATAATGATAATAGTAATAATAATAGTAATACTCATCTTACCTTTCCTCGCAGCAGTAATGTCTCCCGAGGATTTCACAGCCTCGCGTTAATCCGTGTTTTGTCACTAAACAAAATTCTGCTCACAGACATCACTGTCGAGTGGCGGCGACGCTCCCGGCCGGCCGGAAAAAAGACACAATAATATCCGTCTGACCCGTGCGCAAAGACGCTGCTCTTTCTTTTGTGCCGGACTACATTCACGAGCCGCGCTGCTCCGTGCTGTTCCGCCCGGTTCCACTACTGCGCCTCCATCCCCGCCTCTCTCTCTGTCTCTCTCTGTCTCTCCCTCTCTCTCCCTCTCCCTCTCTCTGTCTCTCTCTCTCTGTCTCTCCCTCCCTCCCTCCCTCTCTCTCTCTCTCAGTGTCAGTGGCACAGGGAGCTGCTGGCGGCGCGGCGTCTCGCAGGTTGCATATTGGAAAGTGAAGCCTGTGCTCGCTCACTCACTCCGAATGCGTCAAGTGTCTCCCTCCTCCCTCCCTCCTCCCTCTCTCCCTCTCTCCTCCCTCCTCGAACCGTTCCGGAGCGGAGCGGGACGCACGCACACGCGGGCGGCGGAGAGAGAGACAGAGAGAAGAGGAGAAAGGGAGAGCGCTGTCTTGTCTCTCTGCCCCCCCCGCACCCCCCCCCTACCGTGCCAGCCTCCTCACTGCTCCGGCCATCAAAGCGGAACAGACTTCCTCCTCCTCCTACTACAACTACTCCTTCCTCACCTCCTCCTCCTCCTCCTCCTCCTCCTGCTGCTGCTGCTGCTGGGATGTCCAACCAGTCTGGGATGTTGATGGACCACATACCTTTCTGCCGGCTTGTTACACTCTGGTGAGTGGCAGGTAATAGGCCCACCTTTCAGCAGAGGAGCACACATCTCCCTAAGCTTTTTTCCACTCAACATATAATGAATCTGCCGCATTTTGATGAAACATGAAACATGTGTTTTTTGGTTGACCCTAATGTGGCCCCTACTGTTTGCTCTGGCTTCTGGAGAACCACAGGGGCTACAGGGGAACACATCAAACTCTGTTTCCAGGTGTTGTCTACAAAAAAAGTTGTATAAAGCCTTCGGTGTGTCCTGAGCGAGCTGCAGCAAATTGTGATAATTTGCCTCAAGTGATGTCACTTGAGTCAGTGTCGGTCAGGTCTGAAGGCTACAAGTTTGAAAAAGAAAAAGAGCTGTTGGTGCGGAGTTTGAAAGATGTGAGCTTCCCAGACCTCCGTAGCCCGCTGCTCGTCTCTGCTTGAGGCTAGAGGCTCGAGGCTACAACTGCCGCAGTTGGCGCGTCACACCCGAATCTCCGACAAAACTGTCAGCAGTCGAGTTGCATTGTGGGCAATGCAGGCACCAGGTTTTGACAAGGAAGAAGAATGCTATGAATTAAAAAAAGAGCATAGCTCTGGTTCTGCTGCATTGATTTTGAAAGGCCTACTTATTTTAAAACTGTCCATTTTGAATCCAACAATGCTATAGGAGTGTGAAGGAGTGAATCACTCAGTCACCATCAGTTCTATCAGCTTGATACTTTGTGACTGAGTATTTTATGAAATATTTGTTCATGCACAACCCATATAACAGATTAAATATGAAATATTTAATTACTTGGTATTTCCGTATTCTGTTACCTTCAAATGTACAAGCTCAGTTTGTCACAGAAAAGGGTTACCACTTCTAAACATTTCTAGATATTGGGTTTTAATTTTTAGGATCAGTAAAAGCAAATATTTGAAGGATAATTTTTGCCATTGTCAACAAAACACAAGAGTTAAAATATTCCAGTGTGCATCCACTCCTTGTATATTAAGCCATTTATTCAAGTATTTAACTTCTTCAAAGTAAAATCACTTTCAATAATTGCGTTTGCTTCACACAAATCTTCAGTATTTAAGTGTCAATATCGTTAATTAAACAAAATAAAGGTTTTTAGAAAAGAGCTTCAACTTTAGATCAGTTCTCCAAACACGTGTATTTGCAGCAGAATCCAGGAATACCAAAATAATCTCACTTTTGTTTTTAAAACCTTGAAAAGTTGCTGTTTTGTACTTTCCTCTTTAGCTCTAAAATGAGCAGGTATTCACTTATTTTTCTAGGTCACATCTAACAACAAACACCCTCACAGATACAAGGTATGTGGGACAAAATCTTATCAAATGAGACAGGCCTGTAGTCTGATGTGTGTCTGTTGAGGTCCTTGAAGGAAAAAAAAAGAAACAACAACTTTGGGTTCTTCCTTTGTCTGAACAACACTTCAGTAGCTAGTTTCCAAATGTCTCTTTTAAAAAAATAACAATCTCTCCTGCACACGCATCAATTTAGATTCAGGAGTGCACTCCTCCCGGCAGGAGTCATTCAAGTAACTTACTCATGCTTGGTTTTTCAAGGAAACTCTGAGACCACCCGCAGGACCAAGAGAACACTTTGCATATGCCAAGATTCCTTGAAGAAAGAACAACTGCATTTCTTATAATAATACATGGATTTTAGGATGTATATTTATAGAATATATTACCTCCTACTACAGAAATAGGATGATGCTGTAATGGTTTTCATGAAGACAGAGTTTCTTAAATATTATTGGGGTTGTAATGAAACCATCAACCACAGTAAAGTCACTATGACCTCACTCTTGAGTGCCACAGGTACAATAAGTCCTTATGGTAATTCCACATAGCCTAATACCACCCAGTGTTCCCATTACAGTGAATAAAGAACATGCAAAATGTGTAGTGTTCCCACAAAAAACTCTGGCTAATCAACCATTTCCCTCCCTTGTGTGGATGAAATCCCCTCACCATCATTCATCTCTTTCTCTGTCCATTCAATAGAAGAAAAAAAAAAGGATTCCCTTCAATTAAGCCGGATTGCCTGAAGGATCAATATTTGCCACTGATATTGACAGGGGAGGCAGGGACAGGAGGTCAAGCGGGTCCATAACCTCTCTGCATCCCCACCTTAATCAATAAACTGATTATAGTAACACCTGTGAATCCAACGGTATTCACTCATTCCAGCCCGCACCACATGGACTGTCACAACTGTGGTGTGTGTGTGTGTGTGTGTGTGTGTGTGTGTGTGAACGCTGAACTACAGACATTTACATAATCACACAGGCTGTCAGAGCTAAAGAAGTGCAATGTATCAGCAGGATATCTAAGTGCTGAAGAAGGGGGAGTCTCAAGTTCGGCTTGAAATGCGCCAAAAGCTTTAAGGGATGATACCCAGCAGCTCTGACAAGTCATTCCTACGCTGCATCATTCCTGCCTCAACAGGAGTTCCTACCGAAGCTCTGACCATCATTCAGCAATTTTTTTCTGCTATCGAGACATTTGCTATATCCATTTAATGCTGAATCCTAACTTCCACAGGATACCTGTGTGTTCTGAAATGCTTAGACACTGGATGTGCACAAAAGTATTTACAATAAAAGTATTTACACACACATATAACACTGTTTGTTTATATCAGTTTTGCATATTAATTCCCCGGAGGCTTCCCAGACCTTAACCATAACCTCAGTGGAGAACTTTTAGCTGAAGCTAAATGCAGTTCCATTTAAAAAAAAAGTGCAGACACCTTTTATGTCCCTAATTAAATGCACAGTCCAACTTTCAGCTGATTTAAAGTCCAAAAATGGTCTGAAAATGTGACATTCTACAGACCACATGCAAATGCATTCACACACACACACAAAACACACACACACACAAAAAAAAAAGCAATAAAAACACCCAAACCCCATTTGGCAGTTCCATGCTTATTTCAGAGGTGTGACTTTGCGGGGAAGTTTTCTCAGTGTGCCATAATTTATTCCCCAAGGAATGTGTATCTATAATGATTTCACCTCCTTCATTTACTAGCCCTGTAATAAATATATTTATGACTCCCTGGGTTTTAAGCGCCACATAGCGCCACAACACATCTTGTTAAGAGTTCAGCTTTCAAAGACTGGGTATATTATACGTTCATTTCAGAGGATTTGTAAAGTTGTAAAAAGTGAAGTCATTAAACGTGGTTGTGGGATGACTGGAATATATTTCAGAATATCCAATGAAAAGCCAGTATTCCTTGGAAAGTCTTAATTTAACCACGAGCCCCCAGAAAGAATTCTTTTGTCAAGGACTTCAGGGAATAGTTTGTTTGCTTTCTTGCAGAGAGTTAGATGAGAAGATCGATGCCACCCTCATGTCCATACAGTAAATATGAAGCTACCGCAAGCAGCCAATTAGCTTAGCTTAGCATAATGAGGTGAAGTTACAGTGTGCTGGTCAAGAAACAGAATTGTGGTCGAACCACAATTATCATTTTTACACTTAGGTTTCTGTTCGCATTAAAATAACAAAATATTACATGTTAATTAGTGATCTAGAGAGGTGCTGTTAGGCGGATTTTGTTACATTTGGATCAAGCCACGTTAGCTGTTTCCTGCTGTTTCCATTGTTTATGCTGAGCTAAGCAAATCATCTGTTTGTTGCATTATATTTAATGGACATACATGAGATTTGTATCAATATTCTCATCTAACTCATGGCAAGATTCTCTTGGAATAGTTTGGGTACTAATGTCGTGCATAGTATGTCTTCATATATCAAGTTAATTGTGAAGCAGATATTACATTAGGCTACAGGGTGTGTTTTCTTGCCATATGTGCTAATTTAAGGATTTGATGCTTTTAACAACAAATAATTACTTGCCACCATTAAAGTAGGTGACAGTAAACCTCAGGGAAGTTCTACATTTCTTGAGAATCTTGGAGATTTGAAAGTGTACTGTATCCAAACATGTATTTAGTATGTAGATATTGATCTACTGTCACCAAGCTTGTGTCTATCTCAGGGTTTCTTTCCATGAAAGACATGTCTTCACTCTCAGTACCTGAATTACATGCTCAAAGTCTACAATTAATTCAACCTTTGATCCACCATTTTTCCATTATCCCAATGTAAGCCTTAATTATAGTGAGAGGGATTTAAGAAGATCTGCTCCTTTAAAAAATCAATTTATATGCAAGACCAGTGGTAATTAGCAAGAATGTATGGAGGATATTCCTAGTTGACCTGCAGAAGAGCGGAAAAAGAGAGAAATGATCTACTGGGTGGAAAAAACGGCAGTATTAACCAGGGAACTCTCACAATGCAGTTAATAATAGCTGATGGAAACCCATCGATGCTCTGGTTGGTCAGCGAGCTGAAAACGCCTCCTGCCGCGAACCGAAAGCATCACAGGTTTTAATCTGACTCTAGATATTTGCTCCACATCAGCTCCTGTCCAATCTTTTCTGTGCATGCCATCTCCGTGAAGCAAAAGAGCCATTAAGAAGATGTTTCACAGCGCTTTCGTGCTGGGAAAAAGGAGGCGTTGTGGCTGCATTGTGTCCACTTCTCAGCCAACTAATGACTGCTTTGCTAACCTCCATAAGATCCGTCTTTTCTCTACAGGACACTAAAGCCTCTGAACCATGAAATACATCCAGGTTTTTTTTTTTTTTCAACAATGAATGTAATTTTTTCTCCCACAATGGCAACGGCCAGTTTATCAATAGTCTGTTAGCGTCAGCTGGACTAAGGACAAAACTCAAGTAATGGATTAATCAATTAGCGTGTTAATCAGCACAGTGAGTGAAGGATGAACTTAATTTGAAACATAGATTATGTTATTTTGTTGTATACTTAAGGCCATCATGAACTGCACTTAAAAGATTCATCCCAATAGACAGTATGTATAAGATTGATGCAATTGCTTCTCACTTGAGAGTGCACTAGAGAGTTGCGCAGATAGAACCAGATGACTGAAAATGGAATTTCTCATTACTGTCTCCCTGATATCTCAGGTTATTTTCTCTCAGAGAACACTACCATTGTGTCTGAAAGCCAGCCGCGAATGAGAGAGCTCACACTGAGGTTTCAAAGCCTCCCAATCAAAGCCCCCCACTCCCCCACCCCCTCCGAGTGCCGCCCCAGAACCACAGAGCAGCATATGATATAGAGCAGAGCTGTCATCCTCAGCAGCCCGGGTCTCATTACTCAGGCCGTATTTATCCATCCATGCTCAGGAAGTCTGCTGCGTTTATCAGGCCTTTTTATCGATGGTCATTACTAGGGATGGACAGTATTTCCTGTGCAGTCATAATTAAGTCATAGTGCTGCAGTTGTTCATCAGTAAGGTTATAGTTTGACTGAAAGCTGTAAACGCCCTTATGGCCAGCTTTTCTAAAAAGCATTTTGCAGAATTTCAAGATCACCGGAGCCTCTTTGTCTTTTTTATGATGCCTTGTCAGGGGACGTTGTGTTAATTGAGTGGTCTAAGGATACACACACACACACAGTTGTATGATTTGTGAAACCCTGATGCATGTGTTTAACAAAACCCTCATCCTTCCACATATATTAAAATCATGTTGTCATCTGGTACACCCGAGTCATCATGTATTCAACCCCTGGGGTTAGGATCAGATTTATGGGAGTGCTAGCAGGTGGGAGAATTACAGTGCATGGGGCATCTTGTGTAGTAGTCAGAGCTCAGCATTTTAAAGCTAATTTCAGCATTACTGTCACATTGATTTCTTCTGCTGCAATACTGTGTTTTGACTGTTTAAAAAAAAAGACAACATGCAGACTATGCAAGAGCAGGAAGGCGAAATGATGGGACACAATGGTGGGTTCTTGTCAAACATCTATGGTATACATAGATTGTTGTCAACATGCAGAATGGATCATTGATTTTATCCTTGCTCTTAATGGACTTAAAAAAAAAGAAGAAAAAAAAAAGAAAACATGGGATACAAGTGACAAAGTCAACAGAGGCCCCCTTCAATTTGTGGCATAAGCAACGTGTAAATGTTGCTGCGAGACAATAAACAGAAAAGACAGTTAAATCTCTATTCATCCCTTGATGGAGGAGAATAACCTTGTTTTATGGGCTGCGCCACAAAGCAGAAAATTAGTTCCTGAAAAAGTCATTAGCAACTTGCTTGTTTTATAGGGTGACATGCCCTCTTGTGACCAATACTGTGCATTTTTCTCGGTAGAAGCGTTTCTTTGTCAGATACTTAAACACAAGAGAAGGCTTTAAGTGGAAAATACTTCCATACAATACATTAGCCTGGTACTGGACTGTGAAAGTATTTATTGTAAACATTTGGTTAAACACATATATGCTGTCATTTGCACATATAAAGCAGGATACCATTAGTAATTTAAAATAAATTAGAGGGACAGTAGCCATTAACACACGTTACATACATACAATGTATTAATCTAAAAATACATGCTTATACATGTATATTTCAGAGGTTGACTTAATGTGGCAGAGGCCTGTTAAGCATTCCATCTATATTCTTTCAGTATATTAACCTGTCTATATTATTTTAATCTTGAGCTTTTGATATAATATGTGATGTGTAATATGGTTCAGATCGTTCTGCATGCAGATTAGCATCTTTCCAGCACTTGGAAAGGTGGAGAAATCCATTAAAAGTAATGTTTGTTTTTTGTTTTTATTACTGACACATATTTATACTAAAACTTAATACCACATGCCAGCTCCTTGTGTTTGAAATAATCTAAAATGTTTATCGATTGCCAGTCACTGTTCTGTTTTTAAATTAGAGTTAGAGTGAAATAGTGCAAGTAGTGAGTTTTAGCTCATTGTCTAGTTGTCCAGCCCAGAACTTTACTGTTTTAGTTTACACTTACAGCTTGTTTTTAATTAAATTATTATTTTTTCACAGCTCTTACTATAACACATATTGCCTATGGAAGCACATATTGCCTATGATAGAAATACACTCATCAATATCGGAGAAGGAAGTTCGATTAATTAATTAATTATTCTGCCCATGGCAACTCCCAATCACCCAGCCAGACCAGCTGGACCAAAAAGCACTGAATGCGGTGTGGCCCCCCCAGGAAGAGAGTGAAGAGAGTGGGGATAAGAGCTGAGTTAACCCAGCTTGGTCTTCAGACTATACTGTACCCAGCCTACTCCTGGCTGACCTGTCCAGTTGCTGGAAAATAAAATGGACGAGACAAGACTAACTCAGTGACTGGAAATAAGAGACTGTTGTGCCCTCATCTTTACAGAGACCTGGCTTCATCATAACATCCCGGATAGAGATCAAATTTTTTATGTTAATATGCCGATATATTATCTGCCCAGAAAGTCCACCAGTGTTTTCGTTGTTGCTGTTTACATTCCTCCTGATGCAAATTAAAAAAATGTTTTATATGAACTGTATGGTGTCATCAGAAATCACATGACAAACGAACTGGATTTTTTTTTTCTTTCTTTTTGCAGATGGTGATTTCAATCAAACCCCTCAAAACTGTTTAACCTAAATTCCAGCAGCATGTCCGCACTTCCACCAGCGGGAAAACTACCTTGGACCATGCTTACACGAACATTCCTGGCAGCTACAAAGCCCTCCCTCGCCCCACTTTGGACAATCATACCACTTTTCCCTGCTTTTCCTGCCAACTTATTCCCAGCTGATCAAAAAGGTCAAACCATCATTAAAAACAGTTACATTTTGGACAGATAAAGCTACATTAACTCTACAGGACTGTTTGAGTGCACAGACTGGCACATGTTCAGAGATGCCGCCACCCAGGAGAACCACATTCATATTGAGGAATATCCATCACCTGTGACATCATACATAAGCAAATGTCTTACTGATGTGGTGATAACAAAGACAATAAAAAATTCACCATCCAGAAAGCCTGGATGAATGGAAACGTGAGGGCCCTATCCAGAGCCAAAAGAGCTGACTTTCAGTCAGGTGACAAGGAGGCATACAACACCGCCAAAGTGAGACTCAAAGCCAGCATCAAGGAGGCAAAGCGGACACATCAAGAGAGACTAGAGAGAGACCTCAACACCAACAACACCAAAGTATGTGGCAAGCAATCCAGAACATCACAGGATACAGAAGCAGGAGCACCCCCATCATGTGTGAGACTTTGCTACCAGATGAGCTTAACACATTCTATGCCTACCTTGATCTCCCCAACAAGGAGTCAGCTGTCTAGTCTGCCTTACCTTCAGAGGACCGACCACTGTCAGTATCCAAAGCAGATGTAAGAAAAAACCCTGCTGAGTCAAGCTGCTGGGCCTGATGACATCCCCGGCCGTGCACTAAGAACATGTGCCAACCAGCTAGTTGATGTCTTCACCAACATCTTTAACATTTCACTGTCACAGGCGAGTGTTCCCACCTGCTTCAAGACAGCCACCATCGTCCCTGTACCTAAAAAGTGTGCAGCCTGGACCCTCACCAGTTTGCTTTGAGAACCAACAGATCCATACAGGATGCCGTCTCCAATTACTCCACTCAGTCTTCACACATTTTTAAGATAACAACACTGACGTCAGAATGCTGTTTGATGATTTCACCTCAGCATTCAATACCATCTCCTCCATGAAACTGATTGGCAAATTTAGCCCTCCTGGCTTGAGTATGACATTCTGCAACCAGATATTGGACTTTCTCACAAACAGACCCCAGACAATCCAGATTAGCATTCACACCCACATCCACGACTGCAATCCTCAACATGAACAGAACCCGGGTGTAAAGATTGCGGATGACACCGCCATCATCATTAAAAACAATGAAGACAATGACACAGGAAATCAAGTTGTGTGCAGAGAACCACCTGCTGCTCAACATCAGCAAAACCAAGGAGCTGATCATTGATTTTAGAAAAAAAGAGGTGAAGACACACACCCCTGTCTACATTAATGGGGCTGAGGTGGAGAAGGTTAACAGTTTTAATTTCATGGGAATCAACATCACAGAGAACATGTCAAGAAATCTCAAAAACGGCTGTATTTCTTAAGAAAGCAAACTTTCCACGCCAAGTTCTTGTTGACTTTTACAGAGGAGCAATAGAAAGCATCCTGACTGGAAACATCACAAATTGGAATTTGGTGTGCATGGCCCAGGGCAGGAGGGCTCTGTAGTAGGTGAGTAAAACAGCCCAGTACTTCATTGGTACCCATCTACCAAGCATCAGTGATATCGGTGAGGTGAGGTGCGCAAAGCCCAGAGGATATTAAAAGACCACACCCACCCCAGCAACAGCCTGTTCACCCTGCTGCCGTCTGGCAAAAGATACACAAGTATCCGCTGTCGCACCACCAGACTACAGAGCAGATTCTTTCCTCAGGCTGTGAGACTCCTCAACTCATCTTCCACACTCAACCATACATAATGATTATTTTTCTGAAGGAGCAAAATGGTACTATATCTGCTTCTTGTTGTACAGCCCTGTGTTGTAGATTGACAATAAATTAACCTTCTATCCTTGCATCCTTGGAAGTCACTGCACCTTGTCATTTTTACACTTCTGTTTTTGCATCAAATAAAACAAGTTATGACATGTTAATTAGTTAAAGATGATGCTGATTTTTTCTTATTTGGGGACAGTGCTTTAAGCTAACCACGTCGTGGCTGTAGTTCATCTTTAGTTTATAGTCATGTTAGTGGTGTCAATCTTCCTATCTAAAGTCAAACTGTTCCATTAACTATTCCCTCCATGTGTTACCGCTAAAAGATTTTTAACTTGCCATGACATAGAAAGGACATTTTTCAAAAAATTCCGAGTGTCAGGGTATCTCTTTAAGCTCTAGACGGGGAAAATAGGAAAATAGGAAGCGAATGAAGACATGACACCTTCACAAGTATTGAAGCCTCTAGCTAAAGGAGACACTGCAGAATACTGCTTGAAAACAAGCATAAAAAGTTGCTGTAATGCTCACTGAGTAAACTGAACATGCACTGTATGTAAGAAAACAACTGACATAATACTTTTCTTCTCTCAGACTCTGTGTCTTCTGTGCAATCTTTATCCACCCACTCAAAAGAAACACTAAATCTCAAATCAGGAGAAAGCACAGGTGGAACAACATCTGACTGGCCTCATCATTGTGTACTTTTCCAAATGAAAGAGTTCTGTCTTTATAAATTATAAATAAAAGCTTCCTTCTAATATAAACACATTTAAGTGGATATGACTACTTGTTAAACTCTTGTGTTATCCCAGATCAGTGTTCATTAACTGTTAATGAACAGTGGCGGAATGAGCAAGGATATTACAGACAAACAATTAGACAGGCACTCAAACAGAGGCTGCACAGGTCAAAGTGCAGCAGATTAATTACCTCTGTCATGTGCAAATGAATATGGAAGTTACAAGAAAAAGTACACTGGCAAAGGATGTGTTGATGCTGTATAATTTTCTCCCTAGCTATTTTCAGGCATAACAAGAACATGATTTTAAGATTAAAGCCTCTGAACGCAGAGCTGGAGAGAAAGACAGCAGCACATACCTTACCTATGTCGCTCCAGTGAATGCAGGGATTTTTTCCCCTTCTTTCCCAGATTGGAAAAAGATCAGAGACAGAGGAAGAGTGTAAGGAAGCAAGGGGAGAAGGGAGGTATTTTAAGGCGTGCCACCTCATCACCCACAAGTGATGCACTGATCTTCATTTCCCTGCTCACCCTAGCACATCTCACCACACCTTTGCAGCAGTCTTTTGAGCAGTTCCTTGATGTCAGCAGGACCCACTGAGCTGCAAGAGGACATGCTAACAAGGATACCTGGATAGGGCTCTGTGCCCTCAGTGAGGATATGTAATAATATGGGACATAGTTAGACTTAAGATCAAGTTAAGCTCAGCTACATACACTCCAAGTGTTCACCCATACTGTACACGTGATTTTAAGTGGAGTAGACTACGCGACATGATTTTACTTAAAATTACCCTATTTCTATAAACTCCCCTACATGGCTCATACTGGGTCCCTTATATTCAATAGAGGAATTGAATCAACATTTTGTATCACCCCCCGGATCATTAAACAGTTGAATACGGGCCTAAAACCAAAACAACCAGTTGAAAGATGCTAAAATTCTCCACAGAGCTGAAGGTAAACTGCTGAGCTTAGTGATAATTCTCATTAGAGGCGATACCTTTTACGTTACATGTAGTCATTTTTCCATTGTTAATATAAAAATATTGATGAGTGCAGCTTTAATATTATCAGTAATTAGTGTGATCAGTCAATATTAATAATTTTTACATTAAAGATTAATTGAAATTTGGTACCACTTATGGTAATTTTCCATAATTTTCCATTTTTTCAGGATCACAAATGGGACTATTTACAGTTATTCAGGTAATGTTACAGTACAACTTGTAGAATACTTAAAATCTGATCACAAAATTATCAGTGGTATTTGGTCAGGACGCCAAATCTGGTCGCTATGGTTTAGAAATGATCTACAAAGTGTTTTATTGTGTGTTTATCGGGGACTGATTTAGCCAGTATTTGATGTTTTGCTTGGCCAGTAACACTATTTTTCCATAATAAGGCAGGCCCGCAATACAATGTTATTTTTCAGCATTTTATATATTTGTTGGTCAGTTCTGATTTTGTAGACTAATTATGTTATTGTGGTGGACCACAAGAGCTGCAAGCCCATTTAAAGAAATGACTATCAGATGTCTCAAGTTTATGTAACGGATGATTTACATGCTTAAAATTTACATTTCCTGTCAACTGCAACTGTGTTGATCTAAGCGTGGTTGTCATGAACATCAGGATTTAGTTCCTCTGAGGCTGAAATTGTTTACAGACACCCTTTTGATTTTTCTTTTCTGTGGTGCATTTATTTTTGACCTAGAATGAAATTGTTGGGAATTTTAAACCTACAATTCACAAGCTTGGTTTTTATACTTTAATTTGTTATATTTGATCAGTTCCCAAAGGTATTTTGAAGATCTTTAATATTTGTATTGACTAAAAAGACATAAAAACTGAATCCTTATGAATATACAGTAGAGTGACTTAACTGTACTATGTACCCAGAGAAGCTCTGCTCTTTGGTTGAATAATGTAAAGATAGAAGTATGCATTTTGTTCAGAACTTTTACCTTTAAAACCATACAAATGAAAATCTAGTAAATTATTATTGCTTTTTGTGTTATCCTCACATTGTGGCAATTAGTGAAAGCAACAATTTGAAATACACATATTTTCCCCCTCTAATATTGGAAAGCAGTAAAATACACACAATGCAGTGTTTGTTGTTTACAAAGCTACATACTAAAGAACTGTTCCTGGCATAAATTAGTTGCCTGGGTCCAGACCTTTGAATATCAGGCAAATACATTAGAACTCCACGCGTAAACTCTATTGGTGGAACCAAGGGTGCCATGCTATTGTTTCAATGGCCCATTATTCCAAAAGACCTATGGTCCAAAAATGTCCAGTTGGACCAACAACACATTTGTCCAACAGCCTGTTATCCCAAAAACAAATGCCCATTGCTCCGAAAATAAACACTCTCCTTGTAGTTCAGTGACTGCCAGCCCTGTCCATGGTGCTGAATCGGCGGGGGTTTTGCCCTTAATAGGCTATCTGTCTGCCTTACACCAAACAACATTTCAAGCAAATTTACAGTTGCAGACAAATTTCCAATGTTGGAATAAAACCATGAGACTGTACCTCAGTAATTAGATGTAGACTGACTGGAGAGCCCTAATGAGGCCATTTTACACCTGGCTCTGACATCCTAACCCTAACCATGTCTTCTTCTTGCCTAAACCTCACCACCTGCTCCCCTTGCCTATCCATAATTTAACTTAATATAAAAAATATAATTTGACCTAAAATGCACAATTAAATCAAAGTATTTAGGGAGTCCCCACGTAGTCCTGACTACATCAACTTTGTTGCTCTTTATAATAAGTCACCTGACTCCCTAAAGGCTTTCTGGCAGAAAGAACGGCTGGCCTGCTGGAACGCCTTCTTGACTTCCGGCTGTAAGCTTAAACAGCTGTCCAATCAAACATGGAGATAAGCAATCACACACCAACCAGAGTAATTTAAGAGCTTATACTCATAAAATCTGGGGTTACGGTACGTAACAAATGTTTTTGACCATAATATGGTCGCCTGTTCCTCTCTGTTGCTGTCGCAGTGTTTTGTTCAGGCAGCGTGAGAGCAGAAATCTTGTGTCAGACGCAGAAGCATGAGAGTTGGCAACTTGGCACTATAAACTGCTGATAGGTCGTACCAGTTTGACATACATGGCCTCCTTCACTGCTGGTGTCCCTTCAAGGTGTATGTCTTGTTCTTTGGATGGACGTAGACTGCTGATTTGGTCCTATTGCGTGTTTTTTATCAGAGCCTGTAACACACGCATTAGTAATTTCCTCTTGGTTTCTGCTACCATATTGATGTGTTTATGGTGACTGCTGAGGGACTGTTACTAATATTTTGTGTAATAAGTTGTTGACTTCACATCACCAAGATGTATGGTTATTGGTATATATGGTGGAGAAAATAGGGACGCATTGTTTTGGTAAACTTGATAAAAGTTGGGAGCCCGCATTATGCTTTGCAGTGATCATGCACTAAAAAAATCTGCTCTTTCAACAAATTTTAAAAAATCATGGAAAGTATTTCCACACGATTAAACTGCTTTCTTTAAGCATTTAGCAATTCTGTTGGCCCAACTTAATTAACGTGGGTTGGATCAACTTAATTTAGTAGGGTTGGTTCAACTTATTTACTAGGGTTGGGTCTGACTTAATAAGGTTGATCAAACTAATTTTACAGTTGTAAATTAAGTTGATCCAACCCAAGGTATTTAAGTTGGTCATTTTGTAAATGATAAACATTTACAAAATAACACAGTACACTGCTTCACTTATTTTTGAAAGTGCCAATGAGTGGATCTTAGTACTTAATCCGTTTGAAAAAACAGGCAATCTGAAAAAACAGTCCAGGTGACCTGAACTCTCAAGATGCTGTCTTTGTACTCACATTCCCCTTTAAGAATTTCAAACATTCCCCTTAAACATTTGCTGTAACTAACTTACTGCACCGGTAGTTTAATGTGCTGGTGAACTCAGAAAATAACACAGAACCACAAAAGTTTCCTATCTGCTTTAGCCATCAGTGGGCAGACTCAAACTAACAGGAAAGCTTTGTTTTTAGAGCTTGTCCTTTAGGGGATACTTTGTTTCCATCTAGTTCCATGATGATCTTCTGCAGAGCTTCGAAGGTGTACTTGAGCTCTGGAGGGTAGCTCAGGTTTAGAGCATACATAAGAACCAGCAACACTGCCACTGAAAAAGTTACATTTCCCAACTCATCCAGCACTTCCACCCCCTCCAGAATGATTCCAACATCCTCTGGGTCATCAATAGGAGCTTCACCTTCTTTTCGAATGACAAAGATTTCAAAGACTGTCTCTGCCATGGCCGTTTGACTGCTTTCGTTATCGATATCCTGTGAAGAAACAATTAACAAGAGTAATAATTTTTCACTAATGTGCATTACATTCCATTTTTATAGCACATTATTTTTACAGTATATACAGCTAACTTACTAATTAATATAACTAACATAATATAATATTAAAACAGGTATTTGACAAGCTGAGACCTACCATGTACCGCCCCCTGCTGGTAGAAGCAATTTTTTTGACCAATCTACCATCGACAGAGCAACCTATACTAGCAGCTGGTTGCAGCTAAAGAAAACAAGGGAACTAGGAAAATCTAGTTTAGCTGGATCCTTGCACATCAGCATTTCAACATTGGAATTGCCCAATCAGTAAGAGACATTCACCGTTTTAGGCCTGGCAAAGGTGTAGTCAGTGCAGGTGGACAGGACACTCTTGGGGGGACGGCAGACACAGGACACTTTCAGAGTCACAAGTTGCTGTAATAAATTGAAATAGAACAAGCAATTCACATCCATGAAGGTTAAGGTAAGCATGTAATCTTGATGAAAAAATGATTTTCATGAAAAAAATATTTTTAATCCTAGATAAATTTAGCTAAAAGGTTCAAATGCACCGAGGATTTCAGGATTAAAAACTAAATGGTAGTATTACCCCCAAGAAAACGAAACGTGTGCTTAGTGATTTATATTCATTTAAATGCAGCAGTTTAGCTAGTAAACCTTAGCAGGTTAACATTAGCTCATCTTTAACACCTTAGAATGTGTCGGTACCTCGTCAGTAACAAGAGCTCATCGCTCACACTGGCAGGTTATGTGATAGGTATATGCATAATTAGCCATCCACATGGTGACAGTCTGGTCAAAAATAACACTACATAACAAATAGCCTTAACAGAACAAGACGAAGACATTTATGCACAGACTTTTTTGCATTTCGATGGAAGATAATGGATTTCTGCTTACCCTGTCCATATGCAAGCCAGCAGTCCAACTTCTATCTTCTTCTTGCGACGACTGTGCCATCGTCTTTATTTTTCCGGCTACGCCTGGACACTAGATTGTCTCAGTTTATCTCAACATGAATTAATCTAATAAATGTTAAATTGTTAAAATTCATGCAACTCTTACATGACTAAATCACATTTATATTCTAAACATGAATTTATATCGAACAACATACATGTTACACTATAGTAAATTTAACAGCCAGCCAATTTCCCTTTTTTGAGTGTGTGTTAGGATAGAGGTGCACTAAATTTCAATAGAAATTCCCCCAAATTCATATAATTTTGCACATTCATTTGGTTTGTTCTTGTCTCGTCTTTGTCACGTAGTTTTAAGCTGCACTGGATGTTTTTTCTGCTCCCCTTGTTTACTCTTAGTTGGCTAAAATTGGCTGTGCGGTGCATACCACTACGAAAGAAGTCAGAAAAAAAACAAAAAAATAACTGCTCAGAGCAACATCAGTTTCAATGTGTTATCAAGTATGGGCCAAGAAACATCATGGTGTAATGCTTTGTTTTACGTTCAGAATCTGTCCCTCTTCATAAACAAAATGTTACACATATCTACAAAACGTCATTTGTTTTCCCAACAGTATCTGCTCGTATAGCACCTAAAGCAAGATTATCGTTTATATGGTTATCTATAGGTCACTTATACTACTTGGTTAAGACTAGGACAAATATTGGCCATGGTTAAATACTGATTTGAAAGAAATAAACAAACCACCATCTTTCCCTTACGAAACCATGATATTTCCTAGACGGGAAACCTGGTCCCCTGGTGTTATGTACAAGGATGTAATAATAGATAAAACTTTTAGGAGACAGGGTTGTTATGTTGCAAGATTTGGGACGCATTCAGCACAAGAATTCATACATCATCTGGGGTATTAACATTCCAAGGTTACGAAGCGAAGCTGCCAAAGGCATTACACAACCGAGAACTTCCTTTTTCTACCTACACAATGCACAGTTTTTGGACTATGCAGACTCTCATTGATTCCTTTGTACCTTTTATTAAACACTAATACAGGTTACCAACTCCACTTCTTCCCAGTAGTTCTAGTGCTTTCTGTGCTTTTTGGCCTTTTCACTTTCTGCAGGTATTTCCGCCCCTGGAGCTGTAGATTCTGGATCTGTGATTGCCGGCCGTCTACTGCCCCCATGTTCCTGCTCCACACTCACTGTGAAGGAATTTTCCTTCTTGTATGTTAAACTTCCCTCTTGTAGGTTAAAGGTAACTTAAGACAGTGCTTCACAGGTCAGGTCAACTGTCTGTCTCTGTTCGCCTGTCTCATTCTGTGTGCCAGACAAGGCCGAGTTGGCTCTGGCATCTGGTAAACCAAGATCTGCTAGATATCTTCTGTTTTCAGGTTTAGACACAACAGGCTGCCGCCTGGTTGTTGACGCTGGATAAGAGAGACTGTAGAGAGGCTATGCTGTTGCTAGGACAGCAATGGTTGATGTCTTTCCTTGTTTGGATCTGATATCCAATAGAGTCCTCACACATGACAGACTGAGTTAGGAATAACCCCATTTGGATACAGCGGAACTTATCAGTTCTGGGGAGGGTTAAATACTGAGCTTCAGGACACCATCTTCAAATTTGGGTAGCAGTACGCTGTGATTCACACGTGGTGTTTCCCTTTTCTCCTCGATCGAGCTTCAATAAATATTCCTGTGTAAGACATCCAGATCTCCTGAAACTTCTTGTTAGAGTGAACCAGCTCTAAGATTTCCCTCACACCCACTGCTGCAGTTGTTATTATTATTAGTCTGATTTGTTGTCTCTCCTCCTGTTCTGTCTCCCCTCTCCCCCTCTCTCCTCCCCTTTCAACCCAACTGGGTCGATGCAGATGTCCTCCCACCCAGAGCCTGGTTCTGCTCGAGGTTTCTACCTGTTAAAGGGAGTTTTTCCTCGCCACTGTCGCCAAGTGCTGCTCATGGTGGGAACTGTTGGGTCTCTGTAAATAATATTTTAAAGAGTATGGTCTAGACCTACTCTATGTGAAAGCGTCTTGAGATAACTTTTGTTATGATTTGGCGCTATATAAATAAAATTGACTTGACTCGACTTAAAGATCACCCTTCTCCAACAAAAGACACTCCAACATAGAAACAATCAATTAAGGTAAGCTAATTAGAGCAGAGAAGATACTGTAAAACCAGACGGGAGCATAATGTATGATTCCACACATACATGTTGTTGAAAAGGACTTAGCATTCAAGTCCGTCATTAGATCATTTGTCGGTCAGTCTGTCACAGCATTTTTTTTATTATTTATACCATGAAATTGTAATACATTTCGTGATAGGTTTGGTTTCAAAGGTTACTTTTTATTTAGTTTTAGATGTGTTTTCGTTATGGAAAAAAGGCTGTCAACTAGTATTTCTCATTATAGCTTTTGTTGAGGAAATTGATATAGATAGTATTTTAGTTAAACACATCTTTAACAGGACTACTTTACCAAGTAAAACATGTCACTTTAGTATTTCAATAAACCCATACATCACGTTTTTCCAGTTGAATTGTTGTTTCACAAGCAATATAAAAAAGTTGAAAAGGTCAGTAGTATTTACAAGATAGTGCAGTGTTGCATACAAAGACTACAAATCAGAGTAAAGGGAAAAGGGCAAACTTCATTTGAAAGGCTGACGGTATCCCAAGACTTGACTTTCCTCACACCTTTCATGGTTTCCTGCTTCCTTAGTCAGCTCAGTGGCAGAGATAAGAGGCGAAAAGCCTGTTTTGAACCTCAGCACAAAACAGCCCTAATGGTCTTAGATCATGTTCCCTCTCTGACACACCATTAAGTGCTAAATGTTAGGAATTGCATTACTGCAGCTTCTAAGATTAAGAGTGATAAGGAAAAGCTGTTATTCCTATCCTCTGTGCTCACCAGCACAGGCCATAGCTTTCTGCTGATGAATAATTCACACAGCCAAATCATCCACCGCAAAAGATAAAGGCCCTCTAACCACTCCTCAAGTGTATTGATTTTTGTTCTCTTTGTATGTTGGACTGAAGAGTGTCAAATGGATAGTGGAAGCACAAACTGGAAAAAAAATGGGAAAAGAGTCATAAGCACTTTCAGTCACCTCAACAACAGGAAAAGTTGCAAAGGTTAATTTAATGTCTGGTATGAGTTGTGGCTGTCTAATCAAATCTCACCTTTCTGGACCCAGTTTGTTCAGGGTTGATTATTGTAATGTCTAAAGCATATTTGCAGTAATATGCACATGCCGTTAAGTAAACGCATATTTATTCTTCTGATTATGTGATTTATTTGCTGGGTCCCGTACATCATATTCAAGCTATTCAGTTTCAGATTTGCCTACATGGTAATTTTTTATTTGATTTTATTCACTTTGAACAAAACAGAAAATAATGTCCGTCTTCATGTCAACTAAAAAGAAAAAAGTCAGCCTTTTTTGCAGTTTATGGATTTTTACATTTTCGTCATACATTTTTCTTTCTGTCTTTATTTGTTTTTGTAAAGGGACAGTTAAACGTAATTGAAAATATATCAAAAATGCTTCTTTATTATCACTCATTCTCACTTGGTGTATGTTTTGACTGACAGCTGAGCTAGCAGTAAACAATTGTGCTGATATCTGTAGTGTACAAGCCTGGGACACGAATGTATTAATAGAGTTGGATACGTTGCTGCCACTCTTGTCAGTTTTGCTGCTAATTTGTCCCAGTCACCACTCACCTTGCAACAAAAGAAATCCCCTACAGCCCAAAAAGCTTTTTCCCCATAGACCATCATTATAAAAACAGACATTAGTAAAACTGTTGACAAGACACCTCTAACTGCAAACAAGGTTTGTTATTAATCTTAGTTATTACTATTGTTATTATTATAATTATTATTATCATTATTATTATTATTATTATTAGATTTAGGCCAGGAAAGTGAGCTTAAAGTGTGTGATGTCATCCTAATATAAAGTGTATGGGCCATGGTAGGAGGCAGTGGGTTGCACAAAGCAGTCAACCCAGAACTTTTGGCTTGTGTACTCGTATTGAACACAACAGGCTAACTAGCCTGTGAACTAACGAGTGAGAATTTGAAAACTGTTCTTCCAGATAGTCATATTATACTATATTGGCAGTATATTAATATTTGGAATACAAATATGAATACACAGCATCCCAGATATACAGCAGATGATTTTGAAACGTCTGAAAATGTGTTTCAGTTATTATTACTGAATGTTGACTATTGACTATTTAATTTAAATAATTGATTTAAAAGGTTGCATTCAGTTACTCTCATCAGGGTACATTTTCATATGCAGAAATGCTACTGCAAAGAAACACAATGTGGCCATGCACTCACTTAAACTGAGAATTCAGTAATAATCCTCTGACACAGAGTAAAAATGTAGTTTTGAAATTTACTTGAAGTAAAAGAAGTTGGTTGATTGTATAGTTGATCTCACCAGAATCTGCACTCCCTCAGCAACCTGCTGTTCCTAGCATTTTCTGTCACCAACAACTGCAAAATATCGATAGATAAAAATCTGATACACATAAGTGCAAAGATAGATAAGCCTGTGCAATTGTCTCTGCTGCATCACTACCTCACTTTAAAAGACAATTATAATCTGATCCTGTAAGCTCTGGCTCCAAGGCTAATAGCCGGCTCAATGAAACATGAATTGAATGGATGGCCCCTCTGCCTGTACGTCTGCTATTTAATATCAATAAATACATTGCTTATGTGATCTCTGGCTCCTCCTGCTCCTTCATTCAAACTGTTGTAGACACATTCCTGCGAGCCCGGGGTATAGAAACCCCTTCAGGAGCAAAGCGTTAATAGGAAATTTCATGCCATATATCTCTGGGTCTCAAGGGAACTGAGTTGGAAGGAAAAAACAGGTTTTACATTAAGAACTTTATCCTTTAAACTTCATGAAGAGTTTGCACAAGTCTGTAAAGAGAGAAGATGAGTGATGCAGCGCTACATTAGACCAAAGAGAGAAACCCTTTGCTGGCTTTGTTGAGGTTATCATTGATGAAATAGTCTACATTTTTACGCTCCCGAGAAGAAGAGATTGGGGCTGAAATTTGGAATACAGACATAGTAATAATGTACTTTTTTTGCTAATTTGTATTTCATAATTTATCACATATTTTCTTGTTAAATGTTGTTTTCCTTTTTGTGATGTTTGAGTTTTCACTTATAATCGTCGATCTGCTCTGTTATGTATATATTTTTCACTGCAAATATTGGCCTTCATCTAGAATTCAAGCATGAAGTTTGTATGTATGTCTGTTATGTTCTAATGTAAACAGTGACAATCACAGGCTATATTTACATAAACATAGATTTCAGTTTTTAAAGGGAAACTCCACGGATTACACATTAAAGTGTGTTTACCGGTCTTTGGGACTACAATTGCACATGTTCTACAGGGATACACAAAAGGGAATGGCAGTTAACATGTATCAGATTGTATATATACACACATGCAATAGGTTTGTCGGGGGGGGGGGGTTGTCTCTGAAGCATCTATATCAAATGCGACACAAATGGCGTAAACGATTGGATGGATGAAATATAGACGATGAATTGTAATTGACAAATTGCAACTAATGACATTCCCATCAACCTCGGCTGTACTTTGTGTTTGGAGCTAATTAGCGTATGTGAGATGGTTAACATGGGAAATATTATACCTGCTTAGCATCAGCATGTTAGCATGCTGATATTAGTGTTTAGATCAACAGAGGTACAATCATGGCTGTAGACTCTCAATCTGGTTAATTGCTACTTTACGACCTTCAGCTCTAGAAAACTACATGTCACATGGTCTGATGTATACGGAAGCGTATTGCTGCCACACTATGAGAAAAAATAGGCTCAGTATCACGTAATTACGTGAAAAAGATACTGTTATAACAATAAAATGTTCATGTTATTACGTGATACTGAGCCTATTTTTTTTTCGTAGTGTGGCAGCAATACGCTTCCGTAGATGTATGTGTGACACACACACATCACATTTTTATACGAAAATAAATAAAATAAAAACATGTAGTGAGGATGCTTTATTTCCCATTGCAAAACATTCGGAATGGCGTATGCATGTTTTTTGTGCATGTGCATTGTTCATACATCTGGCCCCTGGAAATGTTTTATTTCCCCTGTGTTACAGGTAAGCGAGTGTTGGGCCATCATATAGTACAGTTCTTACAGTTTGTGAGCAAGAATATTCTGTCATCTGGTTTATATATGTGATCATTTGCAGGATGGCAAAAACTTGTATCACCACCTCAACCTTGAATGTGGCCACTATTTCTCACCATGTATTACAGTACCATAACTTGGATGCAGCAGCGTTTTGTTATCTCTTCAAAATGCAGACTCAGAGGAGGCAGAAACTAGATCCCCATTTTAAACATATCACAAGTGTCTGCTGAGGATGATAAGTGACTATAATCATGGTCCATTAAGCACACGCCAGTGAATGTTCCACGGAGACAATTTAGAGTACAAATCGTCCATACACAAAGACCCACAGTCAACCATAGACTTTTGTAGGCATTACTGTTGCTGGAGAGCAAATGGAATTGACTTGTGCCCTTGCCATATCCTGATCAATCGTTTTCCCATTGAAGTGCATAATATGGAAATGCATGTACAGGAAGAGGAAAGAGGAAGAGGAGACAATAAAATAGACATTGGCAAGGCCAGACAAACAGTGCTGCCTCATTAGGCATTGTTTGCTGAGGTCTTCGTTTACTAAACCAGTATGAAGCTACCCCGTTTAAAAAGGTGTACTGCTAACAACATTTGCATATCACAGAATTTTCTCCTCCTGTAGAGTTACATTAAATGCAGTGAAACAGAGGCCCAGGAAAACTCACTTTTTTTTTTACTAATATAATATGGATGAGGAGCCAGACTTTGAAGCAGCTAAGAAATAATATCCCCTTATGCTCTATTATCCCTTGCTCTCTGTGTTCATTTGTTGACATGGTCTGAATTCACAGTGAAAGTTCAAGACAATATTTCGAATCATTAATGAATGAGAGAAGCAAGACGGAGCTCCAAAAACATCAGCAACAATTCAATAAGAGCCTGAACTGCCCATCTGAGCTCCAAAAATATCCGCCACGATTTAATAGGAACCTGCGCTGTCTGTATCTGGAAGACAGCAGGATGGCAAAAAATCTTTCTCTACCAGAAGAAAGAGAAATGTTAGTATGCCCCACAAAAACTCAATAATAACTTAATAACTTCCAAATCAAAAATGTATGCCTCTCTGGCCAAGGGCTGTACCACAGGACATTACTCTCTACCTGAGTCTGTCTCTGTGTAGAAGAGTCTAGCACAAACTGAAACTTGTAGTTTGATATTAAGATTTTGTAAGTATGTACCCTTTTTGTTCCAGCTAACCTTTACATGGTCAAACTGTTGATTTTAACACGCTGGATCTATAAACAGTCAAACAGGCATTTACAGCTCCATATTTCCTGTATATCTAGACTATTAAATCCCAGCAGAGATCTTAGCTTTCTACAAGACCTCTCAATGGTCAGCAGTGAGGCTTTACGACCACATATAATGTAAGAAATTGTGAGCGATGCCAAATTGCTTTGGGAAGAAATTATTTGGCCTTGCTGGGAAAGACAATTTTGTGTGTGTGTGAGGTCAAACTATTAATTATGTAAAAAGCAAATTGTGTTGTATCAGGGATGTACACTCAGTTTAAAGAAAGGGCATCACCCCACACACTCCCTCACTCTCAGGGGTGTTATCATCTCTACTACTAAAGTTGTTTCACACACACACAAATGGTGCACTTTGCAACACACTGAACACATACACAACCGCACATATAGCCTCCATGTGTTTCTCTCTATGTTAATTAACTGATTATTGAGAAACAATTAAGAACAAAATGGTCATGTTTAGTCTGCAACTCGGTCAATGAAAGAAATTAATGTCGACTCTGAAGACAATAACATCATTGCTTGTTGAACAGGAACTTTGTCACAATAATAATCATAACAGCAGGGGTGGCGACAACAAGGACCTCCTGATGGGAGGCGTGGGTTGTGGCTCCAATGTTCTTAATATGGGTCTTTCGATCTGGAGCGAACTCAGTATAGTGGGTAAATCTGAAGTAAATCTTATATAAACATAGGCTGTATGTGGTTTCTGGTTGTGCCTTTTAAAACAACCCAAATGATCATTACAAAAACTAATGCCATAAGTGTATTCTACCAACTGGTAGGGGTCAAAGTCAGTCAGTCATTTTGTATGCCCAGCCATCCATCCTGAACTCCTCCCTAAGAGGTTTTTACTACGTGACAACAACATCACATTCTATGTAAGGAAATCATACATGTAGCATTTAAACCATAGACACCAATTCTCTGTGTTCTCAGGAGCTCTGGCACGCACGGGGAAATGAGGTGACTATATGTAAGGAGAATAGGGCATAGCACATAATAGGCAAAGCAAACTGTGAGCCAAATTTGAGTACATGACCTAATTGGCTCTGGGTGGGGTCATCTATGTCGGGAACCCCCAGGGAAATAATACATTTGGCCCCTATGATCAATACTGTTGTTTTTCTAGTGAAGACTAGCTTGAGAGACACCCAGCTGGAGTTCACAACTGGTCCAGTTGCTCTGTTGTCATCACACAACATGTGGGGACAATTTATTCCAGTTTTTCCACACATTGTTATCTAACAGCATGAGAGTAATTTTTTTTCCTGTTTTGCCACAAATTGCAATCTAAGTAAGTAAGTAGCAATATGTAAAAGGCAAGTTTCAGGGTAGCTACTTAACAATCACAACCAAACCTACCAGCCGTTTGCCCTCAAACACATATCCCTGTTTCAGATTAGGGCAGAAAGAGATTTAATAGAAGACTACAACTTCATATCAATGCTTTTGTATAAACAAAGTCATACATTTTTTAATAATTATCTTGCTAAACATTATACTGTATATAGCATTTCATGTATAGAGTTTTATGATTTCTTTTCAGGTGGTTATTTTTCTGTCCTGGAAGAATTTCTCCATGTCACTGTATAAAAGTCATAAAAAAAAGCAAAGCAGATTTCCAAAAATGTCCTCCCAGAGGAGCTTCATGCCCCTAGAACGCCCCTAGCATTCAGGGGAATGATCCTTTTGAAAGGTTATTTTTATAGAGATTCTGCTTTATTAGACAACTCATGGTGAAAAGTGAGAGTTTGATGGAAAAAGGGGTTTGTGACGAGACATAATGGTTTGAGACTGGATTCAAGCGTTGCAGTTAGGTATGTCTTCAGTGGCATCTGTGGGTTTCTATATTGTGTTTTGCGCGAGACAATCCGCTTTCACCCAGTCAACTCACACACGCGTCCATTTGGGACACAATCGCAATGACTGAAAGAAATGAAAACTTTCAGCATGGTATTATCGTTCACAAAATTATGCAACAAAAGCTCAATCAAATGCTTAACAATTATCATTTGTCAACTGTAACAATTAACGGAGAACACTCACCAGGACATAAAACAACCTTGACATGAACAGCTATGGGATACAGCATGGTGAAATCTCACAAGACAGTTTGTGTGCAATAAAATCCATCCATCCATCCATCAGCTATACTCGCTTATCCTTTTAAAGAGTGGCGGGGAGCGGGAGTGGGTCCCAGATGATATTGCAAGAGGCGGGTGACACCCTGGACAGGTGCAATAAGATAATTCAGCACAGATTAAAGAGCAATCATTTCCACACTTTAAATTTTAATTTTAAATCAAGTGCTACTAAAATAGAAATACTAATAAAATGATGTGATAAACAGACAAGGTTGTAATTCAGAGTTCATTACAGTAGGAGCAATTCCAAACAAATGCAATATCTGAGAAACATAAACGAAAAGCTGGAGAAATGTGATGAAAAAGATGTTTGTTCTCCACGTTTGCTCAAAACTCAAGTAGAACAACAACATGTTCAAGGGCCAAAAAAGCATTGATGATGCATCAACCCATTTGATGTCTAAAAACAGACAATACCAGTGAAGCGCTTTTAATAGACACACATGCTCATTGTGGACTACTGACAAATTAACAAGAAGTGGCTCCCTCAATATGTCGTCAATGTTATTTGACATTGAACCTCTTTCAGGATCTGGAACATTTCTGGCTTCATGCATCTGTTCAACAAATTGCTTTTGGGCATTCAAACACAAGTCTTCATTATGGCTCTGTTCAAACATGGCAAGAGCCTTACGGATAGAGCTTCAGAGCTCGGATGATATTCATCATCTGGTGGCAACTATTCAAATAAGTTTGTAGAAGGAGTTTTTCAGAAAATATGTGGATGGGTCATTTTTAATTTTAAAAATCTGTACATAACATCAGCTCTGTATCAGATTTACGTCCATATTGGACAGCTGCACGTGGCGATTTTCTTCAATCTTGTTGTTCCAAAAATCCATACTACATTTTATTTATTAATTAATTTATTTTTATTTAACCCCTAAAAACTTACCTGTTCACCATGCCTGTGGTCTCTAGTTAATTCTGTCACCCAGAGCAATCATTGCTATTATTTTCCATTCTTGTGTTATTTGTTTTATCTGCCACACTGTCGGTTAAGTGTCCTTGAAAGGCGCAATGTAAATTAAAATTGTTACAGACAAAATTATAAGGACTCTTTCCATGAAACATGCATTTATTGTGAGTCTATACTGTGCAATAGCTCTGCAAATGGTGAAGGTATTGTATGTCAAGGTATGGCTTTGAACCTGTGTAGGTCATGAAGTCACTCATGTGACATCATGACACATGCTCTCCATATATTGCCACAAAACACAGGAGCAACACCTTGCCAAACTAATTACCAACCCTGAGGGTGACCAGCCTCTCCACCCTGCTGATCTCCAAGATGGAAGAGCTGTCCGAGACCGTCTTATAACATTTTTCCAACAATCGTCATCCACCTTTGGGCACTCACTCACCTTTAACTGCAGCAGTTGTATTTTATAAATTCAGTCAGACCGAATTTTCCCTTTTTCTTTTAGTAAGTGGAAATATATGAGTGACATTCTGAATGAATGAACACTGTATATGCAGTAACAAGTCCAACACAGCAGCTTACAATAAAGCTGTAAAAAGAGCTCCACTATGTTCACCAGCTAGTTGCCAACTTTGTCTCTCTGCTGTTTGGTAGTGTACAGAGAGTGTATTACAGCTTTTTCACTTAAAAAAGATGGAAATGACAGAGATTGAATAAGTCAAGTGAGTGTAGAACAATGAGCTTAAAGTTGCAAAGATGCTCATATGTTATCTTTAATAATAAGATTTCACTGACCAGGCTAATTGCTGATGTCTGTAACATTTGCAATGTTAACGTGTTATATTTTTTGGAAAAGATGACAAAGGTAACTTTTACTTAACATACTTAAACTACTGATGTGCACTCAGTTTTGGTGACATCTGACAAAGTACAATATAATCATAACCCATAGAAATAATGGCCAAAACTACACAAATGAAAGAAGTTGTAATACACTGTAATTTTCCATGAAGCATAGTCAACATCTGTGTTCAGTGCTTGATTTTTGCCAAAATTCTCTTAGCTGTTTTTGTTAATGCCAAACACAGAGAGTTAAAGGTAAACCTGTAAAGCTACACACACTAATAGGTTCATACCTTTGCACCAACACAAGGCTGCGATACTTTGAGTCTGTATAACCAAAAGGTGTAGTGTTGATGTGAAAACCCGAGAGTCATTGAATGGGTCACACTGAACCCTGCATGTTTTTACTGGCTTCATTGTTTGCATTACTTTCTCAGTATTGCCATGTTAAAAACAGTGAGTCACCGCTGAGTGAATGCAGATCTTAAAGTCATGCTGGGGCTACACTGTGTAAGCCTTGCTAATGGATGCTTTGAATGTAGCTCTGTTGAGATATTTTAAGACATGCACAATATGCCCACATTGAAAAGAGAAACAAACACAATTTTTCCACCTCAATGATCCAGTAGACAAAAAATCTCTTTTACTTCCTTCCTTGTAGGCTAAATTACCTGTGTATCTGCTGTGTGCAGATAGGCTCTTATCTTATATTGAATAAGTTGACAAGAAGCAGCATGGTCTGTGAGGTGGATCCGATGGGATGGCATATCTTGAAAGCTGTGGCTCTGCATCATTGACAGTTCCCCATGCAGTATTTGCCTTAGTTGCTCCAGTTCAACTTCTGCTCAGTACTTGTTTTACCATGTAAGCAGCATTGTTTTTCTCACTGCAGAACATCAGTCATGGCTTTACCTCTGTTCATTTTGTACACAAAAGTCGCTTCAATTGGGAATTCAAAGTTATGTCATTGTTGAATTTTAACCATAATATGCAGTGGTGCAGATAATAAAGCTCCACTAATCAATATATTTAATGTTGACAATGGATGAAATGACTGTGTAATGTAAATGGGGTAGCACATATTGACAAACTCACAAACAATAATCACCAAACTCTGCAGTTTCCCTCACCTCTATGGAGCATTTTAAAGTTTTTCAGCCCATTGTTTTGGTTTTCTGGCCTGCATTTCGGCTCTCACCATCAGCAAAAAAGCTCTGATAAACCATCTGTATCCCTGCTGCCCAACACTAAACGCCACACAAACAAAGTTACCGACTATCTGGTGAACATAGTAGAGCATTTGGCAGCTAAAAAGCTAAATATGTTTATTTCTCAGGAAAAGGAGAGTGAATGCTGGACATACATTTGCTGGACGCCCAAAGACTTGACTGCAGATGAATGTCAATGCTGCTCTGTCTGCTGGACAGTGTTGGGGTGCAGCAATGTCACGTATCTACATTTACCAGTGGCTTCAGGGGAGCATAGTTACTTTCAAAATCATGTAACATTTCCAGTACTAAACTATTTGTTTCACCAAGCTCCGGGTTATTGCAGCTAAAGGCTACATGTCTATATTTCTTGTAGTGTGTGCAGCTGTTGGTGTATCTAAACTACTTCCAATGAAGATTACCTTGTAGCTCCACGAGCTACAGTGTCAAAGTAGGTTTCCCAACACAGCTGCCTGGTGTGCAACATTTTCGCCAGAAGAAATGTATAAGGTGGTACTCTGTCAGTGTCACGATCGATTAATGCTGAAGACAGACCAAGCAAAACAAATATTCCTTCCACCTTTGCTTGAATTTCTCAAATGGCAAAAGAAAAACTGAACTCAATCTAGAAGAAAACTGATCTTCATAAAAGTTAAAATGGAAGATATATAACAGTCTAATTATCACAAAGGGTGATGTAAGGATGAGAACTACATAAAAAAACAGGTGGTGTAATTAAAGTACTTACAGTCTGATGATGTTTTATCTTTTTTTCAGTTTTCATATATCATGAAATAGGCATTTGATAAGGACACCATTTCTTTAGATCTATAATTTTTAAAACACAACATTTCCTTGTAAGGCCTGTGCTGTGGAATTAAGGGGGAAGTGCATTTGGGTTTGACAGGCTCCATTAAAATATAACATGTAGGCCTACTGTGAAATGTTAATTTGCACATTACCATGGATTTTTTAAATATTTTGCATTCAACATACCATGATTGTACTCCACGTCAAGCTATAAAAATTTCACAAAAAGATTTCATTACAGCTTTCCAAGCTGGGATGTTGAAACTTTGATGTCGCTGTCTCAAAGCTGCAGTCTCCCTCGGCAATATTTTAAGGGTTGATTTCAACACATCTTTGGTAATTTGTGAGTGTGCAGCCAGCTAGTCGGTTAGGGCTGCTGTTGACAGAAGCTGTATTTTCAGAGTCAGCAGACAAGTGTGAATGTGAGTGCATCAGCTTGCATATACTGTTTGTGTGAAAGTGAAAGATAGAGAGATTGTTCTGACTGAAATAAATGCCTCAGATGCCTTCCTTCATGTAAAAAATAAGTGAAAATGAAACTCCAGTTAGCATGTTACATGTCCAGGTTTAGAGATATTGTGCTAGATTTCTGCAGCCATTCAGGTACAATTGAGGTGAATGGGATTTTCGTTCATGGTGCTCACAGCATTGAAAAATTATGTTTAAAAAATTCAACAGCAACATATTTCTCCAGAGGTGTTGTGTCTATTACTCTGGATAATCCACAGACTTCATTGTCAGCAGTTTTCTTGGGGACTATTTCCTCGGCACAAAGTAATTCTAGAGAAAAAGTGATCGCAGTGAGGTCTGTGGATCACCCAGAGTAACTGGGACATTGTTTCTGGAAAGACACAATGCTGCTGATTTTTCTTTTTTTCAATGCCGTGAACACAACCATAGAGATTGTACTTAGCAAAGATTTGGAGGATAAATACCAAAAACAACCTATGCTTATGTTTATCTAATCAGGACTTGTAGTGGCCATGTAAATTTTGAATAAAGCCAAAAGTAATGTAACATTGATTAATAGTAACTCAATGTGATTTTCACACAGGGGACCACTGTTAGTCTCATGTTTCCTACTCTCAGTGTTGGTTTGTTTCAGGCTTGATCCCAATCCTTCCTTAAAGGTAACCTGTGGAGTGTTTTACCTCAAGTAGTGCTATGGAGCAGTTTATATATGAGAGGTTCCCTGTTTTATTTGTCTCATGCATGCATGTAAGGACGCACCTGCACGTGCATATGGGTGATGTAATACATAGTCCTGCCAATGGCTTCAGACTCTTCCACTGATGTACAGGTGGTGGTAATGCAGAGACTCGACAATGTGCCAACAAAGGCAGGAAAGAAGAAAACAACAAGTAAGTTAACATGGACAAATCCAAGTCCAAGATTCATTCTCTTTTAGCTCTGTTTTTGGTCTCTACCAACTGCGGGGAAACTTATCTGGCTCTTAAGCTGCTAAATGCTCCACTATCTTCACCGGATAGCCACACTTCCTGTTGTTTGCTGCTGAGCAGATAGTGTATGTGATCAGTTAATATAAATTAACATAAACATGTTGATTATGGCCACTTTAACAAAGTAGCTTTTGTGTTAAAACCTTAATAAATCTACTTCTTATTTTTGTAATGGTCATTTGAAATGATTCTTATAAAATATGTCCTACCAATGGGATCAAATCAGAAAAAGCAAGGTAGAGGTAAATGTGGAAATATATTTGGATAAGCTGATCCTTTCAAAAGATGTCTTTTAAAGTGCAGGACATGCTGAAGACAACAGGGATTTCAAATAGATATCATCATTACAGTATGAGGGTATGATGGGTCCTCTGAAGTGTATTGAACTGCAAAAGGTTAAACATTAAATATATATTCTTTTGAAAAACATGAAATAAATAATCATAACATGTGTAAAATATTTAAATGAAATAATTTGTGAAATAACTGAAACAAGTATTTAAACTAATTATTATGAGTTCTGTTATGTCATCACTTTTTAAACCACTACGGTAACAATTACCAGAAAGGTATGACACATACAGACCATTATCCACACCAAATAAAGTATACTTTTTTCACTTTTCTCTTTTATAGGATTCTTGTGCAATAACACTCTGGTGGTTCTAGCAAGGCTTTCCTTGAGACAGCCAGGCTATAGATCATCCTGCCCCGACCTGCCATCCCGCATGGGCGAGAAATGTGTAGTAAGAGACTCAGGCAGTCACATGCTGGACTTTTTTTAGCTTGTGAAAAGATGAGATAACTTCATCCATGTACAGCTTCATCCATATCACACCATAAACCCGAGTTTTTGCAATGCTTTAGCGCATTTAAAACATTTATTTTCCAATAACACATCCTTACATCTTAGTTTATTTCTAAATTCAGTATGATCCTCCGGTTCAGAATCAGGAAGCAGACATATATAATTGTGTTATTGTACCTGCCCTGGGAAAAAAAGGTTCAGGCCATCAAGTTGTCATATTGTTAACGGGCCTTCCCACATTCTGTATACGAGTAGAAAAGCCATTAACAGGTCAATGCTGCACTGTGACACGGGCTTAAAAGTCGACTGCCTGAAAGATTGGCCTCAGGTGACAGGGCCACATTCTTCCCAGCAGCAGGGGGCTGAAAACTATAATGGAGGACTTGTCAGCTCAAAAGAGGATTCATAATGATATCTTCGACAATAGACTGCCTGACTGCCAATGAGCCCTTGCCTGACAGAGGAGCAGAGCCAAATAAGATGCCATGGAGGTGCCCAAACTGCCTTCATCCTGGAAAATAATGTAAATCTGAGGATTCTACAGTCATAGTGTTCATATGCTAATTTGAAGCTCCTAAAATTTCCAATTTCTTAATATTACACTATTTGACATGACTTCCTTGGCAGTAAAAAAAGTCTTTAGTCTTCTCACTCATTCTTTCCTTTTTGCCCCAGAGATGTGTAAAAGCCCAGCGCTGCCTTCCTTGTGATAACACACCCCAAATTCATAGCTCTTCCCTGGCATTATTATTACACAGTGCCGAATTGCAAGTGTCTCAGGAGGTAGAGATGACATTCAAATATCCTGTCCAGCGCTATTCATTATGGCCAGTGTAAGTGTTTCCCCCAACTGGAAACCAGGTGAACAACTCTTCTCTCAACTCACCTAATCAGCTCCCTGGAGAGATCAGGTTTCTGTGGAGATGATGTGGCTGTGCAGATGACATTCAGATTTTGGATCATTTTCAGTCGTTGAGGTCAAATCCGTAAAAAGAAAAAGTTGCGACTGTAATGTTCTGTACGAGCCCCTGATTACTAACAGGCTGTCAGCTTTTGACAGGTTTGTGTCTTTAGGCCATTTTGATGATTTTGTATGCTACTTCCACTATAGTTTCAATAGAAATAGGAGCTAGTGACAGTTATTCAATAAATATCCACTTATGTTTTTTCTGGTGGTGTGATATTACCTTAAGGTGCCATAGCAGTTGTGCAAGTTATTGACTCTGTTTAACTGAAGTGCCTTCTTCCGCCGCTTATGTCCCCTTAAACTATATCCTCAAACTTGCAAACATAGATGGAATTTCATTTTTGTTGAAAGAGTACACTTTGTATGTTGCTGTATTGTGTCAATCAAATAAAAGACCCAAGGTTGCAAATCCATTTTTAGGCTTTCAATTGCCTTGAAGCAAAATCCCAAAGTAGATGCACTCAGCTCATATTTCCAAATTAGCGTGTCCTTTTTGGAGTGCAGAAAGGCACACTAAGAAGAAAAGCAGAGGTGGTTGGAATGCACAAGACTCTGCCATTTCCTACTGAGGAATTATTGGAGCGTATCCCTCTGGCTGGCAGTGTAATAAGTGGGCTGAGACACTATGTACTAATCATCTGACAGTAACAAAGGAAGAAAAAGGACAGAAAATGTTAAAAGTAAGACTACTTTGACCTTTGGTGTCCTAGGGAACGAGGCGGCATGTAGGTCTCTTTATGAGTAATACTGCCGTGTCTTTAGCAGACTGGGAATGGGCAGCGCTTTTGTCTCCCGGGGGTTCGCTTAAATGTTAACATTTCTGTGCTGACCGGATTTCTAAACCTCTTTCTTGATCTGAATGCTGGAACAAAGAAATTAAGGAATTGAGGTAAAGCATTCTGCAAAGAAACAAAGTCAACAGGAGAATGTAAATACCTGTACTACTCATGTGTTTTATGCAGGATTGTAGGGTTGTCATTACTCATAATAGAGATTCACAGATAGATAGATATACATGGTGTTGCTGCTATTGGTCCAGACTGAAATATCTCAACAACTATTGGCAGGAACATTTTGTACAGATATGATATCAATTATGCCAAGAGGATGAATCCTGATGACTTTAATGATCTCCTGACTTTTCTCTAGCGCCACCATGAGTTTGACTTTTGTGGTTTTGAGTAAAAAAACTCAATAATTATTGGATGGATCCTCTGACTTTTCATCCGGTGCATCACATCAGAATTGGAATTTGTCCAATAAAAGGTTTACAATAGCTGCTCATTAAAGTCAACATTCAGATTCTACTTTCACTTAAATGCATCAGTAATAATAATCCATCAATATATTAAACTATTACTGAACGATTTTTCCGCATAACCACTACTTTTACATTTTATATTTTAAGTACATTTTGCTTATAATACTGCTGCCCCCAAGGGGCCAGAAACAAAACAGGTATTGCGGGTTTAAGTAAAAGATCTGAATACTTCTTCCACCACTGCCTAATACTACTAAACTCCACTGTGTGTAATATGTAAGAAAAAACAAGTCTAATGATATTATATAATTTATTTAATATACCTACTTTGCAATTTCACAATTGCAAATGTATCTCAGACTCTAATTCTCAGGAGAGGAACATCCCTGAGGGAAGGGATTTCATTGCTTTGCAGATGTCACAGCAAAGCAGGAAAAAAACATGTTCACATTAAAAAGACAATGTAAATCCTCGCAGTAATTTTAAAAACCTGCCGCTGTTATTTTCTCCTAACATGTTCCCTGCTTACACTAACCTGGTGACCCCAGGCAGTGTTGTTGATGAAAAGAAGCAGCCTGATCTGTCTTCTAAATATAATTCCTGTGTTGAAATGTGCCCCAGCAGCAGATTCACTCTGCATTTAATGAAACACACACACACAAACATTTCATATGGGGTCTCAAGGTGATAACAGGATTTGATAAGTATTGATTTACGCCAGTAATATGAGACCCTCCTACATACTGTACATCAAAAGTCTTTGACATCGCCGTTATTTGTTTGAGCTAAGGCTATCCATCATGAGACACTCAAAAATGAGAGCTGAAAAAAGTTGAGTGAAACCCAGTGTATCTCTGGAGCTTCATTATGCTTTGATTCCTATGCAATTTCCTCCCCTTTTCAGTCTCAGCAGCCACGTAGGTTCCCTTCTCGTCACTATCCTCCGAAGAGCATTTCTGCTGAAGTCGACTTCGGGTCTGCACTAGCGAAATGAATCCTAAAAATCAGCATATCCTCGACAATCGTGCCTGCAAATACCCACACGCCGCCTCAACATCTGCCACAGCTTTGAAACAAACTATAACAACATCACGTAATTCCGCAGAGTGCCCCTCCAAAGGGAACGGCCTATTTCATATTTATACCTAGTGAGGAGATGGTGTACTTCGCTGCGCTTTTGAGCGAGAGATTTCCCTAGCCTCTCACAAAAATGCTGCCACCCTTTAAACATTCAAGTCATGGTTCTGTAAGGTGCCTGCTGTCAATTTTATTTATAAACCTCCCTGGTCTGTTCTTTCATTCTGACCGGCGCTCCACCACCCCTCCAACCACCTCTCGAATATTGCCACGAGAGTTGTAGACACCACCTACAAGGCATCCTCAAAGGCAAAGGGTAAACATGGCTCACAACAGCGCTTAATGCAATCACTGGGCAAAGAAACACATGCCTCAGCAACATCGCGCTACAACACTGTGCAAGGTGTTAAGGTGAATAAAAATGCCTCACTACATCCCGCGGCTTTAGAAGTGTAGATTTCTTCTGAGAGCCACATCCCAGAAATTACCCCCTGCTTCCTCGGCCCAGTCTTCGCCTCTCATGGAGCAGACAGTGAGGCTGTGAGGGCGTGATGACTCCCTGGTTCTAAGTCTGACAATAGGCTGTGATGCTCGCAAACCAAAGTGATGGTTCCCTGTGTGGGAATGCAAAGAGAGAAGCCCCAATAAAACAGATAGATGCCCTGGAGAATGCCAGAGGAACACTCAAACTGTGAGGTTTTAACGACATAATGAGGGCAGTTGGATGCATTTCCTATTAATTTGCAGTTTCACTTTATGCAAGACGAATAACAGTAACCCTGTGAGTGTGTGAAACCGAAGTGAAGACATGCTGCACAGTTAGCCACACAGAGGATCTTGTTAGACTAATTTGCATTGCATTTTTTTAATTCCCAGTTGTACCTTGTTATTACCTATGCAACCTGTGTTGTTTTGCTCTCACTCCCTCTGTGTCAAAAAACTCATCTCTGTTATACCATGCCCTGGGTGAATACAAGCTGGGTGGAGTATCTCCATATTTTCTGGATAACCTTTAAGAATTATGCTGCTGCAGAGTTTGATAAATGGGTCTACAATTATTAAAAAAAAACGTATTTTTGAAGATGTGAAATATTTTCATGAATATATTGAAAGTATAGAAAGATGTTTATTTGGATAGATGAGCCCATACAGTATTACTGAAAATACCAAATTCTAAAAGGACAGCGACTCAAGAACTAAGGAAAACACAACACCCAGTCAGGAGCAATTTACTGACAAGTTAGTTATCCAATACATCCTCATCCATATTTACTTTTTTTTTTTTTTGAAGAAATAATGTTGACTCATTCTTAACATATGCAGACATGCCTTTTGCAAAAATGTTTTTAAATGTTAAAAATATTATTATTATTAAAATAATCTAATTAGATGAATACTGATATTTTGGAGATGGACTTATTTATGTGTATTGAGATTTAATTAAATAAATTAGGCTAAAAACTTCCCGCTGGTGCAAAGGGACAAAGAGAGCATGAGCCTCACTCGCCCCAACTAGGTCACCAGCGAGAGAGCATATGAATAATGGCCGGGAAGTAAAAAGTAGTGCAGTCAACAGGCCAAATCCTAACCTCTCCTGATACTGTAAACTTCAAACCCCCCTGCTCATACTTTTACATGTGTTATTAGCCATATGATATTCTAGAGTACATTTAATCAATAACTTCATCATATGTTGTTAGATGCATCTGGCACCATCAACACTCCTGAGCTCTGGTACTCTGAGGTAATGCTCTTGAAGAGAAAAAGCCCTTGTTGTATTGTATGGACTAGAGGGGAGTATCTAGTGGATGGTGTACATAGATTTTTTTCCAAGTGTGTACTTGGCATTCACAGAACACTGTATATTACATGGAAGCAGTATCAGAACACTTGAGTGGTGTAGCCTGACAATACCGCAATATAAGCAAGTTTGAGAAAATGGACAATCAGGATGCAATATAGGCAGATCCCACTGCAGCTTGAGTGTGCTTCTACTGAAGGGCCACGCAGGTTATTAATCGCTCTTGGGCTCGACTGCCGGACCCGATTTCAGCCTTTAAGTGTGTATTTGAAGTACAGCACTATCAAAAAAAAAAAAAAATGACAGAACATAAACCTTGACTTTGAAGCACAATTAACATTAAGTTTCCTTTACATAGATATTAAAGCAGCATGAGGGGCATTAAATGCAGCCCAGTTGGCTTTCTACTGTTCCAGAAATCTTCAGTAAACTTCATCCTCCTGAGAGCTAAACTTCATCATCTTATAGGTTGCTGTTGTTGGAGGTGAGGAGACACATTCATGTGTCACTGTGGTGGGAACTTTTCCCGCCAGTGCCCATGTACCAGAATTCAATTCAGGGAACTATAATTAATCTACAGGGTTTCAATTAGCAGGGTAGAGGAATGTGTCTCAACATTACAGCTGCGATTTGTGATTTCCATTGTTTTTCCCATGCAAAGCTGCAGCTTGAATAAGACGAAGCCTGAGTGAACCCTAAGATTGAAGGAAGATGCATAACCTCACATCTGTGAAAAAATGTTTAAAAAGAGTTTGATCATAAAGCCCCTGTGGTGTTTTGAAACAGAGCTGTGACCATCACCGGATACCGGTAGCACACACACGTGCCGACACACCTACACACTCACACACACAAGCAAGTGGTGCACTAAGTGGCTGAGCTTTTCAGTCGTCTGTCTCAGACGCCACTGATGGAACGCCTTTCGTTTGTACTTCGTGATTCACGGATGTGTGCTGTCGAGGGCGTTGAATGGGGCACAAGGACAGAAGAAGATGCAGGGGGGACGTCGAGTGGGGGGAGAGCGAGGGGGAACGAAGCACACGGGCCAGCTTTTAGAGGCTGGGAGCCCAGGTGAGCTAAATCCGCCCACTAGACAGTGGTGTGGGGGTCACAGAGAAGAGGTAACCTGCATTGATTCATAAATCCCTCCACTAACAATCAATGATCACCAGTCAAGCAATATGATTCTTTGCATGATTAAGTATATATATATAAAAAAAAATCTTTTCTATATAATTTAGAGAGCAAATACAAACAGGAATGTCTCCGAACGGGTGGCTACAGAGCCACAATTGGCTTCAATTTTATGTGCAAACAGCCAGAACAGCACGGACAGAGCACACTTCATTGTTATTTCTTTAAGCTTTCCACAGATCCAACATGTAGACTGGTTGTCGGTGAAGCGCGGATTGCATTTCCTTGAATAATGTAGCCCCGACTTGGATGTATTTGCTCAGTGATGCTTCAATAGCATTTACTGCCCTCGCAGATGGCTGCTCTCCTGTAGCCTGGAGGAACATAGTCAAGTCTGAGCTGCTTTTAACTGTAACCCAGTGAGCTGACTTCAGCTGTGTTTCAAATATATCAGGAAGAGGAGTATATTTATCTCCCGAGCACTGGCAAATATGAACGAGAGAGGACTCTGGACACTTGACAGTTTGCATGTAAGTTTGTATACAAAAAGCCTGCGGGTGCTCTCTTCAGGTTAATGAGACATGATCAGTTATTTTCAGCATTTTGCATCCCACATCCCCACTTTGTTATTTCCAGTGAAGTCAGGAAGCTCAGTCACGTAGCAGCTCTCGTGCCTCCCCCCGAGAGAGATGATGAAACTGATCCAGGACCATTCGATCAAATCAAACTTCTCACTCAAGCTATTTTTCAGTGTCACATTTCTTCACGTTTGATCCACGACGTAGGGTTGTACTGTTGGCGTCATCTATCACCATCAAGTCGGGCTACTGGGCTCTCCTGACCACTGAGCCGTCGCTCCCGGGAGACAGACGCCTCCGGGGAACATCTGTCAATCAAAGACTCATGGAGGCTTCGCTGCATTTCCATCTCCAATCAACCACAGAGAAACTCATGAATCTTATACGCTGGAATCTAAGTAACGGTGCCGATGCTCGCAGAGGTATGCATGCAAGTGTGCCGGTATTTAAAACACTCACACACACACAGAGTCTCTCTTTGACATTCCAGTTACCCATTTAAAGATTTTCACATGCCTCTCACTGATGTGATTCCTCTGCCAGCTTTGTTTAAAAGTACAGCTTCAAGCCAATACTGGCAAATGAACCTCTTGCAGGAGAGTGTCTTAAAGCCAGGAGTAAATCTAATTCTAGTTAGCTGGGCACCTGTTAGTGTGTGTGTGTGTGTGTGTGTGTGTGTGTGTGTGTGTGTGTTTGCAGAGGTGAGTGGAGTGGAGTAGTTTTAAAAACAATTAAACACCCTTTATCATTCTGCATTCCAAAAAATTGTAAGACGCAGTAATGGCTCACAGATAAATGCAAAACTTTTGTCAAGACTTTGGGGTCGCAAGAGCAGCAGCTCAGTCTGTCGTGCGAGAATCACTTTTGAGCGTCTTCGAAGGCTAATCAATGGCACCCCGACATCCAACTACAAAGACCTCTGATTTAAGCCGCCTAGTTACTGGAAAATGTCTAAACATGCCAGTGCTACTCACCTGGATGGACTGACGCGAGTCCTTGAAAATATCAATGCATCAATGCAGCTGCTGATGAAGTGCTGATGAAGTGCTGACGGGGGGGTGGGGGGGATCAGCCAGTAGGACAGGGAACAGATTTTGGGATGTTTGCGGTCACCGGAGGTTGAGCGCTACTCAGACACAGAAGATGACAACGTTAATTGGGGTCCCACCTCTGGGATGTCCCCTCCTTTCAATGTCATTTTCTTCGAAGGATGATTTGCCCACAGGATCAGAGGAGAAACTGGTGCAAATGAGCCCATTTTTCTTCAGAGACTTGGCAGTGAAGTGGGAAAACTGGGATCATTTCATCAAATCATATCGGTGTTTAGACCCGATATGTAGCGATCCTTCTTTGCCAATAATAATAAGTACTGGTTGCCAAGATGCAAACACCATGTCATTAATCTGTTTTGTGCTACACTCAATTACTCCATTTTCTCCAAGGAGCGACGAACAGACTGTGGCCTTAGCTGTGGTTTCACAACATCTATAATTAGAAAAACAATTATTCAATTCCGTGATAATCATGGTTGCAGCACTGTAACACACAAATCACACCCTGTGTACATCTGCGGCGTCTTCCTCACCGCTCCCTCTCACCTTCAGAGTTCATTTGGGGCTAATGAACATAGCTCATAAGAGTTGGGTGCTCCCCGATGGTTTAGGGAGACATTTCACTTGTTTATGTTCACCATATGGTTGGTACCACTTTTCAGTGGCGATCTGGGAATAGGGTTACCTTCAAAAGAGGTCTCTTTACACGAATGTCCTGTTTCATGTTCGCTTATGTGTTGATATGCAGAACCCTGGTATTTTAAAATGCTACTGTTAAGGTCACTTCGAGGACACAAAACTAAAACACTGAAGTACATTTTTTTTAAATTTAAATAATTTATTGTATATTTTATTCAGCATGTAAATAGTCTTGTAGTGCCACAACCCCATATAAAAAAAGGCCAGCAAATGAGGGGTTGGCATTTGTAAAATTAAAAGGGAAAGAAAGCAGCACTGTGGCAGATGCCCATGCAAAAAGGGGACATTTAACAATTTGAATTTAAACCAGGAGGCAAAAATGGATGTGCAGATATTTAAAGTATAAACACACACAAAAAAAAAGCATTACTACAATCAGTTACCAATGGGCAGCAACACACACCCATAAGTGTACCAAATTTAAAACGACTAGATCAATACTTCATCCTACTCATTACTACTTTTAAATTAAAGTAATTCAATATTTTTCCCTTATTGTATAATTATTTATATTAATATTCACTTATACTGATTGAATTCAGATTTAGATGATGCTTCATTTTTTAAAATCTTGCTGGAGTAAATCACATCTTATTTAAAAAAATGATCAGCTACTGGCTGGAAAGAAAATAATTTTATAAACAGAAAATCAATGTAGTTGCTAACAAACCACAAACTACTTAATCATTTAAGTAAAGATATAAATATCAATATGATTTTCATAATTTCCTTATATTTCATGTCATGAAATTTGTCATGGCCATAGTCATGGTCATCTTGAACAGGAATCCATTAATTATTGTATGTCATTTATTGAGTTTTTTTTTCTTAAATGAAAAACATGAAGAAATTATCACCTTGTTATAGTGTTATATGAGCTGACTTTTCCTTTACAATTCTCAAATAATAGACATCAAAATCACATGAAATTTGACATGGACACAGTCAGGATCAATCTGGACAGGAATCCTTTGAAAATGTCATATAACCTATTAAGGATTTTTTTAAATTAAAGTTCATTATGAGGAAATTATGAATGTGTTATAATGTAATTTGAGCTGAATTTCCCTTTAGATGTCTCAAAACCTGTACAGTAAAAGCATGTGAATATTTGTATGGTCATAGCCAGGGTCATCCTGAATAGGAACCCATTGGAATTGTCAGCTAACCTATGAAGGAAAGGTTTCTTATGACATGTCAAAAATGTATATTTGATGATTTTGAGCTCTTCTCTTTAAATAAAACAGTACAGTAGAATAAATTTGGCTTTTATCATGATTGTATTTCATATAATGCGCAGTATAATGTAATTTGCTTCAGCATAGAAAAAAGTAAATTAAATGAAAGGGAATCCCGGGCACTGTTTACATATCCGTTTGCACCGATTTACACATTGAGTTTTTTCTTTTACAGTGTGACACCAGAGGTAAAACAGAATACAGCGTCTAGAAAGAAAAATCACACAAATGACTTCAAACAATCTGGCAAAGAGTGCTGGTATCACCTAATGCCAAATCCTATCCAGATCTGGAATATCCCCCGATTCATCCCTTCAACCCTCACCTCACATCCCTCTCGATTGACCCTCTATCCATCCCTTCTACATCATATCGGCTCTTATTCTTCCATACTATGCGTTAAACCATTCAAAATTCATGTCTTTATTGGCTTGGTCTTTGTTATGGAAATTCATGAATCACAAACCATGGCAACAACAAGTCCAAGCCGTGTTCAGCACTACCGTCTTCTTCCGTAGTCGTTTTCTCTATTAAACATAAACATAAACATGTATGCAGCACAGCAACATACAGCCTGTGGTCTGTGTGCCTTGCATCTCCAGTGCTGACAGTGTCCAGATGTCTCCACAGTACTCAGACTGATTGCCTGAGACAAAGCCAGCAATGAAAATAAATGCCCTCACCAAAGGAAAATACAGACCTGATCAGAGCTGAAGGACTGAAGAAAAGACAGCTAGTGAAGTGAGGCAGGGCATTTAAGGTCAACTGCCAAATGTTTCTTTATTTATACATTCAAATCTTTGGTCAGTTTTTTTTATTCCCGGTCTGGTGATATAGCTTGCGAGCTTAGTTGTTTCTGCAACATCTATGCATCTTAATGATGTTGAAGCAATTGGTTGTCTCAATAATTGCATCTTTGAAGCCAACTGGTTCACAGAGAGCACAAATGGCAGTCCTCAGATTGGTAATTAAAAGTGTGCAGTCCAAGCTGGGATGGGATGATTAAGGCAATATAGACTCTCCACTGACAGATGATGGAATGAAAGCTGTATTGATAACAGTGCAGAGGAGGTATCAGTGGAGCCCTGTCACAGTGAGGCATGAATATTTCATCTATTCACATGCAGTACACACACGTCTGACATATTATGGCCTTATAAAGGCATGCCTAGGTAAAGGTGTGGCTAACATGTTTGCATACAGATGCTTATTTACGCATCCAACAGGCACATGACAACATTAGCATTCATTTGGAGTTGTGTTTCTATCCACCTAACAAAAAGCAGATATGATGATGCAGTATATCAATGTTAAGCTAAGCTTTTGGCACACAGGGCTTTTGACTCTTACCCAACTCAGCATACCATTCGTGTTTCTAGATTTATTTGTCACATACTGAACATACTGTATCTCTACATTGTGCAGTGACATGCTTTGTTGCCCCCTCCAGTGCTGTGCTTTAAATATTAAAATATTCAAAAATACAATACGTAGGATAGGAATAGTACAAAGATAGGAATAATACAAAAAAATAAAATAATATTAAATACTAGTCAATAGTCCACTGCACTAAACTACTGTTAGGTACAAAATAAAGAACACACATCCCCAAAATTAAGCAAATGACTCACTAAGACCTTCCTGAAATCACCTTTCACACAGCTGATTAATTACCGAGATGCTAATACAGACCTGTTCTACAGGTCTGACTGAACTGTGAGCCACTGAAACCGGTATGGAAAACAGGAGGAGGTGGAACTAAAAATGTCCCCATTAAAAAGCTTCAGGTTGAGCAGAAAAGCATAAAAGCGATCATAAATGTATGCAATTATCTTTGTGGCAAAAGAATGCAGCATAGAACATCTAGCTGGGAAAATGAATACAACTAGAATAAAAAGGAAAAACAGCAATCTGTGGAGGAGCTGAAGAAAACACGGCAAACAATGAAAAAAACTGCATTTCCTTTAAGCATTAGAGCATTATCAGCAACAATAGATACAACTATTTCCCATCTACTCTGACCTGTAAACAAAACATTAGCACTACTGCTCAGAAGTCTATAGTCTGTATAGTTCCAGCATCTGGTTTGTATCTGTTGCTATGGAAACATGAAATATAATTGAAACAGGGATATGATCCATAACTGCCTCTTGCTTGAGTTGTTTCTTTTACTTATAAAAGGGGTTATTAAAGCCACGCAGTGTAACTTTTGAAAGCGGGAACAGCACAGTTTTCCTTTTACAGATGAAAAGTTGAATTCATAAGCAGAAAAGCACATTCTTGCCCGATTCACTGCACGCTGAAGTTTGGCTGCTACAACCTTATTTCTGGTCTGGTATGACCAGTAGTTTACGGTGGCTAATGTAAGCTAATCTTACGTGACATTATTGAGTCAGTTCAAGGACTTTTTTTTTTTTTTCTGCTCAGCTTTTGTCCTTCTAGCTTTCACAAATAAACATTTTAATGGTTTTATCACAAAAGACAAGAGGTTAACACGTTGTGGCTCTGTGTTCTCATCCCACTCGCTCTCAGTAAGGTCGTCTCTAATTACGATGTAGCACATAATCTAATACAGTTTAAAGCGCTACTTTACTACTACCACTACCATTACTTTTTGGCATTTGTAAGATGAGACCTTCTGTGCCTTCTTGCATGCAATGCTGCAGCCATTGTGCAATTAAGTTTTCCTCACTGTTCATACCATGCACTTCTTCAGGGTTGCCAGGGTTGTAAAAAATATATAATATATATATATAATAATCACACAGGGACAGATGAGCCGATTTTACACACACATGCATTAACGCCACCGCAAATATTTAGTAGTGTAGGTGGCCTTACAGTATATCTATGCAGTGCAGTGCTGTCTTATATGAAAGTGTAACATCCACACTAGTCTATCAACCTATTTACAGAGTAGATTAAATGTGCTGTGTGTTCATGGTAATCAGACAAAAGAGTCCTTTAAAGATAGAATCTATATATATATAATTAATTCAATTTACACAATGGGGTTGAAGTAGAAAGTAGCATAAAATAAGTACTGTACTGTAATGATTAGACAATAATCTAACATGACAACGCCAGTTCACTGAATGTAGTTGGGTTTTTTTTGCAGGAACGCCGTCCTACTCTGACATTTGACAACAGCTGTAGATTGTGTTTCATAGATGATCTGGCAACATGGCTAACGTCAGGCTAACATAGAAAAGGTATGTATCCGTTTATGGTGATTATTCCGGGGTGCAACAACAAAATGGGAGGGTAGGCAGGTATGTTATATCTACGCATTGGAAGCTCCCGTACAAGTAAGATAACATATAGGCAACAAATGATGGCATATAAACTCATGTTTTGCTCCTCAATAATTCACAAAGGAGTTATCGACATGGCAATGTCCGATCCCAGGAGGCTTGAGAGGTTAATGTCATACACGCATCAATATGTACTGAATGAGAGAGCAAGCAGTGTGTCTGAGGTACAGCACAGTCACAGAGGTCAAATGAAAAGACATATCAATCACAAATGCAAATCATGTACATAAACGTCATATTTTCATTTCGTTTTGCAACCTTGTGTTGTAAAATGACAAAGAAATGAACCTTCTACCTTTGACGAAATGTTAACACTCAAGTACTCTGCAGTGTGAGTGCTTTACATGCAATACACTGTGCAATCAACATTATTTCATAATTGTAAGTTAAGGCAAAAAGTTTAAATACAACAGGACATTTGTTGGTGGGAAGATTTGAGAAGCTTACCAGGAATTCATACACAATGCAGAGCAGACATGCTGTACTATTTGACAGCAGCTTAGACGTAGAATACACTAAAAAGGACTAAAGAATGATATCAGTGTCACACGCCCACAGATGTGTAAAACAAGCCACATTCACGAGGCAATCCTTCATGCTCAGCTCCGAATTGCTGCTCAAACCGGACTTTTTGGGATGTTTTCTTCATATCTATTCTAGGACGTAACCAATATCTGACACCAATATGAACTGACAGTCGCGCTGAAAAGACTTGTGTGAAGAATGACAGTAACAAAAGATGTCATATTTCTGCAGCTCGCTTTGAACACATTCGGGTTTTGATGTCTGTCCTCTATTTTTGACTTGAATTCAGGTTTCTCCCCAAATATCAGTCAAGCCATAAATTCCTCTTCCTTTCCACTGTTGTTTTCTGTTGTCCTTCAGGACAGAGAAAATCCTTGCAGAACAGCCCTCTCAGATGAATAATGTAAGACATAGGACTGTAACACCTTATTTGGATAGTTCATGTCTAAACATTCTATAATGCAATTTAAAGTGGCACTAATTCATATTTTTTGCTTGATTGAAGGAACTGAAATAAAATTCAGCGACACTCACAATCCCCAAAAAATGAATGAGACTTTTCTTCTAGCACCACCAGCAAGTTCAAGCCTTTCACTTATCTAGTGGAATATCCCAACCTCTACTGGATGGATTGGTACAAAAGTTTGTGTAGAGATTCTTCGTTCAGACACAACAAATCCTAATGGTGAAAACTGCACTGGAGGAGTTGCCATGGGATGCGCCACACACATTCATGTCCCCCGAAGAATGAATTATAATAACTTTGGGGATCCTCTCTATTTCCACCCAACGTCATCATCAGGTCAAATGTTTAATTTGTCCAGTGCTTCTGTTTATAACTGAATACCTGCAAAACGAATGACATTCCCATCAGCCTCAGCTGTACTTTGTGTTTGGTGCTAATTAGGAAATGTTTACTAAACTAAGATGTTGAGAATGGTATCATTTCCAACTACCTTTTCCTTTGTAACTATGATTTGATTATGATTATTTGACGTCCGCAGCCACAACACAATATCCAGCGTAACAGTGAGATTCTGTAAAGAAATGTTGGCATCCTGAGACCACAGTGAAGAATGAAAGTGATGACTGCGGTGTTTGTCACTCCGAGCCTTCAACAGTGGTCTCCTCACAGAGCCTGTTTCCCTGTGAACCTGGGAGGAAAGCTCTACAGGCTGCCTGTCAGCTGTCCCATGGTGCTTGGAGAGGGCTCATGGTCTTTTTAATTCCCAGCCAATCTTCTGTCCATCACACCATTTTATCCCTACTTTAGAGCTCAGCTCAGGTCCACACACTGTCACTTTCTGACATATCCTCGCAGCCTACACCTCGACAATACCCGAAAATATTGTCAGCTTCTCCCCACCCCCAGCTCGCTTTCAATACGAACAACAAATCATATTTTCAAACTGGGTTTAGGACTACAGCCTACTGCCTACCTCCCCATACCAATCCACTCCATGTTTGACTTTTCTTTGCAGCATGAGTGTGTGTGTGTGTGTGTGTGTGTGCGTGTGTGTGTGTGTGTGTGAGATGGGGATGAAACCACAGAACAAAATAAGAGCCCCGGGTTTAGCTTGTGACAGATCACTCCGTGCTTATCAGGTGACCCAAGCAGTTTCTTCGGATTGTCCCACATGAGGCGTCGCACGTTGGTAATAATGAGCGGAGGTGGATTCAGAGCGGCACAACATGCACAGCGCGGCAAAGGTAAAGAAGCCACTCCTCGAATGCTGCCATTCTCAGGAGATTTCCATGAATAAAGGATTAGCTACAAGCTGTGAGTCAAGCTCTGGTTCTTCCAGTTGCTTTACATATTTAAGGCCTGAATTTTGCACCAGCAGAACAGGCGGCTTAAAGTCAAAGGAGATTGTGCAGCGGTTTTGGAAGTCTCGGCCGAGTATATTGATGTGAATTCACTGAAATTCTCGACACACATGCCTTATCAGGTCTCCAATTTAAATGATGTGTCAGGCAAAGGTGGGGTAAATATACACATCACGGTGCTAAAATGTACTTTGTTTGCGCATTACAGAGTTTATCTTTGACTTTCTCCTCCCAAGTCTGTAACTGAGGTTGTTAAATTGAAGTCTCAAAAAAGCCGAATACATCCCGCCATGTTGGACGCATTTACAGTAAATCAATTTCTCTATGACACAGAGATTATGAGCTGAGATCAGAAAGCTTCCGGTGAGCTCTGAGAAAAGTCATATCGCTGCTGATTTTATCTTCCAAGACTAATGCCGGGGATAAACTGCCTAATCCATCATACATTTAATTGCCTCAACCAGGATCTTTGCTACTGATATTAACTTTATGAGTGTATGTACATGACTTTGATTAAATATTCTGCCTCTCTTAATGCCAGGTGATATTATGATACTGAAAGTCAGACAGTCTTTGAAAATTCCTGTGCTTTGTTGGCAAGATGGTGGTTTTCTTGTAAAGAGTGAAGAACCATTTTTCTTGAAAGGTCGGGCAGCTGAGTGCTGACGTGTAAAGGTTGGTGTAATTTTACACTGACACTAGAGTTCTGTATCTTAGTTACCTTTGGTCCAGTCTGCAGTGACTGTGTTGTATAACTTTGATTTTACTCTGAATTGGTTGCCTTCAACCATTTTTACTGGCTTTTTTTGTGCCGAATTTCAACCACATCAACTGCTGTTTGACATTCAGCTCAGAGGACGGTCACAACACCTGATAAATGGCCTGAATAATGGACGATCTGGCTACTGAACTCTTCCCTCCACCTTTTCGCCACCAGTACAACCTGTTACAGTCCCACAGGACAAGAATCCCTCCGTATACTTACCCACCGTATTTGCTGTGAGTCTTCCCTGTGCACACTGTAGTACAGCCGAAATCTCCCGGGACCGAGACCCGACACCTCCCAGCGAGGCATATGAATCCCACAAGCTCAAACACATCCACTGATTAAAGGGTTTCAATGTGAAAACTTTATTAAGTCTCCTTGTCATCTCACAGAGATATCTTCTTACATTAATACAATGGTATTACATTACTGAAGTAACAGATTCAGTTAAAGAAGCTGATTAATCAGAAATGGGTGGTGGTGGGGGGGGGGGGGACAGATTTGAGACATCATAATGAGATATTCTAGCAAAAATAAATAAATACAAAAAATGAATTAATAAAAGCATTTAATAGGAAAATGGATTTTAAGATTTAAAATAGCAGTAGAACAGTACAAAAGAAAACCTTTAAAGCATGTTAACAGTAAATAAATCAAAGAATGATCTAATATAATAAATGTTTTTGTTTTTCAGCACTTTAGTCATCAAAATAAAGAATAATGCACCTAAATAAAAATGAAGGAAAAACAATTCTACACTCTTAAGTATGTCATTTTAACACCTTTTCAGCACATAATTAATGACAGATGTTGGGTTCACATTTGTCATAAAAACATAATGTATGTTAAATTAATAGGAGAGCGTGTTGTGTCAAGTGTCACCCATGTGTGTTGAAAAGTGAGTGTATGTACAGTACAACATAATAAAAAGGCATCGAACCATCCGAAATAAAATCTGCATAGCAAAGATGTCTGAAATCTAAAATGTTACAATAGTACGTCTTTACAATTCATCACGTCAACATTGTTGTAACTTTTGTGAACATCCTCTCTTATGCCTTTAATCATCCTTATCTCCTACAAAATATGTTCATCAATCAAGGAGATACATCTCGGATTAAATGTAATAATGCAGTAATGCAGATTGTGTTTTTTTCAACATATCAGACAATGCCGAATGTGAATTATATGCAAAATATTCAGCTTAAGCACAGTTACGTTATGTTAAAAAGCAAGATATCCAGGGTGTCTGTTCATGTTGGACGCAATTTCTTGTTCAAAGAGAGATCAGGTCATACATGTGCAACTAGTTGAGATGCCGTATTCTGTATGTCTTTACTCGGTTATGATGGATGCTAATGTTAGCCTTTTATGAATCATTATGACAGTCTACAATTAATTCCCTTTTTCCCCACACAAAATTACATAGAACACAATTATACAAACAAAATAAAATAAATAACATTCTACATTCTATGTTTTATAAGCCTGCCCTTATGCAAAACATTTGCAATCTGTAGTTTTTAAAGACAGATTGACAACAGATTTGAAGAATATAAATTTGATAAGGCAAAGCAGCTTTTTTTCACACCTATGAAGATTTTTTCTTAGCTGGGTGTGCATCTCTTCCCAATATATGAACCCTTTAAGGAGCAAATCCAAGCGCTCCTTGATACATGTTTAAAAGGCATCAGAAGATAAGCTAGCGTTTACTCACATTAAAATCAACGCATTAAAACATTTACGGCTGTCCTGACTCTGTGGCTGGAGTTAAAGTGTTAATCCTGAAGATTGTCTGATTTTGTGGATCTGGTGACACCTATGGTGACGGGTGGTCACGTCCGGTTTGTTTCATGCAACACAAAACATGGAATGTGGACTGTGGAGGCAGCAGTCGGACATGTATTCACTTGAAGAATCTGTACAGCTATAACCCCAAATAAACTAGCACGGGCCGCACTGTTAACTAATATGGAGCGCAACAAGGATTGTATTTATTAGATAATCCAAGAGTAGAAATATATGACAAGACAACTGACCTCCAACCAAACTGTCTGGTTCCCCTGCATCTATTTTGATCTTTTTTCTTTTTTTTTACTGTCCAATGATATATTAGCCTGGCATTGCCAGACTAATTCGCAAATGTGTATTAGTCTGGAACCTCTTAGTTAATTTTTGATTTCCATGGGGCGTTATTGATGGGCGGAGACAACCAAACAGAGCAACAAAGCGCCGTCCCATCGGACGGTATGTCCTGTCAGAAGTTTGGCAAACACACATTTCTTATCAACATAAAGTTTAAGTACAGTTGTTTGTTTTAATTTACCGTCCAGTCCGTTTAATACTGCCGCTGTAGCCGGCCAGCACGGCAGCCATCTTGGATATTTACAAAGATACCTGAACAGCGCTCGGCTCTGTCAGTCATCGTATTAAACCCGCCTCGGATTAGATAAACTCTTGTGATTGGTTAGCCCGACAAATCGGCAGAGAAATCAGCTGGAATGGGAGAGCGGCCAGACGAATCTGCCAGAGCAAATAAAACATGAGCTGCAGATTCATCTGCTTCCCAGGCTAGTGTTATATAGGAGTGCAATGCTAAATCAGTGGAGGGCTCTTTTAAAGCAAATAGGGCTACTCAGAGCTAACAGTTCACTCTGAAACAAACTGAACAAACTGTGATGTGTTTGTGGGTTGTGCATGTTAGACACACACATGCATGGATCATTCACAAAAATGATTGCACGTACACAATCGTGAGATACATGGGAGTATGTTGTTAGTTTGCTTGCCAAAGGCTCCTCGTACCAACATGCACGGAATATTGGACGCGTGGATCACTTCCTGTGGACAGACATTTTGGGAAATAGGCTTGTTCGTCTTATTGCCGAGACTTTGAAAGTCGACTAGCCTAGCTAAGAGGGGAAGCAGGGGAAAACAGACAGAAATCAAAAGTGTCATTCCTAAAATGTCAAATTATTCCTTTAATTTTGTGGGGTAAATCTGACTCCACCACCAACAATTAAAAATAGCATACAATTAAATTGTTTTCATATAAATGATTAACACTTTAAATCCAAATGATGAGAGAACAAAGAAAAAAAATAGTAACCAAACTCAAATTGCACGTGTGTATTATCTGAAGTAAGTGAAACTTTTGGTCTGTAACATTCATAGAGGTCACAGCAAGCCAAGAAATAACTTGGAAGTTGAAGCAAAATAAGTGGAAACAGGCAGTGGAATGGGGAAACTGGGACATGAACCTGTGCTTCATTTCAAAAACGACAGATAAGAAATTCATCTTCCCATGTTTATCACACGCACTATCCTGTAGGATTGCAGTGGTCCTGAAAATAGGGAGATGAAAGTGTGTTGTAACGATGCTGTCGCCTACAAGTCCAGCCACAGACAACCTGTCAGAATGCTCCCATCATCCAGTTTCTCTCTAGTTAGCTGGCTACTCCACAATTCTGACATGTAGAAGAGAATCATAAACTATATTCATTCTAATGGCCAGAGCTAAATATAAAGGCATTAGAAGCTACAAAATGAACACAGAAAATACAAAAAACATCATAAAACGGCAAATCTTCATTGGAACTGGACGCACAGATCCTTTAGAGTTAAGACCTAGGAAGAAAAAAACAAAAGTGTATATTAACAATGGAAAGCACATTGGCCTTTTTAAAAGAGCTTTCATAAAGTAGCACGGAGACAGCACACACCTCTGCAAAGGCTGCATTACAGTCTAAATTTGCCATTTTAAAAATCCAAACATTTAAAAGTTTTAATCTGTATCTGGATGCAGATGTGTGTCATGATGAACACCTAAATCCTGGGAGTCCTTGGGCTTTCTACAAGGATGCATTGTGCAAAAGTTTGACTTTTGACCAAAGAATTATAATTGTTTAAATATGTCAAGTTGCTATAAGGCCACCAGCATCATTCAGAGTTCATATGTGTCATACATTTGTTTTTGTGTTTTTAATACGGGAATTGATGTCAAAATTGCCGGGTCTAATAGTTTCGTTCCAAATACATTATATAGCAAGTTTGATGAATATTGGATAAAATTTGTGTTAATGCTGGTGGAAAAACAAGTCTAGCAAAAGTAAATCCATGTAGATTGAAATGGACGTGATGTATTTTGAATAGTAATGACTTAAAACCAAGAAAATCCTAAAACATAAAGCGGCCACACGGTGGCGCTGTCCAAACCTAAATTTAATAAATTCTACCTTGGCTCGTAGCAGAACTTTTTGCCAAAGGTCACGGAAGCTGTTAAGCAGTTTCTGAAATACACTGCCAGCACACAGACGGATAAAGCGCACTGACAACACAACCTTGTGGACTGAGATGACTTTGTATGTTTTGTGTCTCTTCCTCCTAGCCGCACGGTGCGGTCTTACTGCAATTTCTGTGTGTATTCTGAAGGCCTTGTTCAAGCTACGGTAAAGCTGATAAACAGTATCAGTCACGCAGGGGATTAGTTACACAGAGTGCACCCATCCTGCTGCTCCTCCGCTTAATTCCAGCTCCATTCATTTGCATGCTGCAGAGTATTTGAAACTTACTGGACATCTTTGGTATGCGGATGGGGCCACTGCTGGTGCCATCACCACCTTCGCTGAGAGCTTTGATCTCAATGAGGTAGTCCTCTCCGGAGGGGATCTGCAGCTCCACGCTGGTCTTATTGGTTTCCAGTACAGTAGTCCTGGCATGCCAGTTCTGACGATACACAACCTGGAAGAAAGTGGATATCCTGGGGTGAACGTTTCATTCTTCAGCCGTCTGTCTGGAATTAAACCTTTATTCAACTCTTAGCAATGGGATGCATGACAGCATTCTACATATTAAATTAGTGTGTGAAAAACAAATCAAACTCCCCAAAAGCAGCAGATGTGTACAGCCAGATTTTGGTTATATGGTCTCTCTAGAGCAGGTAATGAATTAAAAATGCGTCGTGAGTTCCCGGTTTGGCCCGATGACTTTTCCAAACAGGACCTCAGACATCCCTTTTACACATTTAATCATGTCATTTCATCTTCATCAAAATGCAGCAAAATGTTTTATCTTACAGTTCAAAAGAAACGTGTCACAGAGAGCCAAACTGTGAATTTATTTTTTTCTAACTACATTTTCACTTTCAATTCACAGTATTGCCTTTGCCAAATATTTAAACCATTCCTGTCTACACGCTCCCTTGCAATGGAGCTTCACAAAAGACTTATCAATAAATGAGCAGGGCTGCATATCTCTGGAGATTATATATATATATATATTTGTGAAAAGCATTACCAAAAACGGTGTTTTTTCCCCACACAGGCATGCAAAGTGGATCAAATATGATTCATTGTTGTACTGCTTGGAAGAAGCTTTATTTCTTCTGTGGCATGACGCCTTTCATTTTATCACCCAGAACAGATCTTTTAATTTTGAAAGGCCAGACAGGGCCAATCCATAATGTAACACTGGAGTGCTGAGGTCTATCTTTCCACTGCAATGAGAAAGCCATTTATTGGGATGACAGCTGCTGAGGCTCTATTTGTTTCCCCGGTTCTGGGGTTTCTGCTCTTGCTCTGACAAACTCACCTTGTATCCTGTCACCTCAGACTCATTCTCCATCGGCTTGACATGTTCCCAATTTAGAAAGATCTTGGAGTTCGTCAGGTTCCACTCAATATTCCCTGGAGGCTGACTTGGAGCTGCAAGATATGTAATTATATAGACACAATGTTCACAAATGAATGCATAAACCAATGTCGTCAATAGTGTTGTATAAACTAACTCTGCAGTCGGCCTAGACTTAATCATCTGCTGGTGCAGCAGAATGCATTTCATACTATAAACTCTTCAACCTTCTGGAACACACTGGAGGGAAAACAGAGGTCAAGAAAAATAGAAAAGGCAAACTCTGAGCATTACCCTTTCATAAGTGTGTGAAAACACAGCTAATAAGGATGAAATTAATAGTTCACCCTGAAGCAGCACAAAAGTCTTTACTACATCACATTTTAGTGTACAGCCTCATTGGTTGGGAGCAGTTCTGACTTATGCAGGACAGAATGAATGAACAAATGAATAACGAAGAAAATAGTTCAAATGTGGCTTATGTGAGTACTGTATTAAGGGACTTAGACCCTCAGTTTTGTGACTGCACTGAATACAATACAACTTTTAATAGCATGACTAATAGTAACAATAATAATAATACTGTTATCTCCCATTAAGAGATTCCTTCTTAATGTGCTTTCAATGGGGGACAAGTGATGGGGGACTAAATCCACGGTCCCGTTTTTGTGCAAAAAGCTGCTATGAGGCTTCAGGAGTCTAAATCAGTCAAATCCAGGGTTTCAACGTTTCTCTTGTCTTGTCTTTAGAATAAATTTCCCTCTCAAGACAGACTTGGAAAACTGTGAACTTATCCTTTAATGATTTCTGGTTCTTTACACAATGTTCTCTTTTCTTTTCACACAATTATCACATAGGAAACACAGTTTGCAAAACATTTAGCACAAGAGAAGAGACTGAGTGCAGAGTCTTTTGCTTCCAATATGTCCAATCTTCCCGAAATCCCTAAAAAAATATTTGAAGTACTAGTAATAGTACTAGTAAAAGTAGTAATATTACAGTATGTGTGATGTCAATACAAGGCTATGACCTAATATAATCCTGGGGCAAGATATGTGACTGTAAACAAACTGCGTAATACATTGTGTTCATTTTATTTTCTGTTTTCACCAAAACTTGAGGCTAAATATCTGAAATAGTTTGGCGCATAAAATGAAGCGTAAGCAGTAAAAGAAGCTGAGGTGTCATTCGAAGCGTTGAAAGCTGAAAGCAGTTGAAATCAGTTCAAGTGTATCACTGCAAGCATGTGAAATCCCAGTTAAATCCCACCCATACAACATAAGTTGAAGAGTTGAACTAGCAAAAAAAAAAGAATAAATAAACCTCCTATACCATCCTATTAGCAATAAAAGGGCCACAGGTGATATCTTCTGTTTTGGAGCAATGGATGCCAACATAGGAGAGAGAAAGGCATAGCAGGAGGAGTGATAGTTAGAGGAAGAGCAAGACCAAGGAGAGCCCTAATCTCTGATGAGATTCGAGCCACTTTTATTGAGCATGTGGTCAACTGTGGTCCACAACTGGTTCATTGACCACCCATGCTTTTCAGCAGTTAATCTCATTTCTCAATCTGATTGAGGAGTTTTTTTCTGCCTGGAGGCGAAAGGTCTGTGACCGCAATCCCCATACACGTACACCCCCTTCTGCAAGCTATGGAAGATGCATGTGCAGATAAAACTGTAGAAGCTTTCCATACCAAAATACCATTTTGAGAAGACATAACATCGTCTTAAATGCAGAGTTTCATTTTGAGTTTTGCTTTTTGTGTGTGTGTGTGCTTTTGGATTTGTGTGTAGAGTACTGAGAATATGGCATATGCTTTCAAGAAAACGTGTGTAAACAATAGAGAAGAACTGTAACACACACTCAGTACGGCATGTGATTATTGTATTACAGTAGACTTGAACCTACTGTGTCGTTTAAGAAATACAAGTCAGTCAAAGGAATAAAGTAAAAGGTTAAGCAAACAATGAAATAAAGCACATTTTCTGTGTCCTGTGTGTGTGGACTCACGTGGCTTCTTGGTGGTGATGTTAAAAGCGGGGCTGCAGGGTCCAAGTCCAGCGCTGTTTTGGGCTCTGACTGAGATCAGATAGACTGTGCTGCCCTTCAAGCCAGAGAGCAGAGCTGTTGTGTTGATAACCCTTACTCTCTCTGCTTCACTCTGCTGAGATCCCTTCTCCCAAAAGAGAACCTGGACCAAAGACACAAAGGGGTTACCACACACCTCCAGGCATGTTGCCCAACTTTGTCTTTTTTGGTTTTAAACTCAATTCTGTCACAGAGTCAAGTCAAACCTTATTTATTGAGCCAGTTTCCTACTGAAAGTATCGCAATGTGCTTATAAAGAGGAGCATTGTTATTAGTACTTTTTGGTTGAAAGTGCTTATACATGTGTTGAAGCAGGGCCAGACATACAGTATATGGCAGCAGAACATGAAGTACTAGAGCACACACATATGGAGGCATAGATATCAAGTTTACTTTTAAAGGAACCTCTTTTGTTTTCCTTCTGTTTTCACTTCATTAAATTGTAAGAAATTTGTGGTCATCCAGGTCATTCCACACAATCCGCTCAGCTCCTGTAGCTACTGAAGCAGTCACACCCGCATTTTTTAAACTACCAAGCGATACTGTATCTGACAATCAGCAATACCAAAAGCAGCGCTGGGAGTGAGGAGTACAAGGATAAGGAGCTTGTCAGAATCTGTATTCATAGGGAGATCATTTATGACCCTAACACGAGACAGGAAAACCATACAGGAAAATGTCAAACAGATGGTTTGAGAGTAGGTACTTATTCAACTGGCTGCACACGGGTTTTCAGGGATCTTGCTTGGGAAAGGCAGATTAGCGACAGGGCCTGGAGTTGCTGATAACAGATGCATCTAGGGTGTTTAATTATAGCAGTTTTGCCGGCACTTGGGAAGATACATAAAAGTACCTGAGTAGAAGAAGTTTACGTTTACGTACACCACCTCTGCTAAGAATGTAAACACACGTTCAGAGAGGGATGAAAGAGGGATATAAGGAGACTTGAGCTGTCTTGTTGCATCTTAAAGTCTTATGGAGACAGTGGCAGGAAAGTGCATCATACCACCAGTGTTTCAACAATACCAATATTTGTGTGTGGGAAGCACAAATATTTAAAGATTATTTTTATATAGCCAGTTTCACTTTTTGTATTGAACCTGGTGGAGAAAAGTGGAGAAGAGAATCTGTGATTTAGCATACAGTATCAAACAGTACATCATCAAAGGTGTGTGTGCATTGCCAATGTTTTCAGTTAATGGCCTCATTTTTTGATACCGTGCATAAATAAAAAAACCCAGCTGAAATAAAGATAGCAGAATAAACATAAACAGACAGAGCAGGGCCAGAATATAATTATTATTACTGAATCCCTTACCCAAACAGTAATTGTCCAATCATAGCTAGGCAACTGTAACTAGGAATGGCCTGCTTTCCAAGCTTTGGATTTCTGTAGAAAAAGTGATGCTCTATTTAAAGGTTTGGAGGAACATGTCTTATTTTGCTACCTTCTCAAACCAAAAATAAAAAAGGCAAAGTGTAAAGAATGGGTTAAACAGTGCATCTACAGCTCTAATGAAAGTTGTAAAGGTTAGCACTAATTAATTACACGTCATTTTAAGTGTCACTTTCCTGCTCTGTCACCTTAATGGATTTGAGGAAGATGACTTTACCAACTCCTTGGTTCATCCTCCTCCTCCTCTTCAAAATTCTCATTTAAATGAGAAAATGCTAACAATAAAGCAGAAATCCAACCTTTGTTTTTCATTCCAAGAAATGTATGATGTATTTCTATAGTAAACATTGGAATGGTTGGCATGTTGGCATAAAAAATGGACTATTATACATTTTTTTCTTATAATAGACTATGTATAACTAGCTTCCCTGCAATACAAGAACAGCGCTCCTTTATTCCCATGTCATCTACATGAATCATCAGCTGGTGAGCATGCTGACTTTTTGCCGGGGACCTTTTACACAGCAGTCAGCATGATTTCATGTACTTGTAGCCATCAAATGCATACTTATGACTGTTTTGAAGGTTTTCCATTTTCATACGATTCAAAACAGAAGCTGGAGACCGTTAGTGAGTTAGCTTGTTGGACTTGATGGACTTAATCTGGCCATGTTCAGAGACTGTTATAGTGGGGTATAGTTTTGATTGTGATGCAGACAGCCTCAAGAGTTGGTTGTTCAAAGTGTTGAGAGTTGGAGTTGAGTATTTTATAGTTTCTCAGTCTGTTAACACTGTATTGAGATCTTGTGCATCATGTCAATGAAGGCGTATGAAGTTCTCCTGCTATTTTCGTTCATATAGGTAAAGCAGCGCTATGAACCAAAAGGTTGGCTGAAGTGGGAGAAAATTCAAGGGTGTGATGTGTCATTATCCTCTCAGCCAGTCACATTACGTCTCTCTTACCTTTCAAACTGCCGTTCCAATCAGAGTGGCATATGACGAAAATGCCACAGAGGCGGGACGGCGTCTTCAAGAAGAAAATAGCTTTGTTGTTGTGGTGGCGCAGTTGGGTAAGACGTGTTGTCTTCAGCCACAGAGTCATGCTGACTTGAATGTGTATTTTTCATCTTCTAACACGTCAAGCAGACATGTTAGAGGACACCTCGCTGGAATCAAAGGCACTGCTACCCACTCCTACAAACAGATGTTTGTGGCTTGTAGCGCTCTCTCTCTCTCTCTCTCTCTCTCTCTCTCTCTCTCTCTCTCTCTCTCAGTGATGTTCATAGTTGAAACAACTATTGCTTGTTGGACAGAAGCACATCGGGATTATTTAATATGACTTCACTCCAAAGATTATGTGAACAATTTGCTCAAATATTGGCACGTTCTGTCCTCCCAAAATATTGGTAGGGACATGTTCCTACCATCCGTATGTATACCTCCGCCCTTGGCCACCATGCATGGCGAGCCCTTTGGGACAGATCAATTCCACTGGGACAGATTGGCAGAGGCATACAAGAGCTTTCCAGGGTCCCTGCTCCACAGCTGGCTGCCCAGTATGGTTTCTGTTTATCAACCTGATTCTTCATTTGTTCCTTTATCGATCCTTTTCAAATAATACACACAGGTTTTATAGTGATGACCTAATATATGTTGAACAAAAACTAAATGTTTTACTAAAAGGAACATACTGTAGGGTAAATCCATCAAAAGGTCAAAAACTGACAAGGCAAAAACATCTGTTTGAGAAAATGCACCTAGACAATAAAACATTACTCTTGTGGGCTCAAGTCTGAAAGAAACATACTCAGAGAGGATACATCCTGGAGACCATGTTAAGTGTTAAATCACTGTTTGCTTTTAACATCAGAGGAATCAGTAGTGTCTGCGCTAAATGATTCTCCAGAAAAAAAAATCCCATCACTAAAGGCTTCATTTCCCCCTCAACTTAATTGCAGTGGAATGAGCCAAATTGTCACTCTAGCAAATACCAAAATAAATGATGCCCTTAATGAGACAAATCTGCTGGTAAAATAGTGTTGTGGGGCTACAACAAAAGCAACTTTGTTGTCTAATCTCAACATTCATGGGTGACAAGTCAGTCAAGTCAAGCGTCACACTTCTCTCCACCAACATGTTGCATCATACGTCAATATTTTTGAACTTGGACTGATCAGTAGAGTACTGAGCTGACCCATTACTTTAACAAAAGCATTAGTTGAGATTTAATTAAAGTAGTGTGACATCTTTCATGTGCAATTTAATGTCAATGTAACTCTCTTTGTATTAACATTCAACAGTGTGAAATTCCAAAACAACAGAATTAGCTAAATATGAAATAAGTCACTTTCTAAAGGCAGATCCAGCATCTGTTCAGCCAGAATACAATATTTGATAAATACTGTATATTTAACAGTTGCTATATTACTCAAATTAGAAACCAAAGTGAAACATAACCGACTGTCTGGGTGCTGTGGCAGCCTTGTGCAGTACATTTGTTGGTGTCGTGCCCAGCCTCTGCATTTCAAATCATTGTAGCTTAAATTAGATAAATTAGAATATATGTAATAAAAACTCGTTTAGGAAAAGTGTTAGACACTCGTCAAAAGAAGCTCATCCACCGAGCTGCAAAAGTAGTGTTTAATAATGGATATCCTACAGTGAGATCGTTTTGTATTTTTTTTCTATATAGGAACATACAAATGATGACAAAATTAAATAGTTTTTAACATTGAAAAGTGGTAAAAATATATTTATATTGTTAACGAGTCTCAGCTCAGCTAAACTGCTTTGTCTACCTCCCAAACACCATCATCATGGTGCTTCGAACCTCTGTCTAATAATAAGGTGTGCACCAAACACTGGCAATGACCCCAAAGCCTTTCAACAGAGGTCAAGCCACCTGGGCATACCCTACAATATGAAATATCCAGGGTTTAGGAGCGAATGTTATTTTTATCTAGGTTTACCACAGCTAAATCCCAAGAGAGTGTTTGTTGTAGGGGATAGTGATGTATGATGTTCACACTTTTTTTTATATATCTATTTATTTTTGAATAGCAGCTCTTCGACAGCCTTGGTATTGAGGTCTTTTGGAGACTGGGACAGCTGCCAACAAACCTCTTCATCCCCTTAGATTAGCCTGTGAAAAATCTGCCGCTCCAACACATGCACTATTTTAATGTCAGGATATTTCCTCGTTGTCGCCATCGGCAGTTATATTCAAGTGAAAGCCAGCTTATTGTACTGTCAGTCATTCAGGGATTAGTGTCAGCTCCTTGTTTGAATATTCCTTAATATTTCAACTTTTTTTTCTCTCCTTACCTCATATGCAATGATCTTCTCAATGCTGGACCCAGGGGGAATTGGTTCCCAGTACACCTCCATCTCAGAGGCTGACACAGCACGGGCCCGTACTCTTGGTGGCGCTTCAGAGGGCTCTAAATAGGATGGGTTATGAATTATGCATGTTTGAGCGAAAGCATACATTTTCTTGAATGAACATGATCAACTTTATTTCAGTTTGCAGCGTGCACAGGTGACACTCTAACCTTCTTCTGCGGAAAGCACTGTGACGACGTGGCTGAACGGCCCCTCTCCCATGCCGTTGTAGACTCCCACTTTCACGTCAAACTGGGACAGGGGTGCGATGGTGTCATTTCTGTAAATATATCTGGACGCATCAGGTGACGCCAGCACTGTCTGGATCCAGGTGCTGCTGCCAAGTGGACGGAAAGCTACCACGTAGCCAAAGTCCTCTCCGCTCTGCTGTTCCTCTGGAACTGGCTGAGATAGGGACAGAAAAGTTACGCCTTTGACCCACACAACTGTGAGCAGAAATTGAATTAGTTCAAAGTTGATGTAGAAATAGTGTTTTATGTCTTACAAACTATTGAGCAAATACAGCATCTTTCTGTGCTTTGAATCGCAGCCAAAAAATGTAAAGTTGTCACATAATTCTAGATTTACACATATGAAATTTGCACTAGCTCTCTATCTCCATTTTGATTTACACAACAGGGGGAGGGCGCAGGCAGCAAATCAGAAAAGCTCAGCCTGTAAAAGCCTTTCCACTGAAGCCATACTGCTGCAGACACAGTAACTCTGCCAGACGTCGAAAGATTCAAAGAATGCTCTGCCACGATGAAAGCCTACTCAGAGATGCCGGTGATCCTCTTACCTCCCACATGATGACGAGTTCTCCCTGAGCTCCTCCACCACCACTCACATTAACAGGTGCAACCTTGGGAACTAAACAGGCACAAATGAAACTGAATCACCCATTGGTTCGGACTGCCATGTCTCAGGCAGGTGCAGACGATTCTGTCAAACAGTCACACAGCTTTGAATGAGGTGATGGCAGGCACTCGGCACTGCTTATTTACACAAAACTGGTTCATCAACACAGGTTTTTTGTTGACATTGGCTTTACCACTCATGTGTGTTGCCGTTAATAGCCGAGCGCCGTATGTCAGCCCCATGTGGGATGCACAACGGGAAAACCTGTTCCCTTGTGATCCAAGCAGCGGGATGGAATTACCCAGCTAACCAGCTCAAAATAGACACTTTCATGTCGTTGCCTCATGGCATGCATGGATAGGTCACATTTTATGTTGATGCAACTATTAATTAATCATGGCACAAGTTCCGGAGTGCTTACACACACACACGAGCTCCGTGTTGATACTTGTTTAAAGTGTAATTCAATTTTTCACTTATTTTGCATGTGGCTGAGTAATCAAAGTATTGGCATGAAAACGAACAACAGATTTGAAATGAGTAACATCGTGGGGAGTACTGAAGGAAACAGTTAAATTACATTTCCAAAGTGGGACTGATTAATTTGGTATGAAGAGAAACAACAAATTGAGAAGATACCTGCTGCTTTGGTTCGAATCGGTTTTGATGCCGTGCTGGGTTCTCCAACACCAACACTGTTGATTGCCACCACCCTGAATTCATAATCCACCCAGGGGTTCAAATCTTTCACTGTTGCATGCATCATCTGTCCAGGCACAGAATCAGGAACTAGGATTAAAGAATTTAGAATTGAGATGTGTTTTTTCTTTTTTTTTTAATGTTTCACTGAGTCACATATCACATTTTGTCTCCAACAAATATAAAAACATTTCACAAACCAGTGAAGTACATCATAATGAAATGGTGACATTTGTAAATCTTTTAATACTATTCCAATTACAGTACGTTCAGGGTGTAAGCGGTCCACCAACTACATGTACTGCAATTATTGTGGAGATTGCAATGCCTGCATCTCAAAATGCAATTCTACACATAAATGCAATTAATAAATAAGCTGTCAGAAGAGGTCGCTTCAGTTAAGGTGTTGACATCTTCTGGCAAATCGGCTTGTTATGTTTTTAAAGATAAAACTGTAAATACACCAATGTTATAAAAGGAGGAAATTAATTTAGGTCTGAGGAAAAAAAGTAATTTCACTTACTCAGCCTTTAATGATAATCTCTGCCAAATATTCTGGTAAGTAGTACAGTAGTACATCTTAATATGTTGTCATATCGACTCTATATAACCAAGCAAGTCAAAATAATCAGGACTCTATCACAGAAAAAGAAAGGACATAAAGGCTCATATAGGCAGTTTTAATAAGCTGTAATACAGGCTTATAATGAAATGTCAGTGTTTATCAACAGAGAATAGAGATACATATTTTTCTAAAAGTTAGTTAGTTAATTTTATCTTAACTTTATTTTAACTTTATCATGTCTGTAATTTACCTATGAGTTCTAACATGGGACTGCTGGTCCTAACTACTGCTAATGCCGCTAATGGGGAGCCTAATAAACATACACAACATTTTGTTTTTTTGTTTTTTAACTTGCATGCAGCACTTTTACTTTTAATTTATCAAGTCAAACATGTGGTCATGGCAGGCACATATTTCCTGACTGAATGATTTTACACATGAAGATCAATTTACTTGACACAAAGATCCATTAACTTGACACTGACTACTGTATCTGTGAAAACATCTTGCCCTCTGCTGCTTTGATTATTATCGGTCTCTTGTGAGTCCCCCAACCCCATTAAACTGCCAATGAAACTGCAATGCTAAATTTGCTGGAATACTCCTTTGAGGGTTCCTTGTGTTCCAAATGTTTGTTTATGTTACATGTAAAAAAAATTGACACCATGCATTGTTATTGGATTTTTTTAACTCTCAATTATTGAGATTGGCTTCAAAAATCCAGTATGGGTTAGTTGAAAATGCTGCATATTATGGTTCTGTTTCCTGCTTGAGTCAACTTCAGAATGAGAAACAAAGTGCCTGAAGTGAACAACTTTAACAATGGGATCCTTATCAATTTTCAAATAAAATCAATGTTTTATTTTATGTTTTTGTTGTTTTTATCGCGACTGTGTATACTATTTTATCTTGTTCTATACAGCATGTTGTCACTTGCAAACTGTATGTCATTCACAGGAAGATCTATGAAATACTTTCAGCTTTTCTTAGTGGCAAGCAATGCATCTGAGAAAGAGAGTCAAGTCTTCTAAATGACCATGGACTCACATACTACAGTGTTTTGTCCTACATTCAGTGAGAATAATGTTTTCAAGGGTGCAGCTATATTACCTGTTCTCACAGTCTGCCAGCCTATAGAGAAGGGGGTCCTGGCCTGCACCATGTACATGGTAACAGGACTGCGGTTGTCAGGTCCAGAACCCCAGGACAGCTGCACAGTGGTGTCGGTAATATCAGTCACCACCAGGCCCTCCGGGGCACCGGGAGGTCCTGCATCACCCACAAACAAGGACAGACACCTGCATCAACCTCACTTTACAACAGCAGCTGACACAAACGAAAACACTTCAGGTTAGCATGGCAGGCTCAGACCCCACCACAGGTGTGATTCATAACTCAGCTAACATCCTCAATTCAGGGCTAGTGGAGATATAATTGGTTCTATAGGGAGTGCCAGTCTGATCAATACACTGAATAGTGCAGCTCATTAGGAACTCTGAGTATCCACTGTGTCAGTTTACTTATGTACTAGGCCAGTGAGTTTTTGCTTGCGATGTAACGTTATCACTTCCCTGGTCATGAAAAAAAGTTACTTTTAAACTCAAATTTAAAAAAAAAAATAGGTGAATCATGAGGTATTTGTCAGAGAGGAACATTTCTCTCCTGGATAAAGAGAAAGCTCCACAGCCTGGTTGCCCAAACTTACTAACCAAGAGGAGAGAAATCGCTATTTAACAATTACATGAGACATCATTAATGACCAGGGATTTGGAAAAACAAGGCAGGATTTTCAATTGGGATCTCATTGAATTTAGGAAAAGCAGCAACATGAGCTCAAACAAACAGACTGGGACTTGGCTAACTGACATGAGATTTCCTGCTAAGCCCACAAATCTGCAAAAGTACTGCTGAGCCCTCAGCGGGACTACCTGCTGCTGGAAGAAGATCACTGGGTATCAGCAGTGCTTGGTTTCAGATTACATGTACGGAAACATACAGTCCGTATGTAAAATGCGGCGCCATCTGACTTTGGCTGCAGACTCTTGATACCTCCCAGACAACAGTTTTACTTTATTACATTCTCTCTACATTTGGTTATGTATTTGGATCATGGGTGACTGGCTGTGAAAGGGATCAGGCCAATAGTGGCTGAGAACATAATAATTAATCACAGCACCCTTCAGATTTATATTCCATGACCTTTTTGGGGCATACTGTAGTACACTGCGCCTTTGAATGAAAACAGCACGGGTTCCTTGTATATGGAAGTTCCTCCCACTTTCAGGACTTGTCTTTGTGATTACAACATAAGTCGAAATCTTTTACCAGCCGTTTCCTACCATGTAACTTTAAATTGTAGATGTAGATGTAAAGAGCTCTAATCCTCCAATTTCTAGAAAAAACAGAGGACAACCTCAATGAAAGCTATTGCCTTTTTGGATTTGTTACGGGGAAATTGGTGGTGACTTTTAATAGAAATTCTCACTGCCTTTGAATGCAAGATCAAATTTAAAATTTGACTGGTAATTATCACTTTCAAATTCAAAACTGATACTGTATAAGTGCAACAGGAAATGCATGAACACCCTTGAAATGCTTTGTCATGGATGCATGGTAAATTACGGCATCATTGAGTGAGGATCACATAATACTCTTTAGTAACTGCCAAACTAGAAAGAATGCTAGTCCAAAGTCCAAACTGATCAAAAGTCACATGGGACCCTTGAATTAATCGCTGATGTTTAGCACATCAACTTCAAAAATGTGTATGAAGTTTTTTAAGATACTTAAGTTTCAACATCAAAGATGTCCTCCACAGAATATATGGTGATCAATTTTATTGAAAACTTACTTCAGAAAGGTGTGTTTTTTGTATGTTTTTATTCTTGCATGAAGCTGGTCTCTGATCTTTTAAGACTGCCCTGGAGCTTTCGTGGTAACGTACCTGTATTTCTTAAAGTTCAGTGTAATGATCGAAGAGCCCATCGGTTAAAAACAGAATATAGTTCTTTAATTTCAACCTGAAAGTCCATTATAAGCTATTTTTCTCTGAATCTCTGAAAACTGACTTCTTGATGATATGGCTCTTATCTGACAGCAGTAAGATATGTGTGTCATAATCTGTGTCATAAGAACACACTCCACGATAAAAACAAAGAAAAAAATCACAAGACACTGAAATCCTCCATACAGGAGATTACAACATGACAAGCCCTGCAAGAAAAAGGAGGAAGAGACATACCTCTGACAATTAAGTCTGCTGCTGCTGAAACAGTGTCAACTTCAGTGTGTACCATACACACATACTTCCCAGAATGCTTTAACTGAATGTTCCTCACCATCAGGTCACCTGCAAATCCCTAATGACAAAGACACATTCGTATAAAAGTCCTGGAGAGGAAGAAAAACACCAAAAGTAGCAAAGTATGGAACATCCTCAGAACACATTCAATTTCTTCCTCAGACATATGCAGTAAATCCTGTATAAAAGAATCTTGGAAAAATTCACCACAGCATCACTTGAAAAAAATATGACATGACAGTCGAGCAAAACAAATTAATTCAGTTTTACATTGTAAGAAAGGCTACACAAAAATGACTTGTTTTGGAACAGCCTTTTCTTAGAATCAGTGTTTGTTGTGTTTATACTTCACCCTTACGCCTCAGATGAATGGCTGTAGTTTCCGTGGTTCTTTCTTCACTTTACTGTTGTGCAAACGCATATTATTTTCAAAAGTTTTTTTCAAGGAAAATACAGCTATTCAGAAATCAGTCCCTTTGAGTAAAAAGCAAAAAATCGAGTTGAGCAGCTGTTGAGATTATGTTCACTGCAGAAGTGTCAGTGCAGGGCCTGGTGTGCTCGACTAGAAGGAGCACAAATCTTGTAATTACAAAAATTTTGGCCTCTTTATTCAGGGAGAATTGATTGCTCATACACTGAGATCGCCTCCGGGCTGGAGAAATGTCATCCCTGTTTACGGGTTTTCCTCTCAGACACAACACACAGTAACATCTGCTGGCATCTATGATCAGGTGTTTCTGACACGTGGGCTTAAAGGCAAAACCCATCCTAAAGCAAGAATTCACCTCGTACTTTTATGTTCTCATTCGGTGAGTTTGATCTATACTTTAAGGGACATTTGACATTGTAAGAAATACCCTTATTCACTTTCTTGCAGAGAATTAAAGATTGATACCACTCTCATGTGTGTGCGCTTTGAAGCTAGAGCCAGTAGGTAGTTAGTCTAGCTTAGTATAGAGACTGGAGGCTATTCAAAAATGTTACCAGCACCTTTAAAGATCACGAATTAGAGAAATAGGTCAACATTTTAAGTTTAAGTTAAGCTTAAGTCTTTTCATGCGCACAACAATTACAGTGGCAATGAAGTATTTCTCAGTTTCCCTCCATCAATTTTCATACAAAATATACAAAAGAAACATAACACAAGTAAAATGAGAATAATAGAATCTAAAACAAAGACATAAATAGTGCAAAATGTCAAAAAAAGGAATATAATATAGTACATATAAAATATAATAAAATAATCAGCCAGCAACAGCTTAATTTAACATAAAGGCTGGAAACTGGGAAACAGCTAGGCTGGCTCTGGCTCTATGTTTTCTTTTTTAAGTTCATACAGAAAGTGTTAAAACAATAATTCACAATTGTATGAAGGGTTACTGTATAAACTATTTCTTGGCTGGGAGCAAAAACTTCCTGGGTTAATTACAGTGAAGCAGTCAATATGGAAAAGGAGAAACACACACATAAAAGTAAAAATAAGAAAAAAAAAAAGAATTAGACATAAATCAAGTGCAGTTAAAATACATGAATAAAAAAAATAAACAAATAAAATAAAATATCACACTGTGGTAGAAAATATACATACTGTTGTGGTGGTTGAACAGCCTGTGAACACTAGTCAGTAGTAGAACAGTAGTAAGATAAATATATTGTGTATATTGAGTATAAGCAGTAGTAGTAGAGAATATACTGTATATACAGAGATGTAAAGAAAGGTACAGTGGAAAGTGTTCAGTGTTGCGCTCGAGAGCGCGAGAGCTCGAGAGTTCAACTTATGGCCTGTGGGAGGAAGCTGTCCCTGAGCCTGCTGGTGGGGGACCGGATGCTGCGGTACCGTCTGCCACATGGCAGCAGGCAGAACAGTTTGTGGCTGGGGTGACTGGGGTCTCTGATGATCCTGTTGGCCTTCTTCCTGCACCGCTGGGTGTAGAAGGATATTAACCCCTCCCCTGGCAAATTGTTATTTTTACACGTTTTTTGTTGTGGTATGGATTAAACAATATATATATATATATATATATATATATATATATATAGATTATTAATTAGTGAGCTTTAGAGGTGCTGGAAGGTGGACAAAGCCAGGCTAGCCCTGTTTCCAGTCTTTATGTGTGCTAATCCAACCAGCAGCTACCTTTAGCGTTACATTTAACAGACAGACATGGTATCAATCTTCTCATTGCCCAACTCTACTCCAGAAAGCAAACAGACATATGTCCCAAAATGTCAAACTATTCCTGTAACATGTCTTTGATAGTTAAGCTCTCGGGAGCTTCAATATCAACTCCACTTTTTAAAAAAACATGATGTAGGTCAAATCCTTGGCACTGATTTTCTTTGCCTAAAATCACCAAGCACAAGTGGTCACCCACATTATACATACCCCTCCAATCATCTCAAAGTGCTCCTGCCTGTGGAAATCAATGGATTTTCCATTAAAAAACCACTTGAAGATGGGACTCAGGGACGAATCACTGGACACCTCGCATGGCAACACCAGGCTCTGTCCCACGCTGGCATCCAAACTCAAGGGTGGAACTATAATCTTGGTAGGCTCTACGGCATTATGGGAAGAAAAAAGGAGAATCATTTACATACTGTATGTAGCACTGTATCTATATCAAATCCAGCCAAATGAAGAAGGTAATAAAGCTTAATTTGCCCAGAATAGTGAGACAGATTCTTCTCAATCAGTGTAATTAAATGACCTTAAATAACTTCACTTACTATGAGAATGCCTCCCATAACTCGGTAATGAATAATTAAACACACTGCAATCACAATGTCAACTAGAAAGAAAAAAAAATCTCTCCCTCTCTCTCTATAATCATCATTATTTAAAAACCCAAATCTGAAAATGCTACAGCAGCTCTTTTTAAATTAAATGTTGGTGACAAAATATTCCTCACTCACAGCTATAGACGGTGGCGGCGGTTTGCCCCACTCCGCTACATGAACAATAACTCACAGCTGACAAAACCATGGATGACTTATACGTCTGTCAAACCGACGGGAACATAAAACGGCTATATATTTCATTATCAATTTCATGCTTGAGCTAGTATTTCTTTCCCTTAACAAAAGTTTAAACCCTTGGCTTAAAAGGTACAGTAGTGAAAACCTGTGGAAAAGAAAGAAATACCTTTCACCATCAGCGTTCCTGTGCTGCTGGATGTTCCAAAATGGTTTCTGGCCACACACGTGTACCTGCCTCCATCAGATTTAGAGATGTTGGTGATGCGTAGAGTCCCATCCTCCATGATAGTCTGTCTGATGAGAGGGACAAAACTGAAACAGCACATCTCACATTTGGTTATAAATTCTTTAGTTGTTAATTGAACGAAAGGCGATGATTTGAATCAAATTAACCATTTCCTGGCTGAGATGTGTCATTGCATCATTTGTTAAGCAATGTTGTATTTCATTTAGAATGAAAGCTTTGGAATCTATTCCACAAAGTCTTTTTACACGCCTCAGAAGATAACAATTATCTTAGCTGAAGCAGAACAGATTTGCTGTAGGGTCAGCATAGTATTGACAGCACAGTAGCTTAAATGCACATATTAATTGGATACACAACAGACCACCAGGGCCAGGCAGGGCAGCGATAAGAAGAGGAGAGCCAGCACTGGAGAGAAGCAATTTGAATGGGATCTTTACCTGCAGACTTATCGCTGTACAACATGTGGAGATAGTATCAACATGCAATAAACCATTTCTGAAAAGTAATAACATGGAGGCATGCATATAGAAGCATCTCACTTAAAAAAACGGAGTAAAGTGGGAGTCTGGTGAGAGCACTTGAAAGAAACTTAACTAAAACAAAAATTACAGAGGAATGTTGACCCTATTGTTGTCTCGATGTAATATATATATATGTACACACACATATATTTTATATATATATATACATAGCCTTAACAAGCGTGTTTTGATATTTTTATGAACTTAGATTCTATCTCATCTGGACTATAGTATCAGGAAAATAAGACCTGTTCAGAGAGACTTTAGTAAGAAAATTAACTTGAAACAGTAAAAGTGAGCGGACTAAAACAGGACTTTAAAAGTGAGCGGGGCATGTCCCCCACATCCTCGGTGAAAATTACGCCCTTGTTTATAGTACTACACATTCCAGCCTGGAACAGTTATTTTGGCACCTTGGATCTACACAGACAAGTTGGAAAGCATGTAAACATATGCATAAATGAGGCAGATAATGCTCTCCTGTTGTGACCTTTGGACTCAGTAAATCAAACAGAAATGCTGTGAGCAGCCAGCTCAAAAATCAAACAATTTCACATTGGCTCCCAAGAATAAATATGTATTCACTCGAGCCGAGCTGAGACCCAGAGAGCATGTCTGACACAGAGTGCTTTGCGCTGATTTATTGACAAAAATATCAAACGCTGAGTGATGGAGGCGCACTGAGAACATGACCTGAGGGGCAATGAGCTGCAAAACAAATAGAAACGTAAAGAACTATCTGCTTTGTAGACAAACTCTGTTCCATGCTGTGAATTTCTATTCTTTTCCATAATGCCTGGGTAATTTTTCTTCCTTTACTCATGACCAACCCATGGCAAACATGATAACTAATCGATCCCACTGGTCACGTGTTGAGCCAGGACCAGTGAGTTACAGAAAGTCTATGGAAATATGGCTGTATGTATTAATCTGAGCAAGAGCCAAAAAAAAAATAAAAAAGGAAGAAAAAACACAGAAAGAGTGCAGCTATACCCTTTACACTTCATCTGACACTTAGCCAACATGCAAATTAACACTACAGAATTAGAGTCAGCATATGCCAAAGTGTTAAATAGCATACATTAAATAGCACTGTGGTCAGATTGTCATGACTCTTTGAAATCTTTTTAGCACCAAAAGTTTGCTTGTAGATATATAGAGGAAATTTGATATTCAAACCACTGTACCTTATAATTTTACGTTATGACACTTTTGTTTTGATCTGAAATGAGATATTTATTTACATGCTAGTTACCAGATGCTGTAGCTTTCCAAAGAGAATGGACAGTTCTTACAAAATACAGGACTATTTTTAGTCAAGTCTGATAATCAAAATTAACTGAAAATCCCTTTTTATTATCCAACTGAAGCCATATAAAGTCACAAATATATTTTTTTAAATTGTTTTACATGTCTCTGATCATTCACTCATATCTAAGCATCAAAATGAATGACCATGAACTGCCTTAACCAAAAAGATTATTTTTGTCTGCCAGCAAATTTTAGTGAGCTACTAAATTTTATCTTCCTGTGTTCACATACGGGTATTTTAGTGAATTCCTACCAAATCGAAGATTCATCAAAAGGATTCGCACTACAGAGAGAAAGTCTGTGAAATAACCTGTTCCCCACATACAACTGTGCAGGCAAGGATTTTTCCATTTGTAACTTCCTCCTGGTGAAACTAATCTCCGAAATTCAGTAGAAAATTTCCTCTATAGATTCAAACACTCAACTCAGTTTAGAGAGAAAGCACATGTCTCGATCTTGAATGCCTAAACATTAGTACTGTCAGGTCACTGTGTTTAGCAAAACACTGTTGCAATTGAGGAGGAAGATAATTTAATTCAAATGTTTGCAAAATTCTTAGCAGTAATGAAATATATATGAAATGGTCAATGAAAACTTGTTTGTTAATACTGCAATTTGGGATTGTGATCAAAAGAAATATGTGGACCCTACCACAGCTCATACGCTCCAACAAACAAAATTGGAGAATGTTTGCGGGTGGGAAGCCAGTGAGGGATCATGAGCCTTTCGTTGGCGAGCGTCCTGCTGGTTGGTCAGGGTGCCTGCACTGGGTGGGCGGGGTCATGGTCATAGAATTCTTTTGCATTTTGGAAACGATGGGTCCTTGATTTTACACAGAAGTGGACAAAAGCAGCTTTTTATTCCGCTGGCAGAGTTCATCAGCTGTAGTTAGCTAATTAAACTAATGTTAGCGTCATCACTTGGTTGAAAACATTGACTTCTTAATGTTTTCGGCTGGCTCATTTTAAAACCAGTCCCCTCTCAAAGGTCTTAAATGTAATGGCTACAGGATACTGGACTAAAAGACTGAGGCTAAAGCTGCATGTTGCAGGCAAAAAGTCAGCCTCCTCACCAGCTGATGATCCATGTAGAAGACATGGGAATACATAAATATAATTGTTCTTGTACTGCAGTGTAGGGCTAGCTAGTCCTATTAAGATAAGAAAATAAAAGTATAACCTTGTTTGGCTGCATAAGTTATGTACTAATTCAAATTTTCAAACAGTATCTTTTTCCTTTTAATGCCACAGGAGACTAGGAGAACTCAAATAAGCATCAATTTAAACCCATTTACAAATGCGCATTATGATGCTTTTGAGTTGAGACGATTTCAATCTAATGTCAGAATTCCTGTTATTTTGGAAGCATTTTCTTAACAACCTTTCAAATAAATTTAGTATTGGAGAAAGTATTGGAGAAGGAAATAACTTAATAGACATTTTAAATTACCCTTTTTTTTTTTTTTTCTATGGCAAATTGGTCAAAATGTCCAGGGTCTCAGACAGACTGCAACCTGCAACGACTACAACGACTACATTGTTACTCTTTGTTTCAAAGAAAGGGGAAGTTGCTTTAAGTCACTAAAGTTGCAGTCAGAACTGAACAAGAAAGCAAGGCTCTCAAAGAAAATTGATGCTATTAAGTAAATTATATGACTTGAGACTCACAAGGCTTTCTGATGGTGTTTTACTCAAAAGACTTTCACTGAATGTGTGTGGCCATGCTGAAGAATGGCTTGAAGGGGAAACACCAGGATACTGCCCTTTGTTCCCTTAAGAAATTACCCACAGTGCTGCAAGTGGATTCATGCTGGAAAGTGATTTTCACTCATGAACTGTTGACAACTGATAACCTGTTGAGAAGTTTTCTGGGAACTGTTTGAGTCTCTTTACTTTTTGGAACTTTCTAGCAGTTACCTGGCCCATCGTTTTTCTGAACTTATTTGAACATTTACCTCTCCTACTCTTTTGCCAAACAATTAATGAAAGCAGCTGTCACACTGTGCTTGAACTCTGTTGGTTCTTATTGTGTGTATTAGTCTCTACAAAGGCAGAGTGCAACAACAAGCTGTTTCTTTTTGCTCGTAGATATCGCCTCAGACCTTAAATCATGACATGGTGTGGCCTGTCATGTAGCCGGAGGTAGAGTTTTACTGAAGGATGTAGTCAGATTGTTTTTCTCTGTGGTTTTTCACACAGAGAGCGTCCCTATAGGATCTCCGTTCTACATCCAGCACTTTCTTAAAGAGCAGCGAAACTGTGGGACACTTTGAAGTCTCAAACAACTGAATCATATTGCACTCTTTATGTTGTGCCTTAAAAAATGGATGGGTTCATGGCCTCAAAAAAAAAAAACAACTACTATATGTCAACAGAAAACTAACATCTATTTCTATGGGAAGAATGGGGTGTCTATCTAAAAACAACACTTTCAAGAAGGCCATGTTATGCAACACTGACTTCCAAAGTCCCCTTGAGCAGAGGCATAAATAACATAAGCCCTACAAATGAATGTGACCACATGAGAAAAACCTTTACCAGATGCCATCAGTAGCATAAGCAGCAGTGCGTACAATACCCTACCTCTTGCTGTCCTTCAGGAGCTCACCCCCTCTCCACCAGGTGATCGTGGCCCTGGGGGAAGCGTGGGGGCGACACTCTAAGACCACCTCGGCCCCCCTCTGGATCACTGTGGACTTCTTCACGGGCCGGCGCGTGAAGTCAGGTGGGGAGGCTGAGGAAGAGACCCGTGTTGAGGCCATTAGTCTCGCTTTGTGGAGGGGCAACAGCTGTGCATCAGCAAAAATGTCAAGTGCATCACAAGCAATTACAGCAATTATATTTCACCAGCAGACAGGGCTTATTGTATGAAAAATTATGGTAATGAAAGAGCGAGGCCATGGCTCAGCGAGGAGCTAGTTCAGCCTTGTTTCATGTATTTATTCCCTTTCAGAAAGGACGCACTTTCATTGACTCACAATGTACATACAGTATATGCCTGCCTTCAATTCAGTTCATTGTAAAAGATACAGGGCAAACTGCTTACCTACAACCTTGAGCTCAGCGCTGGCATAGACAGCTCCATGTTCATTCTCTGCCACACACTGATACATCCCAGAGTCCAGCAGACTAATCCTGGATATGGTCAGTCTACCGGCTTCCACATGGATCCTCCTCTGCAAATCAGGCCATGTTTTGTAACATATTTCACTTATTTATTTACTTATTACTTAGTAATCTGTTTCAGTTCAGCATTAGCTAAGCCCGAGTAAGATTTGTTACTGAATTACATCTTACTTCTGTTGATGTTTTTGTGTGTAAAAGGAGAGTCTAACATCATTTTCTCAGTGTTGTGGTGTCTTACCTCTGCTATTAGCAGTTGACCGTTCTTCATCCATTTGTATGTAGGCCTAGGCTTACCGATGGCTTTACATTCCCACTGCAGATTAGCATCAATTGCCATATGAGCATCTTTCAATGTCTGGACCCAGTGCAGATGTTCAACATCTGTCAAAATACCAATGAAATAAATATTTATTGAGAAAAATGTCAAAATTATATTGCAGATATATTTAGTTTGACCAATATCTGATTTCCTTGTAATGAGTAGGAATAGATGAGTCAAGACTGCATAAGAGTGCAGAGCAGCTTTTTCAAACTTGGGACATGGGCTCTTAATGTGAAGTAAATCTCTGTTTAATTTTTAACACCGCTGGAGTGGTTTGGCAGTCTAAGGGTCAGATTTACATACATGGAAGGCCATGACAAATTTGCACTTGTTTCATTCAATTTGTGCTCAAAATCTGCATGTAATGAGCTCCTGATTTACTAGGGCAACAGCTCATTACGCAGTCAGTGCCTGGGACTGACCTGCAAGTTCAGAGCGAAAATGAAAATGTATTAAGCTGCAAATACTAAAATTAAGTGACAAGATTCTGAAATTCCATCAGTTTAGGCTGTACTCTCTACGAGTCTGACTATTGTCAGCTCTATCTTTAGAAACATGAAGTTATCAACACCTGCGACCATGTTCAAATGTATTACTGGGACATTGATTCTTACTTAAAATTACTGGCTATGGATAAGCACGGACATAGTAAGATTGTCATTCCAGTTGCTGGAATCCCGATTACCGATTACGATTTCGCCAATCAGAGGCCACATATGCAAAGACAATGTCTGACTCTGTAGTCTTTTTCTGGGCCCCTGCCAAATCTGACCAGCGATGACATGTGAAGCTGCATGTCACCATTCAACCACTGACTGTCAAGGTGGTGTCCAGGAAATGATGTGGGCTTTGCAGATAATTGGCAAACTTTCTGGGGAAGATCTGGTCTGATTAGGAACGACGATGTTCATCCCACTCTGGATGGTGCAGCTCTCATATCTAAAAAATCTGACTGAGTTTATTTGTGGTCCAAAACAATGACAACCCAGAGTTGAGACCAGGAGGGTGAGTTGCAGTCCCACAAGCCTCTCTAAGCTTCCATTAGAACAGTTGCCCACCAAGAAACCCCATAGAGACTGTGTCTGCGACCCGACCACTTAAATTAATTAAATCAAAAGTAAACAGTAGAGTTAAGAGTTATTCAAGACTCCACCACTACAATGGTGCAACAGAATAAGAAAATTAAATGTGGCTAGATCTCCAAAGTTATATTAGTAAACAATTTAATGACCGATTATCATATTGATATTTTTTACTGAAACTTGGCTGTGTCTATCCACAGACTACTCTTTTATCGGACCATTATTTAATAATTTTTGAATTACTTTTACTGGACTACATGCCATTAGGCAAACAATTTCTATACTAGATGTCTATCTGATAGTGCTGTAGCAAAATTTGAAGAAGTGATTCCATCGGCATTTAATTCAATGCCATGTCTCAATATAACAGAGAGACAAACACAAACTAACTATAGTCACAAATTGATCATATTGATTATAGTGCTGCAGGCTCACTTCGAATGACACCAGACTCTATTGCCCCTCTAAAAACGAAGATAATAAAATGAGAACAGGTCAGCTCCATGGTATAACTCTCAAATTCACAAAAACTTGAAAGGAAATGGCGTTCCACCAACTGGAAGAATCACATTTAGTCTGGCAAGATAGTCTTAAAACATATAGGAAAGCCCACCTTAATGCCAGAGGAGCCTATTACTCATCATTATTGGGGGAAATAAGAACAACCCCAAGTTTCTTTTCAGCACTGTAGCCAGGCTGACAGAGAGCCATAGCTCTATTGAGCCATGTATTCCCATAGCTCTCAGTAGTAATGAGTTTATTCAATGATAAAATTCTAATTATTAGAGACAGAATTCATCACCTCCTGCCCTCAACCGGTACCGATTTATCTTCAAAACAGGAACATTAGAAACAGCTGTAAAACATGATATATATTTAGACTGTTTTTCTCCCATCGACCTTCACCAACGAACTTCAACGATTTCTTCATCTAAACCATCAACCTGCCTCTTAGACCCCATCCCATTTAGGCTTCTAAAAGAAGTTTTACTGTTAGTTAGCACTTCTTTACTAGACATGATCAATCTGTCTTTATCATCAGGCTATGTACCACAGTCCTTAAAAGTAGCTGTAATTAAACCTCTTCTAAAAAAGCCTATGCTTGAATCAGGGCTTTTAGCCAACTATAGACCTATATCTAACTTCCCTTTCTCTCTAAAATCTTTGAGAAAGTGGTCGCCAATCAGTTATCTGACTTTTGTACATAGCAATAGTTTATTTGAGGATTTAGAGTGCATCATAGCCCAGAGACAGCATTGGTAAAAGTGACAAATGACCTTCTAACCGCATCAGACAAAGGATTTGTCTCTGTACTTGTACTCTTAGTGCTGCATTCAACACCATTGACCATCAGATCATATTACAGAGATGGGAACATTTCATTGGCAGTAAAGGGACTACACCAACCTGGTTTATGTCCTATTTATCATATCGATTTTATTTTGTACATGTTAACAATTAACCCACTGTGCACACCAAAGTCGGTTGCAGATTATCACAAGGTTCTGGGTTTAGACCAATTTTATTCACCTATATATATGCTTCCTCAATATTATTAGGAAACACTCCATAAACTTTAATTGTTATGCAGATGATACCCAATTATATCCATTGATGAAACCAAATGAAACCAATCAGTCAGCCTGCATTTGTTACTTTTAGGTTGAATTATTGCAATTCCTTACTATCAGCCTGCCCCAATAAGTTTAAACAAATATTTTAAACAATATCTCTATGAAAAGTGCCCTGAGATAACTTCTGTTATGATTTGGCGCTATATACTGTAAATAAAATTGACTTGAAAACAGTCAAAAAAATTCTGTTACTCATTAAATTACAATGTAGTCTGATCTTTATTAAGGCAACAGGGGTAAATAAGCCAAAATTCTTGATGTTCTAAAATATAGTTAAGATATTGTTTATTAAGTCATTATTCACTTTTTTAATTATTGCCCTGTTTTTCTTTCTAAGAACCTATTTTTGTTATGTAGCTTTTATTAATTCATTTATTTTCTGCCAAGTAATTCATTGCAGCGTTCCACATGTTCTTATACATATTATGGTGTGCACACTTTTTGTCAGCCTCTTCGAGTTTCTCCTTCCCATCACAACCTCATTTTCCACACAACAGCCTTATTTACTTCAATTCATCAACATTCAGAAATGCTGGATTTCCCACGCAAAACCTGAATGCACAATCAACAACAAGTTACTCCTGCTCTTTGCATGAGTGCACAGACTGGACATTAAGGAGGGACGTGCTCTTTACTGGTGACAAACACACGGGGGTTCAGACGACGAGCAAACTGCCCCCACAGGCTGATGTGGCCGTTTGCCACAAACAAGATAGCTCACCAGACTGTGTGGACAGTTTCGTAAATCTAGGCACAGTTCATAGTGCATAGTTCAGTGCAGTCATGTGGGACACACGGGGCGCACAGGTTGGGCTTAAAGAATAAAGAATGAATTGTCATACATCATCAGTAAGTAACAATCGAGGCCAATCACACTAGCTTCTCTTATGCCATTTGAAAGCAGTCTCTCCACCACGACAAGAATAAATTAAAGTTGTTTTTTAGCAAATAACAGCTAAGGAGGATAACTAGTACTAGTATTATGTATTGGCATGGTTTTCAATGAAGTAGTTGTTTCCATATTTATTTTGTACAAGCTTGCATTGCAAATTTTGAATAACATAACATTTTGAAGATGACACCCAAATTAAACATGTCATTAGCCTGAACTTTCTTCAGCTTAACACGAACTAAAAAAGCTGTCTTTGGCACAAAAGAAGTGCTCATCTTAACTTCTTGTCTTTGAAAACCAAAACTCTTGTGTATTACCCTTGATGAGAAACTGTCTTGGTCTTGTTATTTAGATAAAATTCAGTCTTAAATGGGCAGAGAAATATCTGCTGTTAAAAAGGTGTCACTCATGTCAGGTCTCATATCTCCAAGCATATCAAAGCAGGTCGTACAGGGCTTGATTTTGACACATCCGTGTGCAGTGACCGAACCGAGCCGCACGTCTGGTCCTGAACTGTTCATTCAGGCGAGGGGGGGAGGGAGTGCTGCTCCGTCCTGGCTGAAGGCGGAGGAGAGGCTGGTGTGTTGCCTCTTAGCCTTCTGCTAGGGAATATGTGTTCTAAAACAGTGTGTCTTTTCTCAAGAATAACCTCTACTAGAATTGACCACTATTACAAAACTAGATAAGTCACTAATGCTTTAAAGAAAACTGGTTTTGTATAGGGCAGCCATTCAGTGGAATCATTTCCCACCATTTATCAGGAAATACCCGAGAGGATTCCCTTTTAAAACAGTTTTGTCGAGAATGCTAATGAGTCACAGAGAGATTTAAGGATATTCTGATTGATACAGGGTTTTATAGTTTATGACAGGAAAATAGTGGGGAAGAGTATGGTACCTTTAGTCCTAATTATTTTCAACCTTGCACTTGCTTTTGAATTTGTGTTATAATATTTTTTATGACTTCTCTACTTTTGAAGGCATTATGTAAAGCACCTTGACCTTGCATTTATGTATGAAATGTGCGACACAAATAAACCTGCCTTGCCTTTATGTTTAGCAATACTGATGTCCAATTGGAAGCTTTGGAATCAAAAGAGCAGGTATAGAATTTTCTATGTAAAGAGCAGAAAATCTAACCTGACCTAATTTACAAACTGATATCCATCTTTTCCAGTTCATTATTAAAATGTGCAGCAGTCAGGAACAGTAGGGACTCTCACTCATCTAGAAGACAGAATATTCACTGATGTAGACGGTGCTTTTCTACGACATGCAGAAGACTTGTTTGAAAGCTTGCAGTTTGACAGCCAGTTCCTTTTTGATTCTATGGAGATCGTAGACTCATCCTGACATATGAGTAATCTAATTTTCTACTTTAAGCCAGTGGTTAAAATGAAAAAAAAATACTTGCGCCAGGGGAGATTTTTAACGTCATGATCAGGAGAAAAGCACAGATAATGAGCACAAAATACATACAGATTATCCTGGCATTATAATGCTATTTCATACTGACAAATAACAAATAATAATGCACGTATAATTATAATTTTGGCAGTCATCTCCATGAAACAGGAAGCAAAGGTATACATGGTTTCTTACTGTGGAATATAAGTTGCCCTCGGGCAACATTTCGTCCTCTGCTGTTTTCGGCTACACACTCGTACACACCCGCATCCTCCGGGCGAAAATATGGAATTTCCAGAACCCCACTGGAGTGGTTGATTTTAATCTTGCCGGGGAGCGGATTTCCATCAGCTCTTCTCCATGAGATGGAAGGTACAGGGCTGCAGAGGTTGTACACAAAAAAACATGTTGGCCACATGCTCCTACTCACACTGACCGGAAGGGCCGCTGCCATGTTTGTCCTTTGCCACATTGGCAATGCAATGTGAGGGGTAGAGCTGCACCGTGCTGATGGTTCTGACACTTACTTTCCTAAGGCAAAGCATTCCAGCTTTACTGATGATCCTTTAGAGACGCGAAGGGTGTCAGGAAACTGAACCTCAATCTTTGGCTCGTATTCACCCATCACTACTGCATGACGGATAAAAGCAAATCACATCAGTCAAAATACAAAACATGGACATGCAGTTTCCTGTAATTCATATTGGATGTAAGAGCTGTGGCGCCGGATGACACTGGCAGAGAGCAAGCGTGTGTGTTGACGCCGTATACAACAGCGCATGGCTTAGCGGATGGATGAGTTTGGATTACATATCTGCCTCAGCTCAAATCTGAAGTGGTACACATAAATGGTCCTGATGGGGTTTAGTATGTGTGGAAAGCTTCTGGCAGTGTGTGTGTGCCCACGTGCATCTTTGTCAGCGCAGACTACATTTCTGGTTATGTAAATATGTGCCTTCATGCAGATAGAGAGAGGGCTGCTCGCATACATAACCCTGTACAGTTCAGAGGCGTTGGCACGGTGCGAAAAACCTCGCTCGTAAGCAAAAACAGTGTCACGCTGAAGACAAGCGATTTATCTCCTAGGCTGAAACCCCCCCACCCCCCCACCCCCGACAGCGCATGTCAGCTCAGCGTGCAGGATAACCAGGAAGGCAAGCAGAGGGCGAACTGAGGATGCCTACCGTCCCTCCGCACCACCACGGGGGTTGGAGAGCTGAACACCGTGGCGTTGGTCATCATGTTTCTCACAGCACACGTGTAGTTCCCGGCGTCTGAGGCTTCAACTTTGGCTATGTACAAGTTGCCCGTCCTCTGGGAGATAAAACGGCGGACGTCCTGCTGCAGGAAGCTCTGCTGTCCGTTGAAAACCCATGAATATCTGATCTCTAGGGAAAAAACAAAACAAAAAAAAGTGAGTTTCAGTGACCCAAAATGACCAGGCAAGTAAGACCTGTTATACATTCATAGGAAGAGATATTATTACAAAGACATATTAGATATTATATATCTTGGAGAAAAAATAGATATAAGAAGACTTCAAAGGATAAGGTTGGTGATATTTGAGATTTTTCTTTTTGTCAACAAATGCCATGAAAATATGAAAACCATCAATTAATTTATTCTACAAAGTCATGTCTGTGTAGTCCCAGATGGCCAATTTAAAGGCCCAGCCACATGGCAGTGAGAGGGTGCTAAGCTAATTAGTAAAACAGAATGTTTTTATTACAAGTGGGAGCTGATCAAATTGTTCAGATTTGATTGGATCGCTAGAAAATAGGTGTGGCTTAATACATTTTGCAAGATGGGGTGCTGTAAAGAGAGAAGAGCTGTAGATGACTGTCAGGCCTCTGCCCGAAACCTCACCCACCAACCCAGAAGACAGAAATAAGAGAAATAAGCAAATTTCCAAACACACACTTCAGCCGGTGATACCACACTGGCAGCTAATGTAGAACAAGACATTTTTTTTTTATGTTTTACAACAATAGAAAAGAGTGACTTACTTTTTTTTTTTATGACATATACCAGGCAATAACAGAAAAATGAATACAGGGACAAAGGCTTAGATCTTTGGAAACTTTTTTAAATGTTTTACTTCACTGGGTCTTTGAATACAATACATAAATCAGCCACACTGTTGCGCTGAGTGACATCTTCCTTCATTACAATGAACACTGAGCACTGTAGTTTCAGTCCATCCCACATACACCGTCCTGCCACAATAGATACTCATGAGAAGTGAAAATGTGTCCACAACAAATGTACTACTAACTTTTGTTTAAAAAAATGATTTCATAGAAAAATTTAAAAAATGTGTGACTCATGACTCCAGACTTCTGTCTTCAGTAGGAATGAATCGGCCACGGACTGGGCAGGGAAGACGGAAAGTACTGAGAGCTTGGCAGGCCATGCAACAGCACTGTGTGACATAACATATCTGTAGAGTATGGACCAAAGCTGGTATCACAGTACAACCGAGCAAAGATGGAATTTGCAGCAGATGTTAGCATGCAAGGCCACACACACGCTTATTATTATTTCTATTCTATATTATAGATTTTACAAGAAATATCTATTTTAGTTAATCTCCAACTCTTGTCACATGGGTTAATGAGGAGGATTCATGTCAAAATAAAGAATGGAGTGGAATGATAAAAATGTAAATGGGGGGGTGTCTGCAGGGACTGTAGAGTGGACTTGGCTATTAATGCAGTCCTCCTGTATCAGACACATGACATTTTGCAGTCAGCCCTTTTGACTGGGCAGACGGTTAAAACGTCCCACTCGCTTCCTTGAGGGAAAACAGTGAATTAAAATCATTACAGGGAAAGTCAGGGCAGATACTGACAGACCTTTCATGATTAGGGACTATCAGAGACTGGGTCTGTTTAAGAGCTGCAGTCTCACAGCAACAGAGGACTTGCAGGCACATAATCTCGTGTCCTCTGACAGACTTTGACTCAGCACAGCTCCTTTTAGACCACTTGCCTATTGATTGCTCAAAAGAGCTTCAGATGATTCCTTTTTTAATAAGGTGCATCATTGTGCTCCTCAAGTGGTACATCAACAAGCATTGAAAAGAAGCTCTAACATTATTTAAACCTTGTGGCAATAAAAACAACATTCTGTCCCATTTTTCAATTTAAAGCTAGCATTATTGTGTCATGCAAATCCCATCAAATGTGTGACTATGCTCTGTTTAAGAGGAAAAATAAAGAGATGGAGGCTTTTAAAGGGGGAGGGAGGGAAGGCTGGAGGGCAAATTGCTAAAGTGTGGAATCCCACGTGGCCGCAGGATTCAGCTGGCAACAGAGAGCGGAGAAAGGCTGGTACACTGGCGTGAAATTGTGCTGGTGGGCACCGGATGGCTGCAGGAGTGAGGACCACTTTGAGGGTCTGCTAATCAGCAGCACACAGACACACGAGCCGACTCACAGCTGTGCCACGGGATAAACGCTCCCGCGGCACAGTAGCCACCGGCAGCCTTTATTACCCAAAGATAACCTGCACACATCAAGAAAAAATGAAAAAAATGACAGTTGGGGAAGTGGAGCACTGGAGACTTTATAGATGACAGCATGGTCACAGATCATATGGGCGAGAAAAGTGAGCTCAAGGTTAGGAAGTGTGAGGCTGTGAACTATAGATGTGAAGGCACGGGTCCGGGCAGGTGGAGCGGGCGGCTGGTCATAAAAAGTTCCCTGTGTGACAGATAAGGAGAAGTGAGTGGAAAACAGTGTTTCAGAGTTCCGAAAAAAAAGGAAGAGCAGCAAAAAGAGAAGGTGAGAAGGCATAAAAACAAAAGAGACACAGCAGTGTTACAGGGAGATAATAAGCAGCAGAGTGAGGAACAATAAAAATTGCTGAGGCAAGTGGTTGTCTCAGACTACGGCAGACAATGCAGAAGAGTTAGGGCAGAGCGCTGTACCTCCGTAATGGGGTGGAGGGCCGCAGAGCAGAACCACGGCTTGACCCTCTCTCACCGGCACCGTGTTCCTTGACTTCCTGCTGAAGTTCTGCAGAACTGTTGAATATAAAAGAAAAAAAAGACAACTTCTCAGGGTTTGACAGCTGCAAAAACTTTACCTAAAGGTGACACCCAGGGAAGGGCATTTCATTCCGCAGATTATTTCCCAGTCCGTTCACATTGCTTACAATCAAACCCAGGAGTCCCCTGTTATTATCACAGCACATGCAGGAGATCTGATAGAGGGTGCACCAAAGTGCTCCTCACCAATCGAGCTTGAGAGATTACTTTCACCTTTAATTAAACGCTGCTGTGCTTGTGTGAGAGCATAAACAGTGGGAAGACATATCAATCCTAAAGTCTTAGAAACAGTCCCAGGAGGTATCAAGCAAATATCAGCAGTGGTCAAGTCAGAACTCCACTGATTAAAAAACCCCTGATCAAAATATACAGTCCTCATTCCTTCATGTATCCCACTGGTGCTACAGACTAGAATGAAAAGGTGACACAGTCATTTCCGACATGGCGATGACATTCAGCCAGAGACAAGGACTTCTTTTTGAAGCTCCTTTTTGGAATCTTACTGTGTTTGTTGGCACTTCTTAAAAATACATTACGTGGAACATTACATTGATTTTGTCAGGACAAGACACAAAGAAACAATTTGTGTGGTTTCACAGCGGTTTATCTGGGTGTGCCTTCACCAAATAAAGTTTTTGAATTATCCTGTCATGAAATATCTGACAAGCAGTCAAGCCAGAGTGAAAGCCTGGATATTTCGCTCTGGACGACAGACTGGCCAACACTGCTTTTACTAGAACCATACCCATTAGCATGATTACAAAAGTAATTTATTTCTATTATCTCAATTAGAGCTGCCTTGATTGGTCGATTATTTGATAAACAGATCAACAGAAAATTTAACTGGCAACCATTTTAATTATTAAATCATTACACACACATAATTTTTTAAGCCAAAGTGGTACAAATTCTGTGGTTTTGCTAGTCTTCTACTCCATTACACTGAATATTGTTGGGTTTTAGATTGTTGATGTAGATATTTTTCATTATTATTTTCTGACAAACATAGACCTATTAAACTAAACGATCAATTAACCAAGTGATGATGAAAATAATCATTAGTTGCAGCACTATTCTAAATAATTTGTATTCTTTTTAGTCACACATAATATCACAACAAATCAAAGTAAAAAAAAGCATAACTCCATGTGCGTAACAGTATGCAAAGTACTCACATGCAAACTGGACCTTTGCCTTCCTGCTGACAACAGTCCCGAATGTGTTGGTGGCGATGCACTGATACACTCCTCCATGGTTGATGACGTGAGGATTATTTATCAACAGGTTCCCCTCTACAAGGCTGTAGTTTGGATCTGACGCTGTGTTTAATTCTCTCCCATCCACCTCCCACCTGTAGATGCATTAACAATATAACAATCATCATCATCAAACACAACACTTTCTGTTTTTGTTGAGGGGTCACTTCACAACTACGCCCAGTGTCCAAAAGAAGGAAACTCATCTTTAATATTTGGAAAACATCCAGAAAACATCCCACAAGAACACACGTGGTTGAAAATGTAATTAACCTCCTGCTTCTAATGAATGACTACACTGAAATGCAAATGCAGCCAATACAGTAACACAGCGTGGTATCATTTACAGCTCAGTGGAGCACTTTGTGCCAAATTCACTGATTTTACATGCTGCAGTCTCACCTCATAGACAGTCAAAGGGCAGTCAAAACACTTACCTATAATGCGGAGGTGGGTTTCCCTTTGCTTTGCAATTAATAAACACCTGCTTATCATCGGTGCTCAGTGGGAAAATACTGTCACTAGGCTCCTGGGTGAAGACAGGACCGTGGCGTGTATTCTCTGTTGAAAAAAACACATTATCTGTTCAGTGGTGCTGAACACGAGATGGTGAATTAATCCCAAAAATAAATCACTCAACGCTCAAAAAACTGTATATAAACTCTACAACCGTATAATTAGCTGCCAACGAGGCTCTTTGAGTGGATTCTGCATTTAATAAACCCTCTTGTGCACGTGTCACAAGGCAGACAATGCACTGCGATGAGAGAGCAATTAACAAAAGATAACCCTGTAGCATATTGGCTAACTATCATATTATATGCAGCCTCCAACACATGAAGTCGTGTCAGGACGCTTACATGCACAGAAGGGATTTTATTACAGTATACATAAACCCAGATAAGGGATATAGTTTGGTTAAAGTACATGGTTTACAGTAAAAGGTCAA